>OY821521.1:21507875-22170375 GCA_963682025.1 Cordilura impudica | reverse complement strand
ACCGTTAGTGTACAATTTTTGAAATCAAATTCAAACAGTTAGTTAATCAGTTAGTTTGTAACATTATATTTTAAGTTTTTTTATTTAAGTTTACAAAAATTTTCTAGTTTTTCTAAAGTTCAGGTTCTAATATAAAAATTGACTTTAGAAATTTCTTTCGAATTTTGCTCTTAAATAATAAAGGTCGAATATTCAAAAAACTCCATCACAGTTATTAAGTATTTGTCTACTTGGGTTGTTCTGGGTGGGACCTGACAAAGAAAACACAACAAATTTGGACAAGGCATTCCTTATTTCTAAACATATTCTTGTTTCAGCTGGATATATTTTCCCAGCGATATTCAATAGCTTCTATGCCCTATTTAAAGCTCCTTCAAATAGCCATCAACGACAGACTCCGCCTCTTCATTGATGGCAATTCTTTTACCACCGAACCATTTTTGCAAGTTTTGAAATAGAAAATAATCTCGTAGAGTTAATTCATGAATTTTGGCCATTGCATTAGTGAATGTCTTGATGAAACAATAGGCCAAATTGAGGCTTTTTTTCGTTAATTCCATCACTTAAACGCTGCAATGAGTTACCATAATTCTCACTATTAATCGTTTTTCCTTTTTGAAGATAATCAATAAAAATTATCTATCCCTCGCGCATCCCAAAATTCAAATGCCATAATCTACGCATTTTAGTCCACTCTTTTGACTGTTCTTTCGTCTCAAGTGTGAAGTGGTGGACCCATGCCTGATCATTAATGGTTACGAATGTATGCAAAAACTCGACCTTATTGCGGTGAAACAGCGCTAAACACTCTATTGAAAGATCTTCACGACGCTGATTATGTTCAAATTTCAGCTAGCTCACGCACTTTCTGCTGACGATCATCCAATACCATTTTGTGAATCTTCTTAACCGTTTCTGGCGTGGCCACCTCAAATGGTCGAACATTCGTACGGCCTCGTTTAATCTCTGCCACCTAATATTTTATAGTTGTAAACGAAGAAGCAGGCTCCCGCAGAGTATAATCTAGCGCGGTTCTAATATTGGTTGGACTGAGACTGAAAATATCGAATTATATAACGGTAGCGAATTTTTTTCATGTTTATAAATTCACTAAATCTTTTACCAAAAATCGATCCAAAAAAAAACTTGAAACTTAAAACAACAATGACACACTCAATCAAGACCTATTAACAATATCCGAGTGGGGTAAAGCGAATAGGGTTGATTTTAATGTGCTGAAGACTCAATGTTGTATGTTAACCCATATGGCCATGGTTTCAACAGTGTCATCTGTATATATGGGTGGTATAGGTATTGAGGAATCGGATACTCTTGATGTTCTAGGCATGAGAATTCAATGTGATGTTCGTTGGAACGAGCATGTTTTTCAAGTGTCGAAAGAAGCATTCAAGTGTTTTAGTCTTCTAAAACGGTGCAAAAATTACTTCACCCCCTCTGATCTCCTTAAAATATATACCACTCACATGCGTCCGAAAATGGAATACAACTCCCATATATGGGCAGGAGCGTCAAAGTCTATTTTGGAGCTAATGGACCATGTGCAAAGGAGGGCGTTGATGCTCATCAATGACATTAGGGTATCGAACTCTATTGACTCATTGGAACATCGTCGGAATGTGGGTTGTGTATCACTGTTCTATGGATAATACCATGGGAAATGTTCTTCTGAGATTAGCGAACTTATTCCAAGTGCCCGAGTTTCGGTTCGCTCTACCCGCTTCTCTAGTAGATCACATCCATTTGTAATCTATTGTCGTATGTGGAATAAACTCCCCGCACAGGTCTTTCCTGACAGTTATAATCTAATAAAATTTAAGTCAAATAGCTACAAACACTACTCCCTCTCTGCTCCTTCCCATAACCTATTTTCCTAAAATCAACACAATGCACTACATTTGTAGGGGGCATCCCCTGAGTGTTGGTTAAAAAAAAAAAAAAAAACTTATGATCAAATTTCATCGTCAAAGTCGTCAAAAATATATTTTGATAAAAGTTTCTATCGTATGGTCACTCACACTATATTTGTTATGGTTTTTGCATATTCTTATGGTTTAAATAATTAATATAATTAGCAGATTCCAGCCCTCGAAATTCGAGCGCAAATTCTAGGAAATTTATTATTTTTACATTAAATAAAGAAAAGTATGCTAATCAATTATAGCCAATTCACAAATCAACACAATAAACAAACTCATTTTTATTACAAACATATTAACAAATTTAATAAACACACACATAGCATTGTATAATTTTATGTATGTGTTAGTAGCAACTTTAAATGCAATTTACTCAAAATAAAGGAAAAAATTTAAAAATCTGTAAATCTGCAAATCGGCTAAAAAGAAATACCTTTTAAATAATATACGTTTCGTCAAAATCGGGATAAAACGGTGGAACAAAACATCAGTTAAAAGAAATCGCCTAGATTATTACGCTAACAATGTAGCGGGTATGCTGCTAGTATATTCATATTTGCGACCTGAAGTTCGATTACAAGGTTTACATGGACACGCAGACGGGCAAACAGACGGACATTGCTAGATCGACTAAATCGATCGTTATAATAAAGGATGAGTCTAAGTCAAATATAATTTGGTAGAACAAAGTGGTATAGGCTCTAAAAATAATCACCCCAGATCGTAAACAGTTAACACTTTTTTTTTCGTTAGGAGAAATGTCTCAAAATCGGAAACTGGCCTCTTATAATAGTATAGCACGCACAAAAGTTGTTCTTAACCTACTGAAAATTTACACTCTCTGTTGTCTGCATGACAATTTTATGCATATCAAATCTCATTCTACATTTCTTTTATTTGCCCTTTTCATAGTTTAATTAATTTTTATTTGAAATCGAGCCGTTAATGTGCTGTAATTTGTCATTTAATGCGTTTTTCTTCTTTTTTTTTAACATTCAGTCAATTTGAATGATTTTTATATGGGATTATTGAAATTCATATAAAAGGGTATTAAAGTCCAAATATGCATTAGCATTGTGTGATAAGAATTAAAAAAAAACGGGGGATTAATAACAATTTGTAAACATTGATTTTTTTTTTTTTGTTTTTTTTTTTTTTTTGGTGAAGCAGATGATTAATAAGCAGTCTTTAGGTTTCATTAACAAACAAATTCTAATGATATTTATTACAATTGATAGGATTGCAGGTATTTTATGGTGACTCAAAAATTTTTTCGTTAATGATTTCATGGTGACTTTAATCAGAGATTAAAATAGAGTATGGCTGGCTATTATAGAATATTTTTCATAGATTTTGAAATACTTTGTAAGCCTGGGTGTGTCTTTGATGTTGCAAAAAAAAAAATTAGAAGTACAGTTCAATATATGAGATGTCTTCTTTGTACCCAGCAAAAAAAAAAATATGAACACTATTCATAGCCTTCAAAGTAACAACACATTTGGATGTGGTTTTAACCATTTTCCAAAGCTGTAAATATAAAAATATTACAAAAAAACTACAATTTCTAATATTCATGGAGATTATTCGATTTTATTTTGGAAATTATCAATTAATATTGTGGCTAACCAAATATTAAAGAAGTTAATTGAAATAAAAAACTTATATAAAAACAAGTAAGGGCCATCATTACAACTTGCCTATAGCTAAAGTTAGGATGTTATCGGGCAGATTATTAGTTTTTCGTTATTACAACTATACTTTGAGCTAAAAGTGACCGATAAGCTAAAGGGAAGATATTGTTGACCTTAACTTTTAACGTGAGGTTTATGTATTTAATGTTGCCACATTTTCTGATCTATGAAGAATAAATTCACACCAATTTAGTTTTGGAAATAAATTTATTTGCATATACTTAAATATATGCTTGTATTTGTTTTAAAAAATTTCATTGCACATTTACAACAATTATGCAACTTATAATAAAGGTTTTTAGTTTTTATTCCATTTTTTGCTTGCGAACAAATAAAGGAACGTTGACACTACGTATTTTATAAAGCAATTCATTTGGTCAAAAGTAATCGGTGTTTCCTTTGGTGTTGCCATTATCATAAATATTAATTTTATTTTACTGGGAAGTTGTAATAACGAAAAGAAGTTGAAGGTAACCTTATTGCTCGCTTTAACTAAAGTTACCTTTAACTAACATTTACTTTAAAGGGAAGTTGTAATAATGGCCCTAAGAGTGTTAAATTAAGCTGTTGCGAGTCTTTGATATCCTACTCCTGTGACTTAAATTCAATATTATAACCAATTTTGTGTATGGTAACCATTTTAATACTGTTGCTGAAAATTATGGGAAATTTAAATAAAAGTTTCAAATCAGTTTTGACTACACCTAGAAAAAATTTTAGTTAGAATTCTGTTGTCACTAGAAAAATTTAATCAGGCAATAAGCAATTTTTTTTTCGATTCATATACAGAGATATGTATGTATACTAATACACAATTCGTCGGTAAATCGTATTTTAAATATGTACAATTGTTATACAAGTTATATATTCGAAAAGAAATATCCAACTTTTTCTGTTTTGTCATATATTTAGTCTAGATTACAACCATAAAGTCATTGCATTTCACCGCAGCTTTAGTAGCATTTATGTGATGGGTGGCATCACTTTTTTCTCAGTTATTTGTTTATTTTCATAAATATTGTATGCATTTAGTGTTGCTTTGCCAAAATAATTAATAAAAATTTAAAGAAAGTGTTAAAACAAGTTTTTTTTTGTGAACTTAACTACAAAAAATTAATTATTTTACAAATATTAAAAAATGTATATGAAAAATATTGAGTGTATATAGTTTTTTAGTGTTTTTATAATATGCCACCTGTTGTGGCCCGGGCCGAACAGGTGGCCTCCAACGATGGAAAATCTGTTTTTAAGTTCGGAAAACGTAAAATCTACGTCCATCGAAGTAATTTCGGTTGATTTACTAAAAAAAATGTATAAAAATTAAGGAATTTGGTAAGTCTTCCATATTTTTATTGTTGTGAAGTTCACGCTTGTGCATGTGTTTCAATACCAACATTTTTATTTATTGTTTTTGCAAAGAGTGGGATTAAGTAAATGTTTATAAACATTGTGTCAATATGTTGATTTCTTTTTGATACTATTTTATTCATACACGCTTAGTATTATTTAGAAAAACATACGAAATAAAAAATTTGATTTGTCCATTAAGTTGGTGATACAAAAATTTTTCAAACAACCATATAATATTAACTAGCAGATTCCAGCCCTCGAAATTCGAGAGCAAATTCTAGGAAATTTTATTTTTCATTAAATAAAGACCCCAAAAGTATGCTAATCATTATAGCCAATTCACAAATCAACACAAAAAACAAACTCATTTTTATTAGAAACACATTAACAAATTTAATAAACACACACATAGCATTGTATAATTTTATGTATGTATTAGTAGCAACTTAAAATGCAATTTACTCAAAACGAAGGAAAAAATTAAAAAATCTGTAAATCTGCAAAACGGCTAAAAAGAAATATCTTTCAAATAATATACTTTGGTCAAAATTGTGATAAAACGGTAGAACAAAATATCAGTCACAAGAAATCGCCTAGCCTATTAATATAATAGTTGAGCTCATTCAATGAAATAAAATTTGAATTTTCTGTTTTTGTTACCTAAATTCATATTTTGTTTTTATGCCCTAGACCACCATGTGATTTGGGTATAATGAATTTGTGCTGCTGTTTGTAACTACCAAAAATATTTGACCTAGACCTATTTTTTATTATACCGATCGAATCACTTCTGAGTCGATTTAGCGATGTCCGTCCGTCCGTCTGTGTGTTCATGTAAACCTTGTAATCAAACTACAGGTCGCTAATATGAATATATTTTGATGAACTTTGGCGTATCAATTTCTACTAGCCATAGGATGAACGCTGTTGAAATTGGTGAAATTCTGTCCATGTTCAGACCTAGTCCCCATACAAATGACCCCTATGAAATCGACATAAATTGCCATAAGATCCAAATTATCATATAGATCTCAGTCAAATTGGGTTAGTATGAGTTTATTATATCCATTAATCAGTAGTGCAAAAATAATCCCTATAGGACAATTCTTAGCCATAGGCCCCATATAAAAGCTATTTTAGTCAATCTTCACTTAAATGTATCAAAAAACAAAAATATTGCACAGATTTTTCTTAAATTTAGTTTGTATATTATTTTGCAAAATATAAGTGACTTTACCAAATATGATCAGCATCGGTCCATTTTTCGACCTAGTCCCCATATAAATATAGCATCCGAATGAACTTTTTCATATCTGCAACAAAAAAATTTATAACAATGCCACTCAAATTTGATTTATGCTTATTTTCTGCATTGACGTAGTTGGACCGAAGAGATAGGGTCTCTAAACCATGGCCTAGGGTATCGTATAGTCGGTCTAGACCGACTATAATTTCTTATTTGTTACAATTTTCTAGCTGGACGCGTTGCTGGACCTAAATTTTAATACACAGTGTCGGACAAAAGTAAAGCACGAACTCCCCTGAAAGTTTTAGCTGATATATAGGCACAATATTAAAATCTGATTTTGACACGCCCCTCCACCCACATACCAAAAATCAAAAATCAGACTCCACAGTGCCATCCGCCAGGCTATTCTGAAGATTCATTGAGAATTTCATTAAAATTGGTACATCGCTTTTTGTTCAACATTAAAATCTGATTTTGACACGACCCTCCGTTCACATACAAAAAATCAAACTTCACAGTTTTGTCCACTGGGCCATTCTTTAGATACCCTGAAAATTTCATCAGATGGCTCCAGCCATTTTGGAGTCCACACGTAACATACTTACATACATCCATTTTTATATATATCAGTGGTCACAAGCATTAAACCCGAAAATCATGCTTTTGAAAAAAATATCTTTTTATATAAATGTAATTACGATTTAGGTCAGTATATTTTTATTAATATCTTTCTAGCAAACAGTGTTAGAGAAATGGGGATTTCGCATAAAAATAAATCGTTTTTAGTAGAACATGATAGCATACATAGCTCAAATCGTTCTTAAGTCGACTTAGGCGGTTATCGCTTGTGACCGCAGATATATAGATTTATTAAAATATAAAATTTGTGCTCCATCTTTCTTGATGCCAGTTTACACTATCACACTTTGTAATACGACCTATCAAAAAGTCGAGTATTATGAGATAGTGGTATCATGCAATATGCTCTTGTTAGGATTTTATTTTCGAAGCCCGATGGTTTTTTTTTCATTTTTGGAAACATATCTAAAAACTTAACACTTTCATCGGACCAGAGTTTTTTTTTTTTTTTTTTTTTTTGTAATATTAAAAAAAGGTATACAAAAACAAAGAAAGTGCAAATATATACTAACATAATAGAGAGGTAATGTGTGTTTGTTTGTTTGTAGGAGGTAATCTCCGTAACTACTCATATGATCTTCCTGAAATTTTCACAGAGACTTACTGCGGATATGGGAAGTGCTGTAGGCTATAATTTCTTTAAATATTTTTAGTGGGCGTGGCACCTCCCATACAAAGTAAATGTTTAATATCATATATATTAAGTACTATGATAGGGAGAACTTTGCTAATTTGTATGATGTCACCTATTACACAAGGGAACAAAATTAAACTTTTTTGGTGTTGACTGGAACTTTATTGAAATTTGTTACTAATTTGAGGTCGATGATTTCAAATATGCACTTGTTTTTTTCTATCAGCTCGACTTTTCGCGTTAAACCGTTAAGTCCAAAATTAAGGCACTTCTACTGCATACTCGTATATTGGAATAACTTGAAAACGGTTCATTATATTTAGTTTAAAGATCCAAAACTCGTCAACAATATTTTCTTTAAGCTGAGCTTAAATTGGTTTAAAATTTGCCCAGCGACTTGTTCATCGTCAGCATCCTTCTGCCTATTACTTCAACTCATGCTTAATCAACTATTTAACTCAACATTTGAAAGAAAAGAACATGAGAAATGTTTTTCTTTTTATATACGAGAGTTTGTATGAACAAGCTGAGCTTTTCCAATTTATAGCTTTCTCTACATTAACATCGCTTTGATCAATTACAAATCTCGTAATGTGAAAAAAGCTCTTTTTGTTTTGCCAAACGTCCCATAGATGGGAACTGTAATGACATGTGAAATCTTAACAGATTTATCACAATTGCATTGGACCGTATGTTTTGTATGTTAGTTTTTATGTATTGTCGATCTTGTGTTGTAATAATAATTAGTTATTTATAGTTCGGTTCGAGATCATGTATACATTTTCTAATACTAGAAAAGATAATACTTTATGCAATGTAAGAGAAATTTGGAAAAAATTGAAGACAGCGCTAGATGGAGTAGCTACTTTCGAACAAAGCGACTTGTTCATCGTCAGTAATAGGCAGAAGGATGCTGACGATGAACAAGTCGCTTTGTTCGAAAGTAGCTACTCCATCTAGCGCTGTCTTCAATTTTTTCCAAATTTCTCTTACATTGCATAAAGTATTATCTTTTCTAGTATTAGAAAATGTATACATGATCTCGAACCGAACTATAAATAACTAATTATTATTACAACACAAGATCGACAATACATAAAAACTAACATACAAAACATACGGTCCAATGCAATTGTGATAAATCTGTTAAGATTTCACATGTCATTACAGTTCCCATCTATGGGACGTTTGGCAAAACAAAAAGAGCTTTTTTCACATTACGAGATTTGTAATTGATCAAAGCGATGTTAATGTAGAGAAAGCTATAAATTGGAAAAGCTCAGCTTGTTCATACAAACTCTCGTATATAAAAAGAAAAACATTTCTCATGTTCTTTTCTTTCAAATGTTGAGTTAAATAGTTGATTAAGCATGAGTTGAAGTAATAGGCAGAAGGATGCTGACGATGAACAAGTCGCTTTTTTCGAAAGTAGCTACTCCATCTAGCGCTGTCTTCAATTTTTTCCAAATTTCTCTTACATTGCATAAAGTATTATCTTTTCTAGTATTAGAAAATGTATACATGATCTCGAACCGAACTATAAATAACTAATTATTATTACAACACAAGATCGACAATACATAAAAACTAACATTTGCCCAGCAGTTTCAGAGATACCGTGGAAGTTTTGAAAAACAATAACAATTTAAAAAAAATTGTTTGTTCTTTAAAAATTCATCAAAAATAAAAATGCAACATAGATCACAGGTTTGGTCTAAAGGCATTTAGTTTAACATATTTGGAATGAAATGAGCTTTATTTCATTGAAGTCGGTGAACTACTTTTGATTTTGTTCAAAATTTACTGAGAAAACTTAATTGATAAAATCGCAATTTTTATAAGATTCTAAGACTTTATAAGATTTTCTTAAATTATAATTTAAGAGAACATGGTTTTCGTTGATTAAAAACTGAATGTTGTTTTCAAGGTTATTTGGGACGCTGAATCCATTAAAAATTCGTTAAAAATAAAAAGTCGAGCTGATAGAAAAACGCCAAGTGCAGCTTTGGATTCAGCGTCCAAAATATCTTTAAAAACAACATTCAGTTCTTAATCAAAAAAAAAAACTTGTTCCCTTGTGTTATTAAAGTTAGTAGTTATGCCGGCAATGGGCGGGATTGGATAGGTGGGCGTGGTACCTCCCATACAAAGTAATCACTCATTATCATATATTTCGAGTACTACTACAGAGACAACTTTGCAAATTTGTCTTAGGTCATCTATTATTAACGTGAGTAGTCAGACAAAAAATGGACAGGATCGGACAAAGGGGCGGGGCATCCCCCATACAAAGTATACATATATTAAATGTCATAAAGATATCTGGAGTGCTGTAGTAGTAAGAGCCTTGGGACTTTGAGTGAGCCTTTTCGTTGCGATGCGAAGTATGCAGAAATAATGTCGGTACGGCTTTGTGATAGTCCGGGCCTTAAAGGCTCATTTATATGATACCACTCAGTCGTTTGATTTTTCGAAATAAAAATCTGATGAAATTCATCGGACTATCATAAAGTCGTTCTAAAGCCATCGGAATTCGAAAATAAAATCATAGTGACTGTCAATTTCATAAGTCCCGGTTTACACATGAAATTTTTCTTTGTGAAACTGTTTGAAATTCTCTTTTAAACTTTCATCCGTGTCTACACTCCGAAATTTTTGTATTGAAATTCAAGATTAGTTCATGTTAATTTATCATTTTATCTGTTTATTTTATCATTTTAATTCATTAAAATTAACTTTATTTCAATTCATTATCTTTCTTAACACAAACAAAACATAAAAATGAAAGAAAACGTAAAATAACTTCACTTTGACAATTGCGAAGCAAGAAACAAAAGAGAATTTCAGAGTACATGAAAGTATGTACCCCCTGCCATTCTTCTCTCCCGTCTCACCTATAAACTCAAGACTTTCAGCAAGAAAACTTTCATCTGTGAACACAGACTACATGATACAACTTTTTTATAATACTCGACTTTTTGACAGGTCATATTATGCTGAGTACACACGATGGAACATTAAGTGGAACATGAAGATGTTCGTGTACAGCAATGTTTTATCTCAAAATTCATGTTTCAATTTTAATTCCTCAAATATCTAAATATTGTAATATTTTATGATTCCAAACTCTCAAGGCTCCATCGTCTGTATCGATGTTTACTGTTTTTCTCTCTTATTCCATTGAGAGCATTTAGGCTGTAATGTTGTTTTTTATATCGGAGTAAAGAAAATAAAACAAAGACGAAAATTTCGAAATTGGAAGACTATGGATGAATTTAATTTTAGTTTTATTATAAAAAAAAGAAATTCACATAAAATTAAAAAGAAATTGTTTGTTTTATAATAATAAAAGAAGTACATATGGGCTATTTCAAATTTTTTGAGCACCTGCTGAAACCGACATACTATGGCTCTTATTTCGTTAAGTTTTATGAACTGAAAAAAACGTTGTACAGGGGTTGGATGACTATACTTGATGGATCTTACTTTGAAAAGTCTTCACCTTAAGAATTGGTGGTCATCTAAAATTCGAAAAATTAAAAAAACGACTTGAAACTTGCAAGAGTTTTTTCATTCATTCTGTGTACTTTGTAACAGTTTTTAGCTTTCAGATCCAAACCTATACAAAATATAGTCACTATACTTGGAGGCTATATCCACTAAAAAAAAATTTGATATCGCTGCTGGGTGAAAAGTTGCATGGTGGTTTACAAGTGAAACCAAAGTTTTCCGAATTTTGAACTTTTTGAAGATTTTACATAGGGATTTTGCGCCGTTTAATAGAAATGAGTTTTGAGTGCAGAATTAAAAAACCGGCGTAATTTTATAAAGTTTGAGGTATATCAAGTTGGTGTCAGCGCACCAATAACGTATCACGGACATCACAAACTTAAAAGAAATTAGCATAAATTTTTTGAAAATGTATCTTTTTTGCGTCTGACAATCTGAATTGTCTTTTAAGTTGGCTATTGCGTGATGTGAGTAACTTCGTAAATTGCACCTCCGATGCGAAATCGCACTTTAAAATTTTTAAACGCAAAAATTTTATGAACTTTTGAAAATTTTTGCAAAAAAACAATTTTTTTGTAAGCTTTTTTTTATATCAAAACATGGCATGCGAACTTGTTTAGGTATCTAAATAGATTCTTCGCGATGGACTAAACTGATAAAGTGCAAAAAAAAACTAATTTTTTTCAATCCTGGCGCGTGCAGCGGCAGTTTTTTCCAAACACATTTCGCTTTGTGACAACTAAAGCGCTGTATCCATTCCGCTCAAACGTACATCGAATGGAAAACTTTACTGAGCTTGATGCTAAAATCGAAAACGCACCAAAAAATTTTTAGGATTTAAAATTTTATGGAGGAAACAAAATGTTTCTAACCTCAAAAAGCATCCTTGTATGAAATATTTAATTTTGAACATTTAAAAGAATTATTTTTGAATTCGGGTTAATAAGTAATCCAGAATCCCAACAAGTATTTTATAATCGGTCCAATATTAATATTTGCAAAAAAAAAACGCGTTTTTTTAACCCCTAGAAAGTGAGACTATATTTTAAAACAATATTCACGAGGGCCACCTTAGCAAATTTCAATTGAAATATAATACCGCGAAAACCGCCAAATTACCGCCGATGCAATGACATCTTAAAGAACTTGCTTTATTATAAAAACTCTATGATCACAGTAGCCTTTGCTTTATGAAACAAGGATACAGTGCGGTGAAAAAACGACTAATGTTTTGTGAGGTTTTAGAAAAACAATTGGTTAAAAATAAACAAAATATAGTAGCTCATAAAGAGAGATCTATGTACTCCAAAATCATTTCTGGAAAAGTGTTAAAGATATAAAAAAGCCGTAAAATTTTATATCACATAGTTAATCGTTATCAGCAAAATAAAAATAAAAATTTTGAATCTCCCCAAGAAAATAGAGGTTGTAAAGAGAACACAATAAAACATTTAATTGAACAGTTTTTACAAAAAGATCAAATCTCTAGTATATGTCCAGGAAAAAGGGATATTATAAGGAACAAGTAGGAGTGTAAAATTTGGCTATGCCGAATCTTTGATACCCTCCACCTAGGTTTTCTTGCACTATTTGTAACAAATTTAGATAAAATATTTGAAAATGTAAACAATTTGGTCAATTTAGTAATTTATTACAACAAATACTCTGAATTTTCAGCATTTACGTTTAACAATTTTAAAGTCAATAGAAGATATTAAACAAAATATATTTTTAAATTTCGGATCTTTTTCGGAATACTTGACCATGTCTTATATTTTAAAAGCACTAGCGTTAATCAGTTTTATTTTTTCGATCTTATTATGACATTCCATTTGTAACGCATCGATAAATGGATTTGCGTCTATGTGTTTAATGCAAAAGATTTCTTACTTTTGTCGAATTGTAGGGATCTTTTGAAAATTTTTTTTAACAACTTAATATTATATATGTTTCAATTTTAAACTTTAAAATTAAAAATATCTATCTTTTTTAAATCTGGTAATAACTCTATAATATGGAGATAGGAAATACGTGGCATCTTTAATAAGAATGACAAGTAAAAAACACTTTTGTGCAGTTTACTTGTTTTGTGCATTTATTTTAATACATACATAAGTACGCCATCTTTGTAGATCTCTTCAATTATATTAAAGGTGCTATTACATGATGTTTTTTTTACATATGTACTGTCAAATTTTCCCAGAACAAAAGTTGTACACATCGTGTGATACATATGAAACATTGTTTATGTACAATACATGAAGAAAGTCACATGTACATTTTTCAATTAGAACAGGTTCTATTTTTGCATGACAAACATGAATATACAACACTGCTTGTGGCGAAAGAAAAACAGAGTAAATTTTAAAGATTAATATTGAAAGAAAAATAAATTGTTTAGTATTAACAATTAAAAAATATATAACCTTTTTTTTAACAATAAATTTTTGTAAATTCACAAATTAAATCAGCTGTTGTTTACACTGAGAGGTTATGTCATACGGAAATACATATGCACGTGTGATAGCAAAAATTATGAATCGTATGTAAAAGACAATTTTGACAGACATGAGGAATTTCATATGGATAAAAAAAAGTGACAGTACATATGTAAAAAACACTTCGTGTAATAGCACCTTAAGTTTGTAAATAAAAAGAATATTAAAATATTATAAATGTAAACATAATTGATTTTAGAAAAATGTCCGATTCGTTTTTCGATGATGCTGAAAACACAACAAAGAAATACAGAAAACAAAGGTTTTACTCAAGTTAGTTGAGAGACGAGAAGCTAATGGGATAGAACAGGTCAAAGATGACGACTTTAAATACAGATGCAAGGCTTGTGAAAAAATATTAAATTGCGATAAATCAGATCTAAGTATACATGCTAATAACCAATGTCTTAAAAAAATATCTTTTAAAACCAACAACCAAAATTCTGTTTACGTTATAAGATCCCATTTGCAAGCCATTTAAATTAATTCTGTAAATTTTAAATGCACATCTAGCCATATAAACGATGAATTATACAGAATAGTAAAAATATTTTTTTTATAATATCTGTTGATTTTTTATATTGTTTTTATGTAATTCTAATGATATTCTTATCTTATTTTTTATGATATTTTTTTCGTTTTTATGTTATTTTTGCATTATTGAAATTGAAAATTAACAAATTAAAAATAATTTTTTTTTTGAAAAATTGAAAAAAGTAGTGTAGGGAAAAATGTAGAGAGAGAAAAGTGGGTGTAGGGAAAAAAAGGGATTTTTTTTTATTAGCGTAGAGAGTTCTGTAAAAATCTCCTGGCATCACTGGTACCTATTAAAAAACAATGTAAGATTTCACAAAACAATGCGACGTATACCTGCTTTGTTCAAAAGCTTTCATAAGACTAAATGAAATTGTTACTTATGCATGAAACACATAGACGACAGAGGCTACACAAACACACGGAATTAATTGCTGCTGGCTTCAGTTGTAGTCGTGTAGTCAACTACTTATTTTTTTTGAAAACGACAGCAACATATAACAACAATATAAACAGCTGTTTTTATACAAAATCAGTTTTATTTCAGTAGTGCCAATTATATATTTTTTTTACTTTATTAAAATAGAAAAACTTGTATGATTCTATATAAAATTGTCTTAAATATATTACTTATTTATAATGCATTATTATAACGTAAAAATAAATAAATAAATTTACTTATTAATAGAATTATTATAGCAGTTCATTTTGCGATTAATTTTTTCAACAAAATAAAATATTTCATAGCACTAATATCTTTTACAGATTTTGTTATATTGTCAACACTATTTTTATTTTGTAGCCAACAAAATCAGAAATTAGCCTAAGTTGACTACAGCAGCAAAAGTGGTCATGTAGTCGTGTAGCTGTGTTGGTGTCAAAATAATCGTTTTCATATAAACGTGTGTATTTTATTTTTGACAGGCTGTAGTCGTGTAGCCGCTGTCGTCTATGTGTTTCATGAGAGAGTTCGGCTAACTGGTGCCATTATGTATATGTGTGTGTAAACAAAAATATACGATATCCCAGTAATCATTTCGAAGATTGTTTTAACAAAAATCATCTTACTGTGTCTTCTTCGAGCACTTTTGATGATTAAAAACTGATTAATCACATGCGGTATTAGAAAAAGATTAAGAAATGATTTTTGCTTACGCTTAAAAAGTGATTTATAGAAAAATGACATTATATATGACTCAAAAATAAGTAAAAATTAATCAGAAAATTGGATAAAAAGGTTCTCAAGATGAGTCGGGGGTAAGGTAATATTTCCTCCCCACAAAAGAATATTTTGTGATCAGCAAAAGAGCGCATTTATGACTGTTTTAATAACACAGAGGAGTCACGAAAGACTCCACATGATCACTTATTGCATAAATTGTTTACTGGGATTTTATACACTATCTGTAGAAACAGTTTTTTAAGTAAAACAAATCTGCACACAATTTCAATTCTATTTCGTTTACAATGGTACGATCACTTTGTTTACTAGCTAGTAGTAAAATAAGAAAATAGTATTATAATACAGCGTAATGATGAATTGTACTTCTCAATTAGTTTATTTTTAATGTGCCATAAGAAGTTCGGTTTGTGCTAAGAAATGAATGAATATATGCTTCCCAGGGCGAAGCTTAATCATTGCACTTTGATTGAGTTGAGCCCGCGACTATTCCTGATGTGGATAGCTCGTGCCTACAATTTTTGGTAGTTGGGAATGGCGTTTGTGCAAAGGGAAGCATGAACACTTGTTTCCCAGAGCGAGGCTTAATCATTGCACTTTGATTGAGCTGAGCTCCGCGATTATTCCTAAAGGCCTAGTTAGCCACACGTAACCTTAACCAAACGTGTCAGCTGTTTTTTTCTGTTACATGAAAAGCAATTAGAGCAGTTACCGAACTCAACTGTCACGTAACCGGAACGTTCTTATCTGTTGAAAATAGATTTATGCTACGTTTGTACGTGACATTTGTGAACAGCTGATAAAGTTTGGTTAATTTTACACAGCAACATGCTGATCCGTTTTTTACGTTCTATAATTGCACTAAATGTCAACGTTACATTTACGGTACGGATAAATTATAGCAACGTGTGGCTAACTAGGCCTTAATGCGGAATAAATCGTGCATTAAATTCTCGGTAGTCCGGGAATGGCGTTTGCCTGCGCCAAACATTAAATAATAAATTTTAAAAATGTGTTATAATTAAATATTATTGACATTTATTATCATCTGAAAAAAAAATTTTTTTTTAAACACCAATTTTTAACAGGGTAGAATTTTATGGTTTCAATACTACTTTTGAATGCAAGTATGTACTAAAAGTAGAACCCTTAAAATCATACTATTTTTTGCAACCCTAAAAATTGCAATATTTTGTAGAAATAAAATAATTTATATTTTATTATTTTTAATATGCGCTTATTATCGAAATACATATACAGAATATATGAATGTTATTTATAGTATTTTGATATTTGCAACAGTAGTCTGTATGTATCAATTTGTAATATTTTGTGATCTTATAAAAATCGGAGAATATTGATATTGATTTTATATAGTTTCTTTTATTAATTAATTAACTTAAATATTACACCATAAAATGTTGATATTGGTGAATTTTTATATTACTACCACAACGACCATAAAAACAACAAGTACAGCTGTGAAAAAATACAAAATTTAGAATAACAATATAGGAAAACATCATATTTTTTTAACTTTTCAGTGATTTCTCGGCACCTATGAAACCTGTTGTCACGATTTAAAAAACAGAAACCTTCTCGTGATGTTGGTGTATCATTCTCACTAACAACAAGCGCCCTAGCTGTCCTATTGAGAACGTTATCGTGACAAGAACAACATAGTCAAATCATATTTTTTCAAGACTTTTTTTACTCCATCGTTCAATTCTCGGGACCAGATAAACCGATTTGGACGATTTTAAATAGCAAACTTTTCAGGATGTTACTGAATCATTTTTTATACCAACGATCAACCTAGTTGCCCGATTGAAGCCGTCATCGTGATTTCCACAGACGGACAGACGGACAGCCGGACAGACGGACAGACGGACATCGCTATATCAACTCCGCTTGTTATAAGGATCACAAATATATATATTTTATGGGGTCCACAATTTTTTTTCTAATTATTACAAACGGAACGACAAACTTATATATACCCTCTGCACACTGGAGTGGAGGGTATAAAAATGGTAAAGTATTTCGAAAACGATTTCTTCAAGATACTCTTACTAATCTGCACCAAAAGTTTTGCAAAGAAACTTATCACATTAACTTTGATTTAATGCTGCAAAAGTTGTACCGATTAAAGGTTTATCTTCATCTAGTTCACATAACTTTATTTCAATGGTAGCGTGTAACTTAGATTCGAAATCGTGTATATAGAGAGAATGCAAAGTTTGCAATAAAAAAGAAATTCTGGAGGCTGAAAATAGTTTAGAAAAGATTTTTTCCAATAAGTGGTGTCAGAAAACAATTAACCGAAAGGGTGCTAAAGGCTTAATATACCACGTAAAAGTCGCGTCCAAAGAAGCCATAAAATGGAATGTTAACGAGTCAGTTGTTCTATTAAATACCCAAACACTTTTTTATTTAAAGCATGTTAATACTATGCTAAACTCAGAAAAAACTAAGCATTTTAAAGGTATTACTGATCTTAATATATAATTTGGTAAAAAAAAATCATGAGTGGTAAAGTGTAAACCATTAGCGATATGCATATAGTTTTTCCCAAAATATTGCAAATTATGTCTTATACTAGCCGTAATTTTGTGAAATGTTTAACAAGTTTAAATAAATTTTTATATGCATACACGATCAAAAAAAAAATGTTTTTTTTTCAGTGTATTTTAAAAAGTATTGAAGCTTTTACAAATATTTTAGTGTGCCAAGAAAATGATGATTAACGCGAACGGATTTTACATGCTCAAATATCGGTTTATACACACGCAAATCAACATTGATGTCAGACAAAAAAAAAAAAAACTTTAAAAAAAATTGTCTAGATGCCGTAAATTTTTGAAGTTGCCCATATAAAATTTAATTTTATATGAAATGTTTATTAAAGTCTTTAATTATCATTTATTCGCATTTTACATAAAATGTTTATTGATGTTCTCTAATTATCAAGTATTAATTGTATCTCTTGTTCATTTTCGTACAACAGTCCATCAATTTTCATTAATAATAACAATAGCTGTAATCTCGCTATGTGCGTCTCTTATTAAAAAAAAATGTCTTCCGCGTATATTTGTTTAGTGGCAGCATATTCAAAAACACGCAGAAGTGATGTTTCGTTGTATTATTAAAAAATGGAATCATTTTTTTTACAAACGTTCCACTTAATGTTCCATCGTGTGTACTCCGCATTACAAAGTGTGATACTGTAAACTGGCCTGTAGTTATGTCTGTTCGATAACTAAGTTTTCGATTCGAAGAGAAATATCCAACTTTTTCTACTTTTTATATATTTAGTCTAGGTAACAACCATAAAATCATTACTCTTCACCACAGTTTTAGTAGCATTTAGATGGCATCACTTTCATTTCTCAGTTATGTGTTTATTTTAAAATCAAAACGGATTTCTTCATTGTCATAATTAAAAAAAAATTCTCATAAAATGAATGTACGTTCAATAAAAGAATAAGTTCCGTTTACCAATCAAAATTTGTATACAAATAATTATACAATTTAATTGCGGGAACTAAATTAAATCCACTACAATATGATAATTTTTTTAATATTGGTAGTAATTTGTAACAAATGATTGGTAAATATAATATAAACAAAATAGGAATATGAATTATATAATTCGGTTATAATAAAATGAAACCAAACTTTTAACCTGGTTTGGTAGTTTTAACTGAAAGGAATGTGAATGAATCAAATTTTGTTGTAAGTACCAAAAAATATTAAATATTAATGTGCGAAATTTGCTTAGCTGCTTATCACTAAATTATGTTATAAATAATTTACACAAAAAAAAAAAAAAATTAAATCAATCAAGGCTTGTAATATTGGGGTTTTCAGCTCTTGAACCTTTGAGTAATGCTCTCCATTCGCATACACACCTGTAGCAAGAATGCCCCAACCATTCTATATTACGTTTAAATCAGGGCTTCTAGTTGGCCAGTCAAGTAATTGTATTGAGCGAGATGAAAAATTCCTTCGACATATTTGTCACATTTATGCTGGTATTATCTTGTTGGAATATAAAATCTATATTAGCATCATCTTCCAAGTACTCAATTAAGACGTCACCCAATATATCGATACACTTTTCTGAGTTCATCTTAGTCAGAAGAAACCATAATTTACTCTTTCCACGGTTTTCCCCATATCTTGACGGAATCTCCTCCAAAATTGGGACTCATTCGTGGAGGGTCATTTGCGCGTAGATAGTGCCAATGAAAACTTAAGCCATCAGGCCCGTCGAGGTTGAAATTTATTCATCGGAAATGGGCTTTTTCGCAAATGCTAACCTTGACACTATTTGTAGGTTTCTTCCATTTAACATTTTCGTCCGTGCGTAATATCTGTCGAACCTTGTGTTTTCCAATTGGAAGCTAGAATTTTGCGACGATTTGTGATGAGGTTAACTTATTTTTGGTGGCTTCTTCCTTAATTATGTTGGTTTCACGACGGGTTACCTTTGTATTCCTTTTACACCTAATTTTAAACAATGTCTTACCACATCTCCTGATTTGACGTCCAATTTCTCAATTAGAGAGGCCATTTCCTTTTAATATTTCGATTTGTCCCTGTTCCACGTCGTTCAAAAATTTATTTTTCGCCATGTCAAAGTGAAGCTTATCTTAAGACAAAAAAAAAAAATGCTTAATACATTAAAAATGTTTACTAAAATACCCCAACTAGTTCGAAAACTTTCCAATAGAAATCATAGACGACGACTACGGCTGAGTAAATTTCGCATCAATAACTTAAATTGTATTCACATAATCATATCTAAGTACCGTTATAATAATATTCTTGTTGAGAAAGTAATCAACAAAAGTACAGTCTAACAAAAAGTTATGTTTATGTTATTTTTATTCGCTCACTGCAGTAGGCTGGTACTTTTCCCAAGCGTTTTATCTGGTTTTGTGAAAATAAAGCATCAGAGAAAAAATAAAAAATGTTTATGTTCCATAACCTAATTTTTTTTTTTGCGACCCTGTACAAACCCCCAAAAATCTGGAAAAATTCTCAAAAATCTTTTGGGCCACAACAATTCATGGATAAGAGTTGCACTACGAGTAATAAAAAAGAAAAACAAATTTGGTTAAATGCCCTAGTACGTAGCAGTACCGTTGAAAGGTTTTATTTAAATATTAACAAAATTAAACTATATTTTCAGCATAACATATTGTTTCAATATACGCTATAAATGGGCCATAAACTGTTAAACGAAATTTATAATAACCCTCCATTATTATACTCGGTAAATTGTCCGTGGATAAGCTACATTTATTTGATGTTATCCGACGTTTTGAAAAGGGAGGTTTGAATGACCCTTAACAATCGGAGCGTTTTCGCAGCACTTCTCAGCCGTCGGCTGTACAAGAGTTTTGTAGAACATGTTCATTGCAGTGGATATAGTATAATTATCGATGAGCATCGGAAGCCTAGTGTAGGGACCTTCCCTATATAAACTTCTCTCAATTGTTAAACCGACTAGTGCATCATCATATAAATCCATTTTGAGATCAATGTAGCCACTCATACCATATTTTCCACGACTTATACGTTCAATTTTAAAATCCCCATCGATCAGATTTCTATCACTAGAATTGACATTTATTTCGACATATTCATAAGTCCATAATTTCTACATAATAATAATTTCTCAAAAACATATTAAAATTTGTATAAATGTATGTCAATATGGGTTCTCACTCTTGAAGTTGAGTATACCAACAACAAATTTTAGTGAGTAGAGAGAGCATCTACTTGTCCTATCTACATTATGTTTTAGGTCTGTTTGCTACCAAGAGTGGGAACCCTTAATGTAAATTATAATTACCATTGGCCCCGATGAGATTGAAGTGATAAGGTTTAAGAGCAACAAAACTGTTATAATCCTTTCCTGCGACATCGCGTGCGGTAACTGATGTAAATTTTATAATATACTAAATAGCTATTACCCAAAAAGATTTATTTATATATCTAAGTGAATTGCAGGTGAAGTCACATAATGCCTAATTGAGCAATTATCATTTTATTTATATTTAATTAATTAATTTTATAACATTATTTTATATGTAAACTTTATCTACATGACAAATTTGTGTAATAACTATATTGTCTAAATATTAAAAAAAAAAAAAACTTTATTTACCACATCTCATAATGCCCACAAATGTTGTACGAAACCATTATTATAATAAGGCTGATTTGCTGATTCTGTAGCGTCGTAGAGTATACATAAGTTTTAAAATTGTGTCCCCACTTTAAGTACTATTTTAGGGTTCCCAAATCATAAAACCAAAACTTTTAGCGATTCCTGAGCGTAATAAAGCAAACTGATTGAAATTATTTATTAAAAATGTCTTTTTCGATAATTTTTGTATGTCCTAAATTATCGAAATTAATTTTTTTTCTGCAGGTATTGATTTTATAATAACTAGCAGATTCCAGCCCTCGAAATTCGAGCGCAAATTTTAGGAAATTTTATTTTTTTTAAATAAATAAAATCAACAAATCAACACAAAAAACAAACTCATTTTTATTACAAACACATTAACAAATTTCATAAACACACACATAGTATTGCATAATTTTATATATGTGTTAGTAGCAACTTTAAATACAATTAACTCAAAATAAAGAAAAAAATTTAAAAATCTGTAAATCTGCAAAATGGCTAAAAATACCATTCAAATAATATACGTCTGGTCAAAATCGGGATAAAACGGTATAACAAAATATCAGTCACCATAAATCACCTATCCTATTAATGTTATAGATAAAAAAATTAATAATGCCCGTATTGCCTGTGCATAAAAACAGGTTGCCACGATTGAACATTAAAAGTCTCTTGGAAAAAAAAAGGTTAAAATACAATCTAGCTGATATACCCAGTGTTGCCAGAACTCTTCGATGGAAATATGCTAGATTGGTCAAAAAATCTGCTAAAATCTGCTAAATCGTAAAAAAAAAATATATGCTAAAAATATGATGAGTAAAAAAAAGCAATTCTTATATTATATTCCTTCTATAATATGCTAAAAATCTGCTAAATAAAAAGTTTTTTTTTTACAGTATTTATTATTTTAATAAAGCATGATTAAAGAAAAAATAATCTTTTAAAATAATATTTATATTTAATTCATTGAATTCGTTAACAAGAATCATCTTTGTATACTTTTTTTAAGTACCTTAGAATAACTATAAAAGTTAAATTATTTAAATAATATTACATCTTATATATATTTACGCTTATCCCTGACTCACTGACTGACTGACTGATTCTGTAACGCTGAAATAATACACACACATAGCTATGTGAAATATATAAACAAAATTTAATCTTTCTCATTTTATACAAACACACACACAATTTTCTCTCTTCTTTGTTACCGACCAGTGCTGCTAATAAAATCTTTTGAAAATCTACAATCTTGGAAACTAAATCGCCAAAATTGTCATTTTTAAAACAAGAAATTGTCAAAAAATTTTACCGCTTATAAAACTCGAAAAAATATTACAAAAGGAAGCAATAAAATTTATTTATATCATTCATATTACGAATATTATTACAGCATTGGTTATTTCTATATAAAAAAATGTATTAATGATGAAATTTCAACGAAAAAAATTTAACACAGCAATCAACTAAATAATTTTATTGATATTTATCTATAGCTGAAACTTATAATATAGGTTAAAAGTATAGCCGTAATTAAAACTTAAATCTTAAATGGAGATGCTATTCAAGGTATTTCCGTTTTGAAACGACATGACCCAGAATTAAATCTATATATATTTTATAATTTACATTTACACTGAACTAAAACTATCAATTTTCCATTAACAACCCATTAATTATTAACCCTTAAAATCCTAATTTTTATGCTACTGAAAATTTAAAATCTTCAATCATCATTTTAACAAATTTAACAAATCATTTTAACTAATTGAAAAATCGTCGAAATTAAAATAAGTTGTCAAAATTAGCAGCACTGCTAACGACAATAGCACTACATATGCAGATTTCGTGTTACATATGGAATAAGATGAACGCAAAAAATGCATCAAAAAACTAATATCTATTCAAATTCTTCTTTAAATTCCCTTTGTTGGTCAATGAAAAAATTCTGCGAAAAAGTAATGAAGGAAATTTTAAACATTTTACTTTTTTTTATCAAACTAAACTTTACCGTTTGTCTGTTTTGTTTTTCACCTCAAAATTGTTTTTAATTATTAAGAGTGCTTTCGCTCAGGTTCTCTGATTGGAAGCTATTACCAAAGAGTATGCGTTTTTGATAAATATTTGAGATAAAAGAGATCTTCAATGTGGATTTTGTTGTTGTCCAACCTATGATTTCGTTTAAAGCTCTGTATTGAAAAGCACTTGAAAAAATAGGGCAATATTAGGTTTAAAATTTAAATTATTCTTACTTTGCATAATTGAATTACATTGTAATTTCAGAAGAGATGTGGAAAAATAATTTTTTTTCACTCATAATATTAATTTTTGCAAAATTTGCTTTCAAAAATTTAGAGAAACATAAATTACGTAAATAGGTAAATTTAAGATTTTAATTTGAATAATATATTGAAATTATCATGGAAGAATTAAAGGCGATTTGGAATAATAATTTTGTTTTTTAAGTAAAACTAATACGCCCTTATTTTATTATTTTTTTTTTTTGGATTTATAGATAACTGGAAAAAATGTTCGCTTTTTACAGTTTACATTTATGATGACATATGAAATATTTTTTTCTCTTTTTTGTAGGTGTATTGGTGTTTTCACTTCCGGGGTGGTAGGTTTTAATACTTTTTTTTTGCATTTCTCTTTCTGAATGCACAACATGTCGAGAGTGTTGTATCAAAATTTTAAGTAAATCAGAGCAAAACTTAAGAAGATACAGCGTTTCCAGCGACTGGCCTCATACGGTATATAGTATATAAATCATAGCATATAAATTCGAAGTCCGTCAACATCATAGCTCGAAATCTACTTGACCAACTCTTTTGCAATTTTAGACACTATATCTACACATAAATCATCACGTAACCACGAAGGGTTTTATTTAATTTCATTTTCTTCCCCCATTTTTTAACAACAAATTCCCGAAATTGCTGCCGAAAAAAAAAATTGAAAAAACTCTTGGTCACTACCACAGGAAACATGTCACCTTTGAAACGCGTTCCGATTTTTTTATTTCACATGATCCGGTAACGAGTTATGACGTTCACCGCAAAACAACAACGCCTCCGGAGATTCCCTGTCACGGACTTATTTATTAAATTTTTAATTGAAATTTTTTTCAAAGATTCCTCACATGTTATGCTATAACGTATATATGAAATAAATAATCCAACCTTATTCATATCTTCAAAAAAGAATTATGAAAATACGACTTTTTTTTAACTTTTAAAACCTTACCAACAGAAATTAATTTTTTTAAATATATAAAATATACGAAAATTCTGAAATGGAAAAATAAATTTGTTTGTTAAAATCAAAAGTTTGATATAAACACTGTTCGCTATAAGAGAAGCAATTTGTATGAAAAATATGATCAAAACTCTTGGGACCGAAGAAATTCTTCGTATAAATAAAAATTTATTACAACCAGGGTTCGTTATAAGCGAACTCCATTGTATTAAATTTTAATAATTTTGGGAATCTCCAATCCCCTCACTTTACCCGGCCTTCCCATGTTCAAGTGAAATTGATCACACTTACAGTAGTCAAAAAATTGTTAAGAAAAATTGAAAGAGAAAATTGAAACGTATGATTGTTTAGTAAAAAAGAGTAAAAAAGTGTGAGTGCATTACAACCTGAAAGCCAAAAATATAACGTGTGAAGGCCGGGTAATATCTTAAATATATTTACGCTGATCCCTGACTCACTGACTGACTGACTGAGAGACTGACTGATTCTGTAATGCTGACCAATATGATACGGTTCTAATTCCTAGGATTGATCTCGCCCCAACCGACACCACATTACCTTTCATACTAAAACACCGCCAGTTTCCAGTAATTCCTGCAAACGCAATTACCATAAAAATGCTCAAGGCCAGTCATTTGATTACGTTGGCATTAATTTGGAGACCGCGGTATTTTCACACGGCCAACTGTATGTGGCTTTGTCACGATCAAAAGTTGCAAGCCAAGTTAAGATACGTATTGAATCGAACCCACAGCAAGGAAAACTATTAAATGACCAACGATATTTCACACGAAATATAATTTTTCAAGAGATTCTAAATTGAAAAACTTTTTTGCCAAATATTTCTTATCTGTTTTGATACTTATGTATATAATTTCTACAGACACAATCTTTTTTCACATGTACATATGTAACAATATAATTTTCAATTTACTAATATATTAAAAGAAATATAATTTATTATAAATTTTTCGTGTATGTAAATTTAAACTGTTTTATTCATAATTTTTAAACGGGCGCCTAGGCGCCACACAATCAACTAGTTTAATAATAATACATTTATTTAAAAAGTTTGGAGGGAAAATAATATATTTTCCATTTCTTCATTATCCTCATTAGTCACAAGCGTTTCATATTTTTCAGATGAACCAATTTTAATTGCAAAACTATCTGGTATTTTAAAGGAATAGCAGCAAGAAGTTTCAAGTTTTAATCCTTCTCTGATTTGCAGGATGCTGCACAGAAGATCAGTCTTCATTCTATTTCTTATTTTATTTTTGACCAGACCCATCGTGCTAAATAATCTTTCAACATCTGCGTTTGAAAAAGGCAAAACTAACAATGATATAACAAATTCTGATAATTCTTTAAATGGGTTTTCTTCTACCGAATTTTTAAAGTTGTAAACTTGGATCCAAAATGTTGAGGTATCCATATTAATGTCCCAATGCTGCTTTGTTATATTTTCCCATTGGTTTTGAATTTTGTCGATTTCATTACAACTTTTTTTAAACTCTTCAAGTATAATGGTAATTGGTTCCTTTATTTCCTTCAATGTATTCTCAATTGAAAGATAGTCCATTTTTTGTAAAATTTCAATATTTTTTGTAATCTATTTTTTAACTCCTCTACAAGCTCTTTTAAAAATTTTACACATATTCTTCTAATTTCAATTTCATCCTCCTTTGAAATTACATTCAAATTAATTTTTTCTTTAAGAAGATTTTCAAAACCATATCCCAGATATGGTTGAGGCAATAAATACTCCTCATAATCATGACGGTCCTGTGTAATTAGTTCCAAAATTTTCTCTTTTATATAAATTTTTCCTGCAATTGCCTGAACGAGGAAAAATAAATCATTTAAAATTTTAAGAGGATCGCTTTGTTCTGCTTGTAAAGCTTTATTCACTTTTTGGGTTTCACTTAAAATTGATTTTAAAAATGTTGAAAGTAAGAATAGTTTTTCGTCCTTGTAAAGATCAAACAAAATTTTAGCAATATAACATTTTTCATGAATTTGAACAATTCCAAAATGGGTTTTAAGTTCCAGCCATTGATCACATATTCTTTTTAAAGTAATATCAATTGACATCCACCGAGTAGGACAGGCTCGAGTTATCTTAAGGGGATCTATACCATTATTGATGGATTTGTAAATATTTTTGTAATGGATTTGCCTTTTTTGTGACTTCGAAAACATGAATATATCTCATTTGCTAAGAACTCTAAGTTTTCTGGAAAACATTTCGAAACTGCATGCGTTACAGCCAATTGTAAAGAATGACATGCACATGGAACAAATACTGATTATTCTTTAAACTTTGTAGCTTTTTATGGACGCTATTGTTGACACCTACCATCACCCTGGCATTATCAGTTTCTAACCCAGAAAGATTTTTAATATATAAGTTAAAATCATTCAAAACTTTTGTTATTAGAGCTGTGATTCCTTCAGCAGTACTATCTTCACATAATTCCAAAGACAAAAATGTTGTTACAATTTCTTTTCTCTTTCTGCTGTAATACTTAATAACAATGCCAAAATATTTTATAGTGCTTATATCAGTAACTTCGTCTATAATTAGGCTGAAAGGAGTGTTTCCTATATCCAATATTAACTGTTCTTTAGAATATGGACCCCAAATATTTTTTAGTATTGCAGTGCATTTGGTTCTTCCAAGAGAAATTTCCAAAGACACTTGGTCATTTTTATGATTTTCTTTGTCACATTCAACTAGGTGCTTAATAGGATGAACTGCAGAATGACATGCTATATACAATGCAAGTCTTGCTTCAGTTATTCTTGCCGATGTTGATATAACACTGTTTGTAGAACTATATGGAAGTTTCTTTTGCAGTCCTTCAAATGGCTGTGCGAACAATTTATGTTTTTTACTGATAGCATGATATTTTAGACTGGAATGCTTAGATTGAATTTGGCAATTACAGTATTTGCATTTCACGAAAGAGTTGTCGTTTCCACTTATTATAATCCAGTTTTTGAACATTTGGTTTTCCAACCACCCTTTTCTGGCTTTTTGCAAATACCTTTTTTTCCTTGAAACAAAAAATATTTAGTTTTTGGTTTTATTAAAATCACAGTCACGTAATTATCCGGATTTTGCTCCATGCTATCATTTGTATCACCATCATCATTTAAATCTATAACATCGCCATCGTTTTTGTCCCCATCCTCGTTAGAATCACCATTATTATTTAAATTAATAACATCTTCACTATATTTGGCTCCATCATTATTTGTTTCTAAATTTATATCAACAACATCAGCATCGTTGTACTTGTCTTTGGAAGAATCATTTTTGTTTTTTTTTCAAATACCTTAAATATATAAATTGGAAAAAAGTTCCACATGCAAAAGAAATGGGCAAAGTAAAGATTATTGGCGTATTTCATTACTTACCTATTCATATTGAATAACAATTTTTTTAAAAACAAATAACACGTTTTTTTAGGTTTTATTAAAAATATTTTTTTCTGGGAACAAATAAACACGCCAAATGCTTTCTTCTTATTTCAAATTTTCACAACCTGCAATAAACATAACTGTTTTAGATTTTTTTCATGTTTGTTTTTTATGATTATTTGAGCAGTTGTATATTATAGTAGTATATCAATACTACTACAAATTTTACACTGAAAAAAATGGCAATTGATGAATTACGTTTACGTTACAAAAAAAAAAAATTATTTTATTAAAAAAAATTATGCTAAAATTCTGATTTTTTTAAATAAAAAAAATATGCTAAAAATCTGCTTTTGTCTAACAGAATATGCTAAAAAGCAGTTAGCAGATTTTTTCAAATTAAATATGCTATTGCTCAATTCAATCTGCTAAATCTAGCAGAAAATATGCTAAAATGGCAGCACTGGATATACCAAATAAAAAAGTTGAAATACGTTCTGACTAAAACAGAACTACCAGTAATATAGAGTGAGTCCATTGAACATAAAGTTGCGAATTTATTTTATTTAATTAAAATTTTATTAAAGCTTTGAAAATATAATTTTAATCGTTCTAATCACTATTTATGAACTTATGGAATTTTTATGAAAACCCTTCCAATGGGAATTCCATAGTGGTTCTGTCACTTTTTGGAACAGGTAGGCCATCTCAGTTTAAAATCTTCCACATTTTGGAGCATTTTCCTGCTTTGGAACAAAGGTCACGTCATTATACCCTATACCGCTATGTGGTTTGGGTACAATGACTTTGTGCTGCTGTTTGTAACTACCAAAAATATTTGACCTAAACCCATTTTTTATTATATCGATCGACTCAGAATCACTTTCTAAGTCGATTTAGCGATATTCGTCCGTCAGTCTGTCAGTCCGTCCGTCTGTGTGTCCATGTAAACTTTGTAATAAAACTACAGGTCGCAAATATGAATACAGATTGATGAAATTTGGTATATAAGCTTCTATCGGCCATAGAATGAACGCTATTGAAATTGGTGAAATTCGGTCCATGTTCAGACCTAGTCCCCATACAAATGACCCCTATTAAATCGACATATATTGCCATAAGATCCAAATTATCATATAGATCTCAGTCAAATTTGTGTTTATGTGTTTATTATATCCATTAATCCGTAGTCCAAAAATAATCCCTATAGGACAATTCTTAATCATAAGCCCCATATAGAGCTGATTCCCGATCTTCGCTTAAATCTATCAAAAAACAAAAATATTGCACAGATTTTTCTCAAATTTGGTTTGTATATATTTTTTCAAAATATAAGTGACTTTACCAAATATGGTCAGGATCGGTCCATATTTCGACCTAGTGTCCATATAAATATAGCAGCCGATATGAACTTCTTTATATTTGTTGGTTTATGCTTATTTTCTATATCGAATTAGTTGGACCGAAAGATAGGGTCTCTAAACCATGGTATAGGGTGTCGTATAGTCACTTGTTTTTCTTGCTCCACTGAAGAATTTTTTTAACCATAGTAACAGGACTCCAAATCAGGCCACAAATTGTGACACATTGTGTTGGCTTATGAAAGGAACGAGTTTTTTGCAAACACTACTTAACATAAATTAAGGTATGTATTTATAGAGCCCGTTCTAACAAATGAATACCATACCCGGCACCGGCTTTTGGGTGCTAAATTTACATTTGACATTTCCTCTAACATAAAAATTTTGACTCGAAAGTTGCGAAAAATCTCTCCATACAAACGTTTCGTTGTCCATTAAGTAGCAGGAGTATTTTTATACCCTATACCACTATGTGCTTTGGGTATAATGACTTTGTGCTGCTGTTTATAACAACCAAAAATATTTGACCTAGACCCATCTTTAATTATACCGATCGAATCAGAATCACTTTTTAAGTTGATTTAACAATGTCCGTCCGTCCGTCTGTGTGTCCATGTAAACTTTGTAATCAATCTGCAGGTCGCAAATATGAATATATTTTGATGAAATTTGGTATATAAGCTTTCCATGGGCCATGGGATGAACTCTATTGAAATTGGTGAGAATCGGTCCATGTTCAGACCTAGCCCCCTACAAATGACCCCTATAAAATCGACATAAATTGACATAAGATCCAAACTGTCGTATAGATCTTAGTCAAATTGGGTTTGTATGTGTATATTACATCCATTAATGAATAGTACAAAAATGATCCCTATCGGACAACTCTTAGTCAAAGGCCCCATATAAAGCTGCTTCCCGATCTTCACTTAAATCTATTAAAAAACAAGAATATTGTACAATTCATCTCAAATTTTGTTTGTATATATTTTCGCAAAATACAAGAGACTTTACCAACCATGGTCAGGATCAGTCCATTTTTGGACCTAGTCCCCATATAGACATAGCATCCGATATGAACTTTTTCATATCTGCAGCCAAAAAAATTAATAAAAATCCCACTCAAATATGGTTTATGCTTATTTTCTATATCCAGTTAGTTGGGCCTAAGAGATAGGGTCTCTAAACGCATGGTATAGGGTATCGTATAGTCGGTCTAGACCGACTATAATTTTCTTACTTGTTTTTAATGATACATGATTTCAATGTCCGTCCTCTATATTTTTTGCAGCGTTCAAATCAGGAACTTTTTGGTTTTTGTATGTTTTCAAAATTGCTTTGGTTTTAACTTTTAGCACCAAATATTCCGAGCACTGAGCTAACCGGGCTGCTTTTCGACTGGATGTGTTGGAAGCCCTTTTCAATATGCTTTGCTAATATCATGTGGACATTCCTTTCTTCTCCAACCAGGTTTTATATCAATGGTCAAATTTCCCTGATATTCTAATAAAATTTCCCGTCAAGGGCAGATCTTTGATTCTTGTAGGAATTTGGATTTAGAATTTGTTCGAAATATTTAATAATTTTAGCATGAACTTTCATTTCGTCACTCATTCGAATCAAACTAACTGTAAATGAACAGTTAAAATATTTCAAATATTACTTGCGAAAAAACTTAAGAGGCAAAACGTGTGTCGATCCTTGAATCAAAAAGTAGTTTATCCTACAATACCGATAAGTTGTATTGTTTCTATTTGTGATTTGGACTCACAGAGTGTTTTTGCCAATATTTGGACAGATTTTTTATGCACTGGAAAATAAACTAACCAGGGGCCAAATCACCGCATTCGTTATCGAAATTTTTCGATCGAAATTATTTTTTTTATTTCCCAAAATAAAATATTAAGAATAATTTTTCTTTCTCACAGTTGAAGAATTATGGCCTCTGGTTAAGAAGAAAAGCGAATCGTGGGCGTTTGTCCGTCTTCTACAAATATTAAACCAAAATATGGAGTTTCGATTGATTTTACTCGATATCTAATGCGATAATTTGGCCCCAGGGCGGACTACGAATGGTGAGAAGACGAGAACTTCATTTTTTAATCAGCTGCAATATAGAAACCAGAACAGGAATCGGGAATAAAGTTTTGGCTGCATCGTGGCATCCTATATTGAAGTCATCATTTTGAAAAAACACATTTAAAATTTACAAGAAATATTACAAATCCAGTGTAATATTTAAAAAATTTGTTGTTTAATAGCATTCTGACAATTTTTCTAAAATTCTATTGATATTTTCGGAAATTCAATTGATATTTTGAAATACATTTGATACTTTCTAAAATACATTAGAGGTTTTCTAAAATTCCATTGATGTTTTTTGAAATAAAATTAATATTTTCTGAAATTAAATTCACACTTTCTAAAATTCAAATGAAGTTTTCTGAAATAAAATTAATGTTTTCTGAAATTCAATTGACACTTTCTGAAATACAATTGCTGTTCTCTGAAATACAATTGGAAAAAGTGTAGATTTAATCCTTTTATGACTACCCACGATGGATCCATTCAAGAGTTGGCTGATTTAGCTCAGGTCATTAAATTTTTTCTAGGAAAATAATATTGAATTTGTTAAAAAAGAGACATTAATCCACCAAACCAATTGAAAGATTTTGGACTGCAAGAAAAACCAATATAAAGAAGAGTACACAGGATTTGCCCCCAACGCCATAATAAATAATCCTATCAAAAGTTTGTGGAAGGGTATTCACATATAGCTAAGAATGGACTGGATACGAATATATGATTGATATTATTTTGATTTAAAAATGATTTTATTACTTCGATTAATTGAAGATTGAGCGTGGAGAATACTTTATTTTTTTCTTTAAAGGTCAACGAAGTGTGTGGTGTGTTTCAGTCTCTAAATGAGTTTGATTTATCGCGAATCTTTAATTCTATAGATATTGATGTCAAATGTTCCCTTGTGAGCTCTCTTTTAAGCACTTTTTATTCCTATGTCCCTACTGTTAGAATTGCTGTACGTTATGAAGGTGATGCTTGGATGAAGTCTAGTAGTATTGTCCTCGCGAGATCTCTCAGGGATCTATCTTATTATGCTTTTCTATCTGCTCGTTCATGGCTGAATTGGAGAACATATTGCAAACTGCGCAGTAGGGCAAAAAACGTGATTCGCAGAGAAAAGAGAAAGCACTTTTCGAGGCTTTTTGGTGGACTGGATTCTGCTGGGTTCTGGAGGGTAATTCGAGGCTCGGGTTGTATTAGTGATGATAATATTGAGTTGTTGCTTGATTCTGATGTTATTAATAGCTATTTTGCTGGTTCTGGTGCTTCTAATCATGGTAATTTTAACTTTAACAACTTTCATGATTCTGATGGATCTTTTTCTTTTAGTGGTATAAATGAGGTAGAATTGTTTGAGGCTCTGAACAATGTGAAGTCTAGGTCGGTTGGCATCGATGGTGTGCCGATTCATTTCTTGAAGGTAGTTTTTCCTTTTATATCTGGTGTAATTTTACACCTAGTAAATTCGATCTTGACTATGTCGACATTCCCTGCAGCTTGGAAAATAGCGCGTGTGGTTCCTATTACTAAATCTAGGGTTGTGCATAGCCCAGATGATTTGAGGCCTATTTCTATTCTCCCTGCTCTGTCTAAGGTTGTTGAGCATATATTAAAGGATCAGATGATTTGTTTTACTTCTAGAAAGATTTGTGAAACGCAATATGCCTTTCGCCAAGGTGTGAATACTACTTCGCTGCTTCTTAGACTTACTGATTCTATTAGGGAGAACATAAATGATGATAGATTAAGTGTTTTGGTTTCTATGGATTTATCGAAAGCCTTTAATTCTGTTGATTTTTCTACAATGATCACTAAACTTAAGAATGAATTTAATTTCTCCATGGCTGCCTGCAGACTTATAATGTCCTACTTGACTGGTATGTCTCAGTTTGTATCGGCAAATGGGACTGAATCTAGTATACTTCCTCTATCTTCTGGAGTCCCTCAAGGATCCGCTTTTATTTATTCTTTATGTAAATGACCTTGTGGATGTTACTAATTCAAGATGCTGTTCTACTTTTTTGTTTGCTGATGATGTATTCCTTTTATTTAGTGGTTTGTAGAAGTTTTTGAGGATAACATAAATTCATGCTTAGTTCATGTGATGCAATGGACTGTGGCGAATTCTTTATCGGTAAATGTATCTAAAACTAAGGCGATAATGTTTGGACCTACAAATCGTTTCTTTTTGGATTTGGATATTTTCTTAGGGGATGATGTAGTTCAATTTGTTGATCATCATAAATGCTTGGGAGTAGTAATTGACAAGAAGCTCTCTTTTGGCAATCATATCAATGCTTTGTCGGGTAGAATTTGGGGTTCTCTGCGTAAAATTAATCGTACGAATATATTTCTGCCTTTCTGTGTTAAGAAGAGATTAGCTCATGCAATTTTGATGTCACAAGTCCTTTACGGATTTGAAGTTTTTCTGGTACGATTGGTATTAACCTTACTAGGCTGAAGTGCATAGTAAATACTATTGTTCGATTTGTATTTAATGTTAGACGTAGAGATCATATTTCAGGCTTTATTAAACGTTTTCTTGGATGCTCTTTTAAATCTTTTATTAAATATCGTAATTTGGTTACGTTTCATAAAATTATGAAAAGTGGTCGACCCTCTGCCCTGTGTAGAACCTTTTTCTTTTCATCATTTAATAGAAACCCACACTTTGTTTCCCCTAGAATTGTTAGATCGGCTTTTGGTAGATCTTTCGTAGTCAGAGTCGCAAGGTATTGGAATAAACTTCCATTGGAATTGCGGATTTTTTCGCACTCAAATAACGTTTTTCGTCTGAAACTCATGGAACTTCTTTATGGTTCAGATTGATTTTTATATTTTTATTTTTTCTATTTTCATTATTTTATTCAGCTTTTGTAAGTAGTTTTGGTTGTGCTACCTCTAATTGGATCCTATTAGCACTACTTTCTAATAAAAGCGTTATCTATTTGCTTGTATGTATTATGGCTGGGGAGCTAATGAGATATGTGTTGTGATTTGATCTGTACTGATTAGTATTAAGTTATTAACTTAGGTTTCTATTATGGAAATGAATGTATAAATAAATAAATAAATTAATAAATAAGTGTCTCTTAAACTAATAATTTTTAGTGCGAATAATTTTTTATTAGTAGGCTGTTACTTATCAAAAGCGATTTGTCTGATTTTGTAAAAATAAAGCAACAGAGAGAAAATAAAAAAGTTTATGTTTCATAACCTAAAATTATTTTGCATAAAATCGATTTCAGCGACCCCCAAAAAATTTGGGCCAAAACAACTGCAATAGTGAAGAAAAACAATTGTGGTGAAACGTCCTAGTACGTAGCAGTACCGTTGAAAGATTTTATTAAAATATCTATAATATTAATAGGCAAGGCGATTTCTTGTGATCAATGTAAGTTTCACAGTTTTACCCCAGTTTTGACAAAACATTTATCATTTGAAAGGTATTTCTTTTTAGCTGTTACCCAGATTTACAGATTTTCATCGTCTGGAATATTTTTTTGGAGTTATGATCGTTTAAAGTTGCTACTAACACATTCTTCAAATTATACAATCCTATGTGTGTGTTTATTAAATTTGTTAATGTTAATATTCTTTGTTTGAAATGAGTTTAATTGCGAAGCATACCTTTAGGGTCTTTATTAAATGAAAAAATAAAATTTCCTAGAATTTTTATTGGGATTTTGAGTGCTGGAATCTGCTAGTTAATAAAATTACACTTTATTTTCAGCATAACATATTGTTTCGATATACGCTGTAAATGGGCCATAAACTGTTAAACGAAATTTATAATAACCCTCCATTATTATATTCGGTAAATTGTCCATGGATAAGCTACATTTATTTGTTGTCATCCGACGTTTTGTAAAGGGAGCTTTGAATATACCCTTAACAATCGGAGCGTTTTCGCAACACTTCTCAACCGTAGGCTGTATAAGAGTTTTGTAGAACATGTTCATTGCAGTGGATATAGTATAATTATCGATGACCATCGGAAGCCTATTGTAGGGACCTTCCCTATATAAACTTCTCTCAATTGTGCCTCTGACTAGTGCATCATCATATAAATCGATTTTGAGATCAATGTAGCCACTTAAACCATATTTTCCACGACTTATGCGTTCAATTTTAAAATCTCCATCGATCAGATTTCGATCACTAGAATTGGTATTTACTTCGACATATTCATAAGTCCATAATTTCTACATAATAATAATTTCTCAAAAACATATTAAAATTTATATAAATGTATGTAAATATGGGTTCTCACTCTTGAAGTTGAGTATACCAACAACAAATTGTAGTGAGTAGAGAGAGCATCTACTTGTCCTATCTACAATATGTTTTAAGTCTGTTTGCTACCAAGAGTGGGAACCCTTAATGTAAATTATAATTACCATTGGCCCCGATGAGATTGAAGTGATAACGTTTAAGAGCAACAAAACTGTTATAATCCTTTCCTGTGACATCGCGTGCGGTAATTGATGTAAATTTTATAATATACTAAATAGCTATTACCCAAAAAGATTTATTTATATATCTAAGTGAATTGCAGGTGATGTCACATAATGCCTAATTGAGCAATTATCATTTTATTTATATTTAATTAATTAATTTTATAACATTATTTTATATGTAAACTTTATCTACATGACAAATTTGTGTAATAACTATATTGTCTAAATATTAAAAAAAAAAACTATATGAGTCCGATCACAGGGGAGATGTGTAAACATCTATTTACACATCAATTAAAATCAAACAGTAAGCGCCATCTATGTATAGCAAGCAACTGCTACGGTTGTTATACTTGATGGTTGCAGTTTTTTGCTATACATTCTTGGCGCTTTCTGTTGGTTGTGGAGTAAGCTAAATAAATTTAAATCATAATCTTTGCACCAGTACACTTAAATATACCTCACACCGACTTTCCCTTACGCTGTTTATGTGAATGTGTTGTGAAATAGATTTTTATCCCTCTGAGCGCATAGATGTTTACACATAAAAAAAAAACTTTATTTACCGCATCTCATAATGTCCAGCAAATGTTGTACAAAACCATTTTTATAGTTGCGCTGATCTGCTGATACTATTGCGTCATAGACCAAAAGTTTTAAAATTGTGTCCTCACTTTAAGTACTATTTTAGGGTTCCCAAATCAAAACACCAAAAAATTTTGGCGGGAGACAAAAAATCGCGTATGTCTTGAATCCTGAACCTCATAGAGCAAAATGATTGAAATTTTGTCCCCAGCTGTGAGTTCCCATATGAATTGAGTGATAACTATTTTCGTAAAGTAACAAAAAAAATGCTTCTATCACGACAACCAAGTGACGCAGAGTATTTTGCACCCTCATTGAAACAGACCATCTGAATTGTGCAGTAATTATTTTCAGTGTTGCCAGATCGACAACGATTGCTACCATCAACAGCAACATTAAATTTGTTTGGATAATTGGTAGATTTGCCCTACTTTATTTTGGATACAACTGCTCTTTTCTTCCTACGATATATATCATGTAGTGCAGGTGTTTTAAACTTTTTATATTCTTCTATTAGGCATTTAGCTTCATTTGAAAATCGTGGTCTATCTTAAGAGGATATTTTCCTCCTTCTTTACAACTCAATAATAAAACCCATATGGTGCTGTGGCACTCAGCTATGGGCATTCAGCCTCTGCATCTAATGTCGAAAAATAACAAAGAAACATAACAGAATCCTACGAATGATTACAAGTGCACCCTGGTATGCCAGAAATTCCAACATACATAGGGACTTAAATGTTCCTCTTGTCAAAGATGAAATTATGACACAAACCCACAGATATTTGAATAAACTTGTTACTCACCCTAACATACTAGCCTGAAATTTACTAAATAGTCGTGGCCACCTACGCCTTAGGCGGTTGGATATAGCTGACCTGATACACTGAGACGCACAAATGGATAATTTTTTAAAACATTATTTTTTATAGTGTGTGTCCATTCCAATTTCTTTTTTAAGGTTATAAACAGTTCTAGCAACACCTTTCTAAAATAACAGGTGTAACCATGAAAATTCACTCCATATAATCAACATTTGACCTGAAAATAACCTTTCCCTTGATACCTTTCCTCATAAAATTTAATTAATTATTATTCCCGATTATAATTTTTCAAAATTCATAGTTTTTCCCAAATTAGATTTTAGAATCAAATAAATTAATTGTCATTTTGGGGCCAATTCTCATATTTCTATTCTGAAGAATGTAGAGAAATCAGCAACTCTGACAGCAGTACAAAAAAAAAACAGAAACAAATATTTTTATTTTAAATGAAACTAAAACAAAATATATAAAATCAGTAAAATATTCATTAAAAAGTTGTGTTTAAAAAAATGTAAATGAAAAATAAGAAAATCCCAACAGAGCCATCATTAAAATAATAGTTTGTAATAAAAATTTGAATTATTTTGATTAAAACTTCTTCTCTTTTAATTCATTTTGTCCGTCCTTCCATGTGTTTATTTGGTTCTTTCCGTGACCGCGAATAACAACAGTTTTGAAATTTTTAAACAAAAAGAATATTTCGAAGAAATGTCGAAGAACATATTAAAGTATAGTAGCAGATCCCAGCGCTCGAAGTTCGAGTGCAATTTCTAGGCAGCTTTATTTCTCAACTTAGCCAATTCACAAACCAACACTTTTATGGTTTGTTATAATTGTGAATGAAGATAACAAACTCATTAATAAACACATTAACAAATTTAGTAAAACGCACATAGCATATGTATAATTTTGTGGTTGTGTTCGTAGCAACTTTAAATGCAATTTACTCAAAATAAAGGAAAAAAATTTAAAATCTGTAAATCTGCAAAACGGCTAAAAAGAAATACCTTTCAAATAACCTAACCTATTAATATTATAGGTAATACTGATCTTTGAAAACTAGTCCTTCAGAAAATTCTTTGATTTTGATTTTTTACTTTTCCGAGCACAAATGAAATTTTTTTATGTTTTATTTTTGCAAATAGAAAATAACAGTTTTTATTTCTAATTTTCGAGCAAATATAATAAACAACAACTGATGAAGAAATGTGACAAGTGCTAAGAAAAAATTTATTCAAAAACTTATATTTCGAACCAAGATATTTTTGTGCGAGGTTGGGGTGTAAAATTCTCACTTGGATTGATTTTTATATTTCCTCGGAAAAATCACAATATCAATCTAACCCATAAAAACAAGTTTTCATTAAAACTCTTTCTTTCCTTATGCATATGAGTTCTGAATCTCTCCGTGACTGAGCGTGACTTTGCGTGACTATTTTAAAATTAACACTTGGTGACAACATGTCTGTGGACCAAGTTTAAGATTGATTGGATGAGGGGAAATGCGGTTTAAATCCCGCCGTGACTGTGCGTGACTATGTCAAGGTTAATCTTTTTTCACAGTAAGTCTATCGACCAAGTTTCAGATCGATCAGATAAGGGGAAATGGGTTTTAAATAACTCCGTGACTGTGCGTGACTAAGTCGAAGTTAATCTCTCTTTACAGCAAGTATATCGACCAAGTTTCAGAATGACTGGATGAGGGGAAGTCCGTTTTAAATCTCTCCGTGACTGTGCATGACCATACATGACTGTGCGTGACTAAGTCAAAGTTAATCTTTTTTCACAGTAAGTGTGTGGACCAAGTTTCAAATCGATCAGATGCACAGTGGCCAATTTGGCTTCGCAATCGGCATTTAATTCAAATTTCCAAATTTGAAAAACCGTTAATTTTTTTTAACAATCGATAACAAATACATTCACTAGATTTGTATCGATTTTTAAAAGCTCAGCTTATAGCTGATGAACAGCAGTGAGCTGTCAAAGTCAGCATATGTTTGTGCAAGTGTTGTGCAAAATATTTCCGCTTTTTTTATCATCGTTTTGCTACTCGTGTTAAACTTGCAAATTTTATTATTTTCATTAAAAGTTTTGTTATATACTAACGCCAAGGTATGTATTTTATAAAAAAACTATGGTTGTATTCTGTGTATACTTATGTTATTTATAAAACGTAATCGTGTTGAAGTGTATTAGCAACTCGCCCATTGTAACGTACACCTGTCTTTCGTGGAGTAGAACTTACAAAATTCACCTGCATTCAGTGTAATTGTAAATTTTCCTATATGTGTAAACCATTGTGTGTCCAAAGTGTCCAAAATTAACTGCGAGTACCTGCGAGCCTTCAATTTATTGTACTTTTTACGCAAAATGTCAGTGTCAAAACGCACCCTTTTTTTAATATGGCATGAAGAAGCGATCCCCACCAAGAAGTTTCTCGCCGTGGAAAATTATGTTTTTGGTACCGTTTTGAGCAAAATTACCTATACTCAGAAGGAGCAGTGCGAGATTGGAAGGAAACTGCAAAATTTTGCTAGTAGGCTTATCCAAAAGTGGAAGGCCTGTGGCAGAAGTAAGGTGTTTTTCGAAAAGATTAACCAAGATTGGCTAGATACACCATTGGTATTATTGGGAAAAAAAAGCAAATGAAAATATTGGACGACCGGAAAAAGAGCTTTCCGAGTGCTGCAGAAAAACGCAAGTCAATAAGATGTCAGGGCTTACAGAGGAAGTATCTTGTGAAGGATTGCGCTATTTGTAGATCTTGGACATACCAGGTACACTTGGAACTTGAACAAGAAATCAGCAAGAAACCAAAACGCCGATATATATCCATGCTACGAAAAATTACGCTTCGCAAAAAAAAAGTGCTATCCTAGTGACATTACAGTCACTGATTATTATGCTGAAGTGCCACTACAAAGTCTTGTGGACCATACAATAAATAGGATCATGGAAGCACACCCTGAAAGTTTTGAAATCCCATCTACAAGTAATAATAACACCAATTTAACTGCTGTCTACAAATGGGGTTGTGATGGCAGCAGCGGCCATTCCACATATAGGCAAAACTTTAACGACTGCGAAGGAAACATGAGAGACCAATATTTATTTTCAATTTGTATTGTACCACTGCAAGTGCAGAACGGACCGACAGTTTTATGGAAAAACAATCGACCTTCTTCTACACGATACTGTCGACCAATCAAAATACTTTGCGAGAAGGAAGCGGCGGACCTGAGTCACAGGGAAATTGAAAATATTAAGAGCCAAATATTAACTACTGTACCAACATATGTAAACTCATTGATTATTGATCACCAATTTCACATGACCATGCTTGATGGTAAAACTTTCAGCGTCATTTCAGAATCTTCTTCGCAAATATGCGGAATCTGCAACGCAACACCGAAAAAAATGAATGACTTAAATTTGGTGAAGAGCTTTCCAATTAAAGTGAACCTCTTTCAATATGGGCTATCCAGTCTCCACGCATGGATAAGGTTTTTTGAATGTATTATGCACATATCCTATAGAATACCAATAAAAATGTGGCAAACTCGTGGTGCTGACAAGGATATTGTTGGACAAAATAAAACAAATATACAGCAGAAGCTACGAGAAGAAATGCATTTGTTGGTCGACTTACCAATGGCTGTTACTGGAAATACCAACAACGGAAATACGGCAAGTAGGTTCTTTCAACAACCAGATTTAGCCGCTCGTATAACTGGAGTGAACGAAAATTTAATATATCGATTCAGCGTCGTCTTACGAGCACTTGCATGTGGATATGATAAAAACACGGAGGCATTCAGACTTTACGCAATGGAAACTGCCGAAATTTTTGTTAGTTTATACCCTTGGTTTTACATGCCCTCGTCTGTTCACAGAATTTTAATTCATGGAGCAGACATAATCAATCATTTTTCGCTTCCAATTGGTATGATGTCCGAGGAAGCGCTTGAAGCTAGAAATAAAGATTTTCGGAACATCCGTGAAAATAATACCAGAAAAAATTGCAGGAAAAATACAATGGAAGATATAATTAACGCTCTTTTTGTTTCTTCTGATCCCTTAATATCTTCATTGTCCAACGGATCTCAATTTCCTATTCCAGAAATATTAGTTTCGATAAGGAAGTTAAAAGCTTGTTTATAATGCATCATTTTGAAGATGATTTCTCTGAATCTGATACTGAAGAATCTGATTAATATTTCTTTTATAATATGGTTTCTCTTTGAGTTGACAATTTTTTTCTTATTTTATATATGAATATATGGTGGTAAATTTTTATTGAATTAAAAACAAAATAAAAAATTAAAAAAAAATTAAAAATAAAAAATTTAAAATTAAAAAAAAAAAATTAAAAATTAAAAAAAAAAAAAAATTTAATTTTTTTTTTCCAAAAATTGTTTGATTTTTTTCTGAATTGAGAAAAAAAAATTTTGAATATATCTTCTTTACTTTGGAAGCTATGAATAAAATGCAGCTAGCGAAGCCAAATTGGCCACTGTGAGATGAGGGGAAATAACATTTTAATCACTCCGTGACTGTGAGTGACAATGCGTGACTACCCCAAAATTAATCTGTAGTCGCAACAAGACTATGGGTCAAGTTTCAGATCTATTGGATAAGGGGGAATGGGGTTGCCCCACGACAGACAGAGAGTATGAGTAAAAAGAAAGAGTTAAAAAAAATTATTTCAGCTCGAAAACGTAAAAATGGAAAAATAACATGTATTGACTTTTATGATAACAGCTACGTTTACCGGACCCTGCTTTCTATATTTGGCTTCATATATTAATGTATTAGTTATAAGCCTTAAATTATGCAGTACAATTTTACGGAACATATTTCAGTAGTGCTGCCACTTATTAGATCAAACAATCGTTTCACCAATTTTCAACCACCAGATTTTTGTATTGGGTCTCCTTTCCGACATGCGTACTTAGGTCTGTCGATAGAATTTCTCATTGAATGGAAATCCTGAATTGTCTAGTCTTTCGGCTTTCTATTTTCGCTTGTAATTTTTTCAGTCGCACTATTTAAATTTTTTTTGCAGTTTCAAAAATTAACTGGAAAGGTTGATGTTAACAATACAGTTAGCCAATGAAAATTCTGTTAATGAAACGATTCATAATGTTTTGTTAACAGCCACAAGATGGCACTAGGGGCGCAAACACCTAATGCGTTCGGAAAGATGAACAAAATAAATTTCAATTTACCATAGAAGGTCGTTATTTTTATAACGTAAAGATCATCCATCGCACAGTGGCGCCTGTAGGACAAGTAAGGCTACAAAAATCAAAAAATTTGCATGTACAGTGGTGGCCATCGAGAGAACTGAGTTAGTAATAGTGTTTATGAGCATGTGTTAGTTGTGGGATAGCCACAAAATTCTGTTTTACAAAATTCTGTTTTACAAAATTCTGTTTTTAATAAAATTCTGTCTAGTAAAATTTTGGTTTCTGAAATATGTTATTCCCCTTTCATTATGAGAAAAAAAAAATAAAATGCCTTTAAATTATTTATTAAGAATTAAAGCCAGTTTATTATGAATAAGAAATGTTACATATAATAACGTATCGATCTAAAAAAAATTCATATAATTGTACAACATATTAATTTAAAAGAAAAAAAATAACAAACATTAAATAAAAACACAAATTAGTTAAAAATCAATTAAATTAAGACAAAGTTAAAAATAATAAAAATAGCAATTAAATTTAACTGATAACAATTTTTAATTAATTATAAACTAAGTTTTTTGCTATTCTTTTTAAATATTCTAGTTTTCTTAAACGATTAAATTTTTTTACAATACGTAAAATATTTTTTTTTTACATTTCTTTTATTTTTTTTTTTTAATTTTTCTCCATTCTGAATCTTTGAGACAATATTTTGAGAATAGATTAATTATCCTTTTAAATGTTCTACAATTTTGTAGAGTCCGCTTTTTTTTCGTCCAACTACAACAATCAAACGTCGGTGCCATGACTCGACATTGTTTGTAGTTTTCGGGTATTTTTCAGAATACTCGCAATCAAATATCGTCCAAAATTCAGGTGGGTATTTACGAGTGTTATAGACATAATTGGCCTCGAACCAGGTGGCCAATTTAATGATATCTTCGTCTTCAAATGTTCTTCGGAGCTTCGAATAATATTTGGCAACCTTTTCTGGACGAACATACGCAAGCGCTTTTAAACATCTTACTTGCAGTGAGAAATTTTCGTCATTTCCGTACTTAGTAACCAATCTGAAATGATAATGTTGTACATATTACAAGTTCATTATTATAAATTATAAAAGTTATTAAAATTAATACAAAGTAAAGCTGTATGGTACGAAAACTGAATCTAACCACACTGCTCGTAGGCCTGACTTTAGGTGAGTGTGTTAAAGCGCTGACCAAAAAGTGCAAGTACGAGTGTATGTGAAGGTTCATGGTTCAAAACCTCACGGCCGCCCTAACTAGAAAAAATTTTCATATAGAAACAATCTATTCAATTAAAAAAAACATAACAATTATCACAATGTTCAATAAATCGCTGATGAAGGCTGAAATGCCAGAAACCGGTCCGATTAAGAATACAGTGCAGTTATGAATTTTTGAAATATATGCTTTCTTCTTCTTTACCACGCACCATTTAAACAAAATTATAATTTGCAGTAATTGCAATATGTCTGAAAAATGACTAAATCTAACGAACAAAAAATTTCTTCGCTTCAAAAGCGTCATCTCAAATATATGTAAAAGTGTATATGTAGGTATGTACAAAACCGTACATCACATATGACAACTATTACGAAAGCTGAGAATAGTGGAAATTAGAAGTATAAATGCAAAAAATATTAAAAAATTCAAAAATAACGATTGTTTGTTTGCACAGAGTTGTATATTCTAAAATTAATACAAAGTAAATTAATACCACGAACCATTTAAACAAAGTTATTAAAAATTCTTACCGTTCTTTTTGAATACGGCGCCACAATATCTGGGAAAAATGGAAAAAGCACCCTCGTATCTGCGAATCTGGAAAGCATTTTCTAGCTGCTGACACGAGACCAACTTCGAAGTCAGATATAATACGATTAGGCTTTAAAAAAAACTCCATATTTGCCTCGAACCAGTTGAGCCTACGAAGAATATGGTAAAATTTGAAATATATTTTGTTGTTTTAAAATTTTAAATCTTACATTCTGAAAATGTGAAAGAAAATGTGAAGAACATTTAATCATTTTTATCCATAAGTTTGAAGTTTATTAAATCAAATAATTCATTTATTTAAAAAACAAAAAAAAAAAAAAATATCAAAACTTAAAAAGATAAGAAATTTCAAAGGTTAATAAGTGATATGTTACCAAAAACTAAAAAACTTACCATCCTGCAGTTACTGGAAATTGTCAGATGGAGGAGACGTAGACGTAAATTAAAATGGTTATTTTATACCAGATCAGTAATTTAATTTATCAAGTCTTCGAAATATTCTCCACATTTTTTGTTTCTTTTAATTAAAGTTATTTAGAGAGAATGTAAACAAAATATATATCCACACAATTTTGTTGACATTCGTATCTGAATTGTGTAATTCGACCAATTTTCCAATGTCAATTTCTTTATCATAACATTTAATTTTCAATAACGTGACTGTCAGTTAATTTATTTCGGTGTTTGCTTTTGATTTGAGACATTACAGAAAATGTTGACTCACAAATGTAAGTCGTGGAAAACATTGAAAATAAATGTAGTATAAGGTTTCAGCTGGCTTTATATTTGTTGGGACAAATATTTTTCCAAAACGAAATGCCCGTTTCAACTAGTATAGATAAATCTTTCCTTATTTTCAGGATCTCAAATTTTATATATGGTGGAATATTTACAATGGAACATGTTAGTGGGCTATTGAAAATGTTTATAACCCATTGCAAGCTAAGTAAGTCTTTAAATCTCAAACTGAAATCTATCTGTCTATTAATTTATTTATTTCCTCACTAACTAATTTCAATTTATGCTGATTAGGAAATTTTGAGAAAATTTCATAAACTTTTGAAAAGTTAGACAAATTATTTGATGCAATTTGATCTCTTAAAATAGTCAATTTTCTAGTAAATTCAGAAACGGAATAAAACAAATAACAAATATTTTTGTTTTTTCCTTGAAGAACTAGATTTAAATTATTTATTTGAAGCATTATGTCTACAAGGAAAGCTAATTCTAATAGAAAGTCGGGGCATGTGATTGCCTTTAATAAATCTGCATCTATCAGAGAGGCTTCGGACTGTTACACACCAGTCACTCCGCTTAATTTAGCACGTTTAAACAAAAGAAGAAACTACTTTCCGATTTTCCATACCACATTATAGCTTTATTTTTATTAAAAATCTATTTATAAAATAAAAGCTTTAATAAAACAAAAAAATTGTGTGTTGCTGTAAATATTTTCTGTGTACCTGTTAATAAAATATATATATGAATATCAAAGGGCAATGAATGCAACATTGTTCAAAAGCTTTCATAAGACTTAACGAAATTGTTGTTTACTTTTACACTTTGGTGAGTATTTTTGTTTTCGTTCGGCTGTATACATATAGATGTATTTATAGATGTATTTATTTTGCGATTTTAATTTTTTTGAAGTTTCAAAAATAACGGGAAAGGCTGCTGTTAACCTTACAGTTATCGAAATAAAATTCTGTTAATGAAATGTAATGATAACTCTACGTTTTACTAACAACCACGAGATGGCTGTATATTGCAAAAACCTTATGCTTTTCGGAGAGATGGACAAATAAATTTCAATTAAAAATAACATATATTGATTAAAAATAAAGCTATTTTTTATTGCAAACCATTATTCTAATGATGCATTCCATTTGATTTATTTATTTTCTCCATTTAACACAACAACAAGGCTCAATTTTAATAATTTTTAAACACAACTTTTAAATGATTAGTTTGCTGATTTTATTTAATTGATTATAATCAATTAATTATTTATTAATATTTTTTATGTAAAAACAAGTATTTAAGTTGTATTGTTGAAAATAATTTTTTTATATTAAATGTTTTATATAACATTATATGATTTTTAATGTGAATTTTTAGTGTGAAAAATAATATTCATGTTATTGTAAGTCAATATTATTTTATAATGTATGAATTTTGTAATAACTATGTTTACTTTTAATTAAAATATAGACAAAAAAAAACTTTGAAAAAGTCAACAAAACATTGACGAAACGTCGGTTAAATATGTAATTAATTGGTGTTATCTATAATATTAATAGGCTAGGCGATTTATTGTGACCGACGTTTTTTCTACCGTTTTATCCCGATTTTGACCAAACGTATATTATTTGAAAGGTGTTTCTTTTTTGCTGTTTTGCAGATTTACATATTTTTAAATTTTTTCCCTTATTTTGGGTAAATTGCATTTAAAGTTGCTACTAACACATACAAAAATTATACAATGCTATGTGCGTGTTTATAAAATTTGTTAATGTGTTTGTAATAAAAATGAGTTTGTTTTTTTGTGTTGATTTGTGAATTGGCTATAATTGATTAGCATAACTTAAGGGTCTTTATTTAATGAAAAAAAATAAAATTTCTTAGAATTTGCACTCGAATTTCAAGGGCTGGAATCTGCTAGTTTACATTAAAACGTTAGGCCTTATTAGCTTATAGAAATCATTGAAAGAAAATTTTGTTTGTGTTTTTTGATAATATATAATATATAATATATAATATATAATATATAATATATAATATATAATATATAATATATAATATATAATATATAATATATAATATATAATATATAATATATAATATATAATATATAATATATAATATATAATATATAATATATAATATATAATATATAATATATAATATATAATATATAATATATAATATATAATATATAATATATAATATATAATATATAATATATAATATATAATATATAATATATAATATATAATATATAATATATAATATATAATATATAATATATAATATATAATATATAATATATAATATATAATATATAATATATAATATATAATATATAATATATAATATATAATATATAATATATAATATATAATATATAATATATAATATATAATATATAATATATAATATATAATATATAATATATAATATATAATATATAATATATAATATATAATATATAATATATAATATATAATATATAATATATAATATATAATATATAATATATAATATATAATATATAATATATAATATATAATATATAATATATAATATATAATATATAATATATAATATATAATATATAATATATAATATATAATATATAATATATAATATATAATATATAATATATAATATATAATATATAATATATAATATATAATATATAATATATAATATATAATATATAATATATAATATATAATATATAATATATAATATATAATATATAATATATAATATATAATATATAATATATAATATATAATATATAATATATAATATATAATATATAATATATAATATATAATATATAATATAATAAACATGCCTGCTGTCAAGTTACTCGTGAATTACTAGAGCGTGTTTGTTATCAACTGATTAAAGTTTTTGGAGGTTATTAAAGCACTTTTTATACCCTATACCACCATGTGGTTTGGGTATAATGACTTCGTGCTGATGTTTGTAACTACCAAAAAGAGCTGATCTAGACCCATCTTTTATTATACCGATCTACTCAAATCACTTTCTGAGTCGATTTACCAATGTTCGTCCGTCCGTCCGTCTGTTTGTTCATGTAAACCCTGTGATCAAACTACAGGTAGCAAATATGAATATATTTTGATGAAATTTGGTACATATGCTTCTATCGGCCGTAGAATGAACGCTATTGAAATTGATGAAAATCGGTTCTTGTTCAGACATAGGCCTCATAAAATGACCCCTATGAGATCCACTTAAATTGCCATAAGATCCATTTCCAAAAAATAAAACTTCTGCATTTAAGGAACCAAGTGTCCTTTTCATCCGTCGGCAATAGTTTATTAGAAAACATGGGCATTCTAATTTTTGACAGTAAGATTTTTCTAATCGCAAATAAACCAGTAAAGAAGATGTGAAAGTGAAGTGAAAGCTAGAACATTAAAATGTTCGAAATCGGTATTTTTTTATGTGTGAAAGTCAGAACAAGGCTGACAGCAAAAATTCATACATTAAATAAATTGATTTTTATTTTTTCAAAACCTTTGTTAAATTAATTGAAATTAAAGCTCCCTTAATAAACCAGCAGGCGACACTAAATAAATGTAAAACATGGCAATATTTAGACATGTTATATAAATTTCTATTGGAATCATGTAAAACACCATCTCTTTGTCAAGTAGATAAAATTTACATACGAAATAATGTAATAAAAAAAATTTATTAATTATATACAAAATAATAATTGGTTAGTTAAGCATCATGTAATTTCTACCACTATTCGCTCATAAATAAACCTTTTTGGTTAATAGCGATTTAGTATATTATACAATTTAAATCAATCACCGCACTTCTAAAGCCATGCCGCAGGAAAGGATTATAAGAGTTTTATTCCTCTTAACCTTCATCACTTCAATCTCATCGGGGCCAATGGTAACTATAATTTATTTGTATTAAGGCTTCACAATACATTTTGTAGATAGATGAAGTCGGAGCAGGCCAATGCCATTTGTTGTTGGTATACTCGTCTTAAACTATCTATAAGATGGGCTGCGGCTGTCTGCTACCAAGTAAATGAGAATCCTTATTTATTACATATTTCTCTAGAAATTATGGACTTACGAATGCCTCGAACGTAACAGCTATTCTAGTAATCAAAATCTGTTCGACTTGGATTTAAAATTTGTACAAATAAGTCGTGGAAACTACGGTGTAAGTGGTTACGTTGATATCAAAACTGATTTATATGATGACGTACTAGTCGGATTCATAATTGGAAGAAGCTTACATAGGGAAGGTCCCTACACTAGGCTTCCGATGCTCATAGATAATTATACTATATCCGCTGCAATGAACACTATCTTCAAATCTGTTGTACAGCCTGGTTTTGAGAAGTGCTCCGAGAACATTCCGGTTGTTAAGGGTACTTTTAAGGCTCCCTTAACAAAATGTCTCGTAAAAGTTAATGAATGCCAGTTAACAACGGAAAATTTACCGGATATATTGATGGAGGGTTATTACAAAATTCGTACAACAATATATGGTCCGTTTGTAGCGTACTCAGAAGTATTATGTTATGTTGGAAGTAGTAAGAGTTTTTTTTCTTAATTTTAATAGAAACTATAGATTTAACTTGAAATTTGTGCCAACAGAACTACTCAGTATCGTGGTACATTATAATATTTTTCCTTTTGGGAACTTCAAATAGAAATTAATCTCTTTACCTCAGCCACTTTGAATTTGTTAAAAAAAAAAATTTAGCATGAATGTTCTTCTTACTAAACTATGAAATATACGAATCTCTAGCTCTAACAGTTCCTGATATAATAAAAATAAAAAATAATAAAAAAATTGCTGCAGTGGTCTAGAACAACTTTTTAATTTGTCATAGTAAGAAAAAAAATGTGTTAAAAAAATATTTATGTTACAAACTTTTGCAGTCACCCTGTTACAATATTCCTTGAGTTACAGAGAAGCCAAAGTTCACCATCTCAAGTTGATAAATTCTTTCAGAGCATGTACCTGACATTTTAAGTTTTTACTTTCTGGAATCCAAAAAAAAAGTTTAACAAAAAAAAAATCATGTGAGTCCGATTACAGGGGAGATGTGTAAACATCTAGTAATTAAAAATTTTTATGTCATTTTTTAAAATCAAACAGAAAGTGTCATCTATGTATCACTTATAGCAAAAACTGTTTCAGCTAACTGTGCTGCAAAACGTTAAAAATATCCCAATATAAACGTATATAAGTGATACATAGATAAAGTGACCATATTTTTTTTACCTGAAAACGGGACAACGAATAATTCTGATGGTTTCGGTTATATGAAATGGAAATGCATAGATAATATAATAATATTTTATTTGTCCATAGTGAGTGGCATTTTTTATTTTACGTTACACTCCAAAAAATTGTTTAAACATTGCTATATTTTTCAGAGGCACAAATTTGTTTCAAGATTTTAGGTGACTAATTCAAATATGTGTGGAATTCTTGGCAGGATTTTTATACCCTATACCACTATGTGGTTTGGGTATAATGACTTTGTGCTGCTGTTTGTAACAACCAAAAATATTTGACCTAGACCCATCTTTAATTATACCGATCGAATCAGAATCACTATCTGATTCGATTTAACGATGTCCGTCCGTCCGTCCGTCCGTCCGTCCGTCCGTCTGTGTGTCCATGTAAAGCTTGTAATCAAACTGCAGGTCGCAAATATGAATATATTTTGATGAAATTTGGTATATAAGCTTTTATCGGCCATGGGATGAACGGTATTGAAATTGGTGAGAATCGGTCCATGTTCAGACCTAGCCCCCATACAAATTACCCCTATGAAATCGACATAAATTGCCATAAGATCCAAATTGTCATATAGATCTTACTCAAATTGGGTTTGTATGCGTTCATTACATCCATTAATGAGTAGTCCAAAAATGATCCCTTTGGCCCATATAGACTGCTTCCCGATCTTCACTTAAATCTATTCAAAACAAAAATAATACACTGATTCTTCTCAAATTTTGTTTGTATGTCGTTTTGCAAAATACAAGAGACTTTACCAAACATGATCAGGATTGGTCCATTTTTGGACCTAGTCCCCATATAGATATAGATCCGATATGAACTTTTTCATATCTGCAGCCAAAAAAATTAATAAAAATACCACTCAAATTTGGTTTTTGCTTATTTTCTATGTCCAGTTAGTTGGGCCTAAGAGATAGGGTTTCTAAACGCATGGTATAGGGTATCGTATAGTCGGTCTAGACCGACTATAATTTTCTTACTTGTTTAATATTAACTTTAATAATTATACTGATACCCTTAATTGAGTTTTATATTCGGTCCACAACTTATTCATCGAAGAAAATACACGTTCAACCGGCGCATTTGTACCAGGCAAACATAAAATATATTCAACCATAATTTGAAAATTTACATGGTTTACGTAATTGCTTTTAAAATGTTTAAATACTTCCACCCAACAATTTTCCGTAGAAATATTTTGTTGATTCCATTCATCAATTTTCTGCGATGTTACGTATTTAGATACGAGGGAATATTCATGGAATACTTCCGTATATTTATTGCAATCGATATGTTCTTTTTCGATCAATATATCTAGAACTTTTTGAACATCTTCCCACTGTGGTACTTCTGTTAAATTTGCCCAATGAAGTTTTTGCTAAATCTTTGTTATAAACAGTCCATTGCTCTGAAAACTCTCGACTAGTTTTATAAAATTCTTTAGCCTTAATTTGCACGAAACTCTCATCAATATCGGTGTAACCATCTTCTTTTAATTTTTCAAGTAAACCACGGACTGAATATGGAAGAAAGTGAGTTGTCTCTTTCTGCAACAAATTCTCTTTTAATTTGTTAATTTCACTTGCTGCTTCAATTTTATGGCAATTTATACATTACAAGTTTCTACAGCAGCTGAAGAAACCAAGGAGGCGGACACACAGAAAAAAAGGTGTGACATTTATAAAAATTTGAGTAAAAGTTTACAAAGTTTTGTGGTAAATTATACGACTACATAAAATTAACGATAAATTTTGTTTCACCCCGTCAATTTAAATTTTTTTAAGTCTCTTTAGTATCTAAGCAAATCTGACTCAATACGATAAAATTGTTTAAAAAAAAGCGAAAAAAATTTTGGTACCGTGAATCAAAAAAGTACAATTTGTTTGTCTGGTTGGTACAATAACAGAAAACATATTTTCCATCCCTGGGTAGGCTAGTTTTTGTTTTTGTTCTGTATATTTATTCATACAAGCAGATTCCAGCACTCGAAATTCGAGTGCAATTTCTAAGCAGCTTTGTTTTTCAATTTAGCCATTTCACAAACCAGCACTTTGATGGTTAATTATTATTGTGAATGAAGATAATAAACTCATTAACAAACACATTAACAAATTTAATAAAACACATAGCAGCAACTTTAAATGCAATTTACTCAAAATAAAGGAAAAAATTTAAAAATCTGTAAATCTGCAAAACGGCTAAAAAGAAATTCTTTTCAAATAATATATTTTTGGTCAAAATCGGGATAAAACGGTAGAACAAACCATCGGTCACAAGTAATCGCCTAGCCTATTAATATTATAGATTTATTCATATTCTGTTGTTTTATTTTGATAATTAGTTTGACGGGCGACGTACAAGTAAAACGCAACGTATTCTTATTTTGAGAGGGGGTTAAATTTTTTATTTTTTGCTTTTTAACGACAGTAATTTAAGTTTATGTACCATGAATTGATTCAACCAAATTCTTAAGATATTCAGTTAAATCGTATTAAATATTTTTTAGATGAAATTATTTTTCAGCTGACTTGTCATGTATTTTAGTATACATATATTAAAAAAACTATCTTTGACGTATTTGAAGATTTGTTTTTAGTTTTCGAACAAATCAACTATCTCTTTTTTCGAATTTCTGAAAACGGAACATTTTTGCGTCCCCGAGTTGTTGTCGGGGACAACGGGGCAAAGTAGCTGAAAACGGGACGGTTCCGTTCAAAACGGGACGTATGGTCACGTTATACATAGATGACGCTTTTAAAAAGTGACATAAAAAACAATTTTATATCATAATTTTTTCACCAATACAATCATAAGTCACACACCGATTTTAGTTACAGCTCTCACCGATTTGTGTTACGCTGTTTTTGTGATTGTATTGTGAAATAGAAATTTACCCCCCTGCGCGTATATCTGTTTACACATCAAAAACTTTGCTTACTCTAAATTATTATTTCAAAAATCAAGATTTTAATTTTTCGTAAAAAATTTTTCTTTTGTTTGCTTTTATTGCTTTTCATTTTCAGGACTCTTTGGAATATCTCCAACTGGGTAGTGGTGAAAAAGTCTTGAAGTCAACGCTCCGAAGTTTGTCCTAAAAATATATTTTTTTTTTCGAAAAATTCCATTCATTCTCCCACTTTTTACTCAAAACTTTGGTAATTAAATTAGATTTTTTTTATATACTCTTAAAGAATTAACTTCAAGAATGTTTGTTGATGAAATATTGAATATTTTTGGATAATGCTGAACGCGAGCTGGCCAATATTGATCGAAATTTGCCAATTAAAAAAAAATATTGTTTGAATTTTCGGAATTAATACAAACAAGTATTTTGTTGTTTTTTTATTTTGAAAGCAATTATTGAATGCCATCAACATAAATGTAAATACATATAATTACATTTAACCATCTCTTACTCTCAACGCTATCCATACAATTATATTTAACCAACTTGATACTCTTACTCTCATCTAAAAACCATTCGTTCACATGTACAAAAAAACGAGTAAGAAAATTATGGTCGGTCTAGACCGACTATACGATACCTAAGGTCCAACTATTTGGATATATATATTGGACCGATACTGACCATATATGGTAAAATCACTTATATTTTGCAAAAACATGTACATACCAAATTTGGGAAAAATTTGTGGAATATTTTTGTTTTTTTATACATTTAAGTGAAGATCGGGAAGCAGCTTTGGAGGCTATGCCTAAGAATTATCCTGTAGGGATTATTTTTAGACTACTGATAAATGGATGTAAAAAACATACACACCCAATTTAACCAAGATCTATATGATAATTTGGATATTATGACAATTTAAGTCAATCTCATCGGGGTCATTGGTATGGGGAATAGGTCTGAACATAAACCGATTTGCACCAACTTCAATAGCGTTCCTATGGCCGATAAAAGATTATATACTAAATTTTAACAAAATATTTACATATTTGCGATGTGTAGTTTGATTACAAGCTTTAAAAGGACACATAGACAGACGGACGGACATCGCTAAATCAACGCAGAAAGTGATTCTGAGTTGATCGGTATAATAAAAGATGGGTCGAGGTCAAATATTTTTTATAGTTACAAACATCAGCACAAAGTCATTATACCTTAACCACGTAGGGGTATAGGGTATAATTACATTCCTTAGAGCTGTATACATAAAGAGAATATATCCCTCAAGTTTCATAGCATTTCTCCAAAAAAAATATAAATTTGCAGGAGCAAAAATAAAAAAATTAAAAATAAAATATTTTTTTCACTTTCCATAATTGACCATATTTACAGATGAGTCATTTAAAAAATTAAGCCATTTTGATTAAAATTGAGCTCTGGGCGAAGAACTACTCGAAAAAGATCGTCCACAAATGTGTGAAAATTTGCTCTTGTCTAAAGTTTGATTTTAGTTTTACAGAAAATTTTTCATGGCGACTTGATAAAAATTTTTATTCTTTGCAGTTACAAATATATGATACATAAATATCTTAAAATTTTTAATCAATCGGGCAATAATTGTGCTGTTGACGAACTACTACTCGAAAAAGTTCAATCATTTTCCATACGAAAAATGCACACCATGCAAGTTTGACACCGATTTACAAAAAATATTTAAGGAACACATGGTACAAATTTATGCATTCCAAAAAAAAATAAATAAAAATATGTGAGTCCGACCACAGGGAAGATATGTAAACATCTATTTACACATCAATTAAAATCAAACTGAAAACGTCATTTATGTGTCATTTAGAGCAAACAACTGGAGGGGCTTAGCTAATATAAAAATTATTTATTATTATTTCAACTGGTTGTTAGAGTTGGGGTTGTTGAATTAGCTGATATTTAGTAATAGCTTTATACTTGTTATACCAGAGGTTGTTGAATTAGCTGAAATAATTTATACATAATCTTTGCACCAATACACTCATAATTCACACAATTTTTCTCTTACTTCTTACGCTGTTTTTGTGATTGTATTGTGAAATAGATTTTTACCCACCTAAGCGTATAGACACATCAAAACACGACGACTTCGTTAAGTTTAAAACTGTTTATAGAACTGTATGAAAATTTAATCTTATTTCAAGTAATTTTACTGAAAATTTTCGTTCACGACATGTTAAAAATGTATATGTTTTTAAGTTATTGATATAAAAATATTACATCTTTAAAATTTCAAACTATTCCAAGAAAAATGGCAGAGATGATAAAGATCAACCACTTTCACTATAACAGCCAAAGCATTTGAATAAGATGAAACATTTATATAAATTTTTAATGAATTATGAGTTACTCGTTGTTTATAACTAAAATATCCCATTTATATTAATAAATAACTAGCAGATTCCAGCGCTCGAAATTCGAGTGCAATTTCTAGGCAACTTTATTTTCAACTTAGCCAATTCACAAACCAACACTTTTTTTTGTCTATTATTATTGGCGATGGAGATAACAAACTCATTAAAAAAATATTAAAAAATTTAATAAACACACACTTAGTATATGTATAATTTTATGTATGTGTTAGTAGCAACTTTAAATGCAGTTTACTCAAAATAAGGGAAAAAATTTAAAAATCTATAAATCTACAAAACGGCTAAAAAGAAATACCTTTCAAATAATATATGTTTGCTCAGAATCGAGTTAAAACGGCAGAACAAAACATCGGTCACAAGAAATCGCCTAGCCTATTAATATTATAGATATAAATCATTCAAAATTATAAAAATAAATTTATTGATTCACAAAAGAAAACTCTTTCTTTCCTTATGCATATGAGTTTTGAATATCTCCGTGACTGTGCGTGACTCTGTGTGACTATCTTAAAATTAATCTTTGACCACAACAAGTCTATGGACAAAGTTTCTGATCGATCGGATGAGGGTAAGTGAGGACTTAATCTCTCCGTGACTGTGCGTGACTACCCCAAAATTAATCTATAGTCACAACAAGACTATGGGTCAAGTTTCTGATCGACCAGATGAGGGGAAGTAAGGTTTTAATCTCTCCATGACTGTGCGTGATTATGCGTGACTGTGCGTGACTATGTCGAAGTTAACATTTCTTTACAGCAAGTATACCGACCAAGTTTCAGAATGATTGGATGAGGCGAAATCCGTTTTAAGTCTCTCCGTGACTGTGCGTGACCATGCGTGACTGTGCGTGACTAAGTCAAAGTTAATCTTTTTTTCACAGCAAGTGTATGGACTAAGTTTCAGATCGATCGGATAAAGGAAAATAACATTTAGATCGCTCCGTGACTGTGCGTGACCATGCGTGACTGTGCGTGACTAAGTCAAAGTTAATCTTTTTTCACAGCAAGTGTATGGACTAAGTTTCAGATGGATCGGATAAAGGGAAATTATATTTAGATCGCTCCGTGACTGTGCGTGACTATGCGTGACTGTGCGTGACTATGTCTAAGTTAATCTTTTTTCCATAGCAAGTGTATGTACCAAGTTTCAAATCGATCGGATGAGGGGAAATGACATTTAGATCACTCCGTGACTGTGTGTGACTACCCCAAAATTAATCTGTAGTCACAACAAGACTATGGGCCAAGTTTCAGATCAATTGGTTAAGGGGCAATAGGGTTGACCCACGACAGACACACAGACAGAGAGTACGAGTTAAAAGAAAGAGTTTAAAAAGCAAGTAAAAACTTAAAATTTTCACTTAACAAAAAAAAAATATTATATTTAATATTTAGCTAAAACGAAATAATAATAAATAAAGAATTAATGAAAATTCAATTAATTTTTATTTTAATACAATTTTGATCGTATCAGTAAGTGTTTTATTGAAAAATATACGGCAACAAAAGATTATAAAAACTTAAAGCCAATGGAAGCGAAAGAGTTAAGGCAAATGTTTTAGATTTTTTTTTAATTCATACAATAATGTATTAAATTTGGAAGATATCTTAAAAAAATTATGTTGTCTTTATTTAGTTCTTAAAAATCTGCCTTTAAAAAATATATCTTATATTATTTCCCATTTATTTTTTTTTCTAAAAATATTTCTTAAAAAGAAAATAAAGCTTAAAAAGAGAAATATTCAAATAATAAAATTATATATTTCATTTAAAATATATATTTATATGTATATTTTTAAATTGTTTTTTTTTTTTTTTTTTTTGTTCTAATATCAGTTTAATAACATTTCTATATATTTAAGATAAGATAAGATAAGATTTTCTAAAACTATTTTACACTTAAAAGTTAAATAACATTTAAGTATATTTATAAGTATATTTATTAATATTTATTATCTAAATACATAAAAAAAAAAATGATAAATGAGTTTTAATAACTATGCACACATGCTTAAATTGTTTAATTTTAATATAAACCAAGTAATTTTGTCCACTTGTTAGAGTTAACAACAAACTTAACTATTGACTAAAAAACTAGACCCTTATGGTATGAAATGAAATTATTTTTCTTTTACTTTTTTTTTTTTGCTGCTGCAGATTAGACACCTTTGTTTAGTTTCTTTGTTTTGTGAAAAAGACGACTTTGGTCTAATTTTAGTAGAGACAACAACCCTTGTTTGGTTTGCTGACTCACTGATCATATAATTAAGCGATGTACATGACTTGGATTTATTGACTGTTGACGTGCTACCATACTGCCATTCTCACCAATCGATATGGTACTGGTATTGTTGTTGTTGTTGTTATTGATGTTGACAGAATTGCTGACATGCAGCAACGATGTTGTGGCCTTAACACGTCTATGCAAACCACGTTTACCCTGCAATTAGAAAAAAAAGATGTCGGAATTATAACAAAAATTTGGCTTAAGACAAGAATTTTAATTTTAAGTCCGTCTTATAAGTTCATTATACCCTATACTATTATGCGGTCAGGGTGCAATGAGTTTAAGTTGATGTTTGTAACTACCAAAAATATTGGATCTGGACCCGTCTTTCATTATACCGATCGACTCTTAATCACTTTCTGAGTCTATTAGTAATGTCCGTCCATCCGTCCTTTCGTGTGTCCGTCCGTCCATATGTGTGCATGTTCAGACCTAGTCCCCCATACAAATGACCTGTGAGGTCGACTTAAATTGCTTATTACATCCATTTATCAGTAGTCCCAAATTAAGCCCCATAGGACAATTCTTAGTCATGGCACCCATATAAAGCTGATTACCGATCTTCACTTAAATCTATGAAAAAAAAAAACAAAATATTGCACAGAATTTTCTCAAATCTGACAATAAAACACGTGCAAAAATTTTGCAAGGTACATATTGTACGTATTTTTCTGTTGACATCGGAAATGAATGGCTTTCTACGTGCTACACGACCATGATAGTCAGTTTTTTTTTTAATAATTTGCGAAAGGTTTCTTCATGCTTGGCTTTGCCGAAGGATTCTTAAACTTTATTACTAAGTTGGGAAGCAGTAATTCTGTTTTACTCACGCCAAAATAGTTCTCCTTTTGCGCTCTTTGGATGGGCGACCAGAACGAGGTTTCGACAAAATTGAATGTGAGCCGAGCTATTTCACGAACATATTTATCCTCATTCCTAAGCATTAGGATAATTTTTCTTTCATCAGCTCCGATTTCCTTGATTTTGAGATACATCTCACAATATAGTTTCCAAAACATATATGATTAAGTCAGATCAACTTTATACAAACAAAACTGCCTTGTACTAAAACAAAATGGATGTAACAGACATGTACGTCGTTGCATAATTCGTGGGATTCCTTTAATTGTAAATATACGAATACGCTTTCTGACACATATTGCGTTTTTGGTGTTGTAAAAAAATAAAATTTAAATAGAAATGTTTCCTAAGTTTTTGGAAAAAGTTAAATTCCCAGTGAGTCAATAGTAAAAAGTAAATAATTTAAAATATTTTATTTATATTTTAAATTTTCATCTTCAAGTATACAAATACTTTTTTTAGCATGTGTAGAAGTGTGTCATCGTTTGAAATAATTAGTAAAAAAAAATCTGGACCTTAAAAATGATATATATGTATATAGTTTGAATTCTTATAAATAGTGAAGTTGATATAACGACGACAGTCTTCTCATCTGTGGAAACTTCCTTAGAAGGCTAGAGTGCTCGTTTTTTTAATGGTTTACGAGTGTTAAGATTCTGATATTTAAAATCATCTAAAACTGTTGAATGGTGTTGCTGTTGTTGTTATGGTCATTTGAGTTGTAATAGTTTGGGTAATTTGGCTATACTCCACGTGTCATATTGGCGTAATCGTTGTCCCAAAATAAATTCAATAATTCGCCAATATGAAGGAAAACAAAAAATATATTCATTTTCTTAATAAAAACCTTTTCTTAAAAAAGTACCTTTCTTAAAAAATATTTTTACTTAAAAAGTAAATTTTCATAAAAAGTGAATTTTCTTAATAAGTACATTTTCTAAACAAGTACCTTTTCTTAAAAAGTACCTTATACCATATAACAGTACCTTTTCATATAAAAATACTTTTTCTTAAAACAAAATTCCTTTTCTTAAAAAGTACATTTTCTAAAAAAGTACATTTTCTAAAAAAGTACACTTTCGAAAAAAAAAACACAATATCTTAAAAAAAGTAACTTTTTTAAAGTAACCTTCTCCTAAAAAAAAGTAACTTTTCATAAAAAATCACCTTATCTTAAAAAGTAAATTTTCTTTAAAAAAGTACCATTCATTAAAAAAGTAATTTTAATTAAAAACTACCTTTTATAAAAAAAGTACTTTTTCCTAGAACAGTACCTTTTCTTTAAAAAAAACGCCGTTTCTTAAAAAAGTACCTTTCTTAAAAAGTGCCTTTCTTAAAAAGTACCATTCTTAAAAAGTACCTTTCTTAAAAAGTACCTTTCTTAAAAGGTACCCTTCTTAAAAAGTACCTTTCTTAAAAAGTATCTTTCATAAAAAGTACCTTTCCTAAAAAGTATATTTCTTAAAAAAGTACCATTCTAAAAAAGTACCTTCTCTTAAAAAAGTAAATTTTCATAAAAAAGTGAATTTTCTTAATAACCACATTTTCTAAGAAAAAAATACCTTATATTAAAATAGCACACTTTCTTTTAAAAAGTACATTTTCTTAAAAAAATTCCTTTTCATAAAAAAAGTACCTTTTCTTAAAAAGTAAGTTTTCTAAAAAAGTAAATTTTCAATAACATAAGTAAACTTCCATAAAAAAGTGAATTTTCTTAATAAGTACATTTTGAGAAAAAGTACCTTTTCTAAAAAAAGTACCTTTTCTTAAAACAAAATTCCTTTTCATAAAAAAGTCAATTTAAGAAGAACATTTTCTAAAAAAATAAACTTTTCTTATGAAAGTTCTTTTCCTTAAAACAAAATCCTATTTATAAGAAAGTAAATTTTCATAAAAAAGTACTTTTTCTTAAAAAATTTTCAAAAAAGTAAATTTTCAATAAAAAAGTATATTTTCATAAAAAAGTGAATTTTCGTAATAAGTAAATTTTCTAAAAAAAAAAATACAATTTCTCAAAAAAGTTAATTTTCATAAAAAAAGTACATTTTCTTAAAAAGAACAAAAACTAAATTTTTAATTAAAAAGCGAATTTTCTTAATAAGTAAATTTTTAGAAGAAGTACCTTTTCTCAAAAAAGTACATTTTCTTAAAAAAAATTCCTTTTCATAAAAAAGTAAATTTTCATAAAAAGTACCTTTTCTTAAAAAGTACATTTTCTAAATAAGTAAATTTTCAATAAAAAAGTAAATTTTCATAAAAAAGTGAATTTTCTTAATTAGAAAATTTTCAGAAAAAGTAAATTTTTGTAAAAAAAAGTACCTCTTCTTAAAAAAGTACATTTCCTAATAAAAGTACCTTTTCTTAAAACAAAATTGCTTTTCGTAAAAAAGTAAATTTTCTTGAAAAAGTACCTTTGCTTATAAAAGTACCTTTTCTTAAAACAAAATTCCTCTTCATAAAAAAGTCAATTTTCATAAAAAAGTACCTTTTCTAAAAAAGTAAATTTTCAATAAAAAGGTAAATATCCATAAAAAATTGTATTTTCTCAATAAGTATATTTTCATCAAAAGTACCTTTTCTTAAAAAAGTACATTTTCTGATAAAAGTATTTTTTCTTAAAACAAAATTCCATTTCATAAAAAAGTAAATTTTCATAAAAAAAACACCTTTTCTTAAAAAGTACATTTTCTAAAAGAGTAAGTTTTCAATAAAAAAAAAGTCAGTTTTCATAAAAAATTGAATTTTCTAAATAAGTGGATTTTCTAAAAAATATGATTTCTAAGGAAGTTACTTTTTTTAAAAAAAGAACTTTTCTCTTAGAAAAAGTACCTTTTCAAAAAAAAGTAAATTTTCTTTAAAAAAGTACCTTTCATTACAAAAGTAACTTTTAATTAAAAACTATTTTTCGTAAAAAAGTACTTTTTATTTGAACAGTACCTTTTCTTTAAAAAGAACACCGTTTCTTAAAAAAGTACCTTTTTTCAAAAAGTGCCTTTTCTTAAAAAATTACCTTTTCTTAAAAAAGTTCCTTTTCTTAAAAAAGTACCTTTTCTTAAAAAAGTACTTAGAAAAAGTAAATTTTTATAAAAACTACGTTTGGTTGAAAAATACTTTATCCTAAAAAAATACATTTTCTAAAAAAAGTAAATTTAAAAAAAAGTACATTTTCTAAAAAAGTACCTTTCTCAAAAAAGTACCTTTCTCAAAAAAGTACCTTTCCTTAAAAAAGTAGCTTTTCTAAAAATACTTTCAAGATATTTCAACTGGCCACTTTCAGTAAAACCATATGACACCAAGTGATGAGTACGAGATCACAGATTCGTCATATCCGGCATTCCCTTTTTTGATGGTTTCTTATTAATTTCCGCCGTCATGAGCGATTGAAACTTTAGTCGAACGTACGACGAGAAATTCATTATGTGTATATTAATATATTGGGCCACAAGGGGCCAAGTATACAATTAAGAGCTTTTAAAAAAATATAAGTGGAATGAAAACTATAAAACTATAATCATTAATTTATGAATAATTAAATCAGAGGCTTCCGTATCAAAATTGATTACGACAGTTTGTAGTTCATATATTGGGGCTCGTTAAGGAGAAAAGTTAGAATTTTTTTTAGAGAAAGTACTTTTGTAAATAATACCAAATTTAAAATAGACAATTTTTGGAACCCTTTCAGAATAAAATTGTATCCTCTACAGGCTAAAAGATTTAATTTTATCTCACCTGTCTTGATTTGTTCGATGATTTCGATTCTTCTATCAAATTATTTGGCACTTGAAATAGGGTTTCGCCACGCGTTATCAGCACATTTGTTAGACGGCAACATTGTGCGGCCATCTTCACTTGATCCTCTATACTATTCTTATCAATGGGATGCACGAATCGGGGTGGAAAGAATGATGGTGCTATTATTGTGGCCACATTGTGAAGATTCATTTTATTTAAATCTTTTTGTTCGATAACACGGCTGAGGAAACGCAGCAGGGTGCGCAGCGTATTGCGATTTTCATGTGGCAACATTTGGCATATGATAGCCAAAGCTTTGGCTTGATCTGTGGGCGGGAGAACATGACACTGATAGAATAGTTGTATGAGTTCATTGGTTAGCAGGGGTTGGGGTAGTTCACGCAGCCAACGTTTGAGCAGAGCGCTCAAATCGTGAACACTGGCTGAGCCTAAAAGTTGTTGGAATTTTTTTGGTTTTTGATAAAAACTCGATTCAAGTTCTTGATAAAGTAATTCAGTCTGGAAAAGAATATGGAAAATAAATACAGTGTAAAGAAAATTTTCATAAATAAGTTTTTGCGCTCACCTTTTGTTTATGTCCAGCGACACGTAGAATACCTTCTTCACGAGCACCACGTTTCGTCAACTCATCCAATAAACCTTCCAAAAATAACGGCACCAATGTTGAATCCGTGCCCGTTATCTGTTGATCACGACGTATTAAAGCATTCAAGGAGACACCAAATAAATTGCCCTCCTCTTTGCGGCGACGTTTAACAGGTTTCCGTTTATCCAACTGGACACGATTGCGATCGAATATAGAAGCCAGCTCCAACCAGAATAAAGGTTGCAAACGCTTCAATTCGGTCTCATTAATAGTATCAATATCGGAGTAAAATTCCAAAGATAAATCACTGCTATCGACAGTATCCTTGAGTTAAACAGAGGAAACCCACATTTAATATAAATTTATTTTATAATAAAAACATAAAAAAGTAATAATGCCAATACTAACCACTCCATCTTGACTAGAGGTCTCTCGGCACATACTCTCAAAGCTTATACCATCTCGGGAGGAGGGCGAATTCTGCACACTTTGTGGTGGTGTATCCAAGTGTATCTTATTCAAAATCTTTTGTGGCGATGATTCGGGCGACGATGAATTAGACAATCTATTGTGATTGGATAAACATTCATCACTGGAGTCTCCCGAAGAGGTATTATTATCACTTTGAGAATCTTGGGTCATTAATTCACCGCGGGCTCGCCTTAAATAAAAATTAAATCAATTATTTTAACTTCATACAACAGGCTGATTGCCCAAAAACTTACCCCACTGAACAGGAAGGATCCGATCCGGAACGAATTCGGTTCCTTGGTATGTGTATAGTGCCAATACGTGAAAATCCCAACAGTTCAATGCCATCAGCCGAATATAGCGGTATATCACAGCGTACATGAGAGCCACGAAATATATCAGTAGCAGTACCTTTTAAAGGAGCACTGGGCGTACGTCTTAGCTTTTGTTTAAGATTTTTACCCGAAAACAGTGGTGAATGGCCATTGCCATTGTCCGTTGTATTGCCATGATCGAAAATGCTAACAAAACTGGGTCTAAACAAACAAGAGAGCGATACAAACATTACTGAATATTTACAAAATAGAACAATAACAAAACAATGAAAAATTTAGATAAAAAGTTTTTGAAAACTGACTTTTGTATTCAAAATTCAAATGGGCGATTCAAATTTCTTAAAATTTTTTTGACATATTTTTGAGGTTTAAAAGACAGCGCCATCAGTTTCAATCTCCTTTATCAAATTAAAAAAAAAAATAATGAAAAAATTGTCTATAAAAAAGAAACTTCCATAAAAATTCGTATTACAACAACGAACTCTATTTTATAGAAAATAATTAATAACAATTTTTTTTTCTTCAAGTATTTTTTTTTTATCAAAAAAAAAATTTTTTTTCCATATCTAAATCGATGATTCGATGTCATATACCGTGTATTTAAAAAAAAGGTGTTAGGCCCAAGTAATGGGATATGAAAAATAAGTATAAACCTGAAAAAAGGGTCTTAGGCCCAAATAATGGGATATGGGATATGCACGCCTTCCAAAAAATAGGATTTTTCTAGGTCCATAAAATAGGCATTTTTGATCAATAATTTAATGAGCACTCGAAATTCACGTTTTTCCATTAAAAAAAAACCACGAGATTGTTTGTTTTGAACAGCTGTTAAACGCAAAGTAAATGACGGAACTTGCTCAGAATTTTACAGTGGTCTAATAACAAGTGGTACTTGATTGGAGCAGTGTTGTATTTCATATAACTACGAGGGAAGTTCGAAAAGTCACGGTCTTATTGATCCGATATAAATTTGTTGCCTGCAAATCTGAAAAAGTTCATATCGGATGTAAATGGTATATGGGAACTATTTCCACAAATGGACCGATCCTGACCATATTTCGTAAGGTCACTTATTTTTTTTAGACATTTCTTTTTAGCTGTCCACCAGACTTACAGATTTTTAAATTTAAAAATTTTTTTTTTAGTTACATTTATTTAAAGTTGCTACTAACACATACATAAAATTATACAAGGCTATGTGTGTGTTTATTAAATTTGTTAATGTGTTTGTAAAAAAAATGAGTTTGTTTTCTTCATTCACTATAAGAATTGTGTTAAATTGAAAAAAGTCTTGGACTATGTTGAATTGTGAATTGGCTAAAATTGATTAGCATACCTTTAGGGTCTTTATTAAGTGAAAAAATAAAATTTTCTAGAATTTGCACTCGATTTTTGATGGCTGGAATCTGCTAGTCAGCATAAATTCATTATATTCTGACCATATAGTAGTATAGGGTATAGGAGACATAATAATTTGGAAAGAATGATTGAGTAAAAACGAGTAAGAGAATTATTGTCGGTATAGATCGACTACGCAATACCCAATGCTATTCATTTCTAGAGAAGGTCTTTTATCCAATTTTGCTGAGGCAATAACAAGATGTAGCAAATTAGTATAAATCAAATTTTAGTGCTATTGTAATTAATTTTGGGCGTGTATATATGAAAATGTTCATATCGGATGCAATTTTTCTATATGGGGACTATGACGAAAAAAAGAGCGAACATGGCCATATTTTGTAGTCACTTATTTTATGCAAAAAAAAAAATATAAACCAGATTTCAGAAAAATCTGTACAATATTTTGTTTTTTTTTTTTTGCTAGATTTAAGATTAATTTTAAGAAGATCGGGAATTGGCTTTAATTGGGGACTACGACTATAAATGTTTCAACCTAGTTGATTTTTGTCGAAATATGTAATGGGTGCACTAGACACACACATAAACCAAATTTGACCGAGGTCTGTATGATAATTTGAATCTTATTTGAATTTAAGTCGCTCTTATAGGGGTAAATTGTATGGTGACTAGATCTGAACATGCACCAATTTTCACTTTTTTTTAATTGAACAAAATTGCATCCAAATAAATATATTTATATTTGCGACCTGTAGCAAGGACCATTATTTATGTATGGTCCTTGCCTGTAGTTTGATTACATGATTTACGGACAGCGAAGAGACACACGTACCGACGGACGGACTGCAATAAATTGAATCTGAAAATGATTCTGAAATGAGTAGTGTGGCATAATAAAAGGTGGTGAGAACAAGCCTGACCGCAGATTAATGTAGGCCGTATATATAATAATAACAAAATTCCCATTAAATTTGTTGTACAACAAAAAATTGTATTATCAAAAAGGCAATTTAAAAACAAAAATATTATTATTAAAAAAAAATTTTAACAAAAAAAAGTTATTAAAAGAATTTTATATAAAAAAAAAAAAACAAATAAATAAAAAAAAAGTCAATAAAAAAAATAGGTTTTAACAAAAATTTGAAGAAATTTTTTATAAAAAAAATTTGTATCAAAAAAAAATATTATTAAAAAAATTTGTTATAAAAAAATAAATAAATAAGAAACAAAAAATATAAATAAATTAAAATATTAAAAAAATAAAAATTAACAAAAAAAAAAATATTCAAAAAATTTTATATATATAAAAAAATTAATATATATGTAGATGCTTTTTAACAAAAATTTTAACTAACTTTTTTATAAAAATAAAAAAAAAAATATTAAAAAATTTTATTTAAAAAAAAATAAATTAAAAAAAATAGTTTTTAATAAAAATTTGAACAAATATTAAAAAAAATTATTTTAACAAAAATTTGAAGAAATTTTTTATAAAAAAAATTTGTAACAAAAAAAAATTATTAAAAAAATTTGTTATAAAAAAATAAATAAATAAGAAACAAAAAATATAAATAAATTAAAATATTAAAAAAATAAAAATTAACAAAAAAAAATATTCAAAAAATTTTATATATAAAAAAAATTAATATACACCAAAACCCCGGTTTGCGTCGTTAATTGGGACCGGAGGAATGCGACGCAAATCGAAACGACGCAAACCGAAACAAACACCATTTTACGTACGTTTGTATTTATTTTATTTTTAAGTGGTTTTTTAATATAAAACACCATTTTTAAACTCTTTCTTTTAACTCATATTCTCTGTCTGTTTGTCGTGGGTCAACCCCATCCCCCCTTAGTCGATAGACTTGCTGTGAAAAAAGATTAACTTTGACATAGTCACGCACAGTCATGCATAGTCACGCATAGTCACGAAGAGATTAAAACCCCACTTCCCCTCATCCGATGGATCTGAAACTTTGTCCATAGTCTTGTTGTGGCCAAAAATTAATTTTAAGATAGTCGCACACAGTCACGCGCAGTCACGGAGATATTCAAAACCGATACAAAATTTAGGAAAAATATAACAAAACAAAAATTACATAAAAAAGGAATTCATCGTATAAAATTAAAGGTCTAAATCGGTGTTTTTATTCTGAGCTTGAGTTTTCCAAATTTACTACCAGTATAAAATTATAAAATTATCTGTGTAAATTGTATAAAGTTATCTTTCCAAATAAATTACCGATCTTCGTCCATGTCATTATTTTCAAAAATTTGCATGCCTTGCGACATCAACTGCATCGCTTCAGAAATTTTACCGGTAGTAAGCATTTTTTGTTCTGCTTCGGCTTCAAGGGTAAGTGTTTCATCATCTACTGCATTGTTAATCTCAATTGTAATTAAATTTTCATTATTTAGCTCTCGTCGTATAATAAAATCTTGGTAATATATACTTCCTCCATTCCTTCAAAATTGGCATTTCTAGCTGTATCTGCAATTACATACGTTTGGAACATCATTAATGTCACCAATATCTTTAAGAACACATTCGGGCCATAATTTGCACCAAGTTCCGTTCATACACGATTCATATACTTCTTTCCATGACAGGTTTATGTTTTCAATGGCCATCATGATATTATAATTCTTCAAAAAATCCTTCATGGTAGTCTTATTATCTTCATTTCAATCGCCATCAGTTGCTTTTAGAAGTTGACTAAAAGCTCGTCGCAGATAATAGGACTTGAAGTTTGATATAACAGCTTGATCCATTGGTTGTACCACTGATGTGGTATTTGATGTTTTTAGAATAATCATCAGAAAAAACAGGATGCCCTGGTGCCTTGTTAGTTAGAAGAGCACTTTAAACTCAATATTTTGTGAAGAACAATAAACTTTCAGTTCAGGAACAACACATTTTTCCATCCAAGCTTTAAATAAGGATGCAGTCATCCATGCTTTTTTATTTGCCCGCCAGTTAACAGTTTTTAGAGCTCTCGAATTTTCAGATTGGTAAATTAAAAAGGCTAAAATTTAAAATCTCCCGCTGCATTTCCTCCCAAAAGAAGTGTAAGTCTATCTTTACTAGCTTTATCACCAGGGGCAGATTTTTCAGATTTAGAAACGTACGTTCTTCCTGGCAACCGCTTCCAGAAGAATCCCGTTTCATCAGCGTTTAAAACCTGTTTTGCAGAATACCCACCTTCTTCAATGATTGCTTTTAGTTCAAGTTTGAACTTTTCTGCAACTGTTTGCACTATCAGATTCTCCTTTTAATGCAATGTAATGCAAATTTGCACGATATTTAAAACGCTTCGATTTCTACTACACTTTCGGCACTTGATAATGGATAATTTTCTTGTAGATCTTTCTATAAAGTTAAAGCTTTGTTTTGAACTACCATTTAACTCAATGGCATATTTCGCTGATTTTGATTTTCTACCCAAATGCTAAGAAGAAACTCCATTATTTCCATTGAAGGATTTATAATTTTTATAACTCTTTTATGTTGCAATGATGTGGCTGTTTCAGAAAGTTTTTAATTTTATCAGCGTATTTGGCAAAAACGGATTTTACTGTAGATGGGGCTAGTCTAAGGTTGCTTCCAATCTCAGTAGCCTTTTCCCCTGATTGAAAACGTTTCAAAATGTTAAGTTTTTCTTCCAAACTTAGTTGTTTTCTTTTTTGACTCATTATTGAAACATGTATTGTTTCAAAACTCTACTTAAACTAATGTAATTTGAAACTACTAATGACTTTCAACTGGCAGCCAGTAGATGACGTTTGCTTAAACTAAACTAAAATGGGCAATCCCCTTTTTCTGTTTGACCTTTGAACACACATATGTACTTTATAATTGTTCATATTAATGGCGCAAATCGAAGCCATTAACGATGCAACTTCGAAGAGGCCTAAGATTTTTAAACGACGCAACTTCGAAACGACGCAAAACGAAGCGACGCAAACCGGGGTATTGGTGTATATGTAGATGGTTTTTAACAAAAATTTTAACTAACTTTTTTATAAAAATAAAAAAAAAATTATTAAAAAATTTTATTTAAAAAAAAAATAAATTAAAAAAAATAGTTTTTAACAAAAATTTGAACAAATATTAAAAAAAATTATTTTAACAAAAATTTGAAGAAATTTTTTATAAAAAAAATTTGTAACAAAAAAAAATTATTAAAAAAATTTGTTATAAAAAAATAAATAAATAAGAAACAAAAAATATAAATAAATTAAAATATTAAAAAAATAAAAATTAACAAAAAAAATATTCAAAAAATTTAATATATAAAAAAAATTAATATATATGTAGATGGTTTTTAACAAAAATTTTAACTAACTTTTTTATAAAAATAAAAAAAAAAATTAAAAAATTTTATTAAAAAAAAAAAAAAATTAAAAAAAATAGTTTTTAACAAAAATTTGAACAAATATTAAAAAAAAAATTATTTTAACAAAAAAAAAAAAAAAAAATCAAAAAATTTTATATATAAAAAAAAATTAATAAATAAATAAAAAACAAAAAAAAAAAAAATAATAAATAAAAATGGTTTTTAACAAAAATTTTAACTAACTTTTTTATAAAAATAATTAAAATTAAAAAAATAAAAAAATTTTATTAAAAAAAAATTCATAAATAAATAAATAAATAACAAATTTTTTATAAAAAAATTAAAAATAAAAAAAAATAAAAAAATTTTATTAAAAAAAAAAATAAATATATTACAAAAAAATAAATAAATAAAAAAAATAGTTTTTAACAAAAATTTTAACAAATATTAAAAAAAAATTAATAAAAAAAATATTCAAATAATTTTATATATAAAAAAAAAAATAAATAAATAAATAAAGAACAAAAAAAAATAAATAAATAAATAAAAATAGTCTTTAACAAAAATTTGAACAAATATTAAAAAAAAAATTAACAAAAAAAATTATTTAAAAAATTTTATTAAAAAAATAAATAAATTAAAAAAAAATAAAGAAAAAAAAAATAAATTAAAAAAAAAATAAATTAAAAAAAATAGTTTTTAATAAAAATTTGAACAAAATTTAAAAAAAAATTATTACAAAAATTTAAATAAAAAATTTTATATAAAAAACTTATTACAAAAATTTATATAAAAAATTTTATATAAAAAAAAAATAAATAAAAAACAAAAAAAAAAAAAATTAGCCTGACCGCAGATTAATGTAGGCCGTATATATAATAACAACAAAATTCCCATTAAATTTGTTGTACAACAAACAATTGTATTATCTAAAAGGCAATTTAAAAACAAAAAAAAAAAATTTTACAAAAAAAAGTTATTAAAAAAATTTTATATAAAAAAAAAAAAATAAAAACCAAAAAAAAAGTCAATAAAATAATAGGTTTTAACAAAAATTTGAACAAATTTTTTATAAAAAAAATTTGTAACAAAAAAAAAATTATTAAAAAAAGTTGTTATAAAAAAATAAATAAATAAGAAACAAAAAATATAAATAAATTAAAATATTAAAAAAATAAAAATTAACAAAAAAAAATATTCAAAAAATTTTATATATAAAAAAAATTAATATATATGTAGATGGTTTTTAACAAAAATTTTAACTAACTTTTTTATAAAAAAAATTAAAAATAAAAAAAAATATAAAAAAATTTTATTAAAAAAAAAAAAATAAATAAATAAATAACAAATTTTTTATAAAAAAAATTAAAAATAAAAAAAAAATAAGTAAATTACAAAAAAATAAATAAATAAAAAAAATAGTTTTTAACAAAAATTTGAACAAATATTAAAAAAAAAATTAACAAAAAAAATATTCAAATAATTTTATACATAAAAAAAAATAAATAAATAAAGAACAAAAAAAAAAAAATAAATAAATAAAAATAGTCTTTAACCAAAATTTGAACAAATATTAAAAAAAAATTAACAAAAAAAATTATTAAAAAAATTTTATTAAAAAAATAAATAAATTAAAAAAAAAAAAATGAAAAAAAAAATAAATTAAAAAAAAAATAAATTAAAAAAAATAGTTTTTAATAAAAATTTGAACAAAATTTAAAAAAAAAATTTTAACAAAAAAATTATTACAAAAATTTATATAAAAAATTTTATATAAAAAACTAATTACAAAAATTTATATAAAAACAAGTAAGAGTGTTAAATTCGGCTGTGCCGAATCTTTGATACCCTCCACCTCGGTTTGTGGCAATACTATTAACATAGCTCATGGTAGTTGTGTTCTTGTTATTGTTAATATGTATGAATCACATTTTTTTTGTGGCTTTTTTTATGTTGTTGTATGTTCAACCACTAAACTATTACAAGAAAACACTAGGTTTCATGTTTTTTTTAGAGGTATCTATAAACTTTTGTTCATTTCTCAGCGCAGAGGCTCCCGATTTACTCCGATTTCAATACCAACCTGGTGGGAATTATGGCAAATAATTTTTTCGTAACCTGACCTAAGTAAATGCTTTTTTTTTGAATGAGCGTGATTTCAACAGACACACGGACAGACGGACAGACGGACAGACGGACAGACGGACATCGCTATATCGACTCGAGCTGTGATAAGGATCAAGAATATATATACTTTATTGGGTCGGAAATTAGTTTTTCGATGCGTTACAAACGGAATGACAAACCTATATATACCCTCTGCCACTGAGATGTGGAGGGTATAAAAAAATAAATAAAAAAAAAAAAAATAGTTTTTACCAGAAATTTGAACAAAATATTTTAAAAAAAAAATTTGTAACAAAAAAAATTATTAAAAAAATTTGTTATAAAAAAATAAATAAATAAGAAACAAAAAAAAATATAAATAAATTAAAATACTAAAAAATAAAAATTAACAAAAAATATATCCAAAAAATTTTTTATATAAAAAAAAATTAATAAATAGATAAAAAACAAAAAAAAAAAAAAAAATAAATAACTAAATATAAATAGATTTTAACAAAAATTTTAACAAATTTTTTTATAAAAAAATTAAAAATAAAAAAAAAAACGAAAAATAATTTATTAAAAAAAAAATAAATAAATTAAAAATAAAAAATAAAAAAATAGTTTTTAACAAAAATTTGAGCAAATATTAAAAAAAAATTTAACAAAAAAAAATGTTAAAAAAATTTTATATATAAAAAAAAAAAAATAAATAAAAAACAAAACAAAAATAAATAAATAAAAATAATTTTTAACAAAATTTTTTTATAAAAAATTTAAAAATAAAAAAAAAATATTAAAAAAATTTTATTAAAAAAATAAGTAATTAAAAAAAAAATAAATAAACAAAAAATAGTTTTTAACAAAAATTTGAACAAAAAAAAAATTATTAAAAAAATTTATATAAAAAAATTATATATCAAAAAAAAATAAATAAAAAACAAAAAAAAAATAGTTTTTAACAAAAATTTGAACAAATTTTTTTATAAAAAATTTTTCTCCTCATTTATTTTACAAAAACCACTTTTTCTGATAAAAGTTTATTAAAAAAAATTAATATGTTTTCACGTGAAATACTTGAAAAAAAAATTGTTTTTCACTTCAATTTTTTTTTTTAATTTTCAACTTATTGAAATCCAATCTAATGTATAAAATTTGGAATCCCCCTTAAAAAAAATGCAACAAAAATTTAAAAAAAAACTTTTTAAACTTACATGGATGGATTGCCCCACACATCGTCGCCTTGTATGGAATCCAAAGAATCAGGTGTGGCACTACGGGATCTAGTACCGGTGCTTGATTCCTGAAATTATAAACAAAAATTAAATATAACAACTTCAACATGATTCAAAATTTTCTAAAACCAGTTACTCACATCAAAATCTCGAAACACATCTCTAATATCGGGTTTACGTTTTTGACGATTCTTAGTGCGTCCTCTAACGGTCTGATTTAAAGTACGAACTCTCTGTTTAATGGCATCAGCATGAGGTTTTGACAGAGAAGCCAATATGGGTTCCAATTCGGATGTTCTCAATTCCAAGCCCTTGAAAATAAAGAGAAAAAAAGTAAAATTTAGCTGAAACTTAAAAAAAATTATTGTTTATCCGCCCACCAAGCTATACAGGATCACAAATCTTATTAAAGTTTCATTTGGAAATTTCTTTAACAATTTCAAGAAAAATTGAAACATTCTCCCGTTTTTTGTCATTAAACTTTCTTAGCAAATCCAATGCCAATTTACAACTGTCTCTTTGCAAACAATATTATAATAGTAAATATGTTTTATTTTTCCTTTTGAAAAAATTGTGCAACGAAATCTGTTTGAACTTGTATACAATCGTTTAATACGAATTGTCTAATTCGTTAAAAAAAAAAATTATACAAATAATCGTAATGTTTCACATGTATGCACATATGTTTGGTTTGATTTCGTTATTGTTTATGGATCAATGCAAAAAGTATTTATGTTAAAAGTGATAAATTTAACAAAAAAAATGTAATTCGATGCATTGCAAGTGTCAGATTTTTTTGGTCGTAGTCTTTGGAGACTATTTAATAGGAGGTGTAATTTATTTAAAACCGAATATGAGATTTAACCGAATACAATAGATATTGAATTTGCTTCTGTTAAAGTGGTTTTTAATTTAGGAATCACTTTCATTCGGATAAGACCTACCGGCTAGAATTTCAAAGTGTGAAAAGCAATTTTATCAAAATAAAACTTAAAAGCTTTTATTTAAATAAAGTTCAATGAACTTGTATTTGTAAGGGCACAGTTAATCAACGGAAACTACTACACCAGAACAATCGGTATTACTCATCCTTGCATGAGTATTCAGATGTTATTTTTTTTTTTTAAACAAATTTTATAAAAATTTTCATAAAGATCAATGTTGCACTGTTGTTCCAAATATACATGTAGCAGGAAAAAATAAAAAAAGCAAATTATAGTCGATCTAGACCGACTACATGATACCCATGCATCCAAGTGAATATAGAAAATGAGTATACACCATATTTGAGTGGCGGCAGTATTATTATGTTTTTGCCTGGAGATATGAATAAATTGTATTTTATTTGTTTTTGTATTAAGTTGTATTAGCTTGGGGTCATATGTCACCCCAAGTCCGAAAGGGATAATGGGGTCATATAATTTTTTTGCCTACGCTATTAAGATAAAATATAACATTTAAAAGTAGAAAACTGATAAAGTTTTGATACAAAGTATTTAGAAAGAGTACATTTACTGAATATTTCACAAAAAACTAATTTTTCTCGAAAACCGCTAAAAAAGTTCTTGTAAAAAAAATTCTGGCACAGGAATTTACTTAAAAACTCACACAGTTAATCCCTAATATATATTTAGCAAGACTCTAAAGAGCCAGATCCATTTTTTGAAATTTTGTTTAAGAAAATTTTTTAAAACTTAAAAATGGAGTTTTCAAAATTTTATCGAAAAATTTTCCATCTTTGGTCTGATTGTGTTGTAATAAAACAATACTTCATGTCTGAATACACATAGGTATGGAGATAAAAAATGATGGCCTTAATTAATTTCTTAAAGTTTAAAAAATTTCAGTTAAATTTCACGACCTAGTTTTTTTTGGCACAGAAGTGGTGTGGGGCATTTGTTATTTCTTGGCGAGTTTTTATTCGATTTTGAAGTTGCATAACCCTTTAAGGAGATAATTTTGTACTGCAATCGATTCATACAACAACTTGTCGAAATAATTAAACTATAGAACGAAATTTTCGTAAAATTTTAAAAAAATCATATTTTCCCTATATGAAGACACTTGGAATTTTCAGTGGCGTTGAGGCACCTCTAAATTTTTTTATTAACCTAAAACTTTGTATTTCTCAGGTTTTATGCTATTCGCATATTTATAGGGGAAGAGACCGAGAGTTTGAACACTTTTTTTATTAAGGGCCACCCTAGTCGACACACAGATGGATGGACGGACAGACCGACCGATAGATAGACAGACGGCCGGATGGACGGACGGATATATCGAATCAGAAAATGATTCTGATTCCGTCCATCTGTGTGTCCATGTAATTCTTGTAATCGAACTCAGCTCACAAATAGGAACATATTTTTATGAAATTTAGTATAAGTGAAACTGCGTTCATCGGTTTAATAAAAGGTGTGTCTAAGTCAATTATAAACATCAGCACAAACTCAATATATCCTCACTGAATTGAAGTATAGACTATACATAATTGTATTTCTTAAAAAAATTTATTCCAAATATGGAATTTATGTTCGAAAAAAATGCATGCTCAATCAAATGGAATTAATTAAAAAATTGTAAGTTTGTTTATCTTTAAGATATATGATCGATCTATGGTAATGTAAAATTGTATACCTTTTATAAGTATATACAGTTGACATTTGACGTAATAGTACATTCAGAGAAAGTGAAGCGCTCAGTTACTGAGAAGTTGTTGGCTCCGCTGAGTGCAGCCATTGATGCTAAACTGAACAGCTGATAACATCTATGATATAACATCCGGCCAATCGCGGTTTGAACATAATAGAGCTTTTATATGTTAACATATTTTGGACATTCTTTTAAATTTTAGTGTCATTCGTTTGCTTCAGACAGTAAGTGAAATTTCAATAGACAGTTTAGTAATTTTTATACCCTACACTACCGTGTGTATTGAATGTATAATGAGTTTGTGCTGATGTTTGTAACTATCAAAAAAAAAATTTTTTTTCACCTAGAGCCATCTTTTACTATACTGTTCAACTTAGAATCCCTTTCTGAGTCTATTTAGCGATGTCCATCCGTCCGTCGCACTGTGGCTCAAATTTTGATTTCATTGGCCAAAAGTCAAATTTTTTTTTGTCATCGATTTTTAAAATTTTTACTCCTTTTTGTAGCTTATATATCCAGATTAAGGTAGCCAAAAAATTAGGTTAAACTATTGATAATTGTGGGCGTGGCATGCTGTCAAACTCAACTGTTTTTTTTAATTCAGCAAAAGGTGTTTTTTTTTTGTTTTTTATCAAAAATAAATGGTTACTACTCGCAAGCTATCATCGATATTGGCCTGCGGTCTTTTTTATAATGTTAGTAGGATTATAGTCTTTAGTTTTTGTAAGTAGTCACAGTTCTAACGTTTGATATTAGGGGCGTTATGAAATATTTATGAAACCACTATATTTTTCTCAAATTTAAACTTTAGTGGAATAGAACTTCTAAAGGAAGTAAGGGAACAAGAAACGTATACCACCCGGAGAAAGGCGAATGTATCCTGTTTAACCCTATATATACTTTTGCACCCCCCACGAGCCCCCGGTAGAACACTTTTTTCATTTTAATGAAATTACTCTAAAAAAATTACTCTAAAAAAAATTTTGTTTTTTTACTTTAGACTACGTAAAAGTAAAATAATTAAATAAAATACCTGCGAAAGGGTTTATTGGCTTTGTTTTGATCAGCAAAAAAATAAGTCATAAAATGATCACAATAGGTTCTACAGTAAACAAATGATCTCTTTCTTAATTTACCTGTTGTCAAATTTAAGGGTCAACCAAAGTCATAAACAATTTTATAAGTTTGTCAATAATCGCGGCACTAAACCACTAAAGATAAAAAACCACCCCATATTGGCGAGAAACTAATTAGTTTTACCTGATATTGAAGTCTGGATAACAAGTGCAGTTTTGTTCAATTTAAGTACTACCTGCTATGAAATTAAAGATCAATGTGTGAATAACATGTACCTAAAAATGTATAAAATGACGGATTCTATAAGGGATTACTCAATAATAAGTTAATACTTCAAGTGTACGGACGTATATTCGCAAGTGATAAAAAGTGATAAAAAAGTGATAACAGACGCAAATAAAAATATTGAGAAAAATATGGAGAACTTTAGTTATAAAGAACTGGCCGAAGAGTATTTTCGAAACAAAAACCAGGAAGATGTTCTTAGTTACGTTAAAATAAAATTAAACTTAAATTCGTCTAGTACCGAAATACAAGAGCAATTATCTAATTTCGTCAAAGTACTAAAAAAACGATTGAAAGAAGTTAACTACTGTAAACAAAAGTTTTATAATAAAAGTGCAAACTGGTTAGAAGGCCAACTTAATGTTGGTGGAGAAACAGCAAAGCTAGATAAGGCTGGAAGACCACGCAAATCATTGGACAACTGCAGCGATAGATCTAAGAGGCGGAAACTTAAAAATTTTAACGAGGAAATTGGTTCTACAAATATAAAAGAATCTTTTCTACATCAATTACGAGCACAAAACCAATTAACAAAAGTGGATATCATTGAAAAAACTTGTAATGCTAGTCCAGTGAGAACAAAGCGAATTCTTAAAAGTATACCAACTCCGAGCGATGCAAAACAGTTCACAAATGAGGAGGCATTAGCATTATTTCTGGATTTGAAATTAACAAAACACCAATATATTCAGCTCAGATTGCGTGCGATTGAAAAAGGCTCAAATATGTATCCAGCATATCATCACATAACAGCTGCTAAAATAGACTGTTTGCCATCAAAGGACACTATTACAATCACACCAATTTCGGCAGAAGTACAACTACAATCTTTACTTGATCACACAGCCAAACGCTTGCTACAATCAATAACAGGAACTGAGTTAAAGAAATATGGAAACACAAAGTTAATTCTATTTTGTAAATGGGGATGTGATGGTTCTTCGGGACAAAAACAATACAAACAAGTTGTATGTGAAAATATTTCGGACTCAGATATGTTCATGGTATCATTTGTACCATTGCGATTGAAAAAGATTTTGGAAGATTCGGAGCCTTCGAGTAGTACAACGCAAACAATGGATATTTGGAAAAATGAGACACCATCTTCTACGAAATACTGCAGGCCAATCAAATTTGAATTCAAAAAAGAAAGTCATGATGCCATTAACAAAGAAGTTAGTGATATCAAGGCCCAAATAGCAACACTACAGCCATTACAATTACAGTTAGATGGGCAGCAAATTGAAGTAAGCTACCAATTAGTGCTGACAATGATAGATGGAAAAGTAGGTCAGGCTTTGACTAACACGAAGGCTGCATCCAGCTGCATTATATGCCAAGCAACATCAAGCCAATTAAACCAAGTCCCGACAAAATCATTCGATAATACCGATGCCTTCGAATTTGGATTATCACCACTACATGCAAGAATACGACTTATGGAACACATACTAAAAATCAGTTATGATTTGGATTTCGGGCCTTCAGGATCAATAAGAAACAACGAAACCAACAAAGAGTTAAGAAATTCAAAAAAGAAACATGTTCAAGATGAATATCGCAAATTTGGATTGATTATAGATCAGCCAAAACAAGGGTCAGGCAATACAAATGATGGCAATACCGCAAGAAGATTCTTTTCAGATCCAGAAACAGCATCTGAAATAACAGGAGTGGATTTAAACCTTATTTTCAGATTTAAAATAATCCTAGAAGTACTTGCGTGCAATGAAGAAATTGACTCCAGAAAATTTGGAGATTATGCTAAGGAAACTGCAAAAATATATACAACCAACTACCCATGGAGAAATATGTCTGCAACAGTCCACAAAATCCTTTATCATGGAGAAGATGTCATTAAATATCATTTGGTGCCACTTGGAGATCTATTAGAGGAGGCTCAGGAAAAAAGGAACAAGGATTACAGATTTTATAGACAGCACAATACTAGAAAAATGTCACGAAATTCCACAAATGAAGATCTATTTAATATATTATTGGCAACGTCAGATCCGTTCATCTCCAGTATTCGAAATCAATGGAAAGTGGAACATCGGGATTTAGATGAAGAAGCCAAAAAACTACTAAAGAACAGAAATAGCACAGAACAAAATATGGAATATTTGCAATCAATATTTGAGTCTAATGAATAATAATTATAATTGCCTTTCATTGTTATTTAAGTACGAAAAACATAGTATTAGTAAAAAATAATAATAAACAGAACCTACCATTGTTACAAATGCTATTTAAATCTATTGCAGTTTTTATTCTTAAAAGGTTTCCCACATATGAATGCAATGTTTTAATAGATAAGAAAGATTCAAAAAATAAGAACCCATATTTTCATATCAAAATTAAAAAAAAAATTAGAATCATTGCGCTAATGTTTAGCAGATTTATTTAGCTAGTGTAAAAAATTAGGCAGCAAACACTAATAAATTTTTCTGTAGTAATAATAATATTCCTTGAGTGTAAGCAAATTGCAAATTTGATAGCAAACATTTTTAATTTTTTAGTAATACTAGTTAAATTTCTAGTGAATTTTACTATTTTGTTGCGTGTAAAAATTTTTTTGAGTGTAAAAATTTTTTTGAGTGTAAGCATTAAAAAAATTTCATTATTACAAAAAATGTTTATAATAATTATTTAACTCCAAATATGACACTTTCTAATAAATAAAAATAAATAAAAAAAAACATATATCACGCTAAAAGTTAAAAAAAATCAAAAGTTAAACTTTGACCTAGAATTCCTTAAAAAGTACTCAATCAATTTAAATGAAATTCACACTGAGTCAAGATCAACTATCTATCTATCTATTAAAAAAAACAGTACTAAAATATTTTGATCGGTTCAAAAGTTACAGAATTTTGGCCAATGAAAAATGATTTTCAGCCACTGTGCGTCGGTCTGTATATGTGTCCGTGTAAACCTTGTAATCGAACTACGAATTGCAAATTTTTATATCGTTTCAAGAAATTCGGAATATAAGCTTTTGTCGGTACCATGATCGCTATTAAATTGGTGAAAATTTGGTCCATGTTCAAAACCAGTACCCACACAAATAACCCCTATGAGAACTACAAAAATGGTCTTGAGATCCAGATTATCATATATATACATCCAAAAAATTTGATGTGTGCATGTCTAAAAATAAACCTTTTACCACCATTTTTGCTCATAGTCCATATATAAAGCTGATTCCTGATATTCACATAAATCTATAGGTTTATTTTAGGTTTGGTTTATATATGTTTTAGAGAAAAGTAAGTGACTTTACTAAGTATGCTCATGATCACTTTATTTTTTAACCTACACTCCACATATTACTGACAATAGCACTAAAATTTAGTTTATGCTAATTTTCAATATCCAGGTTTTGATTCAGGAAAGTTGACCCCTTCTCGAAATGCCATTTATTACACCGTTCGACTCATAGTTAATTTAACAACTGTTTGTCCGTCTGTCCCTCTGCCTATCTGTATGTCCGTGTAAACTATGAAATCAAACTACAGGTCACATATATTAATATATTTTGAAGACAATTTAGTATATAAGATTTTGTTGGCTATAGAAAGATCGCTAGTGAAATTGGCGAAAATTGGTCGTTTTTTAGATTTATCACCCGAATTAAATTGCCCTGAGATCGATCAAAACTTGGTGTTTGTGTTTTTATTACACACATAATTAATTAGTCTAAAAATGAATCCTAGTTCTGATATAAAGCTCTTATTCGATCCTCATTTAAATCTATCACACAACAAAAATATTTCATATATCTTTCTCAAATTTGATTTGTATATGATTTTTATTAAATGAAGTAACTTTACAAAATATGCTAATGATCGATCCATAGAAAAAGAGAAGCCGATATGAAATTTTTCATATCTGCGTTGCACAAATTAATAACCGTGCCACTAGAACTTAGTTTGTTCCAGAGTTCAGAAAAAAAAACACACACTGTATAAAAAACTCGTACATATATGTAAACAAACATAGCTCAGAACAACAACACATATTTTTGTTTTCATATCAATTATGTGTGTTTCTAAATTTTGTAAAGTGCCGAACACAATCATGACTGTGTTTCATTTTAATTTTTCATTATCTATACGAAAATTTTTATATCACGTATTTTTTGTTTCGAACACACATAAACCACACAGATTCGCGTGTAGCTTTATTTTATTTTTCTTGCACGTGTACTGCTAAAAAACAGAACATGTTCTTCAACGCGTACATCCAAAAATTAAAACATTATCCACTTGCGAATAGAAAAATCTGAAACACCCCTATATAGCGACAATAATTGTTTCAACCAAATTTATTAAAAAATCTAATATTATTCATTAGCAATTATAAAAAAAAAATAATAAAAAGATAATTATAAAAAAAAAACACAAAATAAAAATAAATAAAAAATAAAAAGATAGAAAAAATAGAAAACAGAGAAAAATTTAGATGTTGTTTATGACTTAATTTCGTTTTTTATTATTATTTTTTTAATTTTTATGTTTTTTTTTTATATTTTTATAGTTATTATTATTATTTTTATTTTTTTTTATAACTGCTAATGAATTATTTTAGATTTTTTAAATAAATTTGGTTGAAACAATTGTTGTCGTTTTTATAGGGGTGTATCAGATATTTCCGATCGCGAGTAGTAATGTTTTAATTTTTAGATGTACGCGTTCAAGAACATTTTCTGTTTTTTTTTTAGCAGTACACGTGTAAGAAGGCGAACTTAAAATAAAGCTACACACGAATCTGTTTGGTTTATGTGTATTCATAAAAAAAAATACATGATAGAATAATTTTCGTGTAGATAATGAAATATTAAAACGAAACACAGTCATGATTGTGTTCGCCACCGTACAAAATTTAAAAACACACATAATTGATATCAAAATAAAATTATGTGTTGGCTGCTTTAGAACAGAACATTGTGTGTTTGATGTGTGTATTTTCTGAATCTTGGTTTGTTCTTATTTTCTATACACAATTATGACCTAATACCATTTCTCGAAATTCATGGTATAGGATATTGAATAGTCAGTCTAAACCGACTATTATTTTCTTACTTGTTTCACTTTGTAATATTAAATTGTCGTTCTTTTCATATTAAATTTTCTTCGTCTGTTTGTTTGAGGTGGATTTTTGTAACTGTAGTTTTACCAACTTCTTAACTAGCTGGAGCTCTCAAACTTTAAACATTTACCTAAGTGAATAAAAACACATTATCTAATAGTTTCTAACACGACCTGGTCAATAGTTCTCGCAGTTATCCTGAGCGTATAAAAACAAGACTTCAATTTTGTTTTTATACCCTATACCACTATGTGGTTTGGGTATAATGACTTTGTGCTGCTGTTTGTAACAACCAAAAATATTTGACCTAGACCCATCTTTAATTATACCGATCGAATCAGAATCACTTTCTGAGTTAATTTAACAATGTCCGTCCGTCCGTCCGTCCGTCCGTCCGTCTGTGTGTCCATGTAAAGCTTGTAATCAAACTGCAGGTCGCAAATATAAATATATTTTGATGAAATTTGGTATATAAGCTTCTATCGACCATGGGATGAACGCTATTGAAATTGGTGAGAATCGGTCCATGTTCAGACCTAGCCCCCATACAAATTACCCATATGAAATCGACATAAATTTCCATAAGATCCAAATTGTCATATATATCTTCCTCAAATTGGGTTTGTATGCGTTCATTACATCCACTAATGAGTAGTCCAAAAATGATCCCTTGGACCCCATATAGAGGTGCTTCCCGATCTTCACTTAAATCTATTAAAAAACAAAAATATTGCACTGATTCTTCTCAAATTTTGTTTGTATATATTTTTGCAAAATACAAGAGACTTTACCAAACATGATCAGGATCGGTCCATTTTTGGACCTAGTCCCTTTATAGATATAGCATCCGATATGAACTTTTTCATATCTGCAGCCAAAAAAATTAATAAAAATCCAACTCAAATTTGGTTTTTGCTTATTTTCAATGCCCAGTTAGTTGGGCTTAAGAGATAGGGTTTCTAAACGCATGGTATAGGGTATCGTATAGTCGGTCTATACCGACTATAATTTTTTTACTTGTTATTATATTATTTTAATGTTTGTATTATGGGAAAAAATTTAATTAAATATTTTTTAAAACTTAATGCACTGCGAAAACATGGCTATAACAAAACATATTTCATCTAAAGAAAAGTCTCAAATTAAAAACACCAAGTCAATATAACCATTATTGAGATTGAATACAAAGGTAACACCCAGCATAGTCGTCCTACTCTCAAGATTTGGAAGTCATAAGCCTTAGTCTATTAGTATATGATGGCAAGTCATCAGAACTTCAACCTAAACCACATATGCTGAACCTAAACCACATGTGCTTTTCTGCACAGACTCAATTGCATTGGTGTGAACCTGATAATATGAAATCCATATTACTGATAAATATTCAAAAAGAGGTATTACAGAAGCCGCAGTTTCACGTAGACAGTTTTTTAGTATTAATCTCAACGAAAATTTTTGAAAAAAACCCATTCTTTACGCCAAAAATCATTTTTTTATTTCTGTAAAAACCAATTTTTGTAGACATGTTCTAGAAGATTGTGAGCCGAAATCAAAAATGTCAAAAGAGCGAGCGATCAAGATAAACATTAAAAAAAAAAAAAATATGTGAGTCCGTTCACCTGGGAGATGTAAACTAGTAATTTAAGATTTTTTTAAGTTGGAAGTACTTATTCTTTCAGCATATTTTTTTCAATTTGGAGCTGTTATGCATTTAGCCTAGTTTAATTAGATCTTATGCTTGTATATTGTTCTATTTGTGACTGTGTTATACTTTTTGGTTGTTGAATTAGTTGTTATACTTCGATATTGTTATATTTGTAATAGTGTTATTCTTGAGGGTTGTTGAATTAGCTGCAATAATTTCATTGCACCAATACACTCATAACTCACACCGTTTTTGTCTTACTCTGTTTTTTTGATTGTATTGTGAAATAGATATTTACCCCCCTGAGCGTATAGATGTTTACACATCAAAAACCCAGCTCAAACAGTTGAACTATGTGAGATGTAGACTAAATTGAACGAAACAGTTGCTATTCGTGCCACTGTGCGACGGTTAAAGTCATTAAAAGAATAGTTGGAAAAAATCAGAAAATATATTCTCAATATCAAGAAAGTCAGGGGATGAATTATTACAGTTGAAGAATGACGAAGATTTGCGTTTAACTAACTTATTGCAACGTTTAAGTGATGAAATTAAGGAAAATAGGCCGCATTTGGAGAAAAGTGCGGTTTCGTAAAGAAAATGCACCACTTCACACATCCACCATTCCGATGGCCAAAATACAAGCATCATCACGCATATTATTCGCCAGATTTAGCTTTCTTGGAATATTCTCTAGTTATAAACTGGAAAAAATATTTCGGTGGTAACAAATTTGCCAACAATGAAGGAGCTGGACAGTTCTTGCTATAAACAGGGTATCGAAAGCTATTAAATGTCGGTGAGAAAAGTGTATCGAACTAAAAGGAGATTATGTTGTGTAATAAAGAAAATGTTTGCCAAAATTTTTGTGTTTTTTTTTTGTCAGAAAGCACAAAATTTGCAAGAAAGCATCAAAAGCCCTCCAAATACTGTTTTTTTTGACGCATACGCACGAAAAAAGGCAGATACGTTGATCTAAATAGCACAAAAAAAGTATGAAAGGCACCAAAACGGCTACACTGGCTGTAACCACAACATCTATAATATTAATAGGCAAGGTGACATCTTCTAGACTCTCAGTTACCAACCGATTTCGACAAAAAATATACCATACCATATAAAGGTATTTCTTTGCAGATGTGCACCATCTAGTAAGTTTTTTGGAGTAATAAACATTTAAAGTTGCTACTACCACATTCATAAAACACATATTTAAGCTTCAAATAAAGAAACTACACAGTGATGTTTGTGTGTTAATGAATTGGCTAAAATTGATTAGCATATCTTTAGGCTCCTATAAAATTATTTATTAACAAATCCATTTATATATTTTCTGTGTGTTCAACAAATATTTGTAATGAAATTTAATGAAAACTCACAATTTATTGAATTTAATTTAAATATTCATAAATTTTTTATATACGGAATAAGAAAAGCATTGAAAGAAAAAAATGTTATGAAAAAATTAAATTTCCTAGAATTTGCTCCGCTATCTATATATAAATACGTGAAGGTAAATTTTTAGTTCCCTTTTTAAGCAATATGCGGGCACGGAGGAGTATGAAAATTGGCATATTTATAGCTCACATGGAGGAGAAGCTGAGAATGATAAAATATATGTTTAATATGTCTTAAAAATATGTGAAATTAAATAAAAAAAACTTTTCTAATAATTCGTTAAGCCCTGTTAATGAGAACGATTTAAATTGTATAGATATGACACGCTCTGTGTTGAATTGTGAATTGCTTAAATTGATTAGCATACCTTTAGGCTCACTTATATATTCATAAATTTTTATATCTGTGGTCACAAGCATTAACCGCCTAAGTCGAAAATCATGCTTTCGAGAAAAATAACTTTTTATGTAAATGTAATGAGGCTTCATTACGACTTAGGTCAGTATATTTTTATTAATATCTTTTTAATGAAGCGTTTTTAGTAGAACATGATAGCCTACATAACCCAAATCGTCGAAAAATATCTTTTTATATAAATGTAATGGGGCTTCATTACGACTTTGGTCAGCATGTTTTCATTAATAATTTTTTAATAAACAGTGATAGAAAAATGGGGATTTTACGTAAATGTAAAGCGTTTTTAGTAGAATATGATAGCATACATAAATCAAATCATTCTTTAATCGACTTAGGCGGTTATCGCTTGTGACCACTGATATATGGATTAAAAAAAACATTGGAAGACAAAAATTGAATGAAAAATTAATATTTTCTTGAATTTGCACTCGAATTTCAAGTGCTGGGCTGTACTAGTTATAAATAAATATGAAATTCAGAAAATATCTTCTATTTCTATTTATTTTTCTTTTTAATTGTATGTTTTTAAATAAAATTATTCGTAGCGAGAAAACGCATTCTAAATTCTAAACAGCAAACGGAATAATTCAGGATTTTTACACACAAAATCTGGCCATATTGTGTGTAAAAACTCAAATTTTTGAATTCGCCTTAAATTGGTTCATACCAATTCTATTCCATTTTATAAAATATTCCCATAAGTTTAACTACAACATTTCCACTAGAAATTGAGAAAAAAAAATTGAAAATAAAATTGAGAATTTCTATTTACAATTAAGAGAATGACATTTGAAATTCTCAGTTCCAAATGTCATTTGAAACTTTAAATTCAAAAGACTCTTTTTTAAATTTTAAGTACTGAAAAGATTAAGGAAGTTTTTGTTTTTATTTTTAAATCAAAAGTTGCTACACACTAAGAGAAATCCACTGTTAAATGAACGCTTAACTAGCCAAATTGATTAAATCCACTTTCAGATTTATCTCAATTTTAATGTAAAGCTGCTTGATTGACGCCTAACTAACAAATTTTTTGAATAATTTTCGGAAGTTTTAACACCATTTATTCCACCTTTTTATTAGAGAACGTTGCGAGCGCTTTGACATTAAAGTTTAAATATAAGAAAGTTGAGTTAGTTGATTTGGCAAGTTCAAAAAATTCGAAAATCAGAAAGATTTGATAAATTTTTTCTTTCAAACCTTGGTTTGAAGTTTCTACTGAATTAGTTTCCTTGGAAAAAGTAGAATATTAAAAACTTACCTGTTCAAATGGTTTTGTTAATTGTGGAAAACCGGCAGAAATCAGCCACTCAGCTTCTAATTCACCTTCTGCAAAAAAAAAAAAAAAAACAAGAATATTTTAAATAATTACATAGGATGATAAATTATAGACCCTGGAACCGGCATGGGCTATACTTTTCTAAATGTATTTGGCCGCTGACTGCGAAATTCTCTATCACATCGGTGTAGTAAAGTTACATATATAGAAAAAAAAATTTTTTTTTTAAAGTTGAGAAATTCTTGGTTTATTTATATTCGGATCCAGTCCGCCAACAACATTTAGTAAAGCGGTTACAAGGTCTTGAAATTTTTAAAATTTTGCTGGCTGGTGTTAAAAAAAATTAAGGTACATACAACCACAAGTTTTTTTTGTAATATCTAAAAAACTAACAAACCACCTATATATTTTATACAATTTCCATTTTAACGTATACATACCTTCATATTGAATTTCCGGCTCATTATGGGGAGAATGCGTTTGCAGTAGATATTCATTTAAAAATTCACTATAATCCTGATCTGATGTATTATCCAATGAGGTGTTACTGCTCATTTTATTGCAAGTTTTACTGATATTTGGAAGATATGGCATGATGATTAACGATTATTTAGACGACTCAAGACAAATTGGGAATAATCAAAGAACGATATTCCGGAAGATATAAAAATATAATAAAATGTACAGGAAAATTTAAAACAAGACTGTCTTGTCTTGCAAATAAAATGTTAGTGAAGCATTTTTTTTCTCTCGCTTAGCTGATAACAATAATTCACGATAATAAAGTTGACATAATGCACCAACGGCAAGTGCTGAAAGCCGTGGGGAAGGACGGACAAAAGGTGGTGAAGATCTGTAATGACAAATAATAATGGAAATAAATATAAATGATAAAATAATATAGTAAAAAAAATTACAATGAAATTATATAAATTCAAAGTAATAGAAATAATTTGTTACAAATCTTGCGGTTATTGCATCATACGTAAGTAAATTGTCTATATTTATTATAGTCTTAATTATAAAATATTGTTAGAAATAAAAAACAAGTGAATTATAAAAATTTAAATTAAACACAATGTATGCCAAATACTATTAAACACTTTTCTTAATTGCTATTCAATGTGGGTCAGTCATTAAACTGCTAACTAACTTCTGTTAAAGCTACTACACCATTTGCCGAAACTAATACAAAAAATAATTGAAATATTTTCTCAAACCGTGATGGTTGATTGGAAAAAAAATGACGTTGAAAAGCCAAAAAGAAAAGTCGAAAAACCTAAAACATCTCAATATAGGTTTTGCATGCAAATTTGCTTTTCTTTCGTTGACAGCTGCACAGAAACAAACGAATTTTCATTTTCAATCATCAAATTCGTAGGTTTGACAAAATAAATCACTTAACAACATTGTTGTATGAATTAAGCATGCTATATTAATTAATTAAGCTTATAATTGCTTAATTTATACAGAAAACAATATCTATAATATTAATAGGCTAGGCGATTTCTTGTGACCGATGTTTTGTTCCACCGTTTTATCCCGATTTTGACCAAGCATATGTTTTTTAAAAGGTATTTCTTTTTAGCTGTTCACCAGATTTACAGATTTTTAAATTTTTTCCTTTATTTTGAGTAAATTGAATTTAAAGTTGCTACTAACATATACATAAAATTATACATATCGCACTGTACCTCTAAAGTGAGTCAACTCAAAATTTTTCAATTTTCACATTTTGCAAGAAAACGATACACAGTGGTCATATCTATCCACTGTAAAAATCTTACACCGATTTTTCTAGTCCTTCGTAAAAAAGTACGTTTGTAATTCTCTTTGTGTTATAAGAGTAGCTTCTTTAGGATCCACTAAAAAGACTTATTTTGACTTGCACCCAAAAAACTTGTTAATTTTAATGATCACTGAAAATCGCAAAAACATCTACTGTTGATACATATGTATTATTCGCAATTCCTTACAATGAAACAACTGTTTTTCAATTTTATAGTAAATATTAAAAAAAACCGTTTTTTACCTCTACTGAAAATTTGTAAATTTTGAGTTGACTCACTTTAGAGGTACAGGTGCGATATGCTGTGTTTGTGTTTTATTAAATTTGCTAATGTGTTTGTTAATATGTTTGTTGTCTTCATTCACAATAAAACTATAAAAGTGTTGGTTTGTGAATTGGTTAAGTTGAAAAAAAAGCTGCCTAGAAATTGCACTCGAATTTCGAGCGCTAGAATCTGCTAGTGTTTATAATTGAGCGTTATAATCACGAAATTACTTTAACTGTTACTATTGAATTAATTTATATTATATTTGTTAAACTTTCCAATAAATAATTATCTTTAGAGCTGTTCCCATTTGACATTTTGCATACATTTGATATCTTTTATTATGCATTTTCTTCAATTTCACTACTTCGTTGTTGTAATGCAATTCATCTAAGATCTTACATCAAAAACACCTTTTACATATGCCGATATTTTGGCACCTATAAAATGCCATCCTTAATGACATTTTCTTAGTTTTTTCATATACTTAATAGGCCCACATTTTTAGACTCTGAACGTAGAATGTTTGCCTTACCTAATTTTTTCGGGAAAACCTAAGCTAAAAATAACAATTGAGAATATTATAGTTGGTCTAGACCGACTATACGATACCTTATACCATGCGTTTAGAGACCCAATCTCTTAGACCCAACTAATGGGATATAGAAAATAAGCATAAACCAAATTTGAGTGGCATTGTTATTAATTTTTTTTCCTTTTAATATGAAAAAGTTCATATCGGATGCTATATTTATATAGGGACTAGGTCGAAAAATGGACCCATCCTGACCGTATTTGGTAAGGTCACTTACTTGTTGCAAAAACATATACAAACCAAATTTGAGAAAAATCTGTGCAATATTTTTGTTTTTTGATACATTTTAGTGAAGATTGGGAAGCAGCTCTATATGGGGCCTATGAAAAAGAATTGTCCTATAGGGTTTAGTTTTGGACTACTGACTAATGGATATAATAAATACACACAAACCCAATTTGACCGAGATCTATATGATAATTTGGATCAAATGGCAATTTAAGTCGATTTCATAGGTGTCATTTATATGGAGACTGTGTCCGAACATGCACCGATTTTCGCCATTTTTAATAGCGTTAATGCTATGGCTGATGGAAGCTCACATATCTAAGTTCATCAAAATATATTCATAGTTGCGACCTGTAGTTTGATTACAAAGTTTATATGGACACACAGACGGAGAGACAGACGGACGGATAAAGTTATTCTCAGAAAGTGATTCTGAGTCGATCGGTAAAATAAAAGGTGGGTCTAGGTCATTTTTGGTAGTTACAGTGGTATAGGGTATAAAAACCCATTTTTAGACTCTTTCTTTTAAGTCATACTCTCCGTCTGTCTGTCTGTTTGTCTGCCATGGGACAACCCCATTCCCCCTCATCCAATTGATCTGAAACTTGGCCCATAGTCTTGTTGTGACTATAGATTAATTTTGGAGTGCTTTAAAACCCATCGATAGACTTGCCGAGAAAAAATCAATCCATTTCCATAAATCAATCTTAAAATAATCATTGTAGGGCCCATTTAAATTAGCCAAAAAACACATAAACCAGAGATATTTAAATTCGGATATTCGATTTTAGAATATATTAATGGTCTCATTAAATTTGACCATGACCATGATAATTTTTGAACCCAGTATCCACTTAATTACTACATCTGATAAGAACTAATTAACAAATACATCACAATCTTACCTATAATTAGTCTATTATGGTTGGTATTTAATCATACTAACAGAGCCCAGCCCTCGAAAATCAAGTGCAAATTCTACGAAATTTTATTATTTCATTTAATAAATTATGTTATAAGACCCTATCAATTTTATCAATTTTAGCCAATTCACAAGTCAACACTTTTTAAATCTGTGGTCACAAGCGATAACCACCTAATTGGACTTAAGAATGATTTGAGTTTATGTATGCTATCATGTTCTACTAAAAAGGCTTTATAATTACTTGAAATTCCCAGTTCTCTAACACTATTTATTAAAAAGATATTAATAAAAATATACTGACCTAAGTCGTAATGAAGCCCCATTACATTTATACAAAAAGTAATTTTTTTCGAAAGCCTGATTTTGGACTTGGGCGGTTAATGCTTGTGACCACAGAAATATCGATTGCGTTATTGTCATTATTTTTTTATGTCCAAAATTATTTTTCAATTCAACACAGAGCTTTTCATATACAATTTTTGCAAACACATTAACAAATTCAATAAACACACACAGAGCATTGTATAATTTTATGTATGTGTTAGTTGCAACTTTAAATGCGTTTTACTCAAAAAAAATGTAAAAATTTTAAAATCTGTAAATCTGGAGCACAGCTGTAAAGAAATGCCTTTCAAATGAGGTATGATTGTTCAAAGTCGAGGTAAAACTGACAAAGTTACATCGGTCACAAGAAATCGCCTTCCTATTAATATTATAGACACAGATTTGAGACCTTCCGCCTGAAACTCATTTCTTTAAAATTGGTTTATAATTTTTTATGTTTCTTTAATTGGCGGATCTAACATCCCTCTCTCGGTCCTAGATATGAACAGCCATATCAGCCAACAATGATTGGATTCTTTACATTCAATTCCGATCATCCTACAAAAAAGTAAAATTACCAAAGTTTTTATACCATTTACCACAAAGGGATGAGGTTTTAATGAATTTGTGCTGATGTTTGTAACTACCAAAAATATGTGACCCAGACCCACATTTCATTATACCTATTGACTCAGAATCACTGTCCGACTCGAGTTAGCGATGTCCGTCCGTCCGCGTGTCTGTCTGTCCGTATGAAAAATTAAAATGAAAAATGCAAAAAAAAAAAATGAAAAATGAAAAAAGAAAAATTAGAAATGAAAAATGAAAAATAAAATATAAAAAATGAAAACTGAAAATGAAAAACAAAAACTGAAAAATAAAAAATGAAAAATAAAAAATGAAAAATGAAAAATGTAAATAAAAAATGAGAGTTGAAAAGTGAAAAATAAAAAATAAAAAATTAAAAATAAAAAACAAAATGAAAAAAGGAAAATTAGAAATCAAAAATAAAAAATAAAAATGATAAACAAAAAAAATTAAAAATTAAAAAAAATAAAAAATAAGAAAAATATAAAATAAAAAATGAAAAAATAAAATGAAAAATGAAAAACGATAAATGAAAAATTAAAAACTAGAAACGAAAAATGAAAAATGAAAAAATTAAAAATAAAAAATAGAAAATAAAAAATGAAGAATAAGAAATGAAAAATTAAAAATAAAAAACGAAAAATTAAAAATTAACCGGTTGAAATAATAAATGATAATAAATTTTTTTATATTAGCAGAGCCCCTGCAGTTGATTGCTATAAGTGATACATAGATGACGCTTTCTGTTTGATTTTAAAAAAGTGCCATAAAAAATCTTTAATTACTAGATGCTTACACATCTCTTCTGTGATCGGACTCACATAATTTTTTATATTTGCACACCACAAATTAATAACAAATCCGTTAAAGTTTGGTTTGTGGTTATTCTCTATATCCAGTTATTGCCTTAGTAAAGTTGGATCCAAGACCCTCTCGCTGTAATAGCATGATATACATGTTCTATATACTGGTCTAATATTCTTACTTGTTTTTTTTTTTTGTAATTTATTTAAAAAATTTAAATATTTTTAATCAACAAATCAATTCTGTATACATTCAAAAATTGCAAATTACCCAAGTTCTTTGGTAAATTATGTTAGAAATAGTCATGTTTTAACTAATTATTGAATGAAAAACCACCTTATAATACCGAAATCCTCAATCAAATTTTAACCAAAACAATTGTGAAATGGTGTACGGCTGACTGCAATTGAAGTTGCGGTGTCTTAGTGGTACAATGTTGCACTTCCGTTCACCGTGCAGTTTTCAATGTTTTTCATTTTCATGATACTAATACTTAAGCGTTTCTAACTTATTATTTATTTAAGCTTTTATATTTATTTAATTGTTTTTTCATTTTGTTTTGTACTTAAGTTTAACAATATTTGCTGTTAAACTTGTCCAAACTTAACATACCGCGCGCTTTTATATTGCAACCGTTAATTATACCAACTATAGTAAAGTCACTGGTCTCGTGGTATTTGTAGTTAGGTGTTCATAAACACCCATAAACCAATTGCGAATTGTTAGGTGGAAAGGCCCTGGATAAGTAGAAACAATAATAGTATTAAACTTTAAGTTAAAGGGAAAAAATAATGGTATAAATTCGGAGGTTGGATTTCAAACTTGCATTTTCAAACTTTGAAATATGTGTGTTCGAAAAATTCGAGTACTTCACGTCAGAAGGTTTATCGATTTCCGATTTCGAAATTCAAAGTCATAGACTTTTGGGGATTTTCAAAACGCCAAATTAAATATTTTCAAGGAATTTCTAAATCCTAGAAGGAGCATATGAAAAAATTTAAATAATCGATAACTTTTATGAAATGATCATTAATTCTATGAAAAGTTCCTAGACTTAAAATTGTTATTATAAAGAGAATTCATTGGATGCCTCATTTACCAAATTAACTAAATTAACGATTAACTAAACTTTCTGATTTATTAAAATTTTAATGTCCAAACAAGTTTCAGTAATAATAAAGACTAGCAGATTCCAGCGCTCGAAATTCGAGTGCAATTTCTAGGCAGCTTTATTTTTCAACTTAGCCAATTCACAAACCAATACTTTTATGGTTTATTATTATTGTGAATGAAGATAACAAACTCATTTGCAAACACATTAACATTTAATAAAACACACATAGCATATGTATAATTTTATGTATGTGTTAGTAGCAACTTTAAATGCAATTTACTCAAAATAGAAAAAAAAAAATTTAAAAATTTGTAAATCTGGTGAACAGCTAAAAAGAAATACCTTTCAAATAATATACGTTTGGTCAAAATCGAGATAAAACGGTAGGATAAAACATCGGTCACAAGAAATCGCCTAGCCTATTAATATTATAGATATGCTGATGATGGTATTTCTTGTTATTAGAGAAACTTGTATTGAATACAAACAGTTAGCCGAAGCAGGCACTTTGACAATAAAATTTGCATAAATCACAAAGTCAACTTAATCGATTTGGCAAATAAGGCATTAAAATATTGACTGCTTTTACTATTTTTTTCCATTTTCCATTTTATTTCAGAATTTCTTATTTAGAAATAATAAAACTAAAGGCATAATACAATTTATATAATTTTTCAAGAGTCGCCCTTTAATAATTATGTGGCCCTTTGTAAAAGTAACCTTTAAATCTGTACTGGGCCCTGTATCACACTGCGGTGTTGGTAATATATTTTGTAACAATAGAATCACTTGTTGATAATAACGATGTTGTAATCTTTTGCTAGCAATTACAGATAATTGATCGGTTTGTGTTTACTTAAGAAATAAATAATAACAAAAAAAAAAAAAAAACACCAAAATATAATTACAAACGTGATATTTGGCTGAGTGTAAACACATTAGCTCGTATATGAACAATCAAGCACATACATCTTCATACAATCTTCAACAATATAATATTGCACTTTTGAGTATGATGGGTTGGTGTTTTATTGTTTCTAAACTAAGTGTCATGCTTTATTAAATTTATTTTTAATTATCTTTAATGCATTTTATATGTTGTGTAGTATTGTTGTTTTTAATCATATCTTAATTACTTATTACTTATTAATATATACTTTGACTTTTCTTTTTAAATAAATATTTTTCATTTACACTCGGTACGTGCTCTTTTGGCATGATTGAGTAACGTCATTATCATCATTACTATCATCATCATCGCAATAGTTTGGTGGATTGTTGAATTGCATTGCAACAGTTAACAAAATGCGTTTCTTACAAAATGAAGTTGGTAAAGAAGAAAACAAAAAAAAAATTATATTTTAACATAATTATTCATTATTTATTTTAACACTTGGCTAATTTGCTATATAACCTAAATGTGCAGACAACTGTAATTGGATAAATAATAAATTAAATACATTTAAAAAAAGAAGTAAGAAAATTATAGTTGGTCTAGACCGACTATACCATAACCTATGTCATGAGATTAATGAAAGAGTCTTTAATCTAATTAATTGGACGAAGATACACAAAGGTTTATATAGGATGCTAGGGGACTATGTCGAAAAATAGACCATAAGCAAATTTATAAATCAAATTTGAGAAAAATTTATGCTATATTTTTTTTCATAACTTTAATTTGAACTAGTATAGCCCAGCACTCGAAATTCGGGTGCAAATTCTTGAAAATTAATTTTTTTCTTAAATATTTTTCTTTTGTTTTTATATATATAATCTATATAAAAATTAATGAATATTTAAATAAAATTCATCCTAAAGGTATGCTAACCAATGACAGCAATTCACAATTCAACACAGGACGTGCGATATACGATTATAATGAAATTCGTTTAATCGTAACTTAGCTAAAATTGATTGGCATACCTTTAGGCTCCTTTAGATACAGCTTTAAAGCAACAGAGTGTAACGAATTATTGTAAATATTTTATTTTATTTAATATAACATATTTTAACACATTTTTTACATAAATTTTATCATTCTGCACATCTCCTCCATATGATTTATAACTATGCCAAATTCCACACTCTTCCGTGTCCGCATTGTGCTTATAAAAGTTAAGTAAAAATTTTGCTTCACGTATTCGAAATTCGAAATTCGAGTGTAAATTCTAGGAAATATTATTTTTCATTCAATTTTTGTCTTCCAATGTTTGTTAGATCTATATATACGTAAAATTTATGAATATTCAAATGAGCCTAAAAGTATGTTAATCAATTTTAGCAATTCACGATTCAGCACAGAGCGTCTGATATATAATGTAAATCATTCGCATTTACAGGGTGTAACGAATTATTATAAATATTTTATTTTATTTAATTCAATATATTTCTAAGACAGATTAAACATAAATTTTATCATTCTCTGCTTCTCCTTCATATGAGCCATAACTATGGCAATTTTCACACGCCTCCGTGCCCGCATATTGCTTAAAAAGGGAACTAAAAATTTACCTTCACGTATAAATATATAGATATCGGGTAGCAGCTTTATATGGGGACTACGACTACGAATGGCCTTACAGGGTTTATGTTCAGACTACTGATTGATAAGTTGAACACACATATAAAGTAGTAAATTTTGATCCATATATACATGTATGACAATCTGGATTTTAGAGCCATTTCAGTTGCTGTTATTGGGGATTTTTTATGGGTACTAGGCATAAACATTAGGGCGGGTCGATTTAAAAATCGCCCAAGTAACAAGGAAAATCGTATTCTAGGGATCAAAATAAGAAACTTTGCCCGAGGAACCATACCTCTAAAACGAATTCTAATGCCCGACTTTTCACCTGTCTGTCTCACTTTGACCCATTTATAGTGCCCCAATCGACTCCAAATGTATGATCGATCCCCACTAACTTTGGAGGGCCGAACCACCCATGCCAGTGGCACACCCCTTGGAACCGCTTGGGGCTTCCCCATCCAAACATTAAAAAAATCACCATTTTTTGTTTAGAATTGGCTTGACTGTTTGATTTAATATTGAAATTAACACTCATACGTATACGTATCTTCTACTCTTCTAATAAATAATAATCATAAGCCTAGACTATGTTATGTTATTCAAAAAGATCGATCGGATGAGGGTAAATAATTTATAGATCACTCCGTGACTATGCGTGACTCCCCCAAAATTAATCTGTAGTCACGACAAGACTATGGGCCAAGTTTCAGATCAATTGCATGAGGGGGAATGAGGTTGCCTCATGGCAGAGAGACAGACAGACAGACAGACAGACAGGTCAAAAGTCGGGACATCAGAATTCGTTTTAGAGGTATGGTTCCTTGGGCAAAGTTTCTTATTTTGATCCCTAGAATATGATTTTCCTTGTCACTTGAGCGATTTTTTGCCTCCCTTCAAGTCGACCCGCCCTAATAAACATGCTTCGATTTTCCATAATTTTAATAGCGTCGAAATATATTCATATTTGTGAACTGCAGTTTGATTACAAGCTATACACAGACAGACGGACGGACGGACAGAAAAGTATTTTGAGTCGATCGGTATAATAAAGGATGGAACCAGGTCCCTTAAGTCTATTTTTTTTTTTTGGCTATGGGGACTATTTTTTAAATCTATACTAATATTTTGTGTATTTCACTTCAAAGTGCAATTTTCACTTCGAAACATTTTCAGGATCATTATCTGGCGGGGTGGTTGGTAGTGAGAAATTCCGTGTCAGAGTGAAAGTGACAGGCCGGCATAGGAAAAACTTCAAAATGCTTGGCATTCTCAGTCCAAACTTTTTTTTATGACTTGACTTATTGTAGCTAAGGCATAAATAAATAATTTTTATACCCTATACCACTATGTGGTTTGGGTATAATGGCATTGTGCTGCTATTTATAACTACCAAAAATATTTGAACCAGACCCATCTTTTATTATACCGGTCGACTCAGAATCACGTTCTGAATCACGTTCTGAGTCGATTTAGCGATGTCCGTCCGTCTGTCCGTCTGTGTGTCCATGTAAACCTTGTAATCAAACTACAGGTAGCAAATATGAATATATTTTAATGAAATTTGGTATATAAGCTTTTATCGGCCATAGGATAAAAGCTAGTCCCCATACAAATGACCCATAAGAAATCGACTTAAATTGCCATAAGATCCAAATTATCGTATAGATCTCGGTCAAATTGGATTTGTGTGTGCTTATTACATCCATTTATCAGTTGTGCAAAAATAAACCCCTTATGGCAATTCTTTGTCATAGCCCCCATATAAAGCAGCTTCCCGATTTTCACTTAAATCTATCAAAAAAACTAAAATATTGCACAGTTTTTCTCAAATTTGGTTTGTATATATTTTTTCAATATATAAGTGACTTTGCCAAATATGATCACGATCGGTCCATTTCTCGACCTAGTTCCCATATAAATATAGCCTCCGATATAAACTTTTTCATATCTGCAGCCAAAAGAATTAATAACATGCCACTCAAATTTGGTTTATGCTTATTTTCTATATTCACTTAGTTGAACCGGAGAGATATAGGGTCTCTAAGCCATGGTAGAGGGTATCGTATAGTCGGTCTAGACCTACTATAATTTTCTAATTTAATATTAATGTATCCGTGTAAAAAAATAGAATAAAAACAAGTAAGATAATTATAGTCAGTCTAGACCGAATATGCGATACCCTATACCATGAGTTTAGGGAATTGGTCTGTCTTTCAGACAGACGGACGGACATCGCTAAAGTAATTCTGAATCTATCGCTATAATAACAGATGAGTCTAGGTAACATATTTTTGAGAGTTACAAACATTAGCAAAAACTCATTATACCGTCACCACAGAATGGTGTAGGGTATAAAAATAACAATAAAAAAATTTTCAAAATTTATGATCATGTTAGAATAAAAGAGAGTGGCAAAAAATAAAGAGTAAATAAATATCAGTTGGAAATTGAGAAACATTAAACAAACAGAAATTAGATTCATGGGGGCTACAGAATTTATTGCCAACCAAAATGTGTTGAAATTAATGATCGAATATCGAGTAAAACTAGGTTGTCTTAACAGTAAATATTTTATCATGATAGAAAATAGCTGTTATTAAAATTTCTGTTGATACAATCGAAAATACAGCTGTTAAACTAAAAAAAAATGTATTATTAAATTGAAGTGTTTTGGCAAAAATTTCTAATAATTTTTAAACTCTTAAAATGAATTTAAAGAACGTCTATCAAAAATAATATATGTACGCATGGAAGTAATCTATAAAAGCTAATTATTAAGACAAATATATACGATGATAGAAAATGACTAGTTGTGCGGAAATAGATTCTAAAGTGTTTTAAGAATTATGATCTTTATAGATATTTAGTGAGAAAGAAATGGCTGAAAAGGTACAGCACTCTTAGAGATGGTGCTGTTGCTGGCATAGCAATTGACTTTGCGTTTTAAAGTCGCTTTGATAGGGTGCAAATATTAAGACCGATATTTGCTTGGGCCAGTTGCCTTTAAAGCTATGGAAGACTAAAAAAGTAAGAGAATTATAGTCCAACTACCCATGAGAAAGGATTTTAGATTCAACTAAGCCGAGGTCATGATTAAATATAGAAAATTAGCATAAACCAAAGCTGAGTTAATTTGTTGTCTGTAGATATACAAAAGTTATTTTTGTATGGGGACAAAGTTGAAAAATTGACCGATTATGACAATATTTAGCAAAATCACGTATTTTGCTTTTATATGGATACTATTTAATTTATTTATTTTATCTATTTTTTATTTCAATATTTTTTTGTTTTTTCACTCGTTGCGAAATTTATCAAATGTTTGTGCGTTCTTACACTGGAGCCACACTACATATAGCTGCCCATGAAAAAAACATGGCTGTTCTAAATTAAATTCGGCAAAACTTGAATTTAGAATACCATTTGGCAATTTTTTATTTTAGCATTTTTTTATTTTTTGGCGATTTTTGATTTGGAAGATTTTTATTTTTGGCGATTTTTATTTTACGCGATTTTCGGTGTTGGCGATTTTTGATTTTGAAGATTTTTATTTTTGGCGATTTTTGTTTTACGCGATTTTCTGTGTTGGCGATTTTTGATTTTGACGGTTTTTGAATGTGGCAATGCCGCCAATATTTTCCAAGACTAATCGCATTGGTAATTAATGTAGTTGTCAAAAGTTTCAATACTGTCGCTTTCATAGTACATATTTTTTTCTATTGTGGGTGCCACGCCTACTAATCCTATCACATTAATATCTGATGGACTCGTCAAAGTGTCAAGGCTTTCCCTTTTATAGTGCCCCAGTTTTATGTTATTATATATTTACATGGTATGGGCGGTGCCACGCCCATTTTTTGTACGACTAATAACATAATATGGGCTTATGCAAATTTCCAAGGCTCTCCTCTTCTTAGAGTTCCCCATATATAGGAAATTTAATAGTTTCTTTGGATGGGGGCGCCACGCTCATTAGTGCGATCTGGCCAATTATTTCTCTGATACTCACATTAATAATAAATGACCACAGACAAATTTGAGAAGCTGTCTCTATCATGCTACCCGAAATATATGATATTGAAAAATTACGTTGTTATTACTTATTTATTTCCGCCCATTTTCGGCATGGCTATTCACATTAATAATAAAATAGCAGATTCCAGCGCTCAAAACACGAGTGCAATTTCTAGGCAGCTTTATTTTTCAACTTAGCCAATTCACAAACCAACACTTTTATTATTGTGAATGAAGATAACAAACTCATTAACTAACACATTAACAAATTTAATAAAACACACGTAGCATATGTATAATTTTATGTATGTGTTAGTAGCAACTTTAAATGAAATTTACTCAAAGTGATGGAAAAAATTTAAAAATCTATAAATCTGCAACTTTAAATGAAATTTACTCAAAATGATGGAAAAAATTTAAAAATCTATAAATCTGCAAAACGGCTAAAAAGAAATACCTTTCAAATTACATACTTTTCGTCAAAATCGGGATAAAACGGTAGAACAGAACATCGGCCACATTAATATTATAGATGACCTCTCGCTGTCATAGTGCGAAAAAGAATATATGCGAAATTTTATTAAAATAAATACTTATGTTTACATTTGAGACCTGTACTTTGATCACAAGGTTTACATGTAATCATAGATAGATGGACGGACGGACGAACTTCGCGAAATTGATTCTGAGTCGATCGGTGGTCCTACGTTATAAAGACATTTTTTAAATGGTGATTTTGGGAAGTGTCAGGGTCCAGCTCATTTTCTTTCTATATAAAATTAATAAATGTGATATTTGGGGACAATCGGATAAAGAAAAGTCGCACCGGAAATTATTGAAAATTTCAAGTGGGTTTATATGGGGAAATATGATTTTTTTCCAGATTTAACGAAAATTTCGTTCTATAGTTTAACTTTTTCGACAAGTTGTTATATGAATCGATATCAGTATTCCAAAATTCAAAGTTTGAATATTTTTTTCAAAAATGTAATTTTTCTCGAAATCCGCAAAAAAAACCTCATAAAAAATTATGGAATAGGAATTTACTTAAAAATTGACACCGTTAATCTCTAACATGTATTTAACAAAACCTTAAAGTGCCAGATCCATTTTTTTAAATTTTGTTTAAGAAAATTTTTAAAATTTAAAAAAAAGAGTTTTAAAAATTTCCATCTGCGGTCTCATTGCGCAACAGGTTAACAATGTACTAATAAATCATTACTTCAGGTCTGATTATTTATAGGTATAGAGACAAAAAAAGATGGCTTTAATCAATTTCATAGAGTGGAACAAATTTCCGCCAAATTTCATGACCTAGTGTTTTTTTTTTGGCACAAAAGAGGTCTGGGGCATTTGCTATTTCTTGGCGTTTTTTTATTCGATTTTGAATTTTTGCTGCAGAAACTTTCAGGTTCATACAGAAGGCCTTCGGTGACTAGGCTATGCCGCAAAAAGTGTTTGCGAATGGTAATAAGGGCGCTGCAAATAGGAAAATAGCTTAACTGAGGTATAAGACGTCAAAGAATATCAAAAAATTGCTGCTAAAATATCAGCGATTAACAAGTAGAGAACTAGTTTGAAGTTTAAAGGAATTAGTTAACACAATTTTAAAACATATTTTAGGCCCAAAACGTTTTAAATCTCGATTAGTTCCAAAAATACGAGATTTTTTAAGAGTGTCTCTGCACCAATACTCCCTGGCTACCGGAACGAAATAAAGCGCATAATTTCGGGTTATAATAGCATTTTAGACGGCAAAATGAACCACTTGAATCACGATTGCGAACCATGGTGTTCAGACGAGTGTTCTTCTTTCATTTTGACGTTTATATTTTTTGTGCAAATATTTGAAGACATCCTTCTACACTTTTCGTTTCACTATTTCATTTTTTCCATTTTTATTTGAATATATTTATGTAAATATATAATTTTTCTTTTTTTAAATGTTTCTATTCATTTTATTGCACACATTAATTTTTTGTTTTTTTTCTTTGTTTATATATTTTTGACAGCTAGTTCAGTTAAACTAACGATAATTTTTTATGAAAATTGGAGATGATAGTACGATTTTCGTGGTTCGTAACTATATTTAAAATGAACCAAGTTGGTTCGCTCTCAAAATTTTGTATGGCGAATCATGTAGGTTCAATCATGATTGGGGCGCGAACCATGAATAAGAGAGCGAACCTCGAATCTTGCTGTCCGTGTGAAAATAGCATAACACTTATTTACCTGCACTTATTTATCGTGCAAAATTCCATTCACCGTTTTAAGGTTTTAGCTTTATGCGTAATTTGCTCACACTGCATTTCGTCTTCAACAACCACCGTAGTTGACACATTTAGCACCGAGTTACATTTTCTATTCGCGGACACAGTTTTGAATCGATTGAGGAGATAAAAGCCGAATTTCTGCGCGGTTTTAAGACTGATGGTATAGAAAAGAAATCACCTAAATAATAGGATTTTGGTATAAAAATTCATATTGAAACCTTTGTATTGGTAGTAAAAATGTTAATAACATTTTTTAATATCAATTACATACATACACATATATAAATATGTAGTACAGCAAGCTTTTATGGGGCTTATTTTGTTTCTATTGCGATATTTTTCTAAAGATTGCAAGTTTACAAAACAATTCCCAACCGCTGCCACCACACTGGTAGCTGGCTACACACTGGATGGAATCAATTAAACGTTCATCAACTTGAGTTGGGAAAAATGTTACAAGTGCGACATTTGTTTGATGTGAATCAGAAAAACAACACAACATCCAAACACATATATATGACTGCACACATACATAGCCGTACATAAGTAGATATTTTCTACATTTTATTTTCAATTAATAGATTTGATCATGAACTCTAAATGAAAGTGAAAGGTTTTTTTTACTTGGTGTTTGTCTTCATTATTTATTTATTTATTTTTAAATTTTTTTTTTTTTTTTTATATTAATGTTGTTGACCAAATAAGTTGTTAAAATTTAGTTTAATGTTAATTACTGTCAGTGAACTGTTAACGAAGGTAATAAATGTTTTCGAAATGAAACAATATGTTTAGAAAACTAATTGAATGAATATGTCATTTAATCCATTTATGGTTTTAGTGGGTGTGTTGTATGCGGTTTTAGATGACGATTTTTTGTTTTTTTGTTTTTTTTTGTGTAGGTTGGATGATCAAATAAAGCATTAAGTTAACAAAATGTTTTGTATATCAAAATATATATAACTACTATATAACCAAAATCAATTAATATTTTTAGTAAATTCGATTTTATTTCTAATATATTAAATAATTGAATTTATCTCCAATGATTTTAGTATGGGCTTATCTTTTTTACTTTTATTTCTAATGTTTGAGTTAAGTAGTTGAAAAAGCATGACTTTCAGTAATAGTAATACTTTCTTGATCGAAAGTAGATAATTTTTTCCATATCTCTCTTACATGACAAAAAATTATTCTTTTGTATTATTATCAATTATAATATATATAGCCCATAAAAAAAATAATGTGAGTCCGATCACAGGGGAGATTGTAAACATCTAGTAATTAAAGATTTTTTTATGTCACTTTTTTAAAATCAAACAGAAAGCGTCATCTATGTATCACTACATCTCTAACAACTGCAGGGACTCTGCTTATACTTGTGGGGTTATTGAATCATGTATACTAGCAGATCCCAGCTCTAGAAATTCGAGCGCAAATTCTAGGAAATTTTATTTCTTCATTAAATTAAAACCCTAAAAGTATGCCAATCAATTATAGCCAATTCACAAATCAACACAAAAAACAAACTCATTTTTATTACAAAAACAACAACAAATTTAATAAACACACACATAGCATTGTATAATTTTATGTATGTGTTAGTAGTAACTTTAAATGCAATAAACGGAAAAATTTTAAAATCTGTAAATCTGCAAAGCGGCTAAAAACAAGTACCTTCCAAATAATATACATTTGGTCAAAATCGGGATAAAACGGTAGAAAAACATCAGTCACAAGAAATCGCCCAGCCTATTAATATTATAGATGTTATAAGTTTATATTGTGAAATTTTTGTCATTTTAGAGCAAAGGGTTGTTGAATTAGCTGAAACAATTTTATATAATAATTTTTCACCAATACAATCATAAGGCACACCGATTTATCTTACGGCTCACAGCGTAACATGTGGGCTCACATGTTACGCTGTTTTTGTGATTGTATTGTGAAATAGAAATTTACCCCCCTGCGCGTATAGATGTTTACACATCAAAACCAAGTTTTTATTAAAACTCTTTCTTTCCTTATGCATATGAGTTTTGAATCTCTCCGTGACTGTGCGTGACTTTGCGTGACTATTTTAAAATCAATCTTTGGTCACAATTCTATGTCCCAAGTTTCTGATCGACCAGATGAGGGGAAGTAAGGTTTTAATCTCTCCATGATTGTGCGTGATTATGCGTGACTGTGCATGACTATGTCAAAGTAATCCTTTTTTTATACCAAGTCTATCGACCTAGTTTCAGACCGATCTGATAAGGAGAAATGGGTTTTAAATCACTCCGTGACTGTGCGTGATTATGCGTGGCTATGTCAAAGTTAATTTTTGATGTGTAAACATCTATACGCGCAGGGGGGTAACATGTGAGCGTATCATGTGAGTCGTAAGACAAAATTTGATTGTATTGGTGAAAAAATTATGATATTATGATAACCTGTTTGAAAATTAAAAATGAAAAATAAGAAATGAAAAAAAATGAAAAATAAAAAATGAAAGATGAAAAATGAAAAAAACGAAAAATTAAAAATGAAAAACGAAAAATTAAAAATAAAAATAAAAAATGAAAAATGAAAAATAAAAAATGAGAAATGAGAAATGAAAAATTAAAAATTAAAAATTAAAAATGAAAAATAAAAAATGAAAAATAAAAAATTTAAAATTAAAAAGAAACATGAAAAATAAAAAATTAAAAAATAAAAAATGAAAAATGAAAAAAGAAAAATTAAAAATGAATAATGAAAAATGAAAACTGAAAAATAAAATATTAAAAATAAAAAAATGAAAAATAAAAAATTAAAAATAAAAAATTAAAAACTAAAAATGAAAAATAAAAAACTAAAAATGAAAAATGAAATATGAAAAATAAAAAATGAAAAATTAAAAATGAAAAACGAAAAACGAAAAACGAAAAATGAAAAACGAAAAATGAAAAATTAAAAAAAAATTAAAAATAAAAAATTAAGAATCAAAATGAAAAATAAAAAATGAAAAGTGAAAAATTAAAAATTAAAAATAATAAATAAAAAATAAGAAATAATCATTTTTTCAAATAAAAAATGAAAAATAAAAATTTAAAAAAAAATAAAAAATTAAAGCTAAAAAAAATATAAATAAAAAATTAAAAATAAAAAATGAAAAATGAAACATGAAAAATTAGAAATGAAAAATGAAAAACTAAAATTAAAAATGAATAATAATAAATGAAAAATAAAAAATTACAAATACAAAATGAAAAATAAATGAAAATTGAAAAATAAAAAAATTAAAAATAAAAAATGAAAAAAGAAAAACAAAAATTGGAAAATGAAAAATGAAAAATGAAGAAAGAAGAAGTTAATTAAAAATGAAAAATAAAAATGAAAAATGAAAAATAAAAATGAAAAATTAAAAAATGAAAAATTCAAAATAAAAAATGAAAAATTAAAAAAAAAATTAAAAATGAAAAATGAAAAATGAAAAACGAAAAATGAAAAACGAAAAATTAAAAATAAAAAATAAAAAACGAAAAATTAAAAATTAAACGGTTAAAATAATAAATAATAATAAATATTGATTGAGTTTGAAATTGTTCAGGCTCAAGATCAAATGTTTTTACTTTAAATAAAGCAAAAGCATTAGCACATTTGTTTCAAAAATTGATCTATATTCTGCATGACAGGTTATACAGCTGTTTCAAACTCAATCATTAAACTGATGAAGATCGAAAATAAGATTTTTTATTTTTATAAAAAATAATAAAATTAGTAAAAAATATTTTTATATTAACAGAGCCCCTGCAGTTGATTGCTATAAGTGATATGCTTTCTGTTTGATTTTAAGAAAGTGCTATAAAAAAATCTTTAATTACTAGATGTTTACACATCTCCCCCGCGATCGAACTCACATAATTTTTTTTTTACAGCAAGTCAATCGACCAAGTATCAGATCGATCGGGTAAGGGGAAATGTGTTTTAAATCACTCCGTGACTATGCGTGCCTGTGCGTAACTACCCAAAAATTAATCTATAGTCACAGCACGACTATGGGCCAAGTTTCAGATCAATTGGATAAGGGGGAATAGGGTTGCCCCATGACAGACCAGCAGACAGACAGAGAGTATTTTCGAGTTTTTGGATTTCTCGATCTCAATTTATACTTTCAAATATTAATTTAGATAATCTCAGTGCATATTGATAGTTTTTATACTCCCACCACATAGTGGTAACGTCCGTGAACATCATAACTCGAAACCTACTCGACCGATCCGTTTGAAATTTTATACACAATTTCTCAGAGTTCAGAAAAAAAAAACACACACTGAATAAGAAACTCGTATATATATGTATGTAATCAAACATAGCTCAGACCAACAAACACATATTTTTATTTTCATATGAATTATGTGTGTTTCTAAATTTTTTACGATGCCGAACACAATCATGACTGTGTTTCATTTTAACATTTCGTTATCTACACGAACATTTTTCTATCACGTATTTTTTTGTTTAGAACACACATAAACCACACAGATTCGAGTGTAGCATTATTTTAGGTACGTGTTCTGGTGCGTATACTGCGAAAAAACAGAACATGAACAATAAACAGATTCAAGTTCAGTAATATTTAAAGTTCATGTTCTGGCTCGTGTACTGCGAAAAAACAGAACATGAACAATAAACAGATTCGAGTTCAGTTATATTTTAAGTACGTGTTTGTGCATTGACACCAATTGGTTCGCAAATTAAGGGTGAGTGATTGTGTTAATGGATGCAAAACATCCTAACAACCAGCAAGTGTTTTTTATGTGTTTGTGTATAAAGTTATTTGTCACAAAAAAAATTTCTGCAAAAGATCATAACAATCAACAAGTGTGTCTTTTATGACGCAAAATTGGGTTTTTCGTCTACGAAATGAAATGAAAATTACGAGAAAAAAGCAATTGTAAACAATTGCAATGAAAATCATAAAAAAGTATCAACGAAATTTGGAAAAAAAAACCCATGAAGCCTTAACTTAACTTATTTTGTAGGTATTTTTTCCTAAAGTGATTCTTAAAACATAATACTCAAAAAATTCCTTGTCTAACTTGCTTATTGCTTATTTTTTACACTTCTCCAAATGTAATACACAAATATTGTTTTCTTGAAAGTTGGTAATAATCTGTCATGATACATATATTCAGAATCACTTTCTGATTTTTTTTAGCGATGTCCGTCTGTCCGCCTGTTTGTCTATCTGTCTGTCTAACCGGCCGTCTGTGTGTCCCTATAAACCTTGTAATCAAATTATAGGTCACAAATATTAAATTTTTTGATGAAATTTTGTATATAAATTTTCAGCGACCATAGGATGAACGCCCTAGCCCTCATACCAATAACCCCTATCAGACCGACTAAACGAAATGTATATGTATATCGATAAAATTTAATGTATATGTGTCTATTATATTCACTAACACTAACACTGTACAACAGCCGTTCTGGAGGAGTGAGAAATTCCAAATCCGGCTGAAAGTACCAAACCAGTACAGTAAAATGTCCAAAGGATTTGGCGTTCTTAGGCCAAACTTTTTTGATGACCTTTCATATATTTTCCTCATCTTGATGTGTGCTTGCAAGAACGGTTGATGATTTCTCAGTTCAGCAAATCAAGTTGGACTTATTTTAGCAAATGAAATCTTCCAAAAAATGGACATTTTTTCTTTATTTTTTAATCAATTTGTTTTTAATAACATAACATATTCCGTGCGTATGATTATTATTTAGTAGTAGAGTAGATATTTTTAAAATTAAATGAAACATTCCTCAGTATTTTTTTATTATATTTTTTAAATGGATATATTAATAAATATTATTCTGAAGCTTTAACTATAATTTTGCTGAAATATGAAATGAGAAATCATCAATCGCTCTTGAGTTATAGCTGATAAACTAAGCAAACAAATAAACATCAAGTTAAGGAAAAAATATAAAAATGTTGGCCTGTTCAAAATTAGTATCTAATTAGTATTATAGGTCCCAGACCTTTATACCTTTATATATTTTAAAATTTTTTCTATCTCTATAACTCGGCTCTTCTTCATATTATATTATAATCTCAAATGAATAATCTCAAACTTTTCTGTTATTAAAATAATTGTCTAATCTTTTAAGACTTTTTTTGTTTGTTAGTTTATTATGTGAACATGCGTCTTTGTAAAGTTAATGTTTTTATTTTTTTTTTCTAAAAGGTAAAGCAAAGAAAAGAAAGTGATTTTCTTTAAGATGACAATGTTTATACATATGAAATTTGTTTTAGTAAAGAAAAAGTGTGATTTTATTTTCCAAAGAAAATTATTTTGCAACATTTTCATCGTTTTTTTTTTTTTAATAATAAAAGAGAAAAATAAATAATTACCTGCTCTCTACATCTAACAAGATTTGATAGACTTTGTGTCGGTTTCATCAGTTACTTTCTGTCATTTTGAAATGATTTTGATAAGATAATAAGATTAAACTACTTTGTTTCAGCAGTTCAGTTGTTTTTGTCTTATTTGCTTAAGTTTCTCTATTTAATAATTATTTTTGCAAATTATATAAATTACCTTGGTAGATTATATTTTGTAATTAAATTTTTATTACTTATTAAAAACAAAAACTGGTCTCCATTTATTTCTTGAACAATAACAAAAACACTTTCTTTAGAAGAGTGTTTTATTTTTTTTTTTATCTTTTTTTTTTTAGCGAAAATTACTTTTTAGCATGGTTAAAGTTTAATGATCCCCTTCACAGAGATTGAGAATATTACAAAAAAGAAGACTTTCTTCTAGTCTCTATCATTTAGTTTAATCTTGATCTTTGGCAGTAAAGTAATAATAAACAAACAACAAAAAAGATATACAATATACATAAAAATTATGCTTAAATTTTATTCTTGAATTTTAAAATTGTTTTTAAAAACAGAATTTATTTATAAATTCTGAGTTCATGTGTTATTTAACAGAGAACTCTTTTTTGAATTATTAATTAGAAATTCACATAATATCTTATTTAAAATTCAGGAAAATTTCTATTTAAGGAATATATATTTTTGTTTTTATTTTGAAATATTTTGTAGATGGTAGCTTTAGTTTACTCTAATTTTAAAAACATTATTCACAGAGAAATTTTTTAATAAGATATAGTCAATATAAGCTCCCTATACGCAAACCAATAGCAATACCAATACCAATAAAAAAGTCTTAGGTCCAACCATTCTGAGTGACTTATGGGCACAATAAATATTCTTAGATTAAATTAAAATGCTAAAATTCATATTGGATGTGATTTTTATACAGAGACTTGATCAAAAAATAGTCCATTGCAGGCCCTAATTAGTGAGGTGACTTATAAGAACCAAACCGATACATATTTCAGATAGATTTAAACGAATAATGGGCAGCATTATATGGAATCGGTGACAAATGTAGACTATTTATTTGAGAACTGTGAAACCAGTGAGATTAATTTATACAATTGTCTGTATCATAGACCATTTAAGTTGATTTCATTGGTCTGAAAATATACCAATATTCCTTGGGGAAACATATCCACATCGTTAAGTGGACTTATAAAATGATTCAAAGTTGATCTGTATATAAAAGTAGCTCTAGTATTTTTGGAATTTAAAACCATGTTCATGTTCTTTACTAATTTGCAATTTTTTTTTTTTTTGATTCTATGTTTGTTTTTTGAACCTTCACTTAGAATTTGTAAAATAACAATAACACAATTTTCGGATTGTTGTACTGTGTTATTGTTATTTTACAAATTCTAAGTGAAGATTCAATAAACAAACATAAAACAAAACAAAAAAAAAATTGAAAATTAGCAAAGAACATGAACATGGTTCTAAATACCAAAAAAAAAAAAAATAACAATAACACTGTAGAACAATCCGAAAATTGTGTTATTGTTATTTTACAAATTAAAACTGAAGATTCAATCCGAAAATTATTGTTTTATTATATTTTAAATTCTAGGTGAAAATTCAATAACCACACATATAAATTAAAAAAAAAAAAAAATTTGTTACAATGCGAAATCTTTGTAACTCATTTTCAGATAGAAATTAATTCTCTCTATAAAAAATCATCATATCTATAACGTTAATAAGCAAAGCGATTTTTTGTGACCTCTTCTACGTTTGTAGTTATCAACCGACTTTGACAGAAAATATACCATTTGAAAGGTATTTCTTTCAAGATGTGTGCTATATTTACAGGTGTGCACGATATGATACATATTTTTGGAGTAATAATCATTTTAAGTTGCTCCTAACTCCTAATATAAAACACATAAAACTATACAGTGCTGTGTGTGTGTTTGTTAAATTTGTTTATGTGTTTGCAAAAATTGTATATCAAAAGCCCTGTGGTGAATTGTGAATTGGTTAAAATTGATTAGCATACATTTAGGCTCTTTTAAAATTATTTATTAACAAAACCATTTATATATCTTTTGTGTGTTCAAGAAATATTTATAGTGAAATTTAATGAATTCTATTTAAAAATTCACAACTTAATGAATTTTATTTAAATATTCATAAATTTTGTTTTATATATAAATATTTATGTGTAACTACCTATCAATTTTGAACAAAATTATTAATTTTTTTTTTTAAACTTAAATTATTAAAATTATTCTTTAATTATGTCATATATTTTATGTTAAATTAAATAACACCTTCTGTCTTAACTTTATCTCCCCAGTACTGTAATATTAATAAGATCTATTTCTTGTTGTACTGCATTCTTCAAATAAATAATTAATTAAATTAAATTAAATTAAATTAAATTAAATTAAAATTAAATTATATAGATTGAGAACATTGAAAGGAAAAAATTTTGCGAAAAAATAAAATTTCCTGGAATTTGCACTCGAATTTTGAGTGCTGGGTTTTGCTAGTTTTCATAAAAACACAATAAATAAGAAATTATAATAAAAACCTTGTCAAAAAAGAAAGAAATATACTTTAAATTTAAATGTTGTTAGAATTTAAAAGTTAATTACACTGTGCTAGAGTCCGCAAGTTGTTGAACACTGGAATTATTCAAATTTTGAACAAAGAATCGTTACTCTTACTTAAATCCAGCCAGACTAGACAAAATTTCAATGGTTCTAAGTAAAATTAGATAAATATTAAATGGCTGTAAAATTTTTCCTGATATTTGTAACTGCCAAAAATAATTGAACTTGACCGGCCTTTTGCACACCAATCGACTCAGCATAACTTAGTGTGTCCATTTCATGATGTCCGACCTAGGAAAATTTGCTTTTTTGTTAAAATGTCAATTTTTTTAATTTACTTTTTGAAGAAAATGTCCTTTTTTAGGAAAGGCATTTTTTAGAAAAGCCACATTTAAAGAAAATGTATTTTTTTTTTACAGAAAAGATAAATTTTTAAGAAAATTAAATTTTTAAAGAAAATTAACTTTTTTCGATGTAAGTTTTTAAACACAAATAATTTTTTAAGAAAATGTATTTCTTTAACGAAAGGTACCTTCACAAGGATAGGAACCTGAAGAAGATTTCCTTTTTTATGGAAAGGTTATTTTTCAAGAAATTAAAATTTTTTATGAAAATTTACTTTTTTCAGAAAATTTACTTTTTTATGGAAATGTACTTATTTAAGAAACAGTATTTTTTTCAAAAAATTTATTTTTGTATGAAAAGGTATATTTTAAAGAAATGGTACTTTTAAATGGTACTTTTTAAGAAATAGTACTTTTTTAACAAAAGGTACTTTTTAAGAAAATATACTTTTTAATAAAATATACTTTTTAAGAGAAGATACTTTTTAAGAAACGGTACTTTTTAAGAGAAGGCACTTTTTAGGAAAAGGAGCTTTTTAAGAAAAGGTACTTTTTTAAGAAATCGTACTTTTAAGAAAATGTACTTTTCAAGAAAAGATACGTTTTTTTAAGAAATTGTAATTTTCTAAGAAAATTAGCTTTTTTAAGAAAAGGTACTTTAAATGAAAATGCATTTTTTTAAGAAAAGGAACTTTTTTAAGAAAGGTATTTCTTAAGAAAATGTAATTTTTAAGAAAAGGTACTATTTAAGAAAAGGTGCTTTTTAAGAAAAGGTACTTTTTTAAGAAATCGTACTTTTTTAAGAAAAGGAACTTTTTTAAGAAAAGGTACTTCTTAAGAAACTGTACTTTTTTCAAGAAAAGGTACTTTAAATGAAAATCCATATCTGTAAGAAAAGGAACTTATTTAAAAAAATGTTTCTCCTAAGAAACCGTACTTTTGCAGAAAAGGTATTTTTTGGGAAATTGTACTTTTTTAAGAAAATTTTTGTTTTTACGACATTTAACTTTTTTTAAGAAAGTTTATTTTTTTAAGAAAATTTGCTTTTTTAAGAAGTCGTACTTTTTAAGAAAAAGTAACATTTTAAGAAAAGTTACTTTTTTAAGAAAAGGTACTTTTGTAAGAAAATGTACTTGTTTAAGAAAATTTTTTTTTTAAGAAAAGGTACTTTTCTAAGAAAAGGTTAAAAATCAAAAGGTACTTTTTAAGAAAAGGTACTTTTTTAAGAAATCGAACTTTTTTAAAAAAGGTATTTCTTAAGAAAATGTACTTTAGAAGAAAAGGTATTTTTTTTGGGAAATTGTACTTTTTAATTAATTTAACTAATTTAACTTTTTAAGAAATTTTTTTTAAAGAAAATTTATTTTTTTAAGAAATCATGCTTTTTGATATAAGGTAACTTTTTAAGAATATGTACTTTTTTAAGCAAAGGTACTTTTTAAGAAAAGGTAATTTTTGAGAAAACGTACAATTTAAGAAATGGTACTTTTTTAAAAAAACGTACTTTTTGAATAAAAGTGCTTTCTAAGAAAAGGTACTTTTTAAGAAAAGTTACTTTTTTAAGAAAAGGTAATTATTTAAGAAAAGGTACTTTTTTAAGAAAAGATACTTCTTGAGAAAAGGTACTTTTTAAGAAAATGTGCTTTTTAAGAAAAGGTACTTTTAAGAAGAGGTACTTTTTAAGAAAAGGTACTTTTTAAAAAAAGGTACTTTTTAATAAAAGGTAATTTTTGAGAAAACGTACAATTTAAGAAATGGTATTTTTTTAAAAAAATTTACTTTTTGAAGAAAAGTGCTTTCTAAGAAAAGGTACTTTTTAAGAAAAGTTACTTTTTTAAGAAAAGGTAATTATTTAAGAAAAGGTACTTTTTTAAGAAAAGATACTTCTTGAGAAAAGGTACTTTTTAAGAAAATGTACTTTTTAAGAAAAGGTACTTTTAAGAAGAGGTACTTTTTAAGAAAAGGTACTTTTTAATAAAAGGTACTTTTTAATAAAAGGTAATTTTTAAGAAAAGGTACTTTTTTAAGAAAAGGTACTTTTTAAGAAAAGGTGTTTTTTAAGAAAACGTACTTTTTAAGAAAAGGTACTGTTTTACCAAATCGTACTTTTTAAGAAAAGGTACTTCAAATGAATTTGCATTTTTTTAATAAAAGGACTTTTTTTAAGAAAAGGATTTTCTTAAGAAAATGTACCTTTTAAGAAAGGTATTTTTTTTTTTGCGAAATTGTACTTTTTAATTAATCTAACTAATTTAACTTTTTTAAGAAATTTTTTTTTTAAGAAAATTTATTTTTTTGAGAAATCAACTTTTTAAGAATATGTACTTTTTTAAAAAAAGGTACTTTATATGAAAAGGTACATTTTAAGAAAAGTTACTTTTTAAGAAAAGGTACTTTTTAAGAAAAGGTGCTTTTTAAGAAAAGGTACTGTTTTAAGAAAAGAAACTTTTTAAGAAAAGGTACTTTTTTAAGAAAAGGTAATTATTTAAGAAAAGGTACTTTTTTAAGAAAAGATACTTCTTGAGAAAAGGTACTTTTTAAGAAAATGTACTTTTTAAGAAAAGTTACTTTTTAAGAAGAGGTACTTCTTAAGAAAAGGTACTTTTTAATAAAAGGTACTTTTTAATAAAAGGTAATTTTTAAAAAAAGGTACTTTTTTAAGAAAATGTACTTTTTAAGAAAATGTGTTTTTTAAGAAAACGTACTTTTTAAGAAAAGGTACTGTTTTAACAAATCGTACTTTTTTAAGAAAAGGTACTTTAAATGAAAATGCATTTTTTTAAGAAAATGAACTTTTTTAAGAAAAGGATTTTCTAAAAAAAATGTACCTTTGAAGAAAAGGTATTTTTTTTTTGCGATATTGTACTTTTTAATTAATTTAACTTTTTTAAGAAATTTTTTTTTAAAGAAAATTTATTTTTTTGAGAAATCATGCTTTTTTAGATAAGGTAACTTTTTAAGAATATGTACTTTTTTAAGAAAAGGTACTTTTTAAGAAAAGGTACTTTTTAAGAAAAGGTACTTTTTAAGAAAAGGTACTTTTTAAGAAAAGGTACTTTTTAAGAAAGGGTACTTTTTTAAGAAAATCACTTTTTTAAGAAAAGGTACTTTTTTAAGAAAAGGTAATTATTTAAGAAAAGGTACTTTTTTAAGAAAAGATACTTCTTGAGAAAAGGTACTTTTTAAGAAAATGTAATTTTTAAGAAAAGGTACTTTTTAAGAAGAGGTAGTTTTTAAGAAAAGGTACTTTTTAATAAAAGGTACTTTTTAATAAAAGGTAATTTTTAAGAAAAGGTACTTTTTTAAGAAAAGGTACTTTTTTCAGAAAGGTACTTTTTTAAGAAACGGTTTTTTTATGGAAAGGTACTTGTTATGAAAACGAGCTTTTTTGAAAAACTACTTTTTATGAAAATTTACTTTTTATTAATTTTTTTAATGACGCATATAACATATTTTGGGCAAACTGCTCAGAATGTCAATGAAGCATTTTCTTAAAGGTTACTTTTTCAAACAAGGGAATGTTATGAACAATCTTCACCTTTTTAGAAAAGGTGTTTTTTAAGAAAATTACCCATTGAACCGATTTTGACGATTATAAGTAGTAATGACTAATTTTCACCAAAACTGAGCAAAAATGAGGTGTCCTGATGGTGATTTTCAAGGACAGTGAAAGAGGCTTTCGCATTATATCTACTCGGCTTATATAATTACTTTATGAGAACCTGATTTTTTTAATTATTAATATTAAATTTTTGTGTAAATTGTCAAATGAATATAGTGCCATTCCCTGAAATTTACTCAAAGAAAACTTTACCACGCACCATTTAAACAAAAATTAAAAATTGCATATTAATTACAGTAGTAATTGCAATATGTCTGAAAAATGACGAGAAATCTAACAAAACAGAAAACTTTTTTAGTTTTGCTCTTTTAAAAAGTCAAAGGAATTGGCAGGTTATCCTTATTGAATATTGCTGGGAAAAGTGTAACGAGCTAAAAGAAGACTTTGGTGAGAAATTAAAATGTTGAGGGACCACCCATTTCACCTTTCACACCACAAGTATATAAATATATAAAAGAAAATATATAAAGAAGCGATATAAAAGAAAGAAATAAAAAAAGTTGTGCCATGCAACTTTTGGGGCCCGGTACCTAACTAATTTGTATAGTTTCTCCAACGCACACTTGATAACATTGGCACGAATTTATGCCAATCACATATTAGGAAGCGTCCTCTCAATACACATACATATTTCATGATCAAACTTATCTCAAAAATAAATATTTTTCATAAAAAATATTAATAAAAAAAAACATGCATATATAGAAAAAACAAATTTTTCTCTGTTGTCTTAAAAGCAAATCACAATATTTTAAAGTTAAATTATTATGATTAATAAAATAGATAAACTAAATTGTTTTATTAAAAACAAAAATCAAGTACAACCACTTTACATCGCTAATTATGGTAATATATTTTATAAACACTCGCCAATTATTGAGTAAAAAATAAATACGCAAACAAACAAAAACAATGATTAAAGAAAATTGTAACAAATAAAATCACTTAAATGCTTAATAACCATAATAAGTTAACAAATGAACGAAATGACAAAACCGATAAACAAAAGTATACAGTCAACAAAATATATGTGTATAGACAATTAAAGCTCTATTAATAAATTTGCTACAAAAAATCAAAAGTCATTGTAAAGAGACTGGTCTCATAGTTAGAAAAGAGCCACGAAAACTTGATATTGTCACACTTGCAGTTAAAATATAAGAAAAAAAAAAATAGATTGTCATTGATTGCAATCAACACAACTGAACAATTTGAAATAGATTTGAAGTGCAAAAAAAAACCTCTTAAAATATTTGCAAACTGGCAAAGCTCTAACTTATTTTGAAATAAAATATGTACGTAACATGTATGAATCAATTATTTGCAGCTGAAAATCAATAAAATTTGCTAGATTTTAATACTTAACATACTCGTATAAATAAACTCTGGGTTGTTGTTATTAAAAAACTACTGAGGCGTGCCTCAAAATGCTGGTATAAAAATACTTTTCAACACTTACTATACATACATATACATACGATTACATATGTATGTTGAATACAGTAATGTTTCTATGGCTAGTAGACTCGTATTGGTTTACATATCATTTTTTTATGATTTCCAATCATAAGTTTCTGTGATTATTTTTTCTCTCTAGCTATTCATGACTAAACTTGCTACTTGAATGTTAATGGCAGAGCCAGACAACCTGCAATAGTATAAACAAAAGTTATACAATTCAAATGAAATTTTTTTTGTAATGTTGTGTGTGACATCCATGGTTATTAAGTTACCTGTAAATAGTGCTCCGTCTGAAGTTTGGTTGTATAATGCACATCATATGCTATAAAATATGACGATAAGGAAATAATTTTTAAGCTAGAGTAACTAAATAATTTTTAATCTTAGAAAAGTGAGCTTAATGATACTACACACTGATAATATCGATAGACATTTGTTGTACAATCCATCGGCCCATAATATACCAATAAGTCAATTGAGTTGGTTAGCTTCTATCTCTAATTTATACAACTATCCATCGCAGGTCAGTCATTTCAGAATAGAGCGTAAGCAAAATTTTAAATTTTTAATGTCATCTTAATCAACATATAATTTTAGTTAACTTTGCATTTGCAATTAAAACATTGTTTTAAGTCGAAATAAAATTCAAATATAAGAAAAAAAAAAAATTGTGAAAAATATTTCAATAAAAACATGTTGGAAAATTGTAATCGGTCTAGAGCGCCTATACGTAATATCTGAGCATTATCTTCTGTGTGTTCAACAAATATTTATAATGAAATTTAATGAATTTTATTTCAAAATTCACTATTTTATGAACTTTATTTAAATATTCATAATTTTTTTACAAATATCGATAAAAAAAAAAAACATTGAAAGGAAGAAAAATTTGGTGAAAAAATAAAATTTTCGAAAATATGCACTCGAGTTTCGAGTGCTGGGCTCTGCTAGTTTTTGTAAAACATGTTAGAAAACTGTAGTCGGTCTAGACCAAATATACGACTGTGCAATATTTTTGTTTTTTGATAGAATTACGATAGGGTTAATTTTTTGACTACTTATAAATGGATGTATTAAACTCACATAAACCAAAATAGACCAAGATCTATACGATAACTTGGATCTTATGGTAATTTAAGTCGATCTCATAGTGGTCATTTGTATGGTGGGGGACTAGTGAAGATTAAATAAACAAATATAAATTAAAAAAAAAAATTTTTTGTTACAATTCGGAATTTTATGTAACTCATTTTCAGATAGAAATTAACTCTACATATAAAAAGACATCATATCTAAAAAATTAATAGGCAAGCGATTTCTTGTAACCTCTTCTACGCTTTTAGTTAGCAAACGATTTTGACAAAAAATATACCAGTTGAAAGGTATTTCTTTCCAGATGTGCACCATCTGATACATTTTTTTTTTTTTTTTTGTAATAATCATTTAAAGTTGCTCCTTACATATACATAAAACTCAAAAACTATCAAACACTGTTTGTGTTTATTAAATTTGTTAATATCCTTGCAAAAATTGTATATCAAAAGCCCTGTGTTGAATTGTGAATTGGTTAAAATTGATTAGCATACCTTTAGGCTCTTATAAAATTATTTGTTAACAAAGATTAGAAGATCTGTGCGTTCAACAAATATCTATAATCAAATTTAATTAATTTTATTTTAAAATTCACAATTTAATGAACTTTATTCAAATATTCAGAAATTTTTTAATTTAATGAACTTTATTCATATATTCAGAAATTTTTTACATACACAGATTAAAAAAACATTTAAAGAAAAAAATTGAGTGAAAATATAAAATTTAAGAGAATTTGTACTCGAGTTTTGAGTGCTGGGCTCAGCTAGTTTTTATAAAACATGTTGGAAAATTGTAGTCGGTCTAGACCGACGATACGAAATATCTGTGCAATATTTTTGTTTTTTTTTGATAGATTTAAGTGAAGATCGGGAACCAGTTTCATATTTGGGGCTATGATTAGGAATTGTCCTACAGGGTTGTTTTTGGACTATTGATAAATGGATGTAATAAACATACACAACTCCAATTTGACCGAGATCTATTTGAAAATTTGGATATTATGGTGATTTAAGGCGATCTCTTAGAGGTCATTTGTATGGGGACTAGGTCTGAACATGAACCCATTTTCACCAGTTTCAATAGTGTTCATTCTATGGCCGATGGGAGCTGATATACAAAATTTCATCAAAATATATTTATTAGTTTGATTACAAAGTATACATAGACATGCAGACGGACGGACGGATAGACAGATGGACGGACGGACAGACGGACATCGTTAAATCGATTCAGAAAGTCATTTTAGGTCGGTAGGTATAATAGAAGATGTGTTTAGGTCAAATATTTTTGGTAGTTACAAACATCAGCACAAACATGACCACATAGTGGTATGGGATATAAAAAAATAAAGGATGACATTTCGAAATCTTTTCACATAAACCGGATGATAGATGTCTCAAACGAGAGGCCAAATGGAGTAATACTGCATTTACCATTATCCATTCTGTGAGCTTGCTTCCATTTAAATTTACACTACAATCACCCTATGATATCGTTTTCGGTGTCGAATAAATTGAGACAATCGTGGCATTTTCAAAAAAAAAAATATGTCAAAAATGTGTTTTCCAAATTTTATCCTTCAACATCCTTGACATTCCTAATAACTTCTATTGAAAAATAAATTATGTTAATAATCTGGCTATGTATTTATAAAAATATCTAAAGAGAAAAATATCTAAATAGACCGGTGCAGAATGTTTTTTCGTTGCGAAAAAAACGTACTACTTGAACTTGAAATTTTAATTTTTTTTAATTGTTTTATTTTCAAATAATATATCATTACAAAAAATAATTTAAAGCCTCAGCACCAGGCAAAAGGCAACTAGTGTTGATTAATTATTTACAAAATATATTAATTATTTGAATTCAAAGATTAATGAAGTATTTACAAGTGTAAAATTTTACATAAAATTTGTATTAAAAATTACGCCAAAAGTGTTTCGATGTTGTTAAGCAAAAATAATTTAAGTTTTTTTTTTTGATTGTTGATAAAAGTACGATGGATTTTAAATGAATTGGTAAATTATTGTTTTCAGTTAGGCCCGCAAAACAAATATGCTGCCTTGATAATTCAAGACGACATTTAGATATCGACAAGTTTTGTCCTCGTCTTTTAATTCGATGTGAGATTTGAACATTTTGTTGAAACTAAAATGAAGAACTTCCAAGATTTCGTATCGACTTAAAGATGAACTTCGTTGTTTGCATTTTTAATAGTCCTCTAAGAGGTAATATAGTTATAACATGATAATTAAAGAGGTCTTATTTTATTTTGCGCCGATTGTAAGCTTTTCAGCGAACCATTATTCTTAAACCCGTATATCGTAGGAAGGTAAGCTAAGTGGCTAATTATCAAACTCTCATATTAACTCTCACCGTTTTAGCATCAAATTTACGTCTGAGTTTATATAAAACACCAATATCTGATGATATTTTCGATTTAACAAAGTCATTATGACAAACCTATTGTAAATTACTACAAAACAGCATGCCCAAATACTGTATTTTATTTGATTCTTCGACTAACACACCATCAGTATGAACGGCAATTGGTCCCTCATTCTTTAAATTGTATGGTCTAAATCAAATAATCTTAGACATTTGTGCATCTAAAATCAGCCTGTTAAGTCTGATATATTCCGCAAATATAGCTGAATCATACTCTACGTGAGTTTTTAACACCTGATTGTGATTACTAGCAGATTCCAGCACTTGAAATTCGAGTGCAGCCAACTTTATTTTTCAACTTAGCTAATTCACAAGCCAACACTTTTTTGGTTTATTATTATTGTGAATGAAGAAAACAAACTCATTAACAAATTCATTAACAAATTTAATAAACACACACATAGCATACGTATAATTTTATATATGTGTTAGTAGCAACTTTGAATGCAATTTACTCAAAATAAAGGAAAAGAATTAAAAATCTGTAAATCTGGTGAACAGCTAAAAAGAAATACCTTTCAAATAATATACGTTTACTCGAAATCGGGATAAAATGATAGAACAAAACATCGGTAACAAGAAATCACCTAGCCTATTGATCTTATAGATAACGATAAAGCATGCAAATATCATCCGCAAACATGAATATTTTTCCATTAAATCTTATGTTTCCAATGTCATTTATAAAAATTTTAAACAATAGTGGCCCAAGCACACTACCTTAGAGTATCCCACATTTAACATGTAACAACGAGCTTTTAGCTTCTCCAATCTGGACAAATTGCTTCCTAATTGTTAAATAATCTTTCAGCAACTTATTGGAACTATTCGTTACACCAAATATGGAGTGCAATTTCTAGGCAATTTTATTTCTCAAGTTAGCCAATTCACAAACCAACAATTTTTTTGTTTATTATTATTGTGAATGAAGATAACAAACTAATTAACAAACACATGAACAAATTTAATAAACATACACATAGCATATGTATAACTTTATGTATGTGTTAGTAGCGACTTTAAATGCAATTTACTCAAAATAAGGGAAACAAAATTAAAAATCTGTAAATCTGATGAACAGCTAAAAAGAAATAAGTTTCAAATAATATACGTTTGGTCCAAATCGGGATAAAACGGTAGAACAAAACATCGGTAACAAGAAATCACCTAGCCTACTAATATTACAGATTCTCTCATGTATCTTATCTATAATTGATAAAACAGAGACTGGTCGAAACATATGAACATTTGGTGAGCCGACTCCTTTTGGTATTGGTACTATTTTATGAATTTTCAAAACATCAGGGTATTCAGCACGTTCAGTCATCTTCTTAAACAAATTGGACCATTTTTCTGAAAGTTTGGTTATTCTACATACCATCATTTTAGGTGTTATCCTATCATAGGCTGAACTATTATTTGTAGATATTCCAGCTAAAATATCTTCCACACAATTGTTGTTAATATTTGCAAGATTAAAATTTGTTCTGAGGGGTGTTAACGTTTCAGAAGTATTAATGTTATCATTTGAAGAACGAGGTATGTTACTACATATATTTTCAATTAAATCAAAAAAGATTAAAAAAACCATGATCAAAAACCATAACTTTATCATTACCGATAGTTATGAAAAAAATTAATTTTTTATTTTTTTTATAGCATAAAATCAAAAATATATGCTTTCCGTTAATATATACTAGCAGATTCCAGCCCTTGAAATTCGAGTGCAAATTTTAGTACATTTTTTTTTTCATTAAATAAAGACCCTAAAGTTGTGGTAAATGCTGAGAAACTAGATAAATTAACCTTTCCGACGGTATGTAACATACCTAATTAAAATTTCATACCTTCGATACTGTAATACCCGCAATATGTCAATTTCAGGAAAAAAATCGCTTTTTTTTCTATAGAAATGTTTTTTATTTATTTTTAATAATAATTTAATTAATATATAATAATAATAATAATAATTACAAACATAAAAAAATAAATAATTTAATCAAATTTAAACTTAATCACATTAGATCCATTTGTAACATAACTATTTACACCCTACTAGCAGATTCCAGCCCTCGAAGTTCGAGTGCAATTTCTATTAAATTTTATTTTTTCATTAAATTAAGACGCTAAAGGTATGCTAATCAATTATAGCCAATTCACAAATCAACACAAAAAACAAACTCATTTTATTACAAACACATTAACAAATTTAATAAAACACACATAGCATATGTATAATTTTATGTATGTGTTAGTAGCAACTTTAAATACAATTAACTCAAAATAAAGGAAAAAATTTAATAATCTGTAAATCTGCAAAACGGCTAAAAAGAAATTCCTTTCAAATAATATACGTTTAGTCAAAATCGGGATAAAACGGTAGAACAAAATTTCAGTCACAATAAATTGTAAATAAATTTGAAGGAATAATATTAAAATTTAGTTTTTTTATTTTCGAAATATTTTTTCTTATTTTTCTCAAAAATGCCTCAAAAACATATGTTTTCTGTCTTAAAATTTTTTAATGAAGTTAAAAAATGAAAATACTGGAAATTCCGCCATGAAAATTAGAGAAGTTTTAATACAATGCTAGGATGCTCTGAGATTCTGCATGCCTGTTTTATATGAAAAAGGCCGCTACGGTTTGATTGTGTTTATATTCCGTAACCATTATCCCAGCAAAATATTAAGAAGAAATGTTTGTATGACATAATTATTCGAACCGTCAATGCCTTTTATGCACTTTATTTTGCTATATTGTAAAGTTTTCTAGAGAGGCTACCATTATAAAGGGTTATGATCTAGAATCAGTTCAATAACAAATTTAGAGTCGGCTAATCCTTATTTTTCTATGGGATCAATGGTACAGAAACGATTACTAGAATGTATGACATTAGGATGCCGGTTCTAACAAACTGTTATATATCTATAATATTAGGCTAGACGATTTTTTGTGACCGATGTTTTGTTCTACCGTTTTATCCCGATTTTGACCAAACGTAAATTATTTGTAAGGTATTTCTTTTTAGCCGTTTTGCAGATTTATAGATTTTTAAATTTTTTCCTTTATTTTGACTAAATTACATTTAAAATGGATAAAAACAAAATTATACAATGTGTTTGTAATAAAAATGAGTTTGTTTTTGTGTTGATTTGTGAATTGGCTATAATTGGTTAGGGTCTTTATTTAATAAAAAAAATAAAGTTTCATAGAATTTGCACTCGAATTTCGAGGCCTGGAATCTGGTAGCATTCTATAATTCACATCTCACTAAAGTATTATGCTTATAATCTTATGCTCGCAATGCATCCACCCAATTTATATATAATGAAATATGAAGTAACAAAAGAACCAATCTTCCAGGTAAAAAATCTATATTTAGAATTTTTTATCATGAAAAGGAAGCATTAAAAAATTATTAACTTTAATTGAACAAAACTAAAATTATAGTGTAATTATAAACATTTGCGTATTTGTGTTTACGTTACTTAGCGTTGAGTTAACCAATTAAAAAAAGCAGTATGAAATGATTTCATTAAATAACTATTTTTATGATGTTGGTGATCGACTTCTATAAAAAAAAACCTACACAGATTTTGAAGATTTGTGTAACAATTACAAATTTATACAAAAATTAATTGGGGATATTATTGAAGACTCTATATATTTATAAACAAATTATAGATATTTTATATTTTTTTGCTGAAATGTTAATTATTTTTGATTCCATATTTAATAATTTTTTTTTTTAAATATTTTGTTTAAGTGACCTTCACAATAAGTGATCGTGTTTTGAACTTGAAAATTTTTAAGATTCTTAAGTCCGCTTTATAATTATTTTAGATTTGATCACTACATTAATTTTTTTTAAAATTAAATAACAACGAAAAGTTTGTTGAACAAAAAAAATTACACCAGATATAACATTATTAAACACAAAACATAATAAACATAGTTTTGCACAGTAGAAAACCCAAAAGGAGGAGTAGAGAAATACTCAGATAAATTTAATTAAATTATTTTTAGTTTTGCTTATCATTTATTAATTTATATTTAATTAAAAATCTCACTTTTGAACTTAACTTTTGAACTTTCATTAAATTTCGCTGAGTGTAGCATCCCATAAAAAGCAATACATCGACAACAACGCCACCTTTTTTAACACCAATTTCAGACAACCGTTAAACTATCAAATATAAAATATTCAAAATAAATGATTGCCAATATTAAAATAATACTTTATTATTAACTTTTGACTTTGATTTGATTTTTTGTTAATTTTGCTACTCCAGTGGTACACCACGACGCGACGTGTGTTTTAGTGTAGTCGTATTTATTCATAATCTAGCTGATGTTGTTAAAAGATTATGCAAAAAAAAATTTTTTGTTTTAAACAACCTAAATAACCAGACAATAACTATACATTTTATGTAGAATTAAAATACAAAACCACCGTTTTGATACAGGTTAACATTAAAACTCCAAGATTTAGCGTGAGAAATGGCGGCGGGGCGAGAAAACTGTACTACTAACTAATAATTTGCATATAAACAGCAACACAATCAAATTCTTAATATAGTTTTAAGGGGTTATGACATAGTTATGCGCATTAGATATAAGAAAATCTTAAAAGTAACAATAACAAAAAAAAAAAAAAAAAAATAAAACAAAAATTGGCATGACTAAAAAGCCAAAAAACAACAAGAAAGAAAATTATAGTCGGTCTAGACCAACTATATGATACCCTATACCATGGTTTAGGGACCCTATCTCTTCGGTCCAACTAAGTGGATATAGGAAATAAGCATAAAGCAAATTTGAGTGGCATTGTTATTAATATTTTTGGCTGCAGATATGAAAAAGTTCATATCGGATGCTATATTTATATGCGGCCTAGGTCGAAAAATGTACCGATCCCGACCATATTTGGTAAAGTCACCTATATTTTGAGAAAATATATACAAACCAAATTTGAGACAAATCTGTGCAATATTTTTGTTTTTTGATAGACTTGAGAGAAAATCGGGAAGCGGCGTTATATGCAGGGTCATGACAAAGAATTGCCACATGGGGTTTATATTTGGACAACTGATAAATGGATGTACAAACCCAATTTGACCGAGATCTATATGATAATTTGGATCTTATGGCAATTTCATCCTATGGCCGATGAAAGCTTAAATACTGAATTTCATTAAAATATATTCATATTTGCGACCTGTAGTTTGATTACAAGGTTTACATGGACACACAGACGGACGGACGGACATCGTTAAATCGACTCAGAAAGTGATTCTGAGCCGATCGGTATAATAAACGATGGGTCTAGGTCAAATATTTTTGGTAGTTACAAACAGCAGCACAAAGTCATTATACCCAAACCACATAGTGGTATAGGGTATAAAAACAACGGAGGTGTACGAAATACATCACCATCAAGAGGGGCAGACATACAGATTACTTAAAAACATAAATTTACAACTCACTTTCAAAAAATTCAGACATCAAGTTAGGCGTTACTTACAAGGAAGGTATCATGGGTGGAATCCTCGGATCACTCTGTACCTAGATGCACAAAGAAGATACCAGTATTTTTTGTAGCCAGAGTTCAGAAAATAACACACACTGAATAAAAAACTCGTACATATATGTAAACAAACATAATTTAGACCAACACACACATATTTTTAGCTTCATATCAATTATGTGCGTTTCTAAATTTTCTACGGTGCCCAACACAATCATGACTGTGTTCGTTTTAATATTTCGTTATTTACACGAACATTTTTGTATCACGTACTTTTTGTTTCGATCACACATAAACCACACATATTGGAGTGTTGCTTTATTTGAAGTTCGTGTTCTGGTACGTGTACTGAAAAAAAAAACAGAACATGTACAATAAACAGGTTCGAGTTCAGTTATATTTTAAGTCGTGTTGTGGCTCGTGTACTAAGAAAAAACAGAACATGTACAATAAACAGGTTCGAGTTCAGTTATATTTTAAGTCGTGTTCAGGCTCGTGTACTAAGAAAAAACAGAACATGTGCAATAAACAGGTTCGAGTTCAGTTATATTTTAAATTCGTGTTCTGGTTCTTGTACTACGAAAAATTGAAACATCAATTCGCGATCTGATACACCCCGGTAAAAACGACAACAATTGTTTCAACCAAATTTATTAAAATTTTATTGACCCTTTTTTATGACTTACGTTGCAAATTGTTTACAATTGTCAAATATTTTAAAATAAAATTTTAAAAGATTTAAAATTTAGAAAGATTTAAGTGCAGTGTGCAGTTTTTGTGTCCTAAGTATTTTATTACCATATTTTATTAAAATAAAAACCAGTCAATAAAAACAATTGTAAATAATTTCAATGTAAATCACAAAAAAATGGCCAATAAAATTTTAAAATATTTGACAATTGTAAACAATTTGCAACGTAAGTCATAAAAAAAAGGTGAATAAAATTTTAATAAATTTGGTTGAAAGAATTGTTTTCGTTTTTATCGGGGTGTATCAGATCGCGAATTGATGTTTCAATTTTTCGTAGTACAAGAACCAGAACACGAATTTAAAATATAACTGAACTCGAACCTGTTTATTGTACATGTTCTATTTTTTCTTAGTACACGAGCCAGAGCACGACTTAAAATATAACTGAACTCGAACCTGTTTATTGTACATGTTCTGTGTTTTTTTTCAGTACACGTACCAGAACATGAACTTCAAATAAAGCAACACTCAAAAATGTGTGCTTTATGTGTGATTGAAACAAAAAGTACGTGATAGAAAAATGTTCGTGTAAATAACGAAATATTAAAACGAACACAGTCATGGTTGTGTAGGGCACCGAAGAAAATTTAAAAACAAACATAATTGATATGAAAATAAAAATATGTGTGTGTTGGTTTAAGTTATGTGTGTTTACATATATGTACGAATTTTTTATTCAGTGTGTTTTTTTCTGAACTCTGCAAAAAATAGATCAGGCACTTTAGGGTTTCGTGAAATACATATTATAGATTAACTGTGTGCATTTTTAAGTAAATTCCTCTGCCAGAGTTTTATTTACAAGGATTTTTTTTGCGGATTTTGAGAAAAATTAGATTTTTGTGAAATATTCAGTAAATGTACTTTTCTAAATACTTTGTATCAAAAATTAATCACTTTTCTACTTTTAAATGTTATATTTCATCTTAATAACCTAGGGTTTCGGAAAAATAATGTGAAACCATTAACCATTTTGGAAAAATAAAAGACAATTTATCCAAAAAATTCAAATATTCTGTAAGTTCTGTTGAATTTTTAAAAGCGTTACTTAAAATAATATAACAAAATGTGTAGATCTTCCGTTCCTAAAATTTCGGATAAATCCGAGAACGCTAACCCATTATTTGCCACGGACAGCTTTGGATTTTATGACATTTTAAATAAATATTACCGAAAACTAGTTTTTATATAATGTTTCTATTTGTACAAGCAGGATGTTACGATATTATACATCGATATAAATTGGGGTATGTATTTATATTATACCCACTGATCAGTAAACAAACTCTGTAGCATCATTTTTAATCATAATCCCCATATAAAGTTGATTCTCAATCACAACTTAAATTTATATAAAAAAAAAAAAAAAACATTTCATAGACTTTTTATTTATTTATACTATTTAGTATAGCCCAGCACTTTAAATTCAAGTGCAAATTCTAGGAAATATTATTTTTTCATTAAATTTTTGTCTTCCAATGTTTTTTTAATCTATACATTAAAACAATTTATGAATATTTAAATGAGTCTAAATGTATGCTAATCAATTTTCACATTTCAACACAGGGCGTGTTATATACGATTTAAATCTTTCGCATTAACAGGGTGTAACGAATTATTAGAAATATTTTATTTTATTTAATTTAATATATTTTTAAGACAGATTAAACATAAATATTATCATTATCAGTTTCTCGTCCATATGAACTATAACAATGACAATTTTCACACTCCTCCGTGCCCGCGTATTGCTTAAAAGGGAACTAAAATATAATATATTTATTTTTTTTATTAATTTCAATTACAATATAATAACAGTTGAGCAAAAAATTAAAGATTTTGCAAAAATAATACAAACTTTAAATACAGTTATAAGCATCGTTTGAGTTCACATAAGTCGTTAATCTTCTTTTAATAACATCAAGAGCAACGGATAAATTAATTAATGCATCGAAATTGATAAACAGGTTCATAAGATCGAACTTGTCTGTTAGGAACATTTATACATTTTTTTTTTTCAAAAAGGCATTCAGAATCAATTTTACCATGAACTAAGTTGAGGAAGAATATTATATTAAAAATGATAATTCTAAACATGACTGCGATACGGTGGGAGTTTTAATTCCGCGTTCCACCGAAGATTTCGAAGACAAAATAGCAAGAATTATTTTTAAACTGATGTAAGATTTTTGATGAAGACATTGTACTGTGGATTCCAAATTACTGATGCGAATTCAAGTATAGTGAATAAACTTTTTTGTTACATAAGGATTATTAAATTCCTTTGCCAAACGTCTTATAAAACATAGGACACCATATTACATTAGAATTAAAGCTTAGTCTTGTATCATAGTGAATTCCCAAATCTATGAATGAGTCAGCTGAGTTTTGTTTTTTACCATGGATGACATAGTCGTTCGAAAATGTAGAATATCTAGAGAAGGTCATAGACTGACATTCAATTCCATTAAGTTTACATTACACAATTTCTAGAAGTTATTTACGACAGGCTGGAAATGTATACTGTCTTCATTGTTTGTGAGAGTTGAGTAGATTTTTACATCATTCGCATACATATGGATATTACTATACTGAATAGACTTTGAAAAAACATTAATAAACAGCGAGATTAGAAGAGTACCAAGGTGAGTCCCTTGAGGGACAGCGGAAGTAACATCTATATATTTCGATTTAGTTATTGAAAATTATACAGGGCTTACGATTTTTTAAAAGCAACTGAATCCATTTTAGGAAATTGCCGGAGAATCCAATAATATCAACCTTAGCTACTAGTAGATCATGGCTGATTTTATCAAAAGCTTTACTAAAGTCCAGAATCCAGAATTTATAAAGGAAGTAAATTACGTCATATTAGTAGAAAAATAACCCAAAATGGGTGTCGCACTATGGGATTTCTGCTGCAAAAAAGCATTTTTTGACTATTACTTTTAAAAAATCTCATGATGCTATTTTATAGAGAAGAGTCTGGCAAACAAAAATCTGCATTTCTTTTAAGATATATGTATATATATTCTTGGAAAAGATCGGTTGAAATCTGGCTAAAGTTGTGAAAGGGAAATATATGGTAATTTTGTTCAAATTCAGAGATTTATATATCGAAGATGTTTCGAGCGGAAAAATCTGAGTGTCGATTTTATTTAAATCCGAAGCCTTGTTTTTAATTTAAAGGAAAAAAAAAGTTATTGCGTACATAGTTTGGGAGATATGAGTGCATCAAAATTGTCCTTAAAAATTCAGCATTGGCTGTTTTCGTTGGAGAAAAAGTCAGTTAGCTCGGTTTACCTCCGTGCTCACAGTATAACGAAATGAAAGGTAAAAGGCCCTTCTTTCGAATTAGTCAAAAAAATTCACCAACTTTTGTCAATCTTTTAAAAAAATCAAAATTTAGTAAAAAATTCACGAATATTGCAGCCTAGTATTTTTAATAAAAAAGTTTTGCATACCTTTAGGCTTAACGTTTTAAAGTAATTTAAGTTATTAATAATAACAACAATTTGTTAACAAATTGTTGACAGATGTGAATAAGATTAAAAAAAAATAAACAAAATCATATGTTTTAAAAAAGAAAATGTAAAAAGAAAACCGCTTAAATTGAAAACAAAATTCGCAACAAGTAAATAGTTAACGTTAATAAATATTGTAATAAAATTTAAAATATAATTCTAAAAATGATTTTATTTTCTGTTTCATATAGTGAATTGTGCCATGAACTTATTGATTATGGTAGCAATGTTAATTTGTTAACAAATTTTATAAAACAGAAAAATTCGGCGCTTACTATTGATGAAATTGAAATAGTGGAAAAGGCAGTTCAAAAGAGGTTTTTTGGTCATTTTTTAAATCGTTGGAGAGAATCGCACAAAATCAAATCTTATTTCTTTCGGAAAAATGCGACTTGGTTAGAAAGTAAATACATACATCTTTAAAGAATTAATATAATAATAATAATTTATTTTGAATATTATGAAATTTTTTTAAGATATGTTCGAAGTATCACTTGCTGATGACCAACCTAGCTGTTCAAAGAAAAAAGGAAGACCAGTTAAGGAATTCGATGACTGCAAGTATCGTAGTAAAAGGTACAAAGCAGCTGATTTAGCATCTCAGTACCCACAAAAGCAATTAATAATGGCAAGTGGAACTTCACCAGATACAAAAATAACACCACAATCATATATTCCTTCAACAACTGCACTTGCCTTAATGCTGGATGCTGAATTATCAAAACATCAGTACGAAACAATAAAGTACGTTTTGCAAAGAGAAGGATATGATATTTTGCCTCCTTATAAAAAAGTTCTTGATGAAAAGAAGAAATGTTATCCGGATAAAATCCAAGTGTCAGAAAAAGAAGCCACTGTTAGCTTACAAAGTCTGATGGACCATACGACAAAGCGCCTTTTTGAAAGTTTTTCGCAGGAACGAATTAATGCAGCAAATTTTGAATTTACTCTTACGTCGAAGTGGGGCTGTGATGGGTCATCTGGACATTCAGAATACAATCAAAGCTTGCCAAGTGATATAAGTGACAGGAGTCTATTTTTAGCATCGATGGTGCCTCTAAGTCTAAAAACAGACACTGGCGCGGAATTTTGGTGTAATAAAAGCCCATCGTCAACAAGGTACTGTCGTCCAATTTTTTTCGAATTTACTAAGGAGACAAAAGAAAAAGTCCTGACAGTTGTAGAAAACATGAGGATAAATATAGATGCTTTAGAAAAAACTAATGTTTCAGTTAATGACAAACATTTCAACGTAAAACATAATTTAGTGTTTACGATGATTGATGGTAAAACGGCTCAGACCGTTACAAATACTAGTTCAGCAGCTGTGTGTTACATTTGTAAAGCTAAACCCTCAGAAATGAATGATTTGGAAGCGGTTTCAAGAAAAAACATCGATAATGAAGCTTGTAAATTAGGACTTTCTTCATTACACGCTAGGATTAAGTTTATGGAGTGCATACTTCATATAGCATACAATAAACCCTTCGAAAAGTGGTCTGCAATCGATGCACGCAATAAAATTTTAAAACAAGAGAACAAGCAACGAATTCAGACTGAATTTAGGGAACGTATGAGCTTACGCGTAGATGCTGTAAAGCAAGGATCTGGGACATCAAATGATGGAAATACCTCAAGGCGTTTTTTTCCAACCCTGCACTTGTTGCAGATATAACTGGGGTAAATGAAGAACTAGTGGATCGTTTTCGTATAATTCTTCAAATAATAACGTGTGGGCAGAAAACTGATACCATGAAGTTTAAGAAATTTGCGTGGGCAACAGCTGAACTATTTGTTAAAAATTATAAATGGTATTTCATGCCTGTTACTGTCCACAAAATTCTTATTCATGGAAAGGACATAATAGATGCAGCAGTACTCCCAATTGGTATGCTCTCGGAGGAAGCAGAAGAAGCGCGTAATAAAGATTACAGGAACTATAGATTAATGTTTTCTAGAAAGTGCAGTGGAACTGCAACGAATATCGATGTTTTTCATCGTTTGCTTGAGTCGTCCGATCCATATATTAGTAGCTTAAGACGTCAACCTCATAAGAATATTTTAGAATTGGATGATGTAGTTAAAGATATGATAGTTGATGAATAAAATGCTTACATATTGTTTACCTATATGAATATTTTTTATTCGAGTTGGGAGGGAATAACCAATTTTTAGCATTTCTTTAATTAAATATTACTAGTATTTTCAATGAGAATTATATTTATACGAAATTTGTTCATTCAGGTTACATAAAAGACGACGCATTTCAACGAAAATTGTTAGTTTTCGCTTTTATCAATTAATAGGCGTGTGTCAAATTTAATCAAATTCTATTAACAATTCCGGCCTACACATTGAAAAGAAAATTACGTGAAATAATGGGGGTCCAAGGGAGGTACCCCAAGGAGTCAACGGATATCAACCAAAATTTGTAGTGCTTTTTCTTAGATCAACTTATAGACGTATGCCAAATTTCGTAAAATTGCGACCTATACATTAAGGACAAAAATTCTAGGAAAAATGGGGGTCCAAGGGAGGTACCCCAAGGAGTCAACGGATATCAACCAAAATTTGTAGTGCTTTTTTTTAGATCAACTTATAGACGTATGCCAAATTTCGTAAAATTGCGACCTATACATTAAGGACAAAAATTCTAGGAAAAATGGGGGTCCAAGGGAGGTACCCCAAGGAGTCGAGGGATTTTAAAAATTTTTTGTATTTTTCTTTTCTACTTAAATCTAAACAAGTGTGCAAAATTTCGTCGTTGTAGGATCACTCCTTCTATTTTTTGCAGTTAGATGTATGAAGAAATCCCACTGTGTGTCGCATAGCTTAATTTTTTGGACGAGGATGACGTTTGCTGTTGCGTCTTGAAAAAGAAGAAAAAAAAAAAATAATTTAGGTCCCAAACATACAAATTGAAAATGAACAAATGTCCCAAATATTCAAATTGAATTAAAAATTAACTTGTGCCCCAAAAATCATATAAATTGGAGGATTTGTTTATCATGAACAAATGCTCCAACCTTGTACAAATTTTTTGGGGCATTTGTTCATTGGGGCCTAATTACTCAGCGCCTATACCCTATTCCACTATGTGGTTAGGGTATAATGACTTTGTGCTGATATTTGTAACTACCAAAAACATTTGACCTAGACACATCTTTTATTATACTGATCGATTCGGAATCACTTTCTGAGTAGATCTAGCGATGTCCGTCCGTCCATGTAAACATATTAATCAAACTACACGTCGCAAATAAGAATATATTTTGACGAAATTTAGTATATACGCTTCTATCAGCCATAGGACGAATGCTATTGAAATTGGTGAAAATCAATTCATGTTCAGACCTAGTCCCCAATCAAATGGCCCCTATGCGATCGACTTAAATTGGGTCAAATTGGCTTTGGTCAAATTGGCGTTGTGTATGTTTATTACATCCATTTATCAGTAGTCCACAAATAAACCCCATAGGACATTTCTTAGTCATAGCCCCCATATGAAGCTGATTCACGATCTTCACTTTAATCTTTCAAAAAACAAAAATATTGCATAGATTTTTCTCAAATTTGGTTTGTATATATTTTGAAAGAAATAAGTGACCTTACCCAATATGGTTATGATCGGTCCATTTTTCGACCTAGTCCCAACGTAAACATAGCATCCGATGTGAACTTTTTTATATCCGAATGCAATAAAATTAATAACAATATCACTCAAATTTGGTTTATGCTTATTTTCTATACCTAATTAGTTGGACCTAAGAGACTATAATATTCTTAATTTTTATTTTAATTTGTTCATTGGAGAAGGTTCAATAGTATAACTCTTTGCTTGGATTCTCATTGCATTGGTTTCACAGCAAAGATATATGAATTAAAATTTCTACCAAACATATCTACTGCTTTTGGTTTGATGCAGAATATAGATCAATTTTTGAAACAATTCTGGTTTTTGGCATATTTAATATTGAGCCTGATTTAATTTCTAACTCAATCATGAAGATATTTAAGTTGTTGTAGAGATAAAGTTAATGTTTTCTTATCCCAAGCACAAAAAAATGATTGCTACGGAAAAACTCTAACTGATACTAACTGAAACTGGCGGTATTAACGAAAATATAAAATTTACGTACCCATTTAGAATTTTTAGAGATTAATGTATGCGAATTTGAGAACTATTTTTATATACATACGTCTTCCTACAAAAGCACTGAAAATATTGATGTCTTCTTATATATCACAATAAATTATGCATGCTTGTGCATACCATTGACTTGAATAGAATGGCCTTCAAAGTATTGATCTTATGATACTAAATTCTTGCATAGTTTTACTATGAAGCAAATATGAAAAAAAAATTAAAAGCTTTTTGACAAACTCCCTTCCCACCCCCCAAACTATGAGCTACAAAAATACGGATCACTTATTTTGTGTCAGCTTTTAGTTTAACAGTGGTCTAAATCGAACACTCTTCTGTGGTCACAAGCATTAACCGCCTAAGTCGAAAACCATGCTTTCGAGAAAAATAACTTTTTATATAAATGACTTGATTCAGTGTGTTTTCATTGAGAACTTTTTAAATAAGAGCGTTAGAGAAACAGGGATTTCACGTAAACATAAAGCGTTGTTAATAGGATATGATAGCATAAATAACTCAAATCTTTCTTAAATCGACTTAGACCGTTATCGCTTGTGAGCAGAGATATATTCCCTATACCGCTATGTGGTTAGGGTATAACAACTTAGTGCTGATGTTTGTAACTACCAAAAATATTTGACCTAGACACATGTATGCCGATAGATTCAGAATTAATTTCTGTATCGATTTTGCGATATCCGTCCGTCTGTCCGTCCATCCGATATGAACTTTTTAGATCAGCAGGTGGGCTTATTTTCTTTACCCACTTAGTTGGACCTAAAGTAATTCTCTAAACGCATGGTATAGGGTATCGCATATTCGGTCTAGACCGACCATAATTTTCTGTTTTATTCTATTTTTTACATGCATATATATTTATATTATTCAGAAAATACACACATCAACCGCGCAATGTTCTGGTCTGAAGCGCAGCCAACACATATTCTTATTTTCATATCAATTATGTGCGTTTCTAAATTTTGTACTATGCCGGACACAATCATGATTGTGTTACGTTTTAATATTTCGTTATCTAAACGAACATTTTTTTGTTTCGAAAACACATAAAACATATAGATTCGAGTGTAGCTTATTTTAAGTTCGTTTTCTTGCACGTGTACTGTTAAAAAACACAGAACATGTTCTTCAACGCGTACATCTAATAGTTAAAACATTATCCGCTCGCGATCGGAAAAAACGAAATTACGTCATAAACAACAAAGAAAATTTCTCTGTTTTCTATTTGATTTTTATTTTTATTATCTTTTCATTTTTATTTTTTTATAACTACTAATGAATTATTTTAGATTTTTTTTAATAAATTTGGTTGAAACAATTGTTGTCATTATTAAAGGGGTGTTTCAGATTTTTCCGATCGCGAGAGAATAATGCTTTAATTTTTAGATGTACGCGTTCAAGAACAAGTTCTGCAGTACACGTGCAAGAAAACGAACTTAAAATAAGCTACACTCGAATCTGTAAGGTTTATGTGTGTTCTAAACAAAAAATACGTGATAGAAAAATGTTCGTGTAGCTAACGAAATATTAAAATGAAACACAATCATGATTGTGTTCGGCACCGTACAAAATTTAGAGACACACATAATTGATATGAAAATAAAAATATGTCATTGTTGGTCTGAGCTACGTTTGTTTACATATATGTACGAGTGTTTTATTCAGTGTGTGTTTTTTTTTCTTCTGAACTCTGTTTTATACAAATTATTTATTTAAGCCTCAGCTACAATTTTGCTGAAGAATTAAGTGCGAAATCATTAATCGTTTTTGAGTTATGGCTGAAAAACTAAGCAAAGAAACATCAAGATAAAAAAAAAAATATAACTAGTCATAAAGAAAAAGTGTGACCTGAGAACAGCAAACCCTTTGGAAATTTTACTACACTGGCCTCGTACTTTTACTCTAAATTGGAATGTGTCACCCCACACCCGGCAGATAATGACCCCGAAAATGTCTCGAAGTGAAATTTGCTTTTTCGCTTTAAAGTGAAAAGCATAAAATTGCCGTGTGTCCATTTGCTACATTTACAAAAATAGCCACCATGGAAATTAAAGAGAGAGAAATAAATATTTTAAGGATATTATATCTCAATTTGTTTAACTTCTTTATTTGCATATCTGATAATTCTCTATGATTTGTTCAATATTTGTTAACCAATAACTTCTTTTTATTAAGAGTAGACAAATGGGTTCGGCAAAATCTGTGTAATGAAAGAATAAATTTTGATGATTTATTTAAATGAGGACGTTCATGCCTGGAATAATTACTACGTTAGCTAATTGTTGGATTGACTAAGGACATTGCTTTCAATACTCACTCTCCCCCTCCCGCTTTAACTTGCATAAGCCACTGATTTGCATTAATTAATGTATACAAGCAGATTCCAGCCCTCGAAATTCGAGTGCAAATTCTAGGAAATTTTATTTTTTCATTAAATAAAAACCTTAAAGGTATGCTATCAATTATAAAACAACACAAAAAACAAACTCATTTTTATTACAAACACATTTACAAATTTAATAAACACACACATAGCATTGTATAATTTTATGTATGTGTTAGTAGCAACTTTAAATGCAATTTACTCAAAATAAAGGAAAAAAATTAAAATCTGTAAATCTGCAAAACGGCTAAGAAGAAATACCTTTCAAACAGTATATGTTTTGTCAAAATCGGTATAAAACGGTAGAACAAAACATCGGCCACAAGAAATCTCCTCGGCTATTAATATTATAGATTTTGTTAAATATATAATTTCTTAAACAAACCTTTTTAGTAGAAAGAGGTGTTCAATGAAAAACAAATTGCGATATTACTTCTCATGTTGCACGTTTTTATAGAAGTTTATTGTTATATACAGAAATAAGTGAACTGTGCGGAATATAGGGAAAAAGCAACTCCAATAAGTAGGTTTTTAGGTCCTAAATGTTTTTATTTTTATTTTGTTTTTTTTTTTTTATTTTATTTAATGTTTTTCTTATTATTTTGAACTTGGGTTTTTTTTTTTTTTTTTTTTGTTGATTATTATTAATGTCTTATGTCTGCCGACCAAGTTAATACAGAGAGATTGGTTGAATGGTATTTGTTTTTGTAGTGTAGGTGCTGAAGACAGATGGATGCCTCAAAAAATGTCAAGTCAAGTTAATGAATATAAGAATGAATGTTGCTTTAGCTAAAGAAATGCGATAAACCTTAATCAACTACTAATGGGTGTGTCATTAGTTGGAATTATTTAGAAAAAATATTTAAAAAAAAAGAAAGAATATTAAAGCTTATATGGCCATATAGATTAAAAAAACGTTTTGGAGAATATTTTTGTTTATGGTTTTTATATGTTCGTGACAGAAATCATGTTAATGTGTTTTGAAAGACGAATTCTATAGAAACGAAATTCTTTTGAGTTTTTCTTTCGTATTGAAATTATTAAGAAAGTATTTAAAAATTTAAACGCCAACTTATAGAGTTAATTAAGATTTTTTTCTTATAATTCGTAACACTTTCTTTTAAGTTTTTTCGTTTGTTTTTTTTCTTTGGTATTAAAGCTAAGATTAAATTTGCTAAATCTTTGGTTTGTAAGTTTTAAAAATTTTTTTTTAATGCCTTTAGGTTCTTTTTACTTCATTATTATTATAATTGTTTTTAAGTTATTGGGAACAAGCTTTTGTTTTTGTCTTTTTTTTTTTATTGTTATTTTTTATTTTAATAAAATCATAAAGCTTTTGAAATCTTTATTAATTCATATTTTGCATTATTTGTCCATTAATCATTATGTGTTGTATTTAAAATCAATAACCTTTTTGATTTCTCTATCTTGGCTGAGGCTTTTTAGTTGTTTGTTATCTTATGTTTTTGCAATATATTTTTTTTTTATTTAAATTTCTTTTGTTCAACTGATATTTCGTTTATTTTTGAATATTAACTGTTAACCACGCATTTCATTTTTATATATATTTTTAGGAAATATATTTTTACACTTCATAATTTACGTCTTGTATAGAAATGAAATATCTAACATAACCTTAACCTGATATAAACTACAATAAGATTATATTAATATTTGATTAATATTTAAAAAAAAAAAACCGTTATTACAATATGAATTTTAATATATTTGTGATATTATTAAGACATTATTGCTGCGGTCTTAATACATTTTAATTACCTTTGATTTGCAAAGCGCTTCTCCTTGACACTACAAAGTGAAGTTTCTCTATGCCAATGTCATTTTTATACATTCTAAAATGTTTTTATTAAACAAATATCAACAAAATTGAATTGAATAAACTGCTTGGTAAAATTAAGTTTAACAAAAAAGTAAATTTTTTGATTAAAAAATATTTTTGAGATTAAATAAATCTTATTAAATTCGTAATGAAAAATGCTTGCAGTTACTGTAAGTTGAGAACTCTGCAACCGGAAGATCTTAGTTTGAGTTAAGGCACCCTTTGAAAAATGAAAAACCTTTAACCTATAATATTAATAGGCTAGGCGATTTCTTGTGACCGACGTTTTGTTCAACCGTTTTATCCCGATTTTGACCAAATGTATATTATTTGAAAGGTATTTCTTTTTATCCGTTTTGCAGATTAACAGATTTTTAATTTTTTTCCTTTATTTTGAGTAAACTGCATTTAAAGTTGCTACTAACACATACATAAAATTATACCAGGCTACATATGTGTGTGTTTATTAAATTTGTTAATGTGTTTCGAATAAAAATGAGTGTTTTTATGTGTTGATTTGTGAATTGGCTATAATTGATTAGCATTCCTTTAGGGTCTTTATTTAATGAAAAAATAAAATATCCTAGAATTTGAACTCGAATTTCGAGGGCTGGAATCTGCTTGTTTAATATAAATTCAACAGGAAGTACTTATTAAAAATTAATTTCAATATATAATCTGTCACAAAATGTAACGCATTTCGATCTAAAAATATTTAGTGCACAATTCGGACGAAGTCTTTTAAAGAGGGGACATTTTGCTCTACGACAGTAAGTTTTCGGATTATAAGCGATTGTATGTTCCCTGAAAAAATTATACCATTTTATATCCTCCACACCACTATGCAGTTATCTGTCCATCTGTTTGTCTGTCTGTCCGTCTATTGCAAAAATTCTCCTGTCCGTAATAGTTCGAGTTGCTCGCACTACTTAGGCTTAAAATGTTCGCCATAATCTGCAGCAGTTTAGTAATGCATTTGGAACCTCTAGACCAAATGGGCAAGGAATGACGTATGCAAATGTAATTTTTGTAAATTTTATAGATTTTCATAAAGAGTCAATTTGACATCAAGAGTACCCCACGGGTTAATTTCAGAAAATAAGTCCAGAATATTATTTCTTAGAATTATTAAAATATTATCAAAAAATTTTATCGAAATCCTTCCACAAATATATATTATTTCGATATTTTTTTTAAATATTAATATCCTTAAATTTGAATTTTGACCTTAAAGGGGGACAATTTACAGTATTTCAATTTAACCTTAATTTATTAGATTGAGAACTCATACCAAGTAGTATAATGTGTTCATAAAAGATATTTGAAATACTAAAACACCAAAAAGATGCACCCTAAAAGTTGAAAAAGTATGAAAAATCACATTTTTCTTCAAATCCGCTTAAATAGAAACGCTGCCCTCGCCAAACTAAGAACAGAATACCTACAATATCTGGCATATTTAATCACACATATTTTGTTAATAAGACCTTAAAGTCCAATCGTTGATTTCGGTAAATTTCTTGAACAAAATTTTGGAAAAAGTAAAATTGGAGATTTTGAAGTAGTGCTAAAAAATACGTACGCTTTTGACATTAATTTCGAATGGGATAATAATAGACGAGATGCAAAATACTTCACATAAGATCATTTTGGGATCAGGGGAAGTCGTGTTTAGGTCGTGTTTAAAATATAACTGAACTCGAACCTGTTTATTGTACATGTTCTGTTTTTTCTTAGTACACGAGCCACAACACGACTTAAAATATAACTGAACTCGAACCTGTTTATTGTACATGTTCTGTTTTTTTTTTCAGTACACGTACCAGAACTTGAACTTCAAATAAAGCAACACTGTGTAGTTTATGTGTGATTGAAACAAAAAGTACGTAATACAAAAATGTTCGTGTAAATAACGAAATATTAAAACGAACACAGTCATGGTTGTGTTGGGCACCGTAGAAAATTTAGAAACGCACATAATTGATATGAAAATAAAGATATGTGTTGGCTGCTTTTGAACAGAACATTGTGTGTTTCATGTGTGTATTTTCTGAACCTTGCTTTGAACACAATTCGCATCCAGAATGCATTGTCCGATTTAGCTCAAATCTTGCGCACTAAAGTTTTAGATCCAGTGTCACAATAATCCGATCCGCACACCTCAAAATTCGACCAACAATTTTTTTCATACAAACTGCTGTCACCCTAATGTACATATGTATCTGCAATGCATACACATTGTTGTTTGCTTGTTGTACATGTGAAAAAACAACAACAAGCAAAAAAAGTGTGTATGGATTAAACCATCTGAACTCAACTTAAAATATGACTGTTTTTTACATCACTGTTTCCAAATTGGCTGAAATTTGGCAGGATTAAAGTGTATCCGAGAAATAAGTAAAATCTTAAATTTAAGTTCACTGACGCATCTGGATCCGGAAATATGAGGTCTTGAATATCGGGAAAAACTATAAAAATGTACAAAGTTGTACTTACTTAATTATCATTTTCTTGATTAATATTATAGTGACGCAACTTATCAAGGTCGCATTTGAAAGGTTAATTAATTACCTTTAATTTGATATACAACATGATTTTTTTTTTTTGGAAAGGTCAAAGGTCACATCTCTTGACCTATAATTCGGGAGGCTATAGCTGTAAAAACGACAATTTTAAAAATCTGAAAAAAATATATGTTTAAGATTGGTTCCTTCCCTAAAGTTCCAAAAAATTTCAGACTGGGGGTATGCTTGGATCCAGAAATATTTATCATAGAGTAAAGGTAGATATTTAACAAGTGAATTATTATTATTATGAATGCTGTTGTTGTTGGCGTTGTTGGCGTTGTTGACATTATTATAATGAATGCTGTTGTTGTTGTTGTTGTTGGCGTTGTTGACATTATTATGATGAATGCTGTTGTTGTTGTTGTTGTTGGCGTTGTTGACATTATTATGATGAATGCTGTTGTTGTTGTTGTTTTTGACATTATTATGATGAATGCTGTTGTTGTTGTTTAGTTTTATTATAAATGTTTTCAATTACAAATTTGCTATCAGCGGAATAAATTTTAGCTTGTAATTGTGTTTTTGAAATTGGTATGAAGCTGTGCTGCTTTTGAGTTCCCGGAATTGTACGTAATCCTATAAATCTATCAGTTAGCAATTTCTCTTCTTCTTCATAATATTTTTCCGTTAAATATGCAAAGTTGCAGTTCTGAAAAGTTTGCTGACACCAATTATACAAGTGGAGAGGAGTAGTTATCTGATCTTCGAATGGACGTTGCAAGCTGGCTCTTCGTGCTTCACGCTTTACCGTTCCCCCAAGACCATCACTAGGTCCTTTGCCGTGACTGGTAGCAAAGAAATGCCACTCAGCGGAACAATTAAAATCTTCGCTATGATGGCATAAATTGGCAAAGTTTTTTTTATTTTTAAATTGAGCGGAAGAACCGTCCGAAAAATAAAAAATTTTCTTTGGTATTTTCAAAAACTTGTTTTTTAAAAACTCATTTAGGTGGCGATGAAATAAATGAACTGCTATGGTATTATGTATTAGACAGTCTGATATTATTATAAAATTTGTAGTTTCTAATTTTCCATTTGATTTGTAATAAATTGCTATTGGGTATAGTGTGGCCTGGCTATTATTCCATAAAAAGCCTTGCACAGAATCCTGAACCACAAAAGTTGCATTTTCGGAGAAGTCGCAAATTACTAAATACTCATTTTCTTCCAACGCAGACTTTTTGTGATCCATAAATGCACCCTCCTCTTTACATACGAATGAATGGGGTAGAAGAGTTTGCAGTTTAGCATAAAGAATCCAGAAAAGAATCAGTTTCTTTAATAATAGTTTCCAAAGAGTCTCTATCTACACCTATCCACTGTTTATATATGATTTCATCAATTTCATTTTCTAATAATAATTCACCAAGTTTCTCTTTAAAATTTTGTATATGTGGACACATGCTACATCTGCCAAGGTAGCAATTTGGTGATGGGGGATTGCATATAAGTCTTTTTAAACAATCTTTATAAGTTTCCAGCACAAAATCCTGCACATTTTCTATCAATTTTTTCAAGTTTATTGCGTGGAGCATTAGTTTTGTATTTTGATTTTTTTTACAAACACATACATTATGGCTTCCTGACGCATCTGCTAGAACCACATTTTTTGGCCGAAGTTCACAAAATTTAGAAATTCCAATAGTTATCCCTTCATGTTTTTCTTTAAATAAAGCATAAACTTCTCGAAGATTTCCGAGTAAAAGTCTTTTATTTTTTTTTTACTTTTACACCATTTTCTGTTATTGACACGTAGTCTTTACATCCTGGTAGACATCTGCTGACATCATCAGTTTCATAAAAGATTTTCACCACATCAACAATTTCTAATGGCAATCGTTTTCCAAGTTTTGGATTCGGTGTACTCAATACGCCTTCTGTCTCAACCAAGTTTTTTACCTTTCGTGCCATGAAATTTGTTATTTGAAATTCCTCCTCCATTCTTTTCAATGTCCAGCTTTTAGGTAAAATAGTTAAAAGTTGAATTTTATCACTGTTTTTAGTTATTGATTTAAACTTTTCTTTTAGTTGTCGATTATTTCCGATTCTGGGCATACGTGAGAGGTTGAAGGTGTTGAATTTGGGAAAATGTTGGTTTTAATTGATGTTGTTATTTTTTCTAACTTTCTAGTTGTATACACTTTTAATGGAATTTTTCTCGAACATATTGGAGATTCTTGTAAATATGTTAAACTTTCGTTTAACTTAGAAATTCGAACATCTCCCGAAACTGATGCTTCACTTTCCGAGTCTGAAGTCTCGTTTTCTGGCTCGTTCATAGATTGAATATTATTGTTTACACTTCCTTTTAATTTATAAAGTTCTCTTCTGCATATATCACATATTTTATTTGATATTGAAATGTTATTACTAATTCCAGTCATCCATTGCTGAACTTTTCGAAGTCCTCTTGCATTCCGGACATGAGCAACTTTTTTAAATGGATTACAACAATATATTGTATTAAATGACATATTGGTTACAGAGGCAAAAAACATCACTTTGAACACTTTTAGTTTTATTTAAAAATATTGATTTTATAGCAACACATGTGGTTTTTTAAAGCAACGTGCTTAGAATGGTTTTTTTTTCGTGGTGCTTCCTTTGACTTCTCGTTTTTCAATAATTTCTCTATATCCAAGTTATTTGACACTACGAACCACACCCGACAACATTTATACTGTTGTCTCGCTCTAACATAATTACCTGTCAAACCAACCCTAACACAGGTCTGTACTGAGTACAGTACAGAGCTAAAAAACCAGAAACAAATAGCTGCGTGCGTGCATAGCCCGCCGACGCTCACGAGCACAACCAACCACATTCATAAACAGTAACAGTAACAGCACCGACTTTTTAAATATCTACCTTTACTCTATGATAAATATTTCTGGATCCAAGCATACCCCCAGTCTGAAATTTTTTGGAACTTTAAGGAATGAACCAATCTTAAACATATATTTTTTTTCAGATTTTTAAAATTGTCGTTTTTACAGCTATAGCCTCCCGAATTATAGGTCAAGAGATGTGACCTTGGACCTTTCCAAAAAAAAAAATCATGTTGTATATCAAATTAAAGGTAATTAATTAACCTTTCAAATGCAACCTTGATGAGTTGCGTAACTATAATACTTTTCAAGAAAATGATAATTAAGTAAGTACAACTTTGTAAATTTTGACCTTTTTTTACGATTTTCAAGACCACATATTTCCGGATACAGAAGTGCCAGTGCCCTCAAACTTTGCACTTATTTTAGTTCTGTAATAATCTGTCTTCCTACGAAAAATCATACAATTTGGAGAAGGTAGTGTACACCCATTGGTTGATTTGACATGGAATTACCCGTATGCTTTGTTAATAAACCAACAAACAAAAAAGTTATTGTATGTGTTTACATTTATGCTCATTTTTGTTAATTATCTAATTAATTTTATACATCATTATAAAAAAATATACGATGTACCATTATAATTTGAAATCTACTATTTTTTGTCTCTTAGTGTTGACAACCTTGGTTATAACATTTTGTTTAGAACACGGGGGGTGGGTATAAAATATTCCGCAAAGCCGAATTTAATACTCTCACACGTTTCATCTGGTAATCCCCAATATAAAACATAGCTTCAAATAACCCAAACATTTTCAAGCTTTTCCTATACTGGCATAGTACTTTCACTCGCACTTGGAATTGCTCACCCCCCCAGATAATGACCCCGTAAATTTTCCACAGTGTTATCTACATACATATATAAAACCGAAAGCATGTATGTTTTTTTTTGTAGCTTGTAAGAGGCTAAACCATAGGACTGATTTTCTTGAAATTTTACCGAGTCTTATTGTGCATCTGGAAGGAATTATAGGCTATAATTTTTTGATATATTTAGTAGGCGTGACACCTCCCATACAAAGTGAATAATATCATATATATTGAGTACTATGAAATGGAATGTTTTGCATATATAGTAAGAGGTCACCTATTACACAAGGGAACAAGGTTTTTGTCGATTAAAAACTGAACGTTGTATTTAAGGTTGCTTGGGATGCTGAATCCAAATCTGCACTTGGTTTTTTTTAGCTCGACTTTTCACGATATACCGTTATGTCCAAAATTAAGGCACTTCCACTACATATATTGGAATAATTAGAAAAAATCCAAAACCCGGCAACAATATTATCTTTAAGCCGTGCTTACATTTGTTTTGAATTTGCCCAGTAGTTTCAGAGATATCGTTGAAGTTTTGAAAAAAAAGAAAAAAAAATTTTTTTTTTTTTTTCAAAAATACGCTTAGTACCTGTAACTTAAAAATGCGAGCTGATAGAGAAACATTTAGATTAGATTTGAAATCAGCGATCTCAAATTAGAGAAAAATTACAACAAAGTTCCAGTCAACGCCAAAAGGTTCAATTTTGTTCCGTTGAGTTGTTAAAGTTAGTAGCCATGTCGAAAATAATCGTATAAGTGGGCGTGTTACCTTTCATACAAAGTAATTATTCAATACCATATATCTCGGTTACTATGAGAGAGACAGTTTTGCAAATTCGCCTGAGCCCATAAGTTATGCATATGATTAATAGGACAAAAATGGGCGGGATCAAATCAATGGGCGTGGCAGCCCCTATGCAAAGTTAATATTAATTGTCATACATCTGGAGTACTGTAATAGTAAGAGCCTTGGAACTTTGCGTGACACTGTAAGTTATTCATATGATTAATCGCACAAAAAATTGGTTGTGATCGGAGCAATCAGCGTGGCACCGCCCATATAATGAAAATATATAATATCATGTAACTGGAGTACTGTGAAAGGGAATGCCCTGTCACTTTGTAAGAGTTCATTAGATATTAATGTGAGTAGTCAGGTAACAAATGGGAGATATAGGATTAGTGGGCCTGGCATTTCCTATACAAAAAAATATAGAGTATTATGAAAGCGACAGTTTTGAAACTTTTGATAAGTACATTAATTACCAATGTGAGTAGTAGTGGAAAATATGGGCGGAATCGCCAATTTTAAAAATCGCCAAAATCAAAAATCGCGAAAAACAAATATAGCCAAAAATAAAAATCTTCAAAATAAAAAATTAATTACCAATGTGAGTAGTAGTGGGAAACATGGGCGGAATCGCCATTTTCAAAAATCGCCAAAATCAAAAAATCGCGAAAAACAAATAACGCCAAAAAAAAAAAAAAAAAAATCGCCAAAAAAAAAAAAAAAAAAAAAAACTAAAATCACCAAAAAAAAAAATTAAATCGCCAAAATCAAAAATCTTTGAAATCTTTAAATGGAATTCTTAATGATCATTCAAAATTATTGGATTTAATATTTGCTAATGAAGTTTCTGAATGTTATACGAAGCGCTCAAACCCTATTTCTATTCCTGAAGATGGATATCACCCTACTATTGAAGTAAATATATCCATTCCATCTGGACTTGTATACACACCTAAAAAATGTGTTAAAGTTACACTATGTTTAATGAACTTATAAATAATACAAACTGGCATGATTTATCATCGTTATCTACTAGTACAACTCGTGCTATTGATCAAATGACTGAAGCTTTCTATCACAAGATGTATTGTTTTATTGAGTTATGTGTTCTTAAAATTTTTTGAAAATCTTTTTGGACCTCCTTGGAATACTAGGAAACTGGCTATTGCCAAGAATAAAAAAATAAATATTAAAAAAAATATAAGAAAACTGCTTCTCCTGTTAATCATGGAAAATACTTATGTTATTCATGTTATTCATGTTATTCAAGTTACAAAATGAAAAATAATTTTAAACGAAATCCGAAGTCATTTTACAAATTTTGTTAGCTCTAAGAGAAAAACTAAGGGCTATCCTGCTGTTATGAAATTCCTATATAATGAATCCTGTGATGATACTCTTTTATGCAATTTATATGCTGACTTCTTCTCAACTACTTACTCCGATGCAACTTTTGATGATTCTAATATCCGCTCATATACACTGAGTGCTACTCAAATGATATCAGTTCCTTCTCTTGCTATGACTGTGGTTTCTAATGAATTGAAAAAACTTGAATTTTCCTGGAACAGTAGTCCAGATAAAGCTCCGTCGTGTATTTGAATAAAATGTGTTGATGTTTTAGCTTACCATTAACACTCCTGTTTAATACCTCAATTAAGTACGGTTATCTCCCCAATATGCGGAAGGATTCATTCATTATTCCACTATTCAAATCTGGTGACAAAGCTGATATTAATAATTATCATGGAATTGCTAAATTAACTATTATAGCTAAAATTTTTGGAAAAATTATAACGGACTATCATGCCATCAAGTAAATACGTTAATTTCTCCCTTCCAACATGGTTTCCAAAAAAGATGTTCAACCTCTACAAATCTATTACAATTTACTAAAATTGTCGATCGTGGTTTTCCTGAACACAAACCAACAGATGCAATTTATACCGACTTCAGCAAGGCTTTTGATAAAGTCAATCATAAACTTCTTCTTAAGATATTACATATGATGGGATTTACAAATCTTAGCGCAAAGTGGATATATTCTTATTTAACCAATAGAACACAAAAAGTATATTTGAAAAATGTTACTTCAAAGCCGATAAATGTAGTGTCGGGAGCACCTCAAGGCAGCCATCTTGTACCGCTTATTTTTTCTTTGTTTATAAAAGATCTTCCGAATGTTATTCGTTTTTCAAACATCTTGATGTATGCGGATGATGTAATATTAAGGGTTTCCGGAATTAATTTGGAAAATACTTGTTTTTCTCATGGAACGCCGAAAAATTTGATATTTGTATATCAGCAAGCATTGAAAGAAGAAAAATATAAAACAAATAAAATAAAATATTTTAATTCCCAGGAAAAAAAATAAACCAAATAATTTGTTTTAGAAGAAGTAACTGGTTGAAGTTTGCCTGATAAGCTCATTATTTTAACACGGGAATGTCATTGGAGGCAGCTAGTTGCCTAGGAACTCATTATTTTCACTTTGAAAGTAATGCATAATGTAAGGAGCTGGCATGAAATATAAGTAGCTGTATAATACATTATTAGTAGCGCCTTATTTTCACTTTAGAAATAATGCAGTGGGCAGTGGTAGGTCATTATTGGTAATGCAAAAATCAATGAGCTGCTATTATGAAATTTTTCCTGGGTTGCACAATACAAACTACATATGAAAAATTGATTTTGAAAACATGAATGTCAGTAAGTCTCGTTAAGTCGTAGCAAAGCACGACATGTATTTTAATATACCAAAGGATATTTGTTTCAAAGTTTTGTTTATATTTAAGATTGTTACGTTGGAAAAACTTAAGTAAAAGTAACATACAGTGGCTCAAAGTCATACTGGAATAAACCATATTCTACTTCAATTAAAAACCCTTAATATAAACTAAACAAACAATCCGTTTTGCTATGATAGTATTAATAAAATTTTTACAAATTAGAAACCTAGTCAAAATTACAAAAAAAAAAAAAAAATAAGCTCAAAGTGATAATGGTACATCTTATTATTTCAATTCAAATTATGTCCAAAAGTGCTGTCAAATTTTAAATCTTTTATTTATTTAATAGAACATGTAATAATTTTATGTCAGCTTGATACGGCCATTTGAAATTGTCACCGAGAATCCGACAAACGCCTCACAAATTGAGAGAAATAAAAAACTATCAATTGAAGGAAAAGCAAAATAGCTGAAATTTTAATATCTATAATATTAATAGGCAAGGCGATTTCTCGTGACCGATGTAAGTTTTACAGTTTTACCCCGATTTTGACAAAAAAATTTATCGTTTGAAAGGTATTTCTTTTTAACTGTTACCCAGATTTACAGATTTTCATCGTTTGGAATATTTTTTTGGAGTTACGATCGTTTAAAATTGCTAGTAACAGATACATAAAATTATACAATGCTATGTGTGTGTTTATTAAATTTGTTAATGGGTTTGTGTTAATGTGTTGAGTTTGTTTTCTTCATTTAAAATGAGTTGAATTGTGATGCATACCTTTAGGGTGTATATTAATTGAAAAAATAAAATTTCCTAGAATTTGAACTCGAATTCCGAGTGCTGGAATCTGCTAGTTTAATATAAAAAAACCTTATAAAAATGGAAAACATTTTGAAATAAGCCAAACAACAAAAAAAAAATATTTTCCAGATCTTTCGAGCAATATCTAGTACGCCAAATTAAGCGTAATCCACATATGAGTGCTCCAAAATTTGCTGTAAAAGCCCAATAATATATTCTAAAAGATGTTAACCCGGAAACAGTGCAAACATGGGTTCAATGGCCAAGTTGCCGGTAAAGAACCGTTTATAAGTAAAACGAATAACGAATAAAAATCGTGTAGATTTTTTGTGGATCAAACAGTATACATAAATATTTTAAAGACAAATCTGAAGGACAATATTAAAAAATTGTGAATTGAAAACTGGTCCTTGAACCTCTCATATATACTCGTACTAGCACTTTTTGGTCACCAAACCAACCTGCTATCGGTTTGGTTAAGCATCAGTTTTAAACCATACAACTTTTGCTTCATTATTAACCTCAGAAGATACAACACTTTAAAACATGCCAATCGTTATTTCTGACATTTTCAGATTATTTCTGCAGATTATTTCGTAAGAGTTGCCATATGTGATGTATAGTTTTACATTCTATACATGGCTCCATTGCTCCATTTCTACGTTGAGCTTTATTTACGTATTTTTGAATTTTGTTGTTGTTTTTCTCAAAATGTTACTCACGAATTGCTAATATTTTGTTTGGTTTTGGAAATTCTATTCATACATTATCTTGAATAGAAAGAATTGATTTAGTGAATCTATTATTTAGTGCTTATAGTTGAGATTGAAAATTTTTTTAGGCGCTTTAAAATAAAGAAAATAAATTGGCACATTTGCTTCAAAAATTTATATATTCTGCATGACAGGTTATACAGCTGTTTCGGGAAGAGTCACCAACCCTCATCAGTAACCAAAAGCAGTAGATAAATAGTATGTTGGGTGAAAAGTTCATTCATATACCTTTGCTGTGAAACCAATTCAATTTAAAGAAACCAATTTAAAGTAAAAACATTTGAACATGAGCCTGAAAAAATTTTCAAATTTAATCATTGAAGAGATCAAAAACAATATTTTACGTTTGTATGAATATAAAATAACAAATAAATTTGCTTATATTTTTATTTAAATATGTTGTTAGTAACTATTGCATTATGACTTTACTCTTTACTCTTTATACTGCTTCTTGTTACTGTCTTGCAAAACATAATGCTTTTGATTTAATTAAAGAAAAACTCAATGATAAAGATCAAAAACAAATTATCTGTTTTTATATTCGGTAAAACAATAAATTAAATTTTATTTCCATTTTTTTTTTTTAATTCTATAAAAATACGGATTGGTAAAATACTTTTTGAGACATCATTGAATATCAGTGCTCTGTTTTTTGTATAATCGGCAAATTCTGTCTGGTGTAATTTTTATGACCTATGCCACTATGTGGTCAGGGTATAATGAGTTTGTGTTGATGTTTGTAAATACGAAACATATTTTACCTAGACACACCTTTTGTTATGACGATCGACTCAGAATCACTTTGTCGATTTAGCGATGTCCGTCTGTCTGTCCGTCCGTTAATGAAATTTGGTATATAAGTTTCTATCGGCCATAGGAAGACGGCTAATGGAATTGGGGAAAATCGGTACATGTTCAGACCTAGTCCCCATACAACCGACCCCTATGAGATCGAATTAAATCTCCGTAAGATTCAAATTATCACATAGATTGTGGTAAAATCAGTATAGGACAATTTTTAGTTACAGCCCCTTTACAATGCTGCATCCCGCTCTTCACTTAAACCTATTAAAAACAAAAATACTGCACAAAGTTTTTTTCATATATGTTTTCTTTGGTGACTTCACCAAATATGGTCAGAGCTGCAGGCAAAAAAATTCTATTCAGATTTGGTTTATGCTTATTTTCTATATGCAATTAGTTGCATCTAAAAACAATTCTCTAAATACATGGTATAGAGTATCCCATAGTCGGTCTACTTGTTACTGTCCTCATTTAGATCAAGTTTTATTTCATTTATTTAAATGACTTCGAAAATCATCAAAAATATATTAAATAATTGCAAAATATTTCTAAAACAATATAAAATATTTTAATTTATAAAATATATGTAGCCATGATTTTTTTATTATATATCGTTAAGATTTTTAATTAGCATATCAATTTGCCAGCCGGAAATTAGAAACAAAATTTTAAAGTTTTAATAAATATGCCTTTGAAATATATTTTATTGATTATAATATATGTCTTTTTTTTTTTGATAAATACTTTAACAATTTATTCCAAAATTATTCCATTTTAGAATTGAATAAGATTGTGTCATATATTTAAAAAAAAAAAACTTCTTAAGATGATTTAAAATAAAACTATAAAATATTATAAAAGAAAACCAACAAAAAATTTTATGAATTGACTTCTTAAAAAAGAGCGAAGGAGTTGTTAAATACACTATAAATCCTCAAAAAAAAAATTAATAATAATTTGCAAGAATTTCATTGAAAATTACCGTCAATATGTAATTATAAAATTATAAAAAAACCAAGTCGGCAATTTTTTAAATAAATGTTCAATTCTATTGTTCAACTGTCTAAGCTTTAAAAATTTATGGAAAGAAAAAAAACTAATTTCTCAATTATATATTGAGTGGCTTGAAATAATTAATACCAGGTATTGAAATTAAGGGTATTCAGAGTTAGATTGATTAGGGAATTTATTAAAAGATTTACAAATTAAGAAATGTGATAATTTTTAAATTTGTATATAGATAAGTATTATTTTAATTATATTATTATTCGACTTCTACTAGCAAAACAAAAGCATGATCTGCTTTAAAATATATTTTAAATATCTTTTAAAGATAACATTTTTTTTTTTTTTTTGAGCTTAATTGTTTAATTTTCTTTTATGATTTTCTTATCTCAATTCTTTGAGAAGATGAATTATAAAAACTATTTTAAGATATTTATTTACACTTGTTGGAATAAGAAAAGTCATGAACAAATATAAACTTTTAACGCATTTATATTTATTGAAGTTTCAAATCTTAAAAAAAGTAATAAAACTAGTTTAAAAATAAAATAAAGCATAAATTCTAATGACGTGCAAATTATTTTGGTTGCTGAGCTCAACACAGACAATTGTAAACCATAATAAATTATCTAAAATTCTAAGAACATAATACGAACAATATCTTATCTAAAACAGAAACAGAAAATCTATCTACAAGTAAAAATGCGGTCATGCAGAAATACAGATTTAAACGAATATATATTTTCTGATTAATATATGGGGCGTTTCATGTCAAATGATCCATCTTTTGAAGCCGATGTCTTCCGATTGGGATGAAATTTACACCAAGGTTAGTTCTATTGGATAGTAGTTTAGACACAATTTTTCAACAAAATCGGTCCAGAACTCTCTGAGTTATGGTGGTCAACATTTGACATTTTGGCCAATTAGGTGTTTTTTCTCATCAATGTAACTTTTTACCTATTGTTCTTATTAAAATTTGTCCCAAATAATTTAGATATGTATATCTTCAATATTTCAAAAAAAAAAAATTAAAGAAATAAAAAAATTGTTTTACTTTTTTGCAAAATCAAAAACTTTTTGACTTTTTTTCAAGAAAGCTTAGGTTTTTTCCTTTAAGAGTTTTTTGGTCGCTTAGTGGGATCCGAATGGGATATCTATCAAAATAAATATTTTGTAACTCAAGACGGTTTTTCAATTTTTAGCACATCCACTATTTTGAATTTTTTCCTATTTGTGTGTAAGCGTTTCTAAAACCTTACAAATAAAACTTATACTGAGAAACTACACAAATTAACCTTTCCGACGGTATGTAACGTACCTAAGTAAAACTTCATAACTTCGATACTGTAATGCCCGCAATATGTTAACCTCAGGAAAAAATCACTTTTTTGCTATAGTAATGTCGAAAAATTATTTTTTTTTCAATTTGTAATAATAATTAAATAAATATATAATAATAATAATAACAAAAATAAAAATAATTTAATAAAATTTAATCTTAACCACATTAGATTCATTTATATCATAACTACCTTTTTAATAAGTTTTAATTTAAGTTTTGTAAATTTTTAAATACCCAGTCTTTCATTCAGTCTATTTATCGCTCTTATTTGCTGCTTTTTTGCCAATCTTTTCTTAGCGTTACTAGGTTCAGCTGTGGATTAAACTGAGGTTGAAGGAAATCAACTTAAAGTACTTAACAGATGATTCTTCAAAAGATTTACACGATTACCGCGATTGCCTTAAATTGACTATGTGTCCTAATGCAACAACTTCTTGCCACTTAGGTGAACGTTCAAATTGTCCGGAAACCACATTCATCAAAGAGAGTTTAATCAACTCTTTGGACTGACAGCTTTCTTCTGAGCAAAAAGGGGAGTTTTTTGAAAAAAAGTCAAAAAATTTTTGATGCAAAAAATAAGTCAACAATTTTTTTTTTAATCTTTCCGAAGGATTGAAGAAATTGATATCTAAACTATTTGGGACAAACTTTGCTAAGAACAATAGGTAAAAAGTTACATGGATGAAAAAAAAAACTGTTTGGCCAAAATGTCAAATTTTGACCCCCTCAACTCAGAGAGTTGTTGACCGATCTTGTTGAAAAATTGCGTCTAAACTTCTATCTAACCTTGGTGCAAGTTTTGTACCGATAGGAAACATCGGTTTCAAAAGTTTTTAAATATAATATAAAAAAAAAAATTTTAATTTTTTCATAAATATAACAACAAATTGTTAATATTTTTGTTTAAAACTAATATATTAAATGTTATTTAATTACAAACATTAATTTCATATAAAACTGTGATTATTTGATTATGCCTAAACAAAAAATATTACAAAATTAATTTTTTTTTGGTTTTTATAAAATGTGTTTAGGTAAAAAAAAAATTTCTATACGCTACACCCATATGTGGTAAGGATATAATGAACTTACGCTGATGTTTATAAAAACCATAAATATGTGTCGATTTAGCGATGTACGTTCGGCCGCTTGTCTGTCTGTCTGCCTATAAATCTGTATGTCCATATAAGCCTTGTAATCAATACATATGACCTGGTCTATGAAAAGAGGACTTACGTGATAAATCTAGTTATCAAGAAAATAGTTGTTAAAGATCTCCTACTCTACCTGAATTGGTAGAAAAGTGGAAAATTGAAGTGACTTCTAAGCCTCATTTGCATAGACCGCCACATATATTGATGAAGTTCAGTACGTATGCTTTTGTCGGCAATAGTGAAATTGAAATTCACGAAAATCGCTAGTGTATGTGTGGATCTACTATAAACTCTAATCAGTAGTATTGCAGATTGCAGATTTTTTTCAAATTTGATTTATATATGGGTATTTCCACAGAAAGGTCAACCGCTACCAAAATATTAAAGTTGAAGAAAAAAGACTTTTCTGAGAAAATTTAGTTGGTTAATGCATTGGATTTTAAGAATATACGTAATTAAATACATATTACCATTTGTAATTTAAGAAAAGTGGTCTGCAAAGAGCAGCTTTGCTTTTTTTGGTTTTAGCGTTTTTAATTGACATTTTTCCTTGAGTTATTTCTAAGTGTTACATATCATGTCGATTGCACTCTTCTTATAGACTAAATATACCAACAATAAATATTTAAAAACACCACAGTAGAGATCAAGCAAACTCCGAATAACGGTATAATTCAAAGATTCTTTGTACTACATTCTTCTATCCCGTTCGCGACCGAAAATAAGCATTTGTGTTTAGTTCTCCGTGACCGTTGATCGGAATAGTTTGATATTTACAATTCAAAACAAAATAACAGAGATCATTTAAAAAAACCAAACCTAAAACATTTTGATCCATAAATATTTTTTTTATTGATTTTTAAAGTGTGTCCCGTTCGTGATCGTAAGTGTTAAATTTTTCAAAAAATAATACATATTGTGATAAAAATAAAATTTGTTTGTGCAGATGGAGAGTCGTTGTGGAGGTAAAAAAATTGCCCAAAAGAAATACATGGAAGGAATAAAAAACAATCCCATTAAGAAGAAGAAGTACCTAGAGAAGGCGGCAGAAAGAATGAAAAAACATCGCTCAAAGCTCATACAATTGGCGAGTAATAATAAGAAAGTGCTTAACAGCTTACGTCAAAAGGAGCGTGTAAAGAAACAAAAAATGCGCATACGTATAGCAAATGAAAGAAAGGAGACAAACATTACTTTGAAGCCATATAGCAGCAAACAGTCTTTTGGAAAAGCGTTAAAGAAGGCCGAAATGGCGTTGCCGAAGGAAGCTGCAAAAAGAACGAAAATTGTACAAGCTTTATTTGCAAAGTATGGTCAGGCAGCTGTTTTTGAGAAACCTGTAATAGAAAATTCTCAAGTTATAAATGAAGTACAGAACTTTTTTGTTTCTAATGACATTAGCGTTCAATCTGCTGGTAAAAAAGATACTCTGATCGTAGATGGAGAAATTATTGCGAAGAGATTTATGTTATTAACAGTGGCCGAAACATATGAAATTTATAAAAATGAATGTACCAGTGAACCTGTCAGTAAGTCTTTCTTTTACAGTTGTCGGCCCAGACATGTTCAGCTAAGTAGCAAAATGCCACATAATATGTGCGTTTGCATTTACCACGCCAACTTTGCGTTTTTATTGGATGGCTGGTCTAGAATTGTTAAATATTTTTCTGGTGGTCATCAACATTTTCTAAAATCAGTTTGTTGCAATATTGAAAATAAAAATTGTATGTCGAACCGTTGTGGAAGATGTGTAACCGATTTAAAAAGTGAATTGTTGCCCCTTGCCTATTTAAATAAAATGGATGAAGAAATACAATGGAAGCATTGGAGAAAAGTTAACGACAGAATAACATTAACGAACACAGTTGGTCCATTTTCAGATTTGATTAATGAATTAGAAGTGCAGTTACCTAAGTTTAAGGAACATTTCTTTGTTAAGAGAGTTCAACAGAATCACTTTAACACCACAAAGAATAATTTAAAAGAAAATGAGCTGGTATTACAATTAGATTTTGCCGAAAACTATCGGATTTTATTCCAAAATGAGATACAAAGCGCACACTTTAACTACAAGCAAGTATCAATTTTTACTTGCGTAGGCATGGACTGTTAATAAAACTCAATCATTTGCTATTATAAGTAATAGTTTAAAACACAGCAAAATTGATGTCTATATTTTCTTGACAAAAATACTCGAGGAACTAAAACAAAAACACGGATATTTTAACAAAATATTTATATTTTCTGACGGCAGTAGTTGCCAGTTTAAAAACAAATTTATAATTTATAGTTTAATGGACTTTAAAATAAGATTTGGATGCGAAGATATTGAATGGAATTTTTTTGCAACATCGCACGGAAAAGGTGCAGTCGATGGCGTTGGAGCCGTAATTAAGCGGAAAATGATGATGCATCGGATTTTTATCAGTGTGCAAAGCAAACCGTTAAAGGAATCATTATTTTATACGTAGATGAAAATGAAATTGATAAGGCTTCTTTTTTGTCAGATAAATGGAATAATTTACCAAATATAACCGGTATACGAAAACTTCATTGGTTTTCTTGCAACGCAAACTTAGATATCCATGGAGCTCAAACTGTAATATCTTTTAAAATTAAAATAAAATAATAATTCTTTTATTTTTGTTATCATTGGAATATATCTTGTTTTATTTATTTTTTATACTTATAAATAAAAAATTTTAAACCTAAAAAATGCCTTTGGAATAATTGTCCCGTTCGCGATGTCCCGTTCGCGATTCTAAAAAAAATATTAAAAAAAAAATAATATTAAGGATAATTGAAAAAAAAACAAAATGCTAAATAAAAGCTTTATATCTCTGCTTTAGTTAAAAACTAATCTCCATTTAATAAACTGACGAAATTCGCAGAGTTTTAAACAAAACCACACACCGAAAAAAATGACTTACATTTTTTGTCCCGTTCGCGATCGCAAGTTTATCCAAAATATTTGGGGAACGTTCATATTTTATAATTTTCTTTTTGTTCTCAAAAATTGTTCTACTAAAATGCTATTAATTATTTATAAAAAGTTAAAAAAAAATTTGAGTTTTGATATTTTTTTTCAAGTTGAGTGCGTACGAATGTCCCGTTCGCGATCCTGGAAATGCCCATATGTTTTTAAGAAAAGTAAATAACTTTACTAAATCAATGGTCTCAAGCATTAACTGCCTAAGTCGAAAATCATGCTTTAGAGAAAAAAAATTTTTATTACGACTTCATTGCGACTTAGGTCAGTATATTTTTATTAATATATTTTTAAAAACATTTTTTAAGAAATGGGGATTTCACGTATGTACAAAGTTTTGTTAGTGGAATGTGATAGCATATATAACTTAAATCGTTCTTAAGTCGACTTAGGCGGTTATCGATTGTGACCACAGAAATATGGTCATGATCGGTCCACTTATTGACATAGCCCAATTAAAAATAACTTCCGATATGAAGTTTTTCATATTTGAATGTCGCACATTAATAACAACTAGCAGAGCCCAGACCTCGTAATTCGAGTGCAAATTCTAGGAACTTTTCATGCTAATCAATTTAAGCCAAGTCAAAATTCAACACTTTTAAAATAAAATTCATTTAATTTCAGTATAAATATTTGTTGAACACACAGAGGGCATATATAAAGGGGTTTCTTAATAAATAATTGTAAAGGAGCCTAAAGGTATGCTAATCAATTTTAGCCAATTCACAGTCAACATAGTGCTTTTAATATTTATAATAAACAAACACACAAATGAAGATTACTCAAAAAAAAAAAAAAAAAAATGTTCCAGACGGTGCAAATCTGTAAATCTGGTGGACAGCTAAAAATAAATACCTTAAAAATGAGGTATGTTTGGTCTATATCGGTTATTAACTACAATTGTTATATCGGTCACAAGAAATCACCTTGCCTATTAATATTATAGATATCACTAACATTTGATTTTACTAATTTTTCCCAGCCAGTTATTGCTTCAGCAAATTTGGATCCAAATCCTCGCTATCAAAACCTGTATAGGGCCTTGTATTGGTTATTGTTAATACATTCTAGGCCGACTATAATTTTTTTGCTATATTTGTCTAATAAAATTTTATGATAAAATAATATTTTTTGTTGTTTTGTATGAATAGTTTTTTTTTATATTGAAATAATTTTTTTTTTTTTTGTGTATAAAATATTAATTTTTTTTAAATAAACAATAATTTTTTTGAAAAAAAATTGTTTTGGTTATTCAAATCAAACCAAACAGTTTTCGGTACAAGCTGAGTTTGGGGAATTTTTTTCAGAAAATTTTGTTAAGTTTAAGAAAATTGAATTAAAGAAGTAAATTTAAATTTAAAATCCAGTTAACCAAGAGCATCCAAAAGAAGTGATAAGGCCAACCATCACAATTTAATATAAGTGATCCAGTTTTTAAAGGGAATTTTCCTTTCGGAAGGCAAATTTAAAATAAACAAATCAGAAAATTGTAGGCGATGTAGAATGACTAGAACATAACCTATACCTTGAGAAAGGGTCTTAGGTCCAACTAATTGTACATAAAAAATAAGCATAATTCAATTTGAGTTGAATGCAGATATGAAAGCTTCATGTCTTATGTTATTTTTATATGGGGAATAGGTCGGAAAATTAACTTATCTTGACCATATTTAATACAGTGACTTATTTTATGCAGCTTTATATGGGCGCTATGACTAAGAATTGTCGTACAAGATCTATGTTTTGACTACCAATTAACCCTTTCACGACCGAACTTCAACTGCTGGATATTTTTTATTTTTTTCAATTCCTTCAAGGAAAAACTCCATGGGAAATATCTATCCCATTGGTCGACAACGGTCAAAATTAGTGAGCAAATAATTTTCTCCGCTCAAAGCAATCCAGTGATTTGTGTTTTTATTTTTTACATAAATAAAAAAAAATTTTCATATAGAAACAATCTATTCAATTAAAACATAACAATTATCACAATGTTCAATAAATCGCTGATGAAGGCTGAAATGCCAGAAACCGGTCCGATTAAGAATACAGTGCAGTTATGAATTTTTGTAATATATGCTTTCTACTTCTCTACCACGCACCATTTTAAACTGTAGTTTTAGTTTTGTATTTTTTGTAAATTTTTAAATATAGATCACAGAGAATCGATTACTACTTGTTTAGTTTGTACTTAAAATGGGAGGGAAACTCAATATGTTCCTTTTGTAAAAAACTTTTTTGTTTCACATAAAACTTTAATTGCTTCGAAGATTAGCATAATGTTTTTGTATTTTTGAGATATTTAAAATTAACCTTTTTCTAAGTATTTTATTTATAGTTTAATTAATTGTTGATTTAATATTATGAATTTTTTTTATTTAATTAAAATATAAAACTATAAAACATCCTTTTTACCATTGATGACCTATTGGCCATAAATATCCCGTACTGAATTTTGCTGAATAATAAACCGATCCAAAATATTTTGGTGTTTCTGAAAACCATAAATACTGGTCCATGTTACGTCAAAATTTTAATGGCTTTGGTTTTGACATCCAAATATGATTTAAAAAAAAGCATAATTTTCAGAGTTTGAAGTCACCACCGTCTTTGGTCCTGAGAATACATGTGACAACTTTTTTGATATCATCTGAAAGCTAAAACTATCATCTGTCGACCCAAGTGAACTAAAAAAAAATCGGTTGGAAAATATGGAAAATATAAGAAAAAATAAAAATATGTATCCCATTGGTCGTGAAAGGGTTAATCGGTATAATAAACACACACAAAACAAATTTGACCGAGATCTATATAATAATATGGCAATTTAAGTTGAACTCATATGGGTTATTTGTATGGGGACTAGGTGTTAACATGTAGCGTTTTTTACCAATTTTAATAGCATTTGTCCTATGGCTTATATACCAGAATTCGTTTCAGATTTCTGTATGTAATTTGATTGCAATTTTTACATATACACACAGATGGACGGACAGATGAACGGACACGCTAAATCATCGCAGAAAGTAATTCTTAGTCGATCGGTATAATAAATTGTAGGTATAGGTCAAATATTTTTAGTAGTGACATCAGCACAAACTTATTATACCCCGACTACATAGCGGTGTAGGATACGAAAATGTATTGCAGTACTTTAGAAATTTATAGAAAAATATCATCGACGAGACAAAATTATTTTCTGGCCTGATTCAGCATCTTATATGAAGCAATTACTGCAATTGAAAACTTAGAAATACAATTATTTAATTGAATTTAGGCCAAAAAGAAAAAAATCAGCCCCCAAAATATTCTTCAACTAAGAACATTTGAAACTGTGTGGGAGATTTTGTGAAAAGGTATGTTTATAGAAACGAATACCGCGCAAAGGCAGCTCAAAGCTAGAGGCAATTAAAACGTCCATAGCTGAAGCAAGACTTATTTTGTATACTATAAATAAATGTTTAATGGCAAATGCTTCTTCTTTTCCATACTTTTTTTTGCCCATAAATAGGTTGAGAATAGTCTCTAATGCGTCGATTATTAAAGTCAAGCACGGGAAAATTTCTTAATTCCTTTTCTCCAGTAAAATTTATACAAAGATAGAAATATAGCGGCCACATCATTCTATATTTCCGATGGGTTATTAAAAACATGAAAACTATTTAAATATATCAAATCAAACAAGAAGAACCAAATACATTTAAATCGAGTCATTAGTGTCTATAATACATAAATTCGAATATAAATATATCGGCAAATTGCCATTGTGAGATTCTTGGCATTAAAATTGTTGGCAGTCAATAGTAAATACATTTAAAAACCGGCATTTAATTAAAAGAAATATATAAAATTTTGTTACAAAATCATTATGTTCATTTCCCACAACTTTTAACAAGTTTTTTTTTTTTCGATTTTAAGACTTTGTTCACATTTTTAATTAAATGACATAATGTTTATTTATTTTTTTATTTGCATAAATTATTACTTTTTTTTAAGCTGCCAATAAAGTTAGTTTTAAAACTATGGTTTATATATTTGTTTTCGTTTTATTTCATTTATATTTTTTTCAATTTGGAACTTGTTTGAAAGTCTAGTTTTATTTACAATTTGAAAATATGTGAATAGATTTAAATAAAGCTAAAGCAAACCTGTAAACTGTTTTTAATAAAAAACAAAACAAAAAATTATTTATTTTTTTATTTTTTTAGTTATTTACATGAAAGAAATATATGAAAATTGAAAACGTTTAAAGTGACAATTTGATCGGTAGATCTCATAACATTGAAAGTATTTAATACTGAATCTTAGATTGTTGTATACTTAAAATATTCGGTTATTGTGTGAAATCCTAGTGAATTTTTTAAATAATATTATGAAAATTAGTATACTTAATGCAATTTTCCAGGCATTTTTGTAACACTTCGACTGAGTTGCATTTGTGGCTCAATAAGTCTTTTAAAACTTCTCTCGTAGTTAATAAAAAATTCAACATTGCTTTCGTCAACTACCAGCTGTCAAATTTTGAGCAAGCGCCGCACAGTGGGGCCTTTTGATGTTTTTCGTTGCAAAAATCATAACTTTTAAACTAATTAAGATATTTTAAAAATTTGACTTCGTTACTTTTAAAATGAGCGCTGGTACGTCCACAGGGGGCTTTAATATATTCTATCAAGCTTCAATATTATTTTGGAGCTAATATTACATGTTGCAAATATAAAGATAATGTGCTGAAATTTGGAACTTAAAGTGCTTTTGACCCAAAGACAAATCCTACAAACCCTACCCTACCCATGTTTAGACCTAGTCCCCATACAAATATTCCTTAAAAGTTTTGTTAAAATACCACAAAAGATGCCAAATTTGCAAATTTCTGTATTATATTTAAACAATTTAGAAAAATAGTTCAGAACAAGTAAGAAAGTTATAGTCGGTCTAGACCGACTATTCGATACCCTATAGCATGCGTTTAGTGACCCTATGTCTTAGGCCCAACTAACTGGATATAGAAAATAAGCGTAAACCAAATTTGAGTGGGATTTTTATTAATTTTTTTGGCTGCAGGTATGAAAAAGTTCATATTGGATGCTATATCTATATGGGGACTAGGCCCAAAAATGTACCGATCGTGAACATGTTTGGTAAAGTCTCTTGTATTTTGCAAAAATATATACAAACAAAATTTGAGAAGAATCAGTGCAATAGTTTTGTTTTTGATAGATTTAAGTGAAGATCGGGAAGCAGCTCTATATGGGGCCTATGACTAAGAGTTGTCCCATAGGGATCATTTTCGGACTACTCCTTAATGGATGTAAAAAACGCATATAAACCCAATTCGACTAAGATCTATAGGACAATTTGAATCTTATGGCAATTTATGTCGATTTTATAGGGGTCATTTGTATGGGGGCTAGGTCTGAACATGGACCGATTATCACCAACAGCGTTTATGCTATGGCTGACAAAAGCTCATATACCCACCTTCGTCAAAATATATTGATATTTGCGACCTGCAGTTCGATTACAAGGTTTACATGGACACAGACGGACGGACGGACATCGTTAAATCGAATCAGTTAGTGATTCTGATTCGATCGATATAATAAAAGATGGGTCTAGGTCATATATTTTTGGTAGTTAAAAACAGCAGCACAAAGTCATTATACCCAAACCACATAGTGGTATAGGGTATAAACACTCTAAAGTTTTAATGAAATCGGATTACTTTTGGACCTATTTTTCCGTTTTTTTTTATATAAAGAAAGACACCCAAAGTTCTAAAAATTCTTGGGTACGACGAAGACTCTTGCAAAGATTTTTCTGGTCTTCTTCTAGTTCGGTCAGTAGATGTATGGGTTTTGGGAAGATTTTAAATTTTGTGAATTCATTAAGCCCGGTGAAATAACTTTTCATGAAGATTTCCTTTGTACGATTGGAGGCTTTCCATTTTGTCTTAATATTCATGAAAATAGTATGAAGTTTTCTTTCTTTCTGTTCTGGTAAAACGTCTACTTCTTTTATAACAGCCAATCGTTTTCCGAACTTTTCAATAATATCTAAATTTTGAAGTTTTCTCTTAACTTTTTCAACTTCCACGAGGGGGGTTTTTTTTTTTGTCAGTAAACGTGGATACATTAAAATACATCGACGATCAAGATCTTCACGCTTCTTCAGTACTAGAAACACTGATCGCATAATTGGTCTTTGAACCGCGGGAAAATATATAAGTCATTGAGTGTCAAATCAGCACTGTACGACGGAGGAGACGTATATGATTGTTTGACCCGTATTATATTGGGCAATGATCCGTGTTTGGTGTACAGAGAAAACAAATTCTGTTTAAAAACAATTTAATATTTTCTTTGTACTTTTCTGCCTTTGAGTCAACTAGCCATTTTTCGGTTAATTCTGGGTTAAAATCTATGAAACTCTTTTTTTATACATCGTTAAAAGGAGTGTTTACATAGATTTGAACTATTAAAACCGTTAAGGGTACTTAGATATTGTTCGTCAATTAGCCATTTTTGGGTTAATTCTGGGTTAAAATCTATGAAACTCTTTTTTTTATACATCAGTGAAAGGAGTGTTTACATAGATTTGAACTAGTAAAACCGTTAACGGTACTTAGACATTGTACGCCACCTTCTCACTTTTATTTTTTAACTCAATCATTTTGGTACCTTCGTACAAGTCGTGCTAAGCTAAATTCACCATTTCGGCATTCTCAAGGTAATACCTATATCTTAATAAAATAAAATAGAGATTTTCTTCTCTAATAAAACCTAAAAATCAAATTGTGTTTTTATTTCCATATTTTTTTTTTTTTTTGCTACATACGCAAACATTTGTGGTCCTTCGAACCGGACATGGTTCGTATTTCGATAAAGTTGATAACCATATTTCGAGTTGATTATGAACAGAATTATGTGGTCTCAATACTAAAGATTTTATCAGAATAGAAATGCTATAAAATTTCGTTTGATGCGATCGAAAATACAGTTGTTACACTTTAGAAAAATTTAGTTGGTGAATTTTTTTTTTTCAGCAAACAAGTAATTGTATACCGTTAAGAATATATCCCAAAAAACAGGCAACCATTAGTTTATAAGTAATTTTTAAGCGAAATTTAATTGAGTTAGGCTCATTTCGAAAAACCCATACAGGCCGGCAGCTCTTTACTTTCAGGCTCATGCGCAAATAATCAAGATTCGTCACCTGTTACAAATCTTCCAGCACAAACACAAAGCTGGGCACTTAATGGTTGTTTATGTCAAATCTTAAAATAATTTATTAAAACATGTTCTCCTAAATCGAAATTGATATTTTATGTTTGGTGCTTAAGATGTTGTATTGTGTGATCTTTGACGTTTTAATTTCATATTTTGTGAAAGTAAAATTTACCAAAGAAAACAAAAATAATAATAAAAAAAATTTTTTTTTATTTTAAATAAAAAATTCTAGCAAATTTTAGCTTAAGGCACAGAAGAAAAAAAAACACAAAATGAAAATCCACCATTTTAATAAAATGATTGATTCAGAAAAATAAATTTGAGTGTAAAACCATAGAAACAACAAACAAAAAATAACTTAAAATAATAATTACAAAAAACCTTGGGAAAAAATCTAATTTACGTCATTTGATTAGAAAAAAAATTTAGAAAAGTGAATATTAATAAACGATTATTTTTTGTTTTCAAGAAAAAGGGGGATAAGTTTTTGTTAATAATTAACAAATTTAAGCATTTTGTTTTAAAGTACAGAAAAAAAAAATTCTCATGATTTAAATCTAAAATCTTTCATTAATAATTCTTATCAATTATTAATTTTTTTTTATATGTATGTATATAAAAAAAAGCCATTAAACAAAAAGAAACATGTTAAACATGTTTCTCAATTTTTTATGAATAATAATAAAACATGACAGATAAAATTGAAAACAACAAAAAAATAAAATTAATATAAAAATTTGTGTTTTAAGGCATTTTAAATTGCCGCATAACCTAAATATTTTATAAAAGCTAACAGCAGCAACAACTGCAGCAGCAGAACAATAACAACAACAACAACAATGAAGCCAAGAAACACCTTACACACTCCATTAACTTATAAGTGTGGTGGTCAATACTAAATTACATGGCGGATAGAGAAACACCACAGACAAAATGAAAATACCAAAAAAACACAACAAAAACAAAAACTCTTAAAGCTGCAGTTTAAGCATAATTATAACCAAAACCAACAACATACATATTATTATTATTCTTTTTTTTTTCTTTTGGTCAACTTATGTACAAGTGTGTTTCGGTCATGGGGAGTTCAGTAACTTATACTTTTCAATCTATCAGCAGTAGTCATTCTTTAATAATTTTTTTATTTATTTTTTTTTTAATATTTAAAAAACATTTAGGCATTAGAGTAATATTTGTCTAGTATCTAATGGGCTTTTAGTTCGTAATCTAAAAACATTTTTTTTTAAATTAAAAAATAAAACCTTTAAGAAAAAAGGCGCCTCATATTAAGAACTACAAAAAAGAAAAAAACTTTCAAGTTACCGTGTGTCTTAGTAGAACATTAAATCAGGTGAACTTTATTCTGTTGTGTTTAAACTTTTCTTTTTATTATTAATTATAAAACCACCTATAAATTTTGATGAGAATATATTTATTTTGATTCGTAATCTTTACTAATGACTTTTTAAAAGAGCAAAAAACAATACATGAATGATTTTTGTTTATATTATCTAATATTCATTAATAAAATATTTTAATATTTATAAAGTTTTTCTCCCACCTTACTATTCATAATCATAATTATAATTTTGCATATATAAAATTTACATTATTTAAGGTTTGTTTTTATATAATAATAACTTTTGAATTGGAACAAAGAAAACTGATTTTGCACGAACGCAATAAAATTTCAAATTAAACCATTGCTATTGATACATGCAACTACCACTTTCAAATCTATGAAAAGTGTTGAAAAAACCGTCTATGTTCATTTAACTATTGAAAGCAAGTGTGGAAGTAATGGCGAAAATGACCTAATAGCAGCTCATAAATTCATTTTATTTATAATCAGCCTTAACCCGATACGCTTCGCTACACCCATCGTAACGAAATAAAAAACTGTTGAAAACTGTTTTATTTATATTTGACGATTTTTGATTTCCGACTTTAGATTTTGGCGATTTTTGATTTGGTTTTTTTTTTTTTTGTTTTGGCGATTTTTGTTTTTTTGCGATTTTTGATTTTGGCGTTTTTTGATTTTGGCAATTTTTGTTATTCACGATTTCCGTTTTGGCGATTTTTGATTTTTGGCGTTTGCGGTTTTTTGCGATTTTTGTTATTCGCGATTTTCGGTTTTAGCAATTTTTGATTAGGCGCATTTTTGTTTTTGGCGATTTTTGTTTAATTTTGCTATTTTTGATTTTGGGGATTTTCATATTTTGTGATTTATGATTTTCGTAATTTTCGATTTTGGCGATTTTTTTCTTTATCAATTTTTATTTTTTACGATTTTTGATCTTGGCGATTTTTGATTTTAGCGATTTTTGATTTTAGCGATTTTTGTTATTCGCGATTTCCAGTTCTGGCAATTTTTGTTTTTGGCGATTTTTGTTTTTAGCAATTTTTGGTTCTGGCGATTTTTACTTTAAGGATTTTTGTTTATTTTGTGATTTTGGATTTTGTCGTTTTTTGTTTTTTTTTTGCGATTTTTGATTTTTGCGTTTTTTTGATTTTGGCACCTTTTGTTATTCGCTATTTCCGTTTTGGCGACTTTTGATTTTGGCGTTTGTGGTTTTTTGCGATTAGTATTATTCGCGATTTTCGGTTTTAGCAATTTTTGATTAGACGCATTTTTGATTTTGGCGATTTTTGCTTTTTTTTTTGTTGCTATTTTTGATTTTGGGGATTTTTATATTTTGTGATTTATGATTTCCGTAATTTTTGATTTTGGCGATTTTTAGCTTTAGCAGTTTTTATATTTACGATTTTTGATCATGGCGATTTTTGATTTAAGCGATTTTTGAATTTTGCGATTTTTTAATTTAACGATTTTAGTGTTTTGCGATTTTTGTTATTCGCAACTTCCGGTTCTGGCAATTTTTGTTTTTGGCGATTTTTGTTTTTAGCAATTTTTGTCACTCGCGATTTTTGGTTTTGGCGATTTTTAACTTTAAGGATTTTTGTTTATTTTGTTGTGAGTTTTGATTTAGTCAATTTTTGTTTTTTGCGATTTTTGAATTGGCGATTTTTGATTTTGGCGATTTTTGGCTTTAGCGATTTTTATATTTTACGATTTTTGATCTAGACAATTTTTGATTTTAGCAATTTTTGAAATTACCGATTTTTGTGTTTTGAAATTTTTTTATTCGCGATTTTGGGTTCTGCCAATTTTTGTTTTTGGCAATTTGTGATTTTAGTAATTTTTGTTATTCGCGATCTTTGACTTTAAGGATTTTTGTTTATTTTGTGATATTTGATTTTAGCGATTTTTGTATTTTGCGATTTTTGAAGTTAGCGGTTTTTGTGTTTTGCGATTTTTGTTATTCGCCATTTACGGTTTTGGCGATTTTTAATTTGGTGATTTCGGCCATAGTTTCCACGACTACGCGCATTGGTAATTATTGCTTGATATTTTTTTTGTATAGGCGGTGGCACGCCCATTGTTCCGATCCTGCCCTTTTTGGGCAAGTACCCACGTTATTAACTTATGAACTCAGACAAAGTCCCAAGGTTTTTTCTATTATAGTACTCGAGATATATGACATTATATATTTACTTTGAATGGGGGGTGCCACGCCCATTGGTCCGATCATGCCCATTTTTTATCGGGCTACTTACATTAATAACTCATGAACTCAGACAAAGTTCCAAGGCTTTCACTGCTACAGTACTCCAGATATATGACATTATATATTTACTTATTTACTTTGTATTGGGTTGCCACGCCCACTGGTCCGATCCCGCCCATTTTTTTATCAAACTACTCAGATTAATAACTCATGAATTCGGACAAAGTTCCAAGGCTTTCACTGCTACAATACTCCAGATATATGACATTATATATTTACTTTGTATGAGGGGTATCACGCCCACTGATCTGATCCCGCCCATTTTTTGTAATTTGTGTGTCATAGTTAGTTGTGATTGTGGTATTGGTCGTGTGCTTGTAGCAATTGCTTTATAGGTGTATATGTATGGATATACTCCACATGTCCTGAAGTCCAGGTCGTGTGGCTTAAAGCTGGCTTGGCACAACCGCCACTCTTCCTTTAGTGCTGGAGCTACCGCAGAAGTAGACATAAGAGCTCGTCTAATATTTATTTGCCGAATTAAATTTTTAAATATTTCCATAAAAAAGGTTAGAAAACAAAAGAACATATCTTTAATATTAATAGGCTAGGCGATTTCTTGTGACCGATGTAAGTTTTACCCCGATTTTGAAAAAAATTTATCATTGGAAAGGTATTTCTTTTTAGCTGTTAACTAGATTTACAGACTTTCATCGTCTGGAACATTTTTTTAGAGTTATGATCGTTTAAAGTTGCTACTAACACATACATAACATTGTACAATGCTATGTGTGTGTTTATTATACCCTATACCACTATGTGGTTTGGGTATAATGACTTTGTGCTGCTGTTTGTAACAACCAAAAATATTTGACCTAGACCCATCTTTAATTATACCGATCGAATCAGAATCACTTTCTGAGTTGATTTAACAATGTCCGTCCGTCCGTCCGTCCGTCCGTCCGTCCGTCCGTCTGTGTGTCCATGTAAAGCTTGTAATCAAACTGCAGGTCGCAAATATGAATATATTTTGACGAAATTTGGTATATAAGCTTTTATCGGCCATGGGATGAACGCTATTGAAATTGGTGAGAATCGGTCCATGTTCAGACCTAGCCCCCATACAAATTACCCATATGAAATCGACATAAATTGCCATAAGATCCAAATTGTCATATAGATCTTACTCAAATTGGGTTTGTATGCGTTCATTACATCCACTAATGAGTAGTCCAAAAATGATCCCTTTGACCCCATATAGAGCTGCTTCCCGATCTTCACTTAAATCTATCAAAAAACAAAAATATTGCACAGATTTTTCTCAAATTTGGTTTGTATATATTTTTTCAAAATAAAAGTGACTTTACCAAATATTGTCAAGATCGGTCCATTTTTGGACCTAGTCCCTTTATAGATATAGCATCCGATATGAACTTTTTCATATCTGCAGCCAAAAAAATTAATAAAAATCCCACTCAAATTTGGTTTATGCTTATTTTCTATGTCCAGTTAGTTGCGCCTATGAGATAGGGTCTCTAAACGCATGGTATAGGGTATCGTATAGTCGGTCTAGACCGACTTTAATTTTCTTACTTGTTTAACTTGTTAAAGTGTTGAGTTTGTTTTCTTCATTTAAAATGAGAAGAATTGTGAAGTATATCTTTACGGTCTTCATTAAATGAAAAAATAAAATTTCCTAGAATTTGCACTCGAATTTCGAGCGCTGGAAGTATTTAAATTAAAGAATTGAAGTTGAAAGTACTGCTAATAAAAAAAAAAACTAACCCACAAACAACACAAAATCTTTATTATACTTCCTTTCTTTGTTGATTAATTGATTGACTGAAAATAAAAATTGTGAAAATTTCGAAAAATCCAAAATTATGCCATAATTAAATTTTTTACACGAAAATTTGTTGGATCATTTTTAACGTCGAAACGAGTCCGCCTGCAAAGTTTCAGCTCGATTGAATCACGGGAAAAGAGTTAAAAATCGATCTGAATTTAAAATAAAAGGAAGTTAAAACAACGAGGCTTTTAATGGTTCAACCAACTTAAAGCTTTCATAGACTAATATCTGTTTTTTATTTGTAGTATGATTAAGCCTATTTTTCGTTTTGCACAATGAAAGTCTTACTCCAATAACAGAAAAATAATGCAATTTTTCCTTGACATGAATAAACCCCGATAAAAAAGAGTAAGAAAATTATATTCAGTGCAGACCAACTATACAATACCCTATACCATGCGTTTCGAGATAGGGTCTTGAATCCAGCTTTTCTGAGGCAAGAACTTTTTATAGAAAATATGCATAAATCCAATTTAAGTGGTATTGTTAGTAATTTGTGGTGGGCAAACATGAAAAACTTCATATCTGACGTTATTTTCATATGGAGACTATGTCAAAAAATGGGCCGATCGTGACCATATTTAGAACAGTCACTTACTTTTCTAAAAAAAACATATTTAAATCAAATTTAAAAAAAATCTATGCCACAATTTTGTTTTGTAGATTTTATATAAAACATAACAAAACAATTGTATACATTTCTTGTCAGGCCCATTTTGGAATGCGTTTCTGTTGTTTGAGATCCTCATTATGGTGTTCACAGGGATTGATTTTTACTGTTCTGCTTGCGAAACCTGTATCCAAATCCTTCCATTAATCTATCGTCGTATAAATCAAATTAAAAAAACCTTTCCCGGGAACTTTATCTTATAAATATATTTTAATTTTTCGGGTACATCCTGTTTGTAGGATCCAAAATATTTTGACTGTCATTCGTTACCTTTAATGGTAAAACTTGTCATGAAAAGCACATTTCAACAGAAATGAAGCATAGCAGCTATTTTGGGGAAATTGACGCAACCTTCATTTTATCACTTTCTTTGTCGTTGAGAGCCATTTTTTCCTTTTTTTTTAATGCCCATGGATTGGAGATATTTTTTTGGATTCGAATCTTTTTCCTCTGTGGCCCATAGTTTTAGATTTTTCTTCACACTTCCAAGCCAAGCTTTTCCAAGTCATCAAAAAAATAAAATGTTGTGTACCAATGGACAATCAGATATTGTAGCCTTCAAAGTGTTCCACTTTTTTAAATGGATAATTTTACCTAAACTGCTTCTTCAAGAACCAGTTGTGAGACTATTTGCTTAACTATAATTATTTCGCTTCAACAAAAGATATTGGCTATATTATTTTCAACAAAAAATAACCATTTTTTGAAGAACTTTAAAAGTTCTATGTTAAGTGGATCTTAGCAGAGAGAAATGTGTATTCAATTTTTTATTGTCTTCTGCTCTTCTAATTATAGATTGTCATGCAATTTCCAGTTGTAGAAAACTGTTGCAAACATCAATTAAATAATAATAATCAAAAATAGTCCCGTTCAATCAACTTAACCCATACAATATTATCAAAGTCTATGTACAAACGACTCTGATGCTTTTGCAGGAGTTGCTTGTAGATACCAACCATTCTCCTAAAATTTCCTTTGAAAATCACACAAGTCAAGAATAGAACCAGGGTTTGTTAGTAGCACATAAAGCAAACATGCATCTTTAATTTCAAGTGTGCAAATATTTTAGGTAACCATCCATTTTAGCAACCATCTTTCCGTAAAAGTTCAGTCCTATGCTGAATATGATCGGCAAGATCGCTTACTATAGTCACACTGCAATGGACATTAAGCAAATCCTCATGAATGATCCCCTGAACCACAAGATCTATCAAAATAACATTGGTACGTTTGGTTCGAACATTTATGTTTTTGTTTTTTATTTTTGACCCCATACGATTAGTGGGCGTGGTTCTTCCCATATGAAGTAAAGATTTATCATCGCATATCTAGATTTCATTTATAAAGAGAGTCTTGAAACATTGTGTGAGTTCATTAGTTGTAAATGTCCAAAGTCGAAAAACAAATATTTCTAAAAAAATTTGTAGTATTCAGATAAGTAATCCGTATTTGGTTAACTGTGTCTTAATTCAATTAGTTACTAGTATAGCCCAGCACGCGAAATTCGAGTGCAAATTCAATTTTTGTCTTTTTTTTAATCTATATATATATATAAAATTTATGAATTCTAGCAGATTCCAGCACTCGAAATTCGAGTGCAATTTCTATGCAACTTTATTTTTCAAATTAGCCAATTCACAAACCAACACTTTTTTGGTTTATTATTATATGAATGAAGATAACAAACATATTAACATATGTGTAATTTTATGTATGTGTTGGTAGCAACTTTAAATGCAATTTACTCAAAATGGAGGAAAAAATTAAAAAATCTGAAAACCTAGTGAACAGCTAAAAAGAAATACTATTCAAATAGCATAAGTTTGGTCAAAATCGGGATAAAACGGTAGAACAAAACATCGGTAACAAAAAATCGCCTAGCCTATTTATATTATAGATTAAAATGAGCCTAAAGTTTACATCAATTTTAGCAATTCACAATACAACTCAGAGCGTCTGATGTACAATTTAAATCATTCGCATTAAAAGGGTGTAACGAATTATTTGAAATATTTTATTTTATTTTATTTCATATATTTTTAAGACAGATTAAACATAAATTTTATCATTCTCAGCTTCTTCTCCATATGAGCTATAACTATGCCAATTTTCACACTCCTCAGTGCCCGCATATTGCCTAAAAAGGGAACTAAAAATTTACCTTCGCGTATTAATATATAGATTCAGTTGACATCACGAACTCTAAATCAGTTGCCTACTTCTAACTGAAAACATTTCGAGGGTTTTTATTCAAAAAGTGCAGATAGCAATAATTATTTTAAAGACAGCATGTGAACCCAATTTATTAATAAGATCTGAAAGTATTTTCCGATAGATTTGCTACAATATCTATTAAGAAATAGTCGTACTAATTACATATGACATCAAAATTAATATTATATTTGACAGTTATATCAGAGAACAGTTTGTAACCAAAAATTAATATTGCTGTCAAATGCAGATAGCACTTTTTGAATATAAGCCCTCGATTTGAACTATATTCCAACAAATGAATGACAATTCTGAAGCAGAAAATAACTTTTCTTTAGTTTTACATAAAACAAATACCTGTCATGATCGCAGCTAGGAAAAAGTGACCAAAATAGAAAATATTTTTTTTTTTTTGTTAATTTCAAAAAAATCGTTAAGTTAGGCACCGGTGTTTTTATAACTTTATATACTAAAGTTTTATGTCTGCTTTTATAATTAAAAGACACAATAAAATTATATAGATAAATAAAAAATAAGCATTATTAACAAAACAAAAATAGTTACTATTTCAATTAGCATCAGACACTTGTAGTCATAATTGTTTCATTATTCTTTTTATGAACGTACTTAGGTGGGTGTAAATCATTATTAATATTTCTAAACATTTATGAGTTGTATATTAATTGCCACGCTATTCACCAGTACAACAAGACAAGGCCGTTGAAAATATTTTTTTTTTTTCTCTTTCTCAAATCAAACCACATTTTCATGCCATTCATAATTCTTATATTCGATTAGACAATATATTCGTACGAGTGGCAATAGTAACGTCAGCAGCAGCAATATACTTATATAAAGGCTTTGTATCTTTACAATAAACAGTTAGTTGAAATTACCTTGAAATTGTAAAATAATAAAAAAAAAGTAATAATAATATGGCCACAAAACCATGGAGCAGAGTAAGAGGAAAACCATATGGAAATGAGTTTTATATTGAATATTTTGTTTAACAATAGAAATAACAACAATAAGGCATTTGCCAAAGTTAGTAACATACTGGAAAGAACTGTAGGACTGGAGGACATTAATAGTGGTTAAAATTTAAACGGAATCAATACTATGGTTAACATTTTCAGAGCTTTTGAAGGAACTTAAAGAAGTAACATAAAATTAAGCACCAAATCTTGGTAACTTATGAAAAATTCTAAACACAAATTTCATAGTACGAATAATTTTTTAATTCGCTGAGTGGTAAAAATTTGATTATGAATAACAAAAAAGATGTGATTTAAATCTGTTCTAAAAAATCATACAATTCAAAAAAAGTTTATAACTGTAAAAATATGGTCCAAATAAAATACACATTTAAATCCGCTAAATATTTGGAATACATACATACAATGTATTTCACACTAAATTAAAAACAATTAGCTATCAAGCTTTTTTTCAATTTTGTGGTAAAAAAGTATTTTTGGTCCCACCGTGTGTAATGCAATAAGCTGCTGTGTTTGTCTGGAGACCTTATTATTTTGCTTATGGTTCTGACTTTTGTTATGAACTAGTTACCCACAAATATCATTGAACAGCTGGTTTTGTTTTTTTTTTGCAATACAAACTATTTTTTTAATATTTTTTATTGCAAAGCAATGGCTTAAAGGTGTGCAAATGTGTTTTCAGATTGTAAGCAACATTTGCTTGGATTTTCCTAAAATTTTTGCAGATAAATTTAAGGAATTTAAAGATTATAAATAAACTATTTGTATTATTGCTCAAGATGAAATATTTATAAAGAAAAATAATACAATATTAAAAAAATTAACGAAAAAAATAAAAGCATGGAATTTTTTTATAAAATATGATACAAAAAGCCGAAGAGAAAACTGTAAACTTTTAAAAATAAAGTTTTGTTATTAGTACATGTTATTTTTTAAAAATAATATTAAACAAATACCAAACTTAATAACTGGTTTGTATTGAAAATAAAACTTATTGTTATGCAAACATATCCAACATAATAAACATTTGATTTAATTCGTATTTGTTTGTATTTAATATATTATTCATTTTTTTCTTTTATATTAAAATATCACTTTAAAAATTTTTAGGTATTTCAAATGTCTTATGTAAGGCATGAATATTTAAGAGTGTGTTGGACATTAATTTAGCATTTAATTAACATATTTTGTTCCATTTTTATTTCGCCTCAAAGTTAGATTAGATTTAAAGATTTTATTAATCTAACTAAATATTTATAAAAATGTTATTGACATACCTTATTGTCGGTTAAAATCCCGCATTAAGAATTGTTGTATATTCAACTAAAAATAAATCAAAAAGAATATAAAAAATTAATTTAAATCAATTAGATTAAATCATAAAGAAACAATATAAATTTAATTATTGAAAGGAAACAAATTATTTCAATAAAAAATATAACGATCTTGAAAGTTGAAATAATTAATAAATCAAAATAAATTATATAAAAAAAAATAATATTAAATGAATTTAAAAAAGCAATAAAAAAAATAATAAAAATTAAGTACACATTTATTATATAAGTTGTAAAAAATTGCACAAATCATATAAAATAAAGTAGAATGAAATAAAATAAAATAAAATAAAATACAATGAAATAAAATAAAATAAAATAATATAAAAAAAATAAAATAAAATAAAAAAAGATAAAATAAAATAAAATTAAAAAAATTATAGTTGTTTTCTATTCGACAATTAAAAAAAATAATATAAACTAAAATAAAATAAAAGAAAATAAAAAAATAAAATAAAACAGAATAAAATAAAATAAAATAAAATAAAAAAAAATAAAATAAAATAGAATAAAATAAAATAAAATAAAATAAAATAATATAAAATAAAATAAAATAAAATAAAATAAAACAAAATACCATAAAATAAAATAAATAAAATAAAATAAAATAAAATAAAATAAAAAAAAAAATAAAATAAAATAAATTAAAAAAAAACAAAATAAAATAAAATAAATAAACTAAATAAAATAATATAAAATAAAATTAAATTAAATAAAGTAAAATAATATAAATTACATTTTTTTTTAAATAAAATGAAATAAAATAAAACAAAACAAAAATAAAATAAAAAATTAAATAAAATAAAATAAAATAAAATAAAATAAAATAAATAAAATAAAATGACGTATAATATAATAAAATAAAACAAAACAATATGAAATAAAATAAAAAAAATAAATAAAATTAAATTAAACAAAATAAATTAAAATAAAATAAAATAATATAAAATAAAATAAAACGAATTAAAATATAATAAAATAAAATAAAATGAAATAAAATAAAACAAAAGATGAAATAAAATGAAAATAAAGAAATAAAATTAAAATAAATAAAATTAAAAATAATATAAATTACATTTTTTAAAATAAAATGAAATAAAATAAAATAAAACAAAAAAAAAAAAATAAAATAAAAAATAAAATAAAATAAATAAAATAAAATGGCATATAATATAATAAAATAAAACAAAACAAAATGAAATAAAATAAAAAAAATTAAATAAAATAAAATTAAATTAAACAAAATAAATTAAAATAAAATAAAATAAAATAAAATAAAATAAAATAAAATAAAATAATATAAAATAAAATAAAACGAATTAAAAAAAAATAAATTAAAATAAAATGAAATAAAATAAAACAAAAAATTAAATAAAATTAAAATAAAGAAATAAAATTAAAATAAATAAAATTATATAAAATAAAATAAAATAATTTAAAATAAAATAAAATAAAATAAGATAAAATGAAATAAAAAAAATAAAATAAAATAAAACAAAATAATATAAATTTAAATAAAATCAAATCAAATTAAATAAAAGAAAATAAAATAAAATAAAATAAAATAAAATAAAATAAAATAAAATAAAATAAAATAAAATAAAATAAAATAAAATAAAATAAAATAAAATGAAATAAATAAAATAAAATTAAATAAAATTAAATAAAATAAAATAAAGTAAAATAAATTAAAATAATAATAATATAAAATATAATAAAATAAAATAAAATAAAATAAAATAAAATAAAATAAAATAAATTAAAATAATAATAATATAAAACATAATAAAATAAAATGAAATAAAACAAAATATAATAAAATAAAATATAATAAAATAAAATAAAATGAAATGAAATAAAATAAAATAAAACAAAAAAAAAATAAAATAAATAAAACAAAATGACATATAATATAATAAAATAAAACAAAACAAAATGAAATAAAATAAAAAAAATTAAATAAAATAAAATTAAATTAAACAAAATAAATTAAAATAAAATAAAATAAAATAATATAAAATAAAATAAAACGAATTAAATAAAATAAAATAAAATAAAATAAAATGAAATAAAATAAAACAAAAAATTAAATAAAATTAAAATAAAGAAATTAAATAAAATAAATAAAATTATATAAAATAAAATAAAATAAAATAATTTAAAATAAAATAAAATAAAATAAGATTAAATGAAAAAAAAAATTAAATAAAATAAAATGAAATATAATAAAATAAAATGAAATAAAATGAAATAAAATAAATTAAAATAAAATAAAACAATATAATATAAATTAAAATAAAATCAAATCAAATCAAATTAAAGAAAATAAAATAAAATAAAATAAAATAAAATAAAATAAAATAAAATAAAATGAAATAAAATAAAATAAAATAATATAAAATAAAATAAAATAAAGTAAAATAAATTAAAATAATAATAATATAAAATATAATAAAATAAAATGAAATAAAATAAAATATAATAAAATAAAATAAAATATAATAAAATAATATAAAATAAAATAAAATAAAATAAAATAATACAAAATAGAATAGAACAAAATAAAAATTAATAAAGGAAAATAATATGTTTAAAAAAAATAAAACAAAATAAAATAATATAAAGTATAAAATAAAACTAAATAAAATGAAATAAAATAAAATAAAAAATAAAATAAAAAAATAAATTGAAAAAATAGAATAAAATAAAATGAAACAAAATAAAATAAAATAAAAAAATAAATTAAAATAAAATAAAATGAAATAGAACAAAATAAAAATAAATAATATGAAATAATAAAATAAAATAAAATAAAATAACATAGATTAGAATAAAATAAAGTTAAAATAAAATACAATAAAATAGATTAGAATAAAATAAAATAAAACAAAATAAAATATCACAAAATAAAATAAAACAAAAAATATTAATAAAAATAAATTAAATAAAATAAAATGCGTTTAGAGACCCTATCTCTCAGGCCCAACTAACTGGATATAGAAAATAAACATAAACCAAATTTGAGTGGGATTTTTATTAATTTTTTTGGCTGCAGATATCAAAAAGTTCATATCGGATGCAATACCTAATGGGGACTAGGCCCAAAAATGGAGCGATCTTGACTATGTTTGGTAAAGTCTCTTGTATTTTGCAAAAATATATACAAACAAAATTTGAGAAGAATCAGTGCAATATTTTTGTTTTTTGATAGATTTAAGTGAAGATCGGGCTGCAGCACTATATGGGGCCTATGACTAAGAGTTGTCCAATAGGGATCATTTTTGGACTACTGATTAACGGATGTAATATATACATACAAAATCAATTTGACTAAGATTTGTATGATAATTTGGATCTTATGGCAATATATGTTGATTTCATAGGGGTCATTTGTATGGGGGCTAGGTCTGAACATGGACCTATTCTCACCAATTTCAACAGCGTTTATCCCATGGCCGATAAAAGATTAAATACCAAATTTCGTCAGAATATATTTATATTTGCGACCTGCAGTTTGATTACAAGCTTTACATGGACACACAGACGGACGGACGGACGGACATCGTTAAATCGAATCAGACAGTGATTCTGATTCGATCGGTATAATTAAAGATGGGTGTAGGTCAAAAATTTTTGGTTGTTACAAACAGCAGCACAAAGTCATTATACCCAAACCACATAGTGGTATAGGGTATAATAAAATAAATTGAAATAAAATAAAGTAATATAAAATTATATTAAATGAAATCAAATAATACAACACAAAATAAAATAAAATACAATAAAATAAAATGGAATAACACAAAATAAAATAAAGTAAACCAACAAAATAAAATAAAATATAATAAAATAAAATGAAATAAAATATATTATAATAAAATAAAATAAAATAAAATAAAATATAATAAAATAAAATAAAATAAAATAAAACAAAATAAAGTGAAATCAAATAAAATAAAATAAAATAAAATAGAGTAAAATAAAATTAAATAAATTACTTTTTTTAAAAAATTAAATTAAAATGAAATAAAATAAATAAAATTAAATTATATAAAATAAAATTAAACAAAATAAATTAAAATAAAATAAAACGAAATAATATAAAATAGAATGAATTAATATTAAATAAAATAAAATAAAAGAAAATCAAGTAAAATAAAATAAAATGAAATAAAATAAAACAAAAAATTAATTAAAATGAAAATAAATAGATGTAATAAAATTAAATAAAATAAAATTAAATAAAATGAAATAAAATAAAATAAAGCAAATTATAATGAAAAAAAATAAAATAAAATAAAGTAAAATAAAATAAAATAAATTAAAATAAAATAAAATAAAATAAAATATAATGAAATAAAATATGATAAAATTAAATGGAATAAAATAAAATATAATAAAATAAAATAAAATAAAATAAAATAAAATAAAATAAAATAAAATAAAATAAAATAATGAAATATATAAAATAGAGAATAAAATAAAATAAAATAAAATAAAATAATGAAATATATAAAATAGAGAATAAAATAAAATAAAATAAAATAAAATAATATAAAATAAAATTAAATAATACAAAATAAAATACAATAAAATAAAAATTAATAAAGTAAAATAAAAAGATTAAAAAAAAAATAAAACAAAATAAAATAAAATAATATAAAGTATTTAATAAAATAAAACTAAATAAAATAAAATAAAAAAATAAATTTAAATAAAATAAAATAAAATAGAATAAATTAAAATAAAATAAATTAAAATAAAATATTTAGAACAAAATAATAAATAAAAAATATGAAATAATAAAATAAAACAGAAAACAAAATACAATAACATAGAATAGAATATAATAAAAGTAAAATAAAATACAATAAAATATATCAGAATAAATAAAAATAAAATAATGTAAAATAACACAATATAAAAACACAGAATAAAAAAAATAAAAAAAATTAAATAAAATAAAATAAAATTCAATAAAATAAAATAAAAGAAAAAATAAAATAATATAACACAAAAAAACAAAATACAATCAAATAAAATAAAATAAAATAACAAAATGGGGTAAAATAAAATAAAACAAGAAAATAAAATAAAAAATAAAATAAAATGAAATAAAATAAAATAAAAAAAAATCAAATAAAATAAAATAAAATGATATAAAATAAAGTAACATTAAATAAAAAAATAAAAAAAATAAATAAAATGAAATAAAGCAAAATAAAATAAAATAATATAACATAAAATAAAATAAATTTAAAAAAAATAAAGCAAAATATTAAATTAAATTACAAAAAATAGAATAAATAAATAAAATAATTTAAAATATTATATAATAAAATAAAGTAAAATAAAGTAAAATAAAGTAAAATATAAAAATAAAATAAAATAACATAAAAAAATAAAATAAATGAAAAATAAAAATAGATTGATAAAATAAAATAAAAAAATATATGAAAATAAAATACTATAAATATAAAAAATCAAATTAAATTAAACAAAGAAATTAAGTAAAATATAATAAATGAATAAAGTAAATAAAAAAACCATGTTTAAATAAAATGAAATAAACCAAATTAACATAAAATTAAATAAAAAATTAAAAAAGAAAATAAAGTAAAATCACAACAAAAAATAAATTAAGAAAATAAATAAATTGAAAACTTTAAAAAACACAGTTGAGCAATTTTTCAATTTTCTTAAAAAACATTTTTTTACGTTGTCATGCATTTCCATCATGCGTCTCTAAAAATCCGGAAATTTAGTTTAAAGCCAATTTGAATATTTCAAGCCAAAAAAAAACAATATTGTCATTTAGCCAAAAATACTTTCAAGTGACAAAGAAAGTTTTTTCCTGGCCGCAACAAAATTTATACATTTTTAAAACAATAAAAATTATTTACAAGCTAAAATTACAGCAGTTTTTAATAACTAATAAAAAATCGAATAATATAACATTAAAAGTTCATTACGAAAGTGAATAAAAATATTTAAGATGTTTTTTTGTGTTGTTGGTATTGACAAAAAAAAATTCAAAGAAATTTTAAATAAAAGTAAAACTATAAATAATTATGACAAAATATACACAAAGCAATAAACGGTGTTCAAAATAACGTAAATTTAAAAAAATACTTTGAAACCATTAACAGGCCATTAGTTTGGCTGCAACACTAGTGGTCGTCTGTTTTATGTTAAAACGGAAAATAAATGGTGAATAATATTTTTGTTGTGTTGCTTTTTGTTGTTTTCTTTACTTTTGCAACCAGGCTTAAAAGTCAAGTGGCACATGCGTGCCATTTGACTTTGGCTTGGCATGCTACCTTTTACTGCTGCTTAATGGAATTGAGGTTTTTGTTGTTAGTATGTGTGTGTGTGTGTGTGTGTGTGTGTGTGTGTGTGTGTGTGTGTGTGTGTGTGTGTGTGTGTGTGTGTGTGTGTGTTAAAGCAATGGTTTAGCGATTAAACAGTAAAGTGAAAGACTTAAACAAATTAGCAGTCATTTATGTAAATTTCTATAGAATTTTGTTGTTGTGGTTTTTCATTCTCTCACTTTAGTTTTTTCAATATTTTGATTTATGAGTCTTTGTTTTGGTACTATCTTCCGTAAATTAGTCATAGAATTACAACGAATTTGCTTTGGGTTATTGTTAATATTTTGTGGTTTATCAAATTAGCTCATGACACTTCATTGGAACATTTTAGAAGAACATTTTACTACACAAATTTTAATCCGAATCGCCATTAAAGTGTTCGACAATTCCTACTGTACATTTTTTAATGTTTGAACAAAAAAATTATTTAAATGAGGTCAAGTTTGGTAAAAGGCCAATAGTTAATTTAATTTAGTTAAAGGTATCATATCAACGATTTAAGCAGATATTTCTTTAACAATTTAATTTATTTTAGATTTTTTTTAATAGTATTAAGTTCTGCTGCTAATATTGTAATCGCATAAAAAAATTTTATTATTTATTGCTTTTGATTTTTTTCTTCTTTAATTGAATAATGGTATTGTTAACTAGTAGTTTGGAGCCGTTGTCAATTCATGGTAGCAAACAGAGTTTTTTCTATTTAAGATTGTTTTTTGTACGTTGTATTGTGTACAGTTTTTTATAGAGTAAATTCTTTTCGAAATGAAGTTATATGAATATTGAAGAAAGTTCATTTGACAAACTCATCTGCCGATAAGGATAACTTCATTCGCCTCTGACGTGAATTTGATTTTTATCAAACTCTGTATATAAGCGTTATGTTGCTTGTATGGAAGCGCGTATTATCGACAACCCTAAATACTTTTGGGTACTTTTTAATAATAAGAGAGAATACAGTGGCATGCCTAGAACTATGCATTTTGACAATTATTTAGCATGCGGCTGGAAAGAAGTTGCAACCTTATTTAAAAAAAATTAATAATTTAATTCATTTAAATGATATAGTTAATATTGGACCATGCATTTGGAAAAAGCTGAAGTTTTTGAATCTTTAATATATCTGAATACCAATAAGTGTGCTGGATTTAATCTTATGCCTCCAATTTTTTTAAAAAATTCTACATAATCGCTTTGTGTAGCTTGAACAGCAATCTTTTAGCAATCGCTTACTGAGGGTTATTTTTTAGATGAATGGAAGTCTGCTTATGTCACTCCCATTTTCAAATCAGGTCGAAGGTATTTAGTTTCCAACTATCAAACTAAACCACATTTCGATTCATCAGCATGTCTTTTTTTAATGGAAGATCTACTTGCACCAATCCTACGTTATTTACTCACTTCTGTGCAACTTCTATTAAAAACTGTCTCCAAGTCGGTGCACTTTATACAGATTTTAGAAAAACATTCGATGAACTTCAATATTCATTGTTGATAAACAAACTATTTATAATGGGTTTTCTCTCAATTTTTTGAGTTGGATTTACTTAACCGGTAGGGTTCTTTTTGTTAAAGTTAGAACTTTTTTTGCCTGATCCTACTTACGTCAAGTCCGGTGTACCCCAGCGTAGCCATTTGGGACCTTTACTTTTTCTTTTATTCAGAAACGATATAGTTCATGTGCTTAAAAACTGTGAGTGCTCGTTATATGCTGACGTTTTGAAACTCTTCCGTAAAATTTCTTCATTAGCTGATGGCATAAACTTTCAGCGAAATATTTCTTTTCTGATGAGTTCGACACCAACTTATTGTAACCATATTTTTCTAAACGTAAAACTATTAGTTATTCTCGTAATTACTTTCCTATTTTTTACATTTTTGTAAAGGAGAATAACATATGTATCTTTTTCACGGCTTCATTTAATACAGGATCTTGGCATTCTTCATGATTCTGCATTACCTTTTATACCTCGAGTAGATTATATAATTTCAAAATCAAATTCTCAACTTGGCTTTTTAAAACGAAATTCTAAGATTTTTTCAATCAAAAAAAATTAAAAATAAAAATAGAAAAATAAAAAATAATAAATGAAAAATAAAAATGTATAATGAATTAAAATTAAATTTAAAAATTAAAAATGAATCATGAAAAATGAAAAATAAGACATGAAAAATAAAAATAAAAAAGATGAAAATGAAAAATAAAAAATTAAAAATGAAAAATAAATAATTTAAAAATGGCAAATGAAAAATCAAAAATGAAAAATAAAAAATGCAAAATAAAAAACGAGAAATAAAAAATGGAAAGTGAAAAAAAAAAAATGAAAAATAAAATATGCAAAATAAAAAACGAGAAATAAAAAATGAAATATGAAAAATAAAAAATGCAAAACGAAAATTGAAAAAAAAACAAATGAAAAATAAAAAAAAAAAATAAAAACGAAAAAAAGAAAAATAAAAAAATTAAAAATAAAAATTGAAAAAATAAAAATAAAAATTAAAAATTTAAAATGGAAAATGAAAAACGAAAAATGAAAAATAAAAAATGACAAATAAAAAATAAAAAATTAAAAATGAAAAATAAAAAATTAAAAATGAAAAATAAAAAACTAAAAACGAAAAATAAAAAATAAAAAAAAAAATTAAAAATTAAAAATAAAAAATGAGAAGTAAAAAATGAAAAATAAAAAATAATATATGAAAAATGGAATATAAAAAATTAAAAATTAAAAATAAACAATGAAATATTAAAAATTGAAAATAAAAAACATTAAAAATGAAAAATTAAAAATGAAAAAAAAAAATGAAATATAAAAAATTAATAATGGAAAATGAAAAATGATAAACGAAAAATAAATTATTAAACTAAATTATAAATTAAAATTAAAAATGAAAAAAACATTAAAAATAAAAAATAACAAATAAAAAATTAAAAATTAAAAACGAAAAATTAAAAATAAGATATGAAAAATGGAAAATGAAAAATAAAGAATGAAAATAAAAAATTAAAAAAATTAAAAATTAAAAAAATGAATAATAAACAATGAAAGATAACAAATGAAAAATAAAAAATTATAAACGGAATATGAAAAATGATAAACGAAAAATAAAAAATTAAAAAAAAATGAAAAATAAAAAATGAAAAATTAAAAATAAAAAATTAAAAATGAAAAAAAAACATTAAAAATAAAAAATAAAAAACAAAAAATTAAAAATTAAAAACGAAAAATTAAAAATAAGATATGAGAAATGGAGAATGAAAAATAAAGAATGAAAAATTGAAAATAAAAAATAAAAAAAATGAAAAATGAAAAAAAAATTAATAATAAAAAATGAAAAATGATAAACGAATAATAAAAATGAAAAATGAAAAATGATAAACGAAAAATTAAAAACGAAAAATGAAAAATATAAAAATGGAAAATGAAAAACAAGGAATGAAAAATGAAAAAAAAAAATTAAAAATAAAAACTGAAAAATAAAAAGTGAAAAAAGAAAAATAACATATGAAAAATGAGAAATGAGAAGTAAAAAAATAAAAAATAGAAAATTAAAAATGAAAACCGAAAAATTGAAAATAAAAAAATTAAAAATTGAAAATAAAAAATTAAAAATAAAAAATTAAAAATGGAAAATGGAAACTGAAAAATGAAAAATGAAAAATTAAAAACGTAAAATAAAAAATGAAAAATGAAAAATAAAAAATTAAAAATTAACCAGTTGAAATAATAAATATTTTTATATTGGCAGAGCCCCTTTAGTTGTTTGCTATAAGTGATACATAGATGACGCTTTCTGTTTGGTTTTAAAAAAGTGACATAAAAATCTTTAATTTATACATGTTTACGCATCTCTCCTGTGACCGAACTCACATTATTTTATGATACAGATATTAAAAGAATTTAAAAAAATACAAAAGCATTTTTCAAAATTTGCTCTAAGAAGGCAGTATGTATTGTATTGAAAATATGCCCTCATTCCTTGATCGACGTCAGTTGATAGGGATACAAACGCTTATGGTCCGTAGGAAAATACAGAGCATTACCTTTATAAAAGATATAATGGATTGCAAATTAGACTGCTCTCCTTTATTATATATTTCACCATTTCATACTTCATCGAGAGTATGAAGAGGATATCATTTATGTGAGCCCACCATTGCGTAGAACTAACTATGGACGGAATGAGCCCATATATAAAGGTACTGTCTTATTTAATTCGTTATGTAACCGAATCGATTTTAATGTGGGCAGACTATCATTTAAGAGGATATTAACCAGCATGCTGGGCAAGGATGAACCCTAGTAAGATGTTTTAATACTTTTAATGAATGGATGAAGATCCTGATTTGAACTTATTATTGAAATATTGGTTACTAACTGCTATTGATATATATATTATTGAAACACATGTATTATATGTAATCTGTAAGGACTATACTGCCTGGTAGATGAAATAAATAAATTAAAATAAAAATAAAAATAAAATAATAGATTTTTTTTAAATTCACGAAAATATGATTATTGCTCCTATTTTTGGTTTAAAAATTGAGTGTTGTTAATCTTATAATGGTTAACTACGGGTAGTGGGAAAAAAAGAAATGTATTTTTTTAATGTTTTTATTTTCTGTTTTTTTATCTTACATTTTAGCGGAATGCTTTGAAATTAGAGAAAGCATTCTCTATATGTACACAGCTATAAGAAAAATAAATTTTTGTTGTCTTTGTGGGAAAATTTCTGGAAAATAGAATCAAACTTTGAACAAGAGCACTTTTTTTTCCCACATTTGTATAAAAATTAGCTAATATTTTTCTATTAGTTCAATTTAATAGGAAAAGCTTCACTTTTTTAATGCATCTTTTGTGAAGACGATAAATTACAGGCAGTGCAATTTTTTTTTGGATATTTTTTATGTTTTGTTTTTTATTAAGTAATAGTTGAGTTCCTCCAAGATTCAATTTCTGGTGGAATGCTTTGAACAGCTCTAACGAATACATATCTTTCCTAAGTCTTTGCCGGAAATTTTTTGAAAATTACCATCAAAATTCAAACAGGTGCATATTTTCACACATTTGTAAAGAAAGAGGTCAATATCAGTCGGAACGATTTAAAAATTTGTATGAGTGATCTATGAACGTAATAGATTACAGATAGTGTAAAAAATTAAAATTTTTTTGTACACTTTTTGCAAAATTTCAGATCTTTTTCGAGTAGTTGCTCCCACACGTCAATATATTAATCAAAATGCTTCGAAATTTTATAAACATATTCTGTACATATATATAAATTGAAATATAAATAGTTTTCTCCAAGTGTTCCTGAAAATTTCTTGGAAAATAAACATCATATTTTCATACATTTCACTGGAAAGTGGCTGATCTTTTTCGAGTAGTAGTTTTTTCCACAACTTTTATCAGAATGTTTCAATCTTTCAGGAGAGTAACCTCCCAATATAACTGATTCAGAAATATTTAAAACTAAGCCACCACGTATTTTTGAAAAATTTGTTGTAAAATGATGAGGTGTATATTTCTATACATTTCTATGGAAAGTGGTCGAGCTTTTACGAGCAGTAGTTTGCCCACGCCAGTAGGACAGTTCGATTCAAGTAAAATTTAAGTATAATATTCCTGTTACTCGTACGATTTGTTATACTAAATACTGGTGTTTATCTTTTTACATGCTTTTAATCATGATAAATGTAAGTTTTCACTACTCGAGCTACTCCTTCGGCTCGAGTAATGGGGTGTTCTGAGTTTTAGTTTATTTTGGAAATTTTAGAATAGCTAAATGTGGCAATTTTCTGTTTAAAAAGCTAAAGAGAATTTATTTCAAATTGAGTGATGAATGAAATTAAAAAAAATACAGCATAAATTTATTACTTTCTAATCTTTTTCTAAAAAAAAAAAATAATAAATTAATTATGTGTTGATTTTCGAAATTGTAATTAATTCTTTCAAAGTAGTGATTTAGTTCTTGTATTTATTTAAATTTGTTTTGTTTTTTTTTTTCATTATTTCTTTTTTTTTTTTTTTTTGTTGTTGTATGTGATGTATTTAACGGAAATTAGCAATTTTGTATATGCCGTTATAGAATGTTGTCGTTTTAATACGAGTACAATAATTTTTGTTTGTTTATATCATTTGTTTATGGACTTTTAATTGGCCATTGAAATTTTCTGGTCAATTGTATTGAAATGAATTGTAATGAATTATACAATTCTGTATACTATGAGAAAAACAATCTCACCTCCAATTTAGATTTGAAAAAACCTTGACTTAAAATTATTACATGTATATGTATCTATGTGTTCGTCACTTAATTGGCACTTAATCTTATAGGAAATTGTGACCTCGGCTAAAACAGATCATAGAAATCGGGGCAGTTGTAAAAACTCTCTTCGACCTAATGGTAGTGGTTCCAAAAAGTAAATGCCAAGTCAGTGTTCGAAAACCGAAAATAATCACCAATATTTTATTTAATTAATAACACGGTGCTATAAAAATAAACCTTTTTAATACAAGAAAAACGACCTATTCTAGTTTGTGGCCAGGTTGAGCATATTTCACAACCGTTTTCATAAGTTCTGAAAGACCCACAAAATTTTGAGTTATTCTAAAAAAATTGTTTGAGGTTAGTTGAAGGACCTAAGAACACAACTTTTTAGGCCATTTCAAATATTTAGAAAAAAAAAAGAAGAATGCAATCTTTCAAAATAAATATTTTGTGGTTTGTAAATAAAAAATTAGTGGTGATTTTTTTTTACTCTATACCACTATATGATGAAAGTATGTTCAGTTTGTGCTGATATTTGTAACTACGTAAAATATTTTGTCTAGACCCAGCTTTTAATTTCAAAAGTAGCAAGTCATTTGCTACAACGGGCTCTATAAATACTGAAATTTATATTAAGATGTGTCCAAATATTTCTGGCCTCATTTGGCATCCTGAAATTATGGTAGGAAAGCTCCATAATTTGGGTCATTTGTGGCGCCAAGTTCAAATGGTTTAATAACGTCAAATTACAAAATCATCATAATCATCAAATCATAAAAATCGATAAAAATATAGCACAATTTTATTTCATCTAGTGTACTAGAAGAATTAATCTATAATATTAATAGGCTAGGCGATTTCTTGTGACTGGTGTCTTGTTCTACCGTTTTATCCCGATTTTGACGAAACGTATATTATTGGAAAGGTATTTCTTTTTAGCCGTTTTGCAGAGCTACAGATTTTGAAATTTTTCTCTTTATTTTGAGTAAATTGCATTTAAAGTTGCTACTAACACATACATGAAATTATACAATGCTATGTGTGTGTTTAATAAATTTGTTAATGTGTTTGTAATAAAAATGAGTTTGTTCTTTGCGTTGATTTGTGAATTGGCTATAATTGATTAGCATAGGGTCTTTATTTAATGAAAAATAAAATTTCCCAGAATTTACGCTCGAATTTCGAGGGCTGGAATCTGCTAGTTTATTTAAATATGCCAAAATTCATAGTGTGGCCTCGGCAATGAATAGGTTAACGTTGTTCGATTTATTCCAAATTTTTAGCATGGAAGGCGTACGGAGTATCACTTTAAAACCTACTAAAGATTAGAGTACTAATTTTTCTTCACAAGATAATATATACTGGAAAGCCACAATACTTATGCAATCATATACCAAATCAAACAGAGGTAAAAAATTAATGCTGTACGTTTTTGGAATAGCCTTCCACCTAATATTCAACTTAATAGCAAAGCAATACATTTCAAAAAATCCTTATTTAAATACTTTGCCTAAACCTAAACTTTTTAAAGGTATTTCTTTATTGTATGCTTATTTTTTTTAATTTTTTCTCTCTCTTTTTTCTAATGTTTAATAATTTTCAATTTAAATTTTTTTTTTTTTTTTAAATTTCTATGTCATATTTTATTAATGTCATAATTTTAAAAATTCTTATGTTAGAATAGTATTTATATTAATTTTTATATGTATTAGTTACAATTTTATTTAATTTAGTTTGGCTAAACATGTTTGTACACTACTAAAATCCTGTACCGTAATTATAAGACTTAGCCATTATTACAACTTGCCGTTAGTTAAAGGCAGGATTTTGTCGGACCGATAAATGGCTTTACATTATAATACCTTTATTTATTACTTTTTTATCCATTAAGTATTATTATTATTAATAGTAATAACAATAAAAAATTAAAGTTGTAAAAATACAAAGCTATTTATCGGGCAGACAAAATCCTGCCTTTAACTAACGGCAAGTTGTAATAATGGCCCTTAGTCTTGTTGTGCAGGAAATCATTAAATTTAATAATAATAATAATAATAATATTATATAAAAATTCAATAGCTCCTACAAAATATTTGCTTTTTTTTTAATAAATTGTCCTTCATTAGCTTGGGGTCATATGCGAGCCCAAGTCCAAAAGGGTTAATGGGATCATATTATTTTTTTCAGGAACCCTAGGCTATTAAGATAAAATATAACATTTAAAAGTAGAAAACTGATAAATTTTTGATACAAAGTATTTAGAAAGAGTACATTTACTGAAAATTTCACAAAAAACTAATTTTTCTCGAAATCCGCAAAAAAAAATTTTTTTTAAAAAAATTCTGGCAGAGGAATTTACTTAAAAATTCACACAGTTAATCTCTCATATATATTTAACAGAACTTTAAAGTGGGAGATCCATTTTTTGAAATTTTGTTTAAGAAAATTTTTTAAAACGTAAAAAATGAGTTTTCAAAATTTTATCAAAATAATTTTCCATTTTTGGTCTAATTTGGCAATAGTTTAACAACGTGGTAATAAAACAATACTTTATATCTGAGTACTTATAAGTATTGAAACCAAAAAAAAAAAATATGGCTTTAATCAATTTGTTAAATTTGAAAAAAAGTTCATCACATTTCATGAACTAGAGTTTTTTCGCAAAAAAGTGGTCTTGGGCATTTGTTATTTCTTGGCAAGTTTTCATTCGATTTTGAAATCATATAGCTTTTTGAAAAGATAATTTAGTACTGATATCGATTCACATAACAACTTGTCGGAAAAATTAAACTATTGAACGAAATTTTCGTTAAATCTAAAAAAAAGTCATATTTTCCCCATATAAACACACCTGAAATTTTCAGTCGCGTTGAGGCACCTCTAAATTTTTTTTGGTTGACCCAAAACTATGTATTTCTCAGTTTTTTTTTTTTTTGCTATTCGTATATTTCTAGGGGGTGAAATTGTGAGCTTGAACACTTTTTTTTATTAAGGGCCTCCCTAATGTGCATAGAGCGAATTTATTTATTGAAGATTGGAAGTGGAAATATTTTTTCGCGGTGTTTAGGAATAAACCAATATGCCTAATTTGTCGAGCAACGGTGGCAGTTATAACAGCGTACAATTTAAAAAGATATTCCGAAAGTGTACATCTAACATAATCTCCAAATCTCAGTGATGAAGGACGTAAAGCCCAAGCTAAGAATCTCTTTAGTATACGATCTGTTATCCATGGCTGCAATGAAAAATAGAATTGCCGGTGCAGAACTTTTTAACGAAGTTGAAAAATGTTTTTTGATATATAATATTAAATGCGAAAATCCTGTTGATGTGACTACCGATGGATACCCAAACTTAACGGGTTCAAATATAGGTCTGCTGAATAGAATTCAAGACAAGATTCACAAGATTGATCCAAATACGTAGCTTATTATTATTCACTGTATTATACATCAACACGCATTGTGAAAAATATATTGAAAATAGAACACGTAACTATAATTAACCTGGTAAACTTTCGTCGATCAAAAGGTTTAAGGCACAGACAATTTATATCTTTGCTTGAAGAGCTCGGCGCTGATACTCAGATGTATTATACCACAACCATGTTCGATGATTAAGCTTAGGTAAAGTTCTGCGTCGGGTATGGGAACTATAATATTAATAGGTAAGCCGATTTCTTGTGACCGATGATTTGTTCAACAGTTTTCTCCCGATTTTGACTAAACGTATCATATTTGAAAGGCATTTCTTTTTAGCTGTACATCAGACTAACAGATTTTTAAATTTTTAAATTTTGTTAAAGTTATGCTCATTTAAAGTTGCTACTAACATATACAATGCTGTGTGTGTGTTTATAAAATTTGTTAATGTGTTAGCAAAAAAAATCAGTTTTCTTCATTCGCAATAATAATTGTATTTAACTGAAAATTTATTTTGAATATGCTATATATATGCTATGGTATGCTATCCTTTAGGGTCAATAATTTATATATTTATAAAAAAAATAAAATTTTGTAGAATTTGCACACGAATTTCGAGGGCTGGAATCTGCTAATGGGATCTTAAAGCAGAAATTAAAACATTTTTAATATTACACGAAAAAGAAGACTTTCCTGAGGTAATTGATTCATCATGGCTTTTCGATTTTGCCTTTTAAGTCGATCTATTGCACATGTTAATGAATTAAATAAAGTTTTTTAATAAAAAAATTAAATTCTTAATTTTCTTTTTGAATTTTTTTTTTGAATAGAATTTTTTAGAAAAATTTTTTACTTATTTTCCTAAAGTCAAAACACTGCAGGATATCTCTCATGAAAAAGTTAAGCTTTTTGCTGAAAATGTACGTGCTTTAACAAATAAATTTAATCGAAGATTTGATTACATTCGTGTAATTGAAAATGATTTGTCAATTATTCGAAATCTATTTTCTACTAATGTCGAGAGTGATTTTCAGCTGGAATTAATTGACTTACAATGTGATGTGTCTATGCAAGATTTATTGCATCATCAAACGGAAAACTTACCAAATTTTTATCGTTTTCTAAATAAAGAAAAATAATGTAATATTCGAAATCTGCAAATGAAATGTTGGTTATATTTGAATCAACATAAAAACCTTCTCTATAATGAACTTAAATAAAAGTCCATCATGGGTCGTTCAGCAAAGTCGTATCGTGCGTTGGCGAAAAAGTATAATGTCAACGACAAAACTATTAAAAAGTATATATCAGATATGGGAATTATAAAATGTGCAAAAAAAACTGTACCAGCAGTCTCTGAAAAGCAGTCAGCGGTAATTAAACAGCGGCTACGTGCTCTGTCACAAAAATTGTTTGCTGCTAACATTTAAAAGTAGAAAACAGATAAATTTTTGATACAAAGTAACTATTTAGAAAGATTACATTTACTAAAAATTTCACAAAAAACTAATTTTTCTCGAAATTCGCAAAGAAAAAAATTATTTATTAAAAAAAAACTGGCAGAGGAATTTACTTAAAAATTCACACAGTTAATCCCTAATATATATTTAACAGAACTTTAAAGTGCGAGATCCATTTTTTGAAATTTTGTTTAAGAAAATTTTTTAAAATTTAAAAAAGGGTTTTCAAAATTTTATTAAAAAAAATTTTCCATCTTTGGACTAATTTCGCAATAGGTTAACAACGTGGTAATAAAACAATACTTCATATCTTAGTACTTATAGGTATAGAACCCAAAAAAAAAATTATGGCTTTAATAAATTTGTTAAATTTGAAAATAAGTTCATCACATGTCATGACCTAAAATTTTTTGGCACAAAAGTGGTCTGGGGCATTTGTTATTTCTTGGCGAGATTTTATTCGATTTCTAAATCATATAGCTTTTTGGAAAGACAATTTAGTACTGATATCGATTCAAATAACAACTTGACGAAAAAATTTAAAAAAAATTAAACTATAGAACGAAATTTTCGTAAAATCTAAAAAAAAAGGTCATATTTTCCCCATATAAAAACACCTGAAATTTTCAGTCGCGTTGAGGCACCTCTAAATTTTTTTGATTGACCCAAAATTATGTATATCTCAGTTTTTTTATGCTATTTGCATATTTCTAGAGGGTGAAACCGTGAGTTTGAACACTTTTTTTTTTATTAAGGGCCTCCCTAATATGCATAGGGAGATGAAAGGTGTAAAGTAACAGATCATCTTGTTGAATTTATTGTTTTTTGTGACTTTTAAAAATAATATCTGTAAAAAATTTAAACAATGGGTGGATGAAAAAGAAAAGTCGATAGTGAGTGTCGTGTATTCAATGAAGATTGGAAGTGGAAATATTTTTTTACAGTGTTTAGGAATAAACCAATATGCCTAATATGTTGAGCAACGGTTGCAGTTACAAAAGAGTACAATTTAAAAAGACATTTCGAAAGTGTTTATTCAAACTATTCTCCAAATCTCAGTGATGAAAGGCGCAAAGCCCATGCTAAGGATCTCTGTAATGTATTGACAAGCCAGCAAAATTGTTTCACACAGCAAGATAAACTGCAAGAAGCAGCTACAAAAGCTAGCTGATTATTTATTGCGAAACACGGTAAACCCTTTTCAAATGGTGATTTTATAAAAAATTGTATGATGGGTGTTTTTAAATTTGAAAGTATGGCCCTGTCCAGACTAGAGCTGCGATATAAAAAAGATACTGCACAACTACTGATTTTTGTTCGTTGAATTAATGAGAAATTTGAAATTACCCACGATGTGTTATCTATGGCTTAAATGAAAAATAGAACTACCGGTGCAGAACTTTATAACGAAGTTGAAAAATGTCTTTTGAAACATAATATTAAATGCGAAAATCCTGTTGATGTGACTACCGATGGATCCCTAAAATTGACGGGTTCAAATATAGGTCTGCTGAATAGAATTCAAGATAAGGTTCACACGATTGATCCAAAAAAACAGCTTATTATGATTCACTGTATTATACATTAACACGTATTGTTAAAAATATATTGAAAATAGAATACGTAACAATAATTGAACTGGTAAATTTTCTTCGATCAAAAGGTTTAAGACACAGACCATTTCTATATTTGCTTGAAGAGCTCGGCGTTGAATACTCAGATGTATTATACCACAACCATGTTCGATGGTTAAGCTTAGGAAAAGTTCTGCGACGGGTATGGAACTATAATATTAATAGGTAAGGCGATTTCTTGTGACCGTTGATTTGTTCAACAGTTTTCTCCCGATTTTGACTAAACGTATCTTATATGAAAGGCATTTCTTTTTAGCTGTCCATCAGACTAACAGATTTTTAAATTTTTAAATTTCGTTAAAGTTATGCTCATTTAAAGTTGCTACTAACACATACAATGCTGTGTGTGTGTTTATAAAATTTGTTAATGTGTTAGCAAAAAAAAAACCAGTTTTCTTCATTCGCAATAATTATTGTATTTAACTGAAAATTTATTTTGAACTTAGCATACCTTTAGGGTCAATAATTTATATATTTATAAAAAAATAAAATTTTGTAGAATTTGCACACGAATTTCGAGGGCTGGAATCTGCTAATGGGATCTTAAAGCAGAAATTAAAACATTTTTAATATTACACGAAAAAGAAGACTTTCCTGAGGTAATTGATTCATCATGGCTTTTCGATTTTGCCTTTTAAGTCGATCTATTGCACATGTTAATGAATTAAATAAAGTTTTTTAATAAAAAAATTAAATTCTTAATTTTCTTTTTGATTTTTTTTTTTTTTTTTTTTGAATAGAATTTTTTAGAAAAATTTTTTACTTATTTTCCTAAAGTCAAAACACTGCAGGATATCTCTCATGGAAAAGTTAAGCTTTTTGCTGAAAATGTACGTGCTTTAACAAATAAATTTAATCGAAGATTTGATTAATTTAATTCGTGTAATTGAAAATGATTTTTCAATTATTCGATATCTATTTTCTACTAATGTCGAGAGTGATTTTCAGCTGGAATTAATTGACTTACAATGTGATGTGTCTATGCAAGATTTATTGCATCATCAAACGGAAAACTTACCAAATTTTTATCGTTTTCTAAATAAAGAAAAATACTGTAATATTCGAAATCTGACAAATGAAATGTTGGTTATATTTGAATCAACATAAAAACCTTCTCTATAATGAACTTAAATAAAAGTCCATCGCGATCTAGGATAAGTGCCGAACATTTGTATGAAATAATAAGAATTTCAACAAGTAATTTTGATCCAAATATTGAAAAATTAAGCACTAATTTTAGACAACTACATTTATTGCAATAAATAAAGATTTTCTAATTAAATTTGACTATTTTATTACTATAAATTTAAACTAATTTTATATCAGCTTTTCAGAAAAAAATTTTTTTGGCCCCCGAGTAATTTTCTAATTACTTATTTACTTACTTATTTTCCTAAAGTCAAAACACTGCAGGATATCTCTCATAAAAAAGTTAAGCTGTTTGCTGAAAATGTACATGCTATGACAAATAAATTTAATCGAAGATTTGATTACATTCGTGTAATTAAAAATGATTTGTCAATTATTCGCAATATATTTTCTACTAATGTCGAGAATGATATTCAGCTGGAATTAATTGACTTACAATGTGATGCGTCTATGCAAGATTTATTGCATCATCAAACGGGGAACTTACCAAATTTTTATTGTTTTCTAAATAAAGAAAAATATTATAATATTCGAAATCTGGCAAATAAAATGTTGGTTATATTTGAATCAACATAAAAACCTTCTCTATAATGAACTAAAATAAAAGTCCATCGCGATCTAGGATAAGTGACGAACATTTGTATGCAATAATAAGAATTTCAACAAGTAAATTTGATCCAGATATTGAAAAATTAAGCACTAATTGTAGACAACTACACTTATTGCAATATATAAAGATTTTCTAATTAAATTTGACTATTTTATTACTATAAATTTAAACTAACTTTATATCAGCTTTTCAGAAAAATTTTTTTTTGGCCCCCGAGTAATTTTCTAATTAGATAATGGCCAGTTAGTATAAAAGTTTGGCCAATAGCATAGGAATGACGTACGAAAATGTAAAGATAGTCCGATAAAATTTCATATAAAAAATAAAATAATGAAAAATATTTATACGTAACAGAACATGTGCCTATCGAATGTATAAGCTACTCATGCACATTTTTGATCGATGGTTGCTTTTCTTGTTTTCTTTTTGTACACGTGAACAACAACAAGCAAAAAATATGTATACATTGGTAATAAACCAATAAAAATAAATAAAAATGTGCATAATTGTTTTCAATAAAAAATAAGAACGAAAATACCTAAAATTTTTGGAATTATTCAGGCTGTCACAGAAACAAATTCCGATCGAAAGTGGAATTGAAACCGTATTTGGCTTCTTCAGAAAACGTAAACCGACAAATGTTATCGATATGAAACCACTTTTAATTTCTTAAGTGGAATTGATATTTTAAGTAGCATAGATACCAAAAAACTAATTAGAACAACTTAGAATTAATAAAAAAACTACTGGTTTATTTATTTTAGCAAAATATAGACATTTCAATCTTTAAAATAAATTTTATTACCAATTTAAAAGAAAATGATTTTTAGATGACGAAAAATACAAAACGTCGTAAACTTATTATTGCCACCTTTTTATTTCATACAAACCACTTTTTGTTTAGTGCAAAATATTTGTTTTTTCTAACAAAATACAACGCTGACAGCAAAATGGCGAAGCAAAACAAACGAAAAAGAAAAACTAATGAGGAAACATGTATTAGAAAATTTATATTTAAAATTTTTTAATTTTTTTTATTATTAAAGGGGAAAACATCGCAGTTCGGCACAAGAGAAAATTTTCCTTGAATATATGGAGTGCCAACGCATCCTTGTTCAGGACGATAATACCTAATAAAGCTAAAAGAGGTACATGAATGATTTTTGTTTGCAAGTAAATGTACATATACATGTAACTTACATTTCACTTGGACATGATAAAGGATCTGATGCATCCCTTAATTGACGTCGACGCACGGAATGTTGGTTTCGTTCCTCTATTACTGCAACAATGGATATGCCGGGCATTTTTATATTTTTTATTTATTTATTTTATTTATTTAACACAACACAATCTTAAAATTTCGCTTTATATTCTTTTTCTTTCCAACAATCAGCTGTGTATTTTTCGTTACGTTGCCATATTTAATACACAAAAATAACTTTTTCATTTTTTTTCGATTTAATGAAAGCGACAAATTTCTGAAGAAGCTAAAACGAAATCGATCGATTTGGCAATACGGAATCAAATCGATTTCGATTTTGTTCTGTGACATGCCTGATTATATTAATTTGAAAGAGCAGTGTAAAAATCTAGCCATGCTAACGGCCTTTTTTCTATCTATTGGTGTTCACAACTGTGGTTATAATAATGTGTGTAGAACACGGCTGGAGGGAATCAAAAATTCGCATAGCCGAGTTTAATACTCTTACTTGTTTATTTCATTAAATTTTTTTCAGAAAAAAAAAAATCAAATTTAAATTACAATATTTCTATATTATCAACATTTTTATACTTTCATTTAAGTTTAAGAAATAATTCAGATTTTTAAATTTTTTTTATGAAAAAAAAAAGTACAGGTGTGCTTTTATTGTTTTTGATTATGTACCGAAATTACTCATGAGTATTTATAAATAATTTTAAATAAAAATCTAGATTTAACTAGATCTGTGCAAATGCTATTTCAATTGTAAATAATATAAAAATTCCTTATTTTCAACAGTAACTTAAATTTTGCTTTGAAACCAATTACTCCATATAATTATGGGCAGCATAAATAAAATTACCATAGATACTTAGCTAGATATGAGAATGTTTCTTTCCTAACTAAAAAAAAGAAGAGAAGAACTAGTTTAAAAGTAATTTAGTTCCATTTAAATAGACCAAATATACCAAGAAAATTGAAAACCACATATTTTTAAAAGAGATAGCGAAATTTCATTTAGCTAAATTGAAGTGTGATAAAATTGCCACAAAACGAAATTTTATATGATTTGAGAAAAACAGCAACCATTTCACATAAACAACAAAGGAGAGTTTGAAACCTATAAAAAAAATTGCAATAAAAAATTTGTTATTGCCAAGAATTCAATAGAGGGACAACAATACACAGTTACACCCATAATGAGTTTCAAATTATTTAAGTAGTTATCGATGCCATACTGTAATTTTTTACATACATCGACTCATTTTATTTGATTTTTTTTTTGTCTTCAGCCACCTTTGACAGTAAATACTCACCTGTGTGCAGACACAATAACACATGCTGAGCAGTTGTTTCTCATAACAAAAGATATTAAGAAATAGTGAAGGAAAATTACTAACTGACCATTTAAACATATATACTGTCAGTTAGATATACAGGGTGCGCCAAATAAGAACAATAAATTTTAAACCCGAATATTGTTTTTTTTCTAATATAATTGTTTTTTTTTATTTGCAGTTTATAATTGAATTCTTTGTTATTTATAATAAATATATAAAATTATGGACTTTTCATATTCTTATCAACGATCAATTCTTATGAAAGAGCGAAATTATCGCCAATATTTTAATGCAATATCAGCTCTCAGAGCCTAAGTTGATTAGAAGTTTGGTTGTCATGAAAATATTCGCACTAAAGACAACGTGAAAGCTGTGCGGCTGAGTGTTCGAAATGACTAATCTGTCTCAACTCTTCGTTTTTTGGGCCAATTGGGCATTTCCAGAACAACATTGCGATGAATTTTAAAGTTGGATCTTAACATGCACCCTAGGGTGGCCTTTAATAAAAATAAAGTGTTCAATTTCTCGGTCTTACCCCCTAAAAATATGCGATTAGCAAAAAAACTGAGAAATACAAAATTTGGGTCAATCAAAAAAAAAATTTTGAGGTTTCTCAACGCGACTGAAAATTTCAAGTGTGTTTATATGGGGAAAATATAACTTTATTTCAGATTTTATATAGTTTAATTTTTTCGACAAGTTGTTATATGAACCGATATCAGTACTAAATTATCTTTTCAAAAAGCTATGTAACTTCAAAATCGATTAAAAACTCGCCAAGAAATAACAAATGCCCCAGACCACTTTTGTGCCAAAAAACTCTAGGTCATGAAAAGTGATGAACATTTTTCAACTTTAACAAATTGATTGAGGCCATAATTGCTTTGGGTCTTTATACCCATAAGTTCTCAGATATGAAATATTGTTTTATTAACACGTTGTTAACCTATTACGAAATGAGACCAAAGATGGCAAATTATTTTGATAAAATTTTGAAAACTTCTTTTTTAAGTTTTAAAAAATTTTCTTAAACAAAATTTCAAAAAATGGATCTGGCTCTTTAAAGTTTTGTTAAGTATAAATTACAGATCAACTGTGTGAGTTTTTAAGTAAATTCCTGTGCCAAAATTTTTTTTACAAAGAATTTTTTTTGCGGATTTCGAGAAAAATGAGTTTTTTGTGAAATATTCAGTAAATGTACTCTTTCTAAATACTATGTATCAAAAATTTATCAGTTTTCTACTTTTAAGTATTATATTTTATCTTAATCACCTAGGGTTTCGGAAAAAATTAATATGGCCCCATTAACCCTTTTGGACTTGGGTTCGCATATGACCCCACGTTAACGAAATTCAATTAAAAAAAAAATGAAATATTTTGTATGTGACGCTTAAAATATATAAACCAAATGTGCCAGTCTTCCATGCTAAAAATTTGGAATAAATCGAATAACGTTAACCCATTCCCTGCCGAGGTCAAACTATGAGTTTTGGCATATTAACAAAAATTAATTGTTCTAGTAAACTAGATGAAAACCTTACTATGGGTTGGGTAATGAAATTGTGACATATTTTACGAAAACTTACCCATATGTGCTCCCAGGGTTAAAGTAATAATTAAATGATAATTTTTTGACTAAATCGTCCTATAATAGCTTGGGGTCATTTGTGGCGCCAAGTCCAAATGGGTTAATGACGTCAAACTATAAAATCATCACAATCATCAAATCTTAAAAATCGGTAAAAATAGCATGGACCACCCTGTATTAAAAAGTTATAAAAAGCAATTTTAGCGAGACAAGCCCAAAATTTTTAAAAATATATTCAAAATATAAAAAAAACACTCTTGAAATGGATTATTGAAATTTTTTGCAATTTTAATAAATTTATAGAAATTTTAAAAAAATGCTTCGTGAACAAATAAGTTTGGGTAAAAAAAAAAAATAGTTAAAAAAATAAATTTTTGTAGCTAAACATATTTAAGAATACTAGTAGATTCCAGCCCTCGAAATTCGAGTGCAAATTCAAGGAAATTTAATTTTTTTTTTCATTAAATAAAGACCCTAAAGGTATGCTAATCAATTTTAGCCAATTCACAAATCAACAGAAAAAAACAAACTCATTTTTACATTAACATATTTAATAAACACACACATAGCATTGTATAATTTTGTGTATGTGTTAGTAGCAACTTTAAATACAATTTACTCAAAATAAAGGAAAAAAAATTTAAAATCTGTAAATCTGCAAAACGGCTAAAAATAAATTCTTTTCATATAATATACGTTTGGTCAAAATCGGGATAAAACGGTAGAACAAAACATCGGTCACAAGAAATCGCCCAGCCTATTAATATTATTAATTTTAACTCGTCAAACGCCCGTTTGAAGAGCCAATTTTTTAGTTCTTGTTTAAATAAGATTAAAATAAATCATGGAGATTGCTGCAACAGGGTTAACATATCATCTTAAAAGAATTTCTCATTAACTTTCATAGAGCACATCCAAATTTAGGTTATTTTATTTTTTTAAGAATACTTTTTTTTTTAACAATTTACCAGTGCAACATTGCATATTCACCAAACATTTCAAGCCTTTGAAATGTCCATTTCAGTGAATTTTTTTTTAAAGAAATATAATGTCTTATAAAAATTCTAGATAGAGGACTAACATGTTGTAAAAAAATGTTCCGTGAAATTGTATGGCAGGTATAAAATTAATCTCGAAATTCGAGTGCAATTTCTAGGCAACTTTATCTCTCAACTTAGCCAATCCACAAACCAACACTTGTGTGTTTTATTATTATTGTGAATGAAGATAGCAAACTCATTAACAAATATAATAAAACACACATAGCATATGTATAATTTTATGTATGTGTTAGTAGAAACTTTAAATGCAATTTACTCAAAATAAAGGAAAAAATTTAAAAATCTGTAGATCTGCAAAACGGCTAAAAGGAAATACCTTTCAAATAATATACGCTAGGTCAAAGTCGGGATAAAACAGTAGAACCAAACATCGGTCACAAGAAATCGCCTAGTCTATTAATATTATAAATTTTAACTTGTCAATAAACCATGGAGATTGGAGGTTATTTTATTTTCTTAAGAATACTTTTTTTTTAACAATTTACCAGTACAAAATTGAATTTTGGATTCTTTTCGAGATAAACATCTTCCGTATGAACTGTTAAGTCTTAAGCGATTTCTATCATATTCACCAAACATTTCAAACCTTTGAAACGTCCATTTCAGTAAAAAATTTTTTAAAGGCATATAATGTCTTATATAAATTCTAGTAGATGACTAACATGCTCCGAAAAAAAATGTTCCGTGAAATTTTATGTCAGATATAAAATTTAGCTCGATGGAATATTTATACTAATTTTTAATCATATCTCCTATAATTTTGGCCAAATAAGATCTTTCAAATGAGACTGTACCCGCACACTGCCAAACGGTTTTGGGGTTTTACTACACTAACCTAATACAATCGACCTGTGCTGGAATAATCCACCCCCAGACAAAAACCCAAAATTACATAGTGTAATCACGCTATTTGACATATCAGTGGCAATACGAGTAACTCTCCCCAGGACAACTACTTTTAAAAATAACCGTGATTGTTTTGACCTACATTTGTGATTTATTATTGATCTTTTTCGTCGCGCTGTGGCAGATTTTCTGAGAAAGCAGTCAAAAGTCATATTTCATATAATCAACTATTTTAAAAATAGTTAAAGGATTAGTTCATTAATTCCAGTTCGAACATAAGAATGGTTCTTGAGTTATAGCTGAAAAACTAAGCAAACAAACATCAAGATAAGGAAAAAATATAAAAGGAATGGCTGTCGTATAGCGTAACTGGATAGGAAAAATAAGCATAAACCAAATTTGAGTGGCAATATTATTAATCTATGGCCTGCAGATATGAAGAGTTCATATTGCATGTTATTTTTATACCCTGTACCACTATGCAGTTATGGTATAATGGCCTTGTTCTTATTTTTTATACTGGCAGAACTATTTTACCTAGACTCATATTTTATTACACCGATCGACTCAGAATCACTTCGTGAGTCGATTTCTGAGGCGATGTCCGTCCGTCCGTCCGTCCGCTTGTCTGTGCACATATATTTCGATGAAATTTGTTATATAAACGTCTACCGGCCATAGGATGAACCGTGTTTAAATAAGTGAAAATCAGTTAAAAAAATGACCCCTTACGAGATCGACTATAATTGCCATAATATCCAGATTTCTCTCAAATTTGGATTTTATATATTTTTGTTGCATTTTTGCATGAACTAAGTGACCTTACAAAATGTGATCAGCATCGGTCCATTTTTCGACCTAGGCCTCATATAAATTTATCATCCGATATGAACTTTTTCATATTCGAAGGCAAAAAGATTAATAATAGTGCCACTCACATTTTATCTATGCCTTTTATACCATATACCACTATGTGCTCAAGGTATAATGACTTTGTGCTGATGTTTGTAACTACGAAAAATATTTGACCTAAGCCCACCTTTCATTATACCGATCGACTCAGAATCGCTTTATAAGTCGATTTATGTCCGTCCGTGCGTCCGTTTGTCTGTCCGTATGTGTGTCCATGTAAACAATGTAATCAAATTACAGGCCGCAAATGTGAATATATTTTAACGAAATTTGGTATATGAGCTTCCATCGAATATAGCCTGAATGCTGTCAAAATTGGTAAAAATCGCTTAATGTTCAAAGTTAGTCCCCATACAAATGACCCCTATGAGATCGTCTTAAACTGGTATAATAACCAAATTATCATATATCTCCCTAAAATTGGGCTTGTGTATGTTTATTATATCCAATTATGAGTAGCCCAAAAATTAACCGTACAGGATAATTCTTAGTCATAGCCCCCATATGAAGCTGATTCCCGATCTTTACTCAAATCAATCAAAGAACAAAAATATTGCACAGATTTTACGCAAATTTAATTTGTATATGTTTTCGCAAAAAGCATAAACCAAATTTGATTGTCATTGTTATTAATTTTTTGTCTTCGGATATGAAAAAGTTAATTTCGGATGCTATATTAATATGGCGATTAGGTCGAAAAATGGACTGATCCTAACCGTATTTGGCAAGATAACTTATCTGTGGCAATAATATATACAAAGCAAATTTGAGAAAAATCTGGGCTATATTTTTGTTTTTTGATAGATTTAAGTGAATATCGGGAATCAGCTTTTTATGGGGGCTATGACTAAGAATTGCCCTACAACGTTTATTTTTGCATATAATAAACATACACAAACACAACTTGACTGAGTGGTATAGGGTAAAATTAAGAATATGCAAATTTATTTTTTGATCTAGAATTTAAATCCAAGAAATTTGTTGATATAGAAAATGTATGCGAAAAAGATGATATTGGGAACAGATACTAAAAAAATTGGAGCTTATAAAAATTTTCATTTGGAGAGATGCAAAAAATGTCCTGAACATGAAAAGTTCAAGGTGATAAAAAGCGCCAAGCAATAAAATTTTAAAGTAAACTTCTTTGCATCGGACATCAAAACAATCAATCTTTATACCCTATACCACTATGTAGTCAGGGTGTAATGACTTTGTGCTGTAACCACCAAAAACATTTGACCTAGACCCATCTTTTATCATACAGATCGACTCAGAATCACTGTCTGAGTCGATTTAACAATGTCCGTCTGTCTGTCTGTCCGTCCGTCTATGTGTCCATGTAATCAAACTACAGGTCGGAAATATGAAAATATTTTGATCAAGTTCAGTGTATAAGCTTCTATGGTCCATAGGATGAACGCTATTGAAATTGGTGAAAATCGGTTCAAGTTCTGACCTAGTCCCCACACAAATGACCCCTACGAGATCGACTTAAATTGCCACAAGTTCCAAATTATCATATAGATCTCGGTCAAATTAGGTTTGTGTTTGTTTATTACATCTATTAATCAGTATTCCAAAAATAAACCCTATAGCACAATTCTTAGTCATAGCCCCCATATGAAGCTGATTCCCGATCTTCACTTAAATCTTTCAAAAAACAAAAATATTGCAGAGATTTTTCTCAATTTTGGTTTGTATATGTTTTGCAAAAATTATGTGGCCTTTGGTCAGGATCGGTCCATTTTTAGACCTAGGCCCCATGTAAATATAGCAACCGATGTGAACTTTTTCATATCCGAAAGGCAAAAAATTAATAACAATGCCACTCAATATTGGTTTATGTTTATTTTCTATATCTGAATAGTTGGAAAAAAGAAAAAGGGGCTTTAAACGCATGGTATAGGGCAGCGGTCGGCAACAGGCGGTCCGGTTACGGACCGCGGTAGGTTGAAACTTGGACCGGCATACGTCGTTAAAATTACCTACAGATTCAGTTTAATTCCAACGTCATTCTTCAAAAGATAAAATATTTTAATAAAAATCGCAAAAAAACTGATGTTTGTTCTTTATTTTAGAGGCCTCATGAGGTCATTTATATTATCGTTGTTGTTGGTTTCTATAAAAGTTTTTTCAATACATTTCACAACAATTTTTCTCGTTTACTGTTGTTGTTGTCGTTGGTGTTATTGTAATGCTCTCTTAGTTGAACAAACAAGTGGTTGTTTAATCAACAGTGTAACCAGAGGGGAGGGATTTGGGGATTTCTCGAAATATTGGGGATTTTACCCCTTATTTAGGTATTATTGATTTTTGTGTTATTTTTTTAAATTAAGTTTACAGTTTTGTGAAACAAAATTTCGAAAAATTTTTATTAAAATATTGTTAAAGTTTTGTAGATAAACTATTTGTAAATATATAGATTCTACTTCATTTGCAAATTTGGATAGGTTTTATTTTAAACCGAAAATCAGAAGAATTTTGCTAAATTAATCACGTATTAGTTTATTAGGCCTATTTTTTTCTTTAAAAATGTGTTTTTAATAAAATTTTATTAGAAATTTAATTGGAGACAAATTTGGGGATTTAAAATTTTTTTGGGGATTTCAACTTGCAAAATCGGGACATGAGCTAAAACTTTTCTTGCAACACTGTTAATCAGTTTAAAGAGGGAATGTACAAGATAAGGTAAGCATAAAGAGGGAATGTACAAGATTTAAAAAACAATATTTTTTTTTTTTTTTGAAAATGTTGTTGTTGTTTTAATATGGTTTGAATATAAAAAACGAAAATTGACTGCGATTTTCCACTTATTTTACATTATGGTTGTCAGTCATTCGTTTGATCTTGTGCGGTGCATTGTTAATTTGTGTTGTAATTTGTCGTGTGCTTAAATTCGTACCTACATCAATATGGATCCTAAGAAGCGAAAAGTTGACAGTGAAAATAGGAAGTTTCTGCCTGAGTGGACAGAACAATATTGTTTTACGTTGCCTGATAGTCCTAAAGCAGTTCCAGTTTGCCTTTTGTGCAACAAAACTGTAGCTATTGTCAAAAGTGGCAATTTAAAGCGGCACTACGAAACAACTCATCAGCAGTTCCACAAAAACTTTCCGCTTGGCAGTATAGTTCGTAAAGAAAAACTCCAGGCATACCTAACTTCTTACAAAAAAAGCACGGCCTTACTAGTTCGCTCCCTGAGCGAGCAAGAAAAATCCACAGAAGCTGCATTGCGTGTGTGTTGGACGCTTAATAAACACCAGAAGCCATTTTCAGACTCTGAGATAGTAAAAGAATGTATGTTGGAAGTGGCCACGGCACTTTTTGCAGAGAAAAAGGATCTTTTTGCTGCAATTCAAGGTATTCCATTGTCCTCAAGAAGTAATACAAGAAGAACGGAAATTTTAGCTACTGACAACAAAAGCAGCTTGCTCGAACTACTGCAGAAGGCACCTTGCTATGCTATAGCACTTGATGAATCATGTGACATTGTTGATGATGAACAAATGTCTATTTTCGTGAGATTTTTTGACATTGAAAGTAAAACGTTCAGGGAAGAATTGCTAGCATTATTGACGTTTAAAGGTAAGACTCGCGGAGAAGATTTATTCAAGACTTTTGATGAATTTATTACGAAATCGAACATTAGTTATGATAAAATTGTATCCCTTTCAACTGACGGGGCCCCAGCGATGATTGGCAAAGAAAACGGATTAGTAAAGAGAATCAGGGATAAGAATGCAGGTCTAATATCTTATCAGTGCATAATTCATCAGGCAGCACTTTGTGGAAAACTTAGTGCTACTCTGAAAGATGTAATGGGCAGCTTGGTGACGTTGATAAATTTTAGGAGGTCTCGTTCTGCTCTTCAGCACCGACAGTTCAAGGATTTTCTCTCTGAATGTGATTCGGCGTATTCTGACTTACTGCAACATAACAATATACGTTGGCTAAGTAAAGGTCAAGTTGTTGAACGTTTCTGGCAAATAAAAGAACAAGTAACCTCCTTTTTGCAAAACTTGGACACACAGGAAGCAAGGAAGCACCTGGACTTCCTAACAAAGAAGCGTAATATGCTAGCTGTGGCTTTCCTGAAAGACATACTGAAATATTTGAATGCGCTCAACACCGAGTTACAAGGAAATGGAAAATTAATATGTGATCTGATACAAAGTGTGTCTGCTTTCCGTCGCAAGCTGGATATCTTTGAAAAAGATATTGCAAGTCAAGAATTTATTCATTTCCCAACAATGCTTGAGTATAAAAAGATGTCCGAAGAAGACATTGCAGTGTTTGTAAGGTTTGTATCTGAGCTTGAGAAGGATTTTGCTGCAAGATTCCAAGACTTTGCAGAGATAGGGAAGCTGTCTCAATTTCTTAAATTTCCTTATGAAGTTGCTGCGGTGGCAGAATGGACTGACGTGGCTGCGAAGTTATTCAGTCTATCAAAGCCTTTACTGCAAATGGAGGTAATTGACTTGCAAGAAGATATTTCCTTGCAAATGTATAAAACTGCATCCACTGAAGAATTTTGGGGTAAACATGTTACAGAAAAATATGAAAATTGTAAAAAAACTAGCTATCAACTTGGCTACTATGTTTGGCTCTACATTTGTATGTGAATCATCTTTCTCAAAAATGAATTTTTTGAAAAACAAATATCGTTCGAGATTGACAGACGCCCACCTTGAAGACACTCTTCGCATAAGCTGTTCTCCGCGTGAACCAAACTTTAAAAAACTGGCTCAAGACCACAGATGTAATTTTTCGCATTAGTTTTAAAGAATACCTACATACATATTGTATTGCATATATAAGTCAAAATAAAAATTTTAAACTAAATAGTATGTATTATGAGTTTTTTTTTTCTGGACCTTGACAAAAAATTTCAACATAATCCGGACTCTACTTAAAATTACTTGCCGACCCCTGGTATAGGGTATAGTATAGTAGGTCTAGACCGACTATTATTTTCTTACTTGTTCTATATTGTGAACAAAACTGACTTCCTATTCAGTTAATGGGCATGATAGAAGACAAGAAGCCCATATATAAATCATTGGAAATGAATCAAAAGTTCTAGATCCATTTGGCTTTGGATGCTCTTTATTTCTGGAGAATTTTATTGGGAAGGATAAAACAAATATCGCTTAAGCTGGATTTAATAATATAACTCGTTAAAAAAATATTTTTAATTCAACAAAATGAAGATCGACATGGCATCAACAGCCCGATTTTGAATCTTTCATTAAAGCCCAAGATTCAGTGTAGTTAAGGAAGGAAACCGAACGTCAGCTTGTCAGCTTGACCGCCTTCTCGTCAAATGTCATATTTTGGGAACTAAAAGCAAGATTTCTAACTTATTGAATAATTTCTAGAGTAAACTAAAACAACTATACCAAGATTGATTTAATTTTACGGGAAATATTTTCTTTGATTATTTATGTTGTGTAGAAAACATTTACCAATACATCTTGAATACCCATAATATATGTAAATTATAAATTACAGGTTAAGCATGTAAATGGGCATAGTTTTAAAAATAAAATTTTGTATTTAACTGAATTAAAAAAAAAAAACAAATTTTTCTTCATAACTATGTTGTTGTTTTCAGCTTCCATGTTTTTAGCGGCTGCCAGTTATCGTGTTTTTATGTTTTTTTATTGCTTTTTGTTAAATTTGGGTGTTGGTCACATGTTAATTTTTAATATTTCATTTTTGTTTTGTTACTTAAGCACAACTGCACACTTTTAAACTATTTAGGTAAACATAAGTAAACACGCTTTAAAAAATAAGTTTCATATTTTAAATGAACAACAAGAAACTGGCGTTCGACACGTTTGTTGAAAAATATGAAGGTATCAAATATTTAATGAAGCAAATAACTTCCTCAAAACAATTTGCCATGAAACCAGATTTGAAGAAAATATGTTTAGAATTTCAAACAATTAGATTTTTTTTTAAACTCAATTTTTAACTTAGTTTCTTAAGCCTAAGAATTTATTTTGCTAATTATTTCCAGGCGTTTTTGAGGTCATTTAAAATTAAAACATTCATTAAAAAGATTGGTCATTTATTATAATACAAAAAAAAAAAAGTTTATTCCAGCAATAACGATGTATAATATAATTATCTTAAATTACATATGTATGATATTTTTACATTTATAATTACTAAATACAATTATGATTGCCATTGCTAGCTAGAAAGAGTTTAGTTAGTAGAGTGAGTTGGCAACACAATGCAACTAACTAACAAACAAATGAAAATAAGCAATGAATCAACCAACCAACTAGCCAACCAAGCAACAACCAAACATCAACATGCAACAATTGTTAGTTTTAAGTAGAAGCAGTTGAAGAACGTACTCGTCTAATTCAATATTGTATTGCACAGTTACTTATTGTTAAAGTAAAGTGAAATTTGTGTCAATGCACATTTCAAATTTTAGACGTTTCTCTCTCTCTCTCTCTTTCTTAACAGCAGACAGACTACGGTAAGCTGAGTGAGTAATTTATACTACACATTTTACTGTTACCACTACAAACTGCTGAACTACTTCAAATAGTTCATTTCGCATTATGGCTACTTTGTAAAAATTTAACCATAAAACTTTAAAAAAGAAAACTTGGCAAAAAAAAAAATTTTTTTTGGTTAAATTGGAATTTTTTTTTTCTGATTTTATAATCAAAGTGTACGAAATTGTAGTTGTTGGTTTTTTGTTATTTATTTAATTTTTCATTTTTAATTTGCTTTATATTTTATATCTCGGCAGTAATAAACCATAATTATATATTGGTTGTGGTTTGTACAATATTCGTACATTTGTTTGAAGTTAGGGAGATAGACAGAAAGACAGACGGTCAGATGGATGGACGGACATATAGATATGAATTGCGTTTGTGATGTGAAAATTGTGTTTATTTAACAACAAAACTTAAAACGAACAATATCTCTAAGTTTTCATATGCACATACTCGTACCCGTACTTATAGTTAAAGCACCTTGCAATGGTTTTAACTACACATGGATGAACAAAAAGTACGTCTAACTAATAAAAACCTCAAAAAAAAAAACAGCTAGACAAACAGTACTTACAATTGGCTAATAAACTTCAAAAAAAAAAAAAAAACAGCAGCTAAACAGCTGTTGGACAGTGGCTTGTGACCAATGTCTTGTTCTACCGTTTTATCCCGATTTTAACCAAACGTATATTATTTGAACGATATTTCTTTATGGCCGATTTGCAGATTTACAGATTTTTAAATTTTGTTCTCTATTTTGAGTAAATTGCATTTAAAGTTGCTACTTACACATACAAAAAATTATACAATGCTATGTGTGTGTTTATTTAATAAAAATGAGTTTGTTGTATTGTGTTAATTTGTAAATTGGCTATAATTGATTAGCATATCCTTAGAGTCTTTATTTAATGAAAAAAAAAATTTCCTAGAATTTGCACTCGAATTTCGAGGGCTGGAATCTGCTATTAAATATTAAGGACGAATAACTCACACTAAAATAAGCAGTTAATGAATGGAAATTCAAAAAGTTAAATATTTCGTAAAAAAGCTATATACTTGCTAGAAAAAGTATACGTACACATAAAATAAAAACTGGCGTACTACAAAAAAAAAAAATTAACTGGATTATGAATCAAGCTCAAGATCAAATGTTTTTACTTTAAATAAAGCAAAAAACATTTGTACATTTGTTACAAAAATTAGTCTATATTCTTTATGGCAGGCTATACAGCTGTTTCCGGTCGATGATATTTTTTCGAACAAATTGTTAAGTTAGTAGACCTCGGAATTTTGAATATTTAAAATTTTTCATCCTAATTATACCAATTTTTGTAATTAGACATTTCAGCGTTTAAATAAAACAAATCTGAGTGCATATCAAAAATATGCAAGAACATTAGGGTGGCCCGTTATTATATGGAGAAAAAAGAAGTGCTCAAACTCTCGGTCGCACGCCCTAGAAATATGCGAATAGCAAAAAAAAAAAACTGAGGAATACGAAGTTTTGCACCAATCAAAAAACATTTAGAGGTGTGTCAACGCGATTGAAATTTCAATTTTTCAGATTTTATAAAAATTTTGTTCTAAGTTTAATTTTTCCGGCAAGTGTTATATAATACGGGATCAGCGTTAAATCTTTCCAAAAAGCTATAAAGCTTCAAAATCGAATAAAAACTCGCCAAGAAATAGCAAATGCCCCATACCACTTTTGTACCAAAAAAAAACAAGGTCATGAAAATTCATGACATTTTCTTCAACTTTAAGAAATTAATTAGCCAATATTTTGTTTTATTCTCTATACCCGTAAGTTCTCAGATATGAAGTATTGTTTTATTAACACCTTGTTAACCTATTAAGCATTGAGACCGAAAATGGAAAATTTTTTTGTTAAATTTTGACAACTCCTTTTTCAAGTTTTGAAAAATTTTCTTAAACAAAATTTGAAAGAATTGATCTGGCTCTTTAAGGTCTTGTTAAATGCATGTTAGAGATTAACTGTGTCAATTTCTAGGTAAATTCCTTTGCCAGAATTTTTCTGGCAAGGATTTTAATTTTGCGGATTTCGAGAAAAATGGGTTTTTTGTAAAATATTCTGTAAATGTACTATTTCAAAATACTTTGTATCAAAAACTCATCACTTGTCTTCTTTCAAATGTTATATTTTATCTTATTAGCCTATGGTTTCGAAAAAAAAAAATATTACGACCCATTAACCTTTCGGAGTCGGAGTCACATATGACCCCAAGCTACTAAAAGACAATTTATTCAAAAAATTCAAATATTTTGTAAGTGCTGTTGAATTTTTAGATGCGATGCTTAAAATATAATAACCAAATGCGTAGAACTTCCGTTCCTAAAGCTTGGGATAAATCCAAGAACGTTAACCCATTATTTGCCAAGGCCAGCTTTGGATTTTAAGATATTTTTAAATAAAAACTAGAGGACCCCTGCTGCTCCGCAGCATTATATTATATTATATTAATTTTTTATAATATAATAAAAAAATTTGCCAAGAGAAGTTAACGTACAGTTATGCCAAAATATGCCAAGATAAGTTAACGTACAGTAAAAGTAAAGTTGATTCTCCACGCATAACTTTCCTCAAACCCAACGAATTTAAGCAGTTAGCTCAAAAGAAGGAGCTTGATCCACTGAGTGTTCTTAGACCTATGTCAACAACCTACGTTAATTAGAACTCTAGTTATAGAGGTTTGAGAGAAGAAAAATATTGAAAAAAATCTTGAATGCAAAGTTTATTCATAAATTCTTTTAATATATAAGATTACGGAAAATGAGTTTTTCTAATAAACTCGATGAAACCACTATTTCGAATTTAAGAAAAATAATTCGGTTATTTTTTATTTATTTATGGCTTCAGTGCTCCTGGGATCAAAATAATCCACCACCACTGATATATTTTTGGTGCAATTATCTGCTTATTGCTCGCGAATATAAATTAAAACAACTTTTAACCAATTTTGTTATAAAATTATTTTATGTATAAAAACTATCAAAATTTTTTTAAATAAAATAAGATCCACAAATGACCCAAAGCTAATAAAAGACAACTTATTCAACTTATTGGTGTATTTAAAGATGACTTTGTGTGCGATTCAAATTGTTTTCTGTATTCATTTACGTCTTGAAATAAGTATTGCTTTCTTTAATTTTATTTTATTACTAGCTGAGTCCGGTCCGCGTTGCTGGCCCGAAGAAAACATCTGGATTTTATATTGCATCTAAATTTTAATACCGAGTGTCGGGCAAAAGTAAAGCACGATTTAATAATATTATGAATATGACTGAAAAAAAATATACGTTTTCTTGAATATTTTAACACCAGCGCCACCTACAGGTGAAAAACTTTGTCAGCAACTTTAGTTTTATGTACATAATATATGTTGCGAATTTGAGCTAAATTGGACCGTAAACAAATTTTTTGGGAAAATCTCGACCCCAGCGCCACCTATCGGGTACAAAAAAAAGTTATGCAAATCGGAGAACCAAAGGAACATATGGTATGAATACGAAGTCGCTAGCATTAGTGGTTCAACAGTTATTAGAGACCAACATACGCACCAACGTTTTTATATATTAAGATATTAATTTTATATTTCATATTCTTTTGAATAAAATTTTTATTCGATTTTTAGTTTTATAGCTTTTTTGGAAAGATAATTTAACACTGATCCCGAATTATATAACAATTTGTCGGAAAAATTAAACTATAGAACGAAATTGCAAAATCTTAAAAAAGCCATATTTTACCGAAATAAACACACTTGAAATTTTCAATCGCGTTGAGCCACCTCTAAATGTTTTTTGATTGGCCAAAAACTTTGTACAGTCGCTCACAGCTTATTTGATGCAGATACATTGTATATGTTTAAAAATATATATTTAAAAATTTTGTTCTGAAAATACAAAAACGACATACATATGTGGTTTAGTTAATAATTATGCGTTATTTATATTTACAAAAAAAAAAAAAAAAATATCTGCTTTAAGTTCTCAAGAAACTCAAAATACAAAATAAGGTACAAAATGCAGGTCACAGCTTAAATGATGCAATTTTAAAAAACATTAAATAAAAAAGGATTTACTGTAATTTAAAAATTTTTTCAATTGCTTAGTATTTAGTAGGATATCCTTTATTATCTATAACCGCTTGAAGCCTTTTCGGCACTATTTTAATCAACCCCAAATATACGGGTCCCTTAACTTTACATCCTTTCTATAACATATCCAAGCTTCAGAGCGATCTGAGGGTGCCATTCAGGATACCTTGTATGAAAGAAATTTTGAAATCTGTACGTTAACTTTCGTGTTGCATAAAAATATTGATATCGTTTAATAACGTTGATATCGCGGAAAAAATTTTCTCATTTGCGTACGTTACGGTTTGCGACATACAATCTATTTTGGAACAATGCTTAGTACAACTAGAACAACATACATAGAACAACCGCCAAATTTTTTTTTAACAAAAGTGGTGGGCAAAGTTTGAAATTCGTTTTTTCGATTTACTGGTACAAATTATATTTTAGAAACTCATCGTTTTGGAACATTGTAGAACAATCCTAGAACAATTCAGAACAATCTTCAGAAAATTTTATTTCTAAAAATGTGGGGCTAACTTCGCACACTTAATATTGTATTCATTAATATTTAATTAACAAACCACTGTATCGGTGTGGTTACTGGTTACTATAACAATAAAGTTTACCTATTTTATTGGTAAGTCAACTTCGAATAACAGTTTATTTCTGCATGTTTTTTTTTTTTAATTTTCTAATTTTATTTTTTTATTTCTTTAAGCTTTATTTATTTTATTTCTTTAAGCTTTAAACTGCCAAATCATATAAATTTCTAGAGACAGTGAAGAAGAAAAATTTACAATTATACAACAAAAATACCAGGCACAAAAAACAATTGTTTTTTTTTGCATTGTTAGCCATACGAAACAGAAGAAGAAGAAGAAGAAACTATTGCCGAATTAAAAAAAAAAGAAATAAATACATACAACCAAATGCAATTTCATTTCTTTTTCTGCTTGCGATTAATATTTTATTTTCTTTTAGTCTTTTTTTTTTGCTAATGGGAAATATAACAAATTGTTACCCAGTTGTTAAATAATTATAGTGATTTTTGTTTAAAATTCTAATCAAAATGATTAAAAACTTGAATAATATTTAACTAAGGTTTTAAATAACAGATTGGGGTAAAAATTGACTTCCGACTTTTTAAATTAAAAAAAATCAGAGTTGAGAATAGAAAACAGATTCATTGTGTCTAACGAATTTTTTCCAACCGAATTGCGATGAAATTAATAATCGAATTTTGCGTTGATTGCAATTACAATTCAATAGTCGTACGTAATATTAAACATTTTATTAATACTAAATATTATTTTAGCTACTCTTGTATTTATCGAAATATAATTTTGAAACAATTCGGTTGGCGAATTTTTTTTCCTGGCTGTAGGCATTACTAATAGTCTCTGTTCAAATATGAACATGGGTTCTATTATTAGCCTGCGTTTCACACAACGTGATAGTTTTATGTATATTGTTTAATGATTAAAAAAACCCTAAATTTTAATGATCACATATGTATTATCTTAGGATAGTTTATTATCTGTTTTTCCATAATAATAAAACACATGTGAGAAACTGATGTTATCATTAGAAAGGTTTAGGATTACATACATATATATTACCTAAGGATAGTTTATTATCTGTTTTTCCATAATAATAAAACACATGTGTGAAACTGATGTTATCACTAGAAAGACCAGCTTGTGTGAGGCGCAGGTATAAATGTTAGTTCTAGATAAGTTTTAAGATTTTTACATTTAGCTCTTAAGGATTTTAATTTTAATAAAATATTCAGTATCTTACAAATATTCAAAACGTGCGTATTGTTTAATTCGTCTAAATAATATTCACATTGTGGTCCTTCGAAAAGTGAGTGAATCGGTATCGGGTATTAAGACATATTTTGAAAATTTAAATTCAGTGAAATAAAAATATATCCTTGATTCAATTTAAAAAAGAAGATAACGAAGTAAAAATATATCAGCAATAATGGTCAGAAAGGAAAAGGCTATGGAACAATTGAAAAATTTGGCAGAGAAAATATGTAGCCTCCGACCAAAAATAGATGTCCCAGAGATGCGCAAAGTGAAGATGGAATCATATAGTGCTCAGTTAGAGGAGGCGTGGAACACATATAAATTCGTCCACGCAAGTATACTACAAGAATATGCAGAGGACGGGGAATTGGAGTCCCTGTACGCTACAACTGAAAAGCAGTATAGTATGCTAAGCGCACTAATTGATACCTTCCGGGATGCGGCGAAGTCACAAGGGGCATCGCATATTGAAAGCTCTAAAATAGAGCAAAAGGAAGAAGATAAGGAACGCGGAGAAAATCTGCAACGCTCTAAAGGGGAGCAAAATCCTAGTGCAGAAGATAGCACAACTACAGTTGAAAGAAAAAAGACGCGGTTTTATCAGCTTACAAATGAGTTGGAGGCAAAATTAGAGCAGCTAAGTGGAACATTAAGTTCTTTGTCCGGAAGTGTGATACAAGCAAGAAGAAACTTTATTGAAAGAAAATTTAACGCTATACAAAAAATAATGGATGATTTGGATTCTGACCCATTATATGATCTAATTGTAGATGATTTCGATATCATAGAAAATGAATACGAAGCTATGATAGAGAAAATGGCAAACAGATCGGATGAATTAAAAGAAAATACAAAGGAATCCAATACAAAATTGGAAGATGTAAAAATTCCACATTTTAATGGCAATATAAGTGATTGGCCAGCATTCCACGATCTATTTCGGCAATTAGTGGATGCAAAAAAATCTCTACCTAACGTAGAGAAATTATACAGGTTGAAAAGTATTGTTCATGGCGAAGCTGGTAGGATGATACAACATCTAAAAATAACAGATGATAATTATGAAGCAGCGTGGACAATTCTGAAGCAGCGTTATGAGAACAAAAGGTTGTTATTTACAAATCTGGCTGACAAACTACTGGACCAACCAAGTATTAACACACAAGGCGCAACTGGTATCAAACAGCTTTTGGATACTACAACAGAATGTCTTCAAGCACTAAAAGCGATGGGTATTTCACTAAAAGATGCTGATCCCTTCATTGCTAGAATAGTAATAAGAAAACTTGATAGAGAAGGATTAGTGTGGTATGAGCAAAGTGTACAAAGAACTAAAGAAATCCAGAATCTGCAAGATGTTATGAATTTTTTGGAACAACAATATTTGGCTCAACAGGCACTGAAATGTAAGAGAAATAGTGGTCCAATTAAGGTTCCAATGAAATATAGCAACACGTTCCAAACATCAGAAGTAAGTTGTCGATACTGCTCGCTAACTGGTCATTATGTAGAAGATTGTAAAAAATTTATAGACCAGCCCCTATTGTCCAGAAAAAACTGGGTGAAGAAAGAAAATCTTTGTGAAATATGTATGTCTCACAAATCATATAAGAAATGCTTCAAATATAAATCCAGCTGCAATAAGTGTGGAAGAAAACATCACACTCTGTTACATTATGCAGAATTTGAAAAAAAGAAGCCTGAACAGCAGCAAATAAACCAAAAGACAGCAAATTATGTTACGAAAGAATACTCATCAGTAACATTGTTAGCAACAGCACAAGTAATAATTAAATCTGGCTTAGGAGAACCAATAATACTAAGGGCTTTAATTGATCAAGGCTCACAGAGGACATCAATTTCAGAAGAAGCGGCTCAAATATTGCAGCTTCCAAAACATAAGGTAAAAACAGAGCTAGTTGGGTTAGGAATTACTGTAGTTGGCGTCTCAAAAGCAACAATAGATGTATCAATTCAACCAAGGTTCAATAGTAATGCTGTTCATCACACAAATGCCTTAGTATTGAAAGACTTAGCATCAGCTCAACCTGAAAAAACGTTTAAGGAAGAGAGAGAAGAATGGAGAAACTATTGTTTAGCTGATCCCAGTTTCAACAGATCCGACAGAATTGATGTAGTAATTGGCGCAGATTTGTTCAACGAAATAATCCAGCCTGGTATAGTAAAGCGGGGTAGAATAGTTGCTCAAGAAACAACACTGGGTTGGATCCTGTCAGGTGTACTTAATTTTCCAGTATCTTCAAATAAGGGAACGATGATAGATACTGACGAGGAGGTGCAGCGCTCTAATGCATACTACACCAAAACGAATATAATGGAGAGCAACAATTTCAACATATCTAAAATAATGTTGGTGATGTTAATGCTACTGTTCGGTACAGTGGCGAGTTCTAATCAAACAGGTGGAACCAAAATAACAGCATTTAATGACCAAACAGCAATATATTTGGATAATCTGGGTACGATCGACGTAACTACATCTAGCTGGAATCTAGTGGTTTATTACGACCTAAAACCATACATAACTTCATTCGAACAAGTGGAAAAGTTAACTACCACAAGCAGCCTCATTTGTGGTAAAATTGGAGAATTTGGAGAGCAGTGTCAAAATACATTAAAACGATTGAAAGGCCGAACTGAAGCAGTGGGACAGTCTAACCAACTATTTTTCCTAAATAAAAAGAATCGATTGAAAAGAGGAATCAATACTATTGGCTCAATTTACCACTTGTTATTTGGATTAATGGATAATGACGACCGCGAAAATATGGAGCATAACCTGAAAAATTTGGTAGATAATCAATACAGCCTCAAAGAGTTAGTGGAAAAGCAAACGTCCGTAGTAGATTCTACTTCGAATCTCTTCATTAAATCTTTAGATGAAGTAAACTCAGACTACACCATACTCCAGATAAGAATAGACAATATTACAAAGTTAGTACAAGAAAATATGTTCATTTACAAGGAGTCGATTAAGTTTTTTGGGATTGCTAGGGAAATAGAAGCTCAACTAGAAGAAGTCGAGCGAACGCAGTCCTACATTATACGGTTACTCATGGATATTAACCATGGGAAACTTAGTCCTGATCTGTTAAAGCCAGCCCAGCTTAGTCAAGAAATGGCTAAAATAAAAGAATGGTTGCCGGAAAAGTTAAGGTTGCCAGGCGTACAGAAGAATCAACTACCAATAATTTTCAAATTGATGAAGGCGAAAGCGAATATTCTGGAAAATAAATTAATAATTAATACTAACATTCCTTTAATATCTTCCAAAGCATCCAATATTTTCAGAGTGATTCCTATTCCAATTCAACTATTCAACAGTTTGGTGAGGGCGTCTATTGCAAATCCATATTTGGTGTACAGCTATGACAATGACGTATATCATATGATGTCCGAATTGGAGTTTCATCAATGCAAAGAGGTCGGTGATAAGCATTTACTGTGCGAGGGAAACTGGGCCTGGCAAGATGCAAATAATAATTTTTGTGAGATTGCACCATTAAAACCGCATAGAGACGTTAAATGCCGTTACATTGAGGTCAACAGTCAGCACGCATGGGTAAACTTAAGCAACAAGCAAATGTGGCTCTTCAAGGCCATGGAGAATGCGACTCTGCATGTATTCTGTGAATCGAACAGCCAAGAATTAGTCCCACTACCAAAACAAGGGATAATCTCATTGGCAACAGGTTGCTCTGGGAGAGTAGGAAAAACTATATTACCAGCTAGCACTGAAACAACTGAAAAGATTGAAGGCAGCTTTGGCACATATCTGACCAACGAAATAAGCTATAATGAGACTGAACTAATAAAGCCGCTGGGTTCTATGTTAATGGATCACTCAGCTGAAATTAATTCCCTCAAAGAAGAAATAAAGAAACTGAGAGCAACGGATATTCATCTGAAGGGGCTTAATTTCCATCATGCATCTGGGCACCTCTCATTAATATTAATAATCATATGTATTATTTTATTCATTAGCTTTATATTAAGGAAGGTTATTTTAAGGAATAGAGCTGGTATGATTATAGTTCGCCGGCCGCAGAATGTTCAAATATGAACATGGGTTCTATTATTAGCCTGCGTTTCACACAACGTGATAGTTTTATGTATATTGTTTAATGATTAAAAAAACCCTAAATTTTAATGATCACATATGTATTATCTTAGGATAGTTTATTATCTGTTTTTCCATAATAATAAAACACATGTGAGAAACTGATGTTATCATTAGAAAGGTTTAGGATTACATACATACTTATATATTACCTAAGGATAGTTTATTATCTGTTTTTCCATAATAATAAAACACATGTGTGAAACTGATGTTATCACTAGAAAGACCAGCTTGTGTGAGGCGCAGGTATAAATGTTAGTTCTAGATAAGTTTTAAGATTTTTACATTTAGCTCTTAAGGATTTTAATTTTAATAAAATATTCAGTATCTTACAAATATTCAAAACGTGCGTATTGTTTAATTCGTCTAAATAATATTCACAGTCTCTGACCTTGAGTATACTTGAAACTGACACCATTTTCTCTATAAAATGACACATGTCTTTCTATATTCTATGTTAAATCTCATGCCTGTGTAACATTCTACCCAAACTGACGACTTATTGTTAAGAAATCTTTTTTGCAATACTGTCTTTCAACTGGTTTAATAGACATACGAGTATGTAAATTTTCAATAATTTAGTTGATTTTCTACTTATAAGTACGTACCATTAAAAATAATTCAATATCCAGTGAAGAGAACCATTACAATTTAAACTTATAACGGTATTTGTTAAAAGTGGCCATCAAGAGTAAGCTTAACTAACTGCCTTTTTTTACATGGTGGCTAAGTTCAATAAAAATTTAATTTGAAACAGTCGGCAAAAAAAAAACGTGAAGAAGTACAAAACAATGATATTTATTCTGCATGTATTGCGTACGTCTGGTAAATAAAAGCTAAAATGTTAAGCAAGGTAAAGAAACATTTCGACCAAAAACTAACTGAGCGGTTGACTGACTTGGTTAATATGTAGAAAAAAAAAAAAAACAACCAGAGGAAAGAAATCAAGTAAAAGAATGAGTTTACGGCTTAGACGATTTTTTGGCAAGTAGACCGACTATACGATACCCTATACCATGTGTTTTGAGAAATGGTCTTAGATCCAACTATGTTGCCTTTATAAATGGCTTTCAAAAAGAAGAATAAACTAGATGGCATTGTTGTTAATTTGTGCTGTGCAGATTTGAAGAGGATTGAAAAGGTTTTCTGCAAAAATATATACAAACCAAATTTGAAAAAATTTATACAATTTTTATACCCTATACCGCTAAGAGGTCAGGGTATACTAACTTTGTGTTGATTTTTTATCATACCGATCGACTCAGAATCACTTTCTAAGTCGATTTAGTGATGTCCGTCCGATCGGCTGTCATTACGTCCACCCGTCTGTGTATCCATCTAAACCTTGTAATCAAACTACAAGTCGCAAATATGAACTTATTTTAACGAAATTTAATATATAGGCCTCTACCGGCCATTGAAATTGGTGAAAATCGGTGCACCTTCAGACCTAAACCCCATACAAATGACCCTAAATTATCATATATATCTCGGTCAAATTGGGTTTGTCTTTGTTTATTATATCTATTTATGAGTAGTCCAAAAATAAGCTCTGTAGGACAACTCCCAGTCATAGCTTCCATATGAAGCTGATTCCCGATTTTCACTTAAATTTATTAAAAAAACAAATATGTTGCACAGATTTTTCTCAAATTTGGTTTGTTTATGCAAAAACTAAGTGACCTTACCAAACATGTTCAAGATCGGTCCACATTTTGGTTCAGTCCCCATATAAACATAGCATCCAATATGAACTTTTTCTTATTCGAAGACAAAAAATAATAACAATGCCACCCACATTTGGTTTACGCTTATTTTCTATATCTAATTTGTTGGACCTAAGAGAGAGATATAATCGGTCTAGACCGACTTTAATTTTCTTACTCGTTTACGACAAGTCAATTGTCATAGTGAATAGGTTTTTCGTAAATACATAGGCACAGGCTTCAACGACCGATTTTGTTAATATAATAAATATTTTTTTTTAATTTAAAATTTTTAATTTTTTCGTCAATTTTTTTATTAACAACGTATTTGTCATATTGAGCAACAAAATTGTTAACAATCAATAATTTTTATATTTTAATAACGAGTTCGTCATATCGAGTAATTATATTGTTACTTGTTAATCATATACTCTACAGTCTATTTGTCATTAAAAAAAGTATATGAGTCCGATCACAGGGGAGATGTTTAAACATCAATTTACACATCAATTAAAATCAAACAGAAAGCGGCATCTATGTATCACTTATGGCAAACAACTGCAGGAGCTCATCTAATATAAAAAAAATTTTTATTATTATTTATTATTTTAAGTGGTTGCAATAGTTGGGGTTGTTGAATTCACTGAAATAATTTTTATATCAGTAATAGCGTTATACTTGTGGGGTTGTTGAATTATATGTTATACGATTATATTGTGAAACGTTGTTATAGCAGAGGATGTTCAATTAGCTGAAATAATTTTATATCATATTCTTCGAATCAATACACTCATACTTCTTATCTTACTTCTTACGCTGTTTTTGTGATTGTATTGTATTTTTAGCCCCTTGAGCGTATCCAATAAACATTTTTGTTTGCTATCAACTTGAGATGTATTTGAGATCAATTACATTTCTCAAATCTCTAACGTTAATTCTCAAATACACCTCAATAGTCCGTTTCTGGTCTTCTCAACTTAAAAGGCACATTTTTTGTATGGTGATTTTCTTAGTTATCAAATTGAGAAATTTGTGATTCTCAACTTGATATCAAGGAAATTTCGCAAAAAATATTAATTCTCAACTTGATGTCAAGTTGAAAGCAAACAAAGAGAAATATTGTTCAACTCAAGTTGAGAATTACATTGGACATCAATTTGAGAACTTAACTTTTCTCCAACTTTGGAGAAATAATTTTTCGATGCATACTAGGTAAGATTAAGGTCCATATTTAATTTTTTTTTTAATGTTTGGTGCGCCATCTATTTAAAATTTCAATTAACTAAACTTGGATTTACTAAATCAAAGTCATTAAACAACACAACAATTATTTTTTAATTTTTGGTTATTGTTTATCGATGTTTGCACATCAAAAAAATTTATTTGTTACCAATTAGTGGATTTTCAGATTTTTTATAATGAAAAATAGAATCAAATTTTAATTTTCTTTTATGAAATTTTTTGGTTTGTGACCATTAAAAGGAGCTTGCTTACGAGCTAATGACGGTTAAATTTGGTGTAAATAAGAGGATCAATTTATTTCCAATTTTCTGCATTTTTCAGGAGTGTATATCTATAATATTAATAGGCTAGACGATTCGTTGTGACCGATGTTTTGTTCTACCTTTTTATCTCGATTTTGACCAAACGTATATTATTTGAAAGGTATTTCTTTTTAGCCGTTTTGCAAGATTACAGATTTTTAAATTTTTTCCTTTATTCTGAATAAATTGCATTTAAATGTGCTACTAACACATATATAAAAAATGCTATGTGTGTGTTTATTAAATTTGTTAATATGTTTGTAATAAAAATGAGTTTGTTTTTTGTGTTGATTTGTGAATTGGCTATAATTGATTAGCATACTTTTAGGGTCTTTATTTAATGAAAAAATAAAATTTCCTAGAATTTGCGCTCGAATTTTTAGGGCTGGAATCTGCTAGTATTATATAAATGTTTTTGATAAACATTATTAGTACTTGAGGGAGGTATATACGATACAATAAAAAATATTGTTTTACCAAATAATACACATACAACACATTATATATTCAGATTAATAATTTGTTTAAAGGGATGGAAATTATTAAACATTTTTAAGCTTTGACCCACTCAAATACTAATTATAATTGCTATAAAAATTTGTTTAAAGTTTGTACTGTTAAAAAATGTATTTATATATGGATCATTCAAAGTTAATTTTGAGTCTACCTAATTCTTTCGAATATTTTAGGTTTAAAAAAATATCTTTTTATATATTAGTATGTCACTCCATTTGAATTTCGAGTGCTCGTCAAAGTCAATACTCAAAAAAAGAAAAAGCTCGATAAGTACTAAGGGGCACAAGTAGTTGAGATGCTGAACGTTCAGGGCGGTCACTGCAGTATGATATGATATAGCGCCGAAGAAGGCCAAGATGGGCTTATTGCCCGACAAAGTCATGAATACAGAATACAAAGGGAAAAAAATACTTATTGGACTGATACATACAACGCCGCTTTAAATAAGTAAAAAAAAAAAAGTTATAGTTGATCTAGACTGTCTATACGTTATCCTACGCCATGCGCATGATTTATCTCGTAGGTCAAACTATTTAGATATAGCAAAAAAGCATAAACCAAATTTGAGTGACATCATTATTAACTTTTTTGCTTTCGGATATGAAAAAGTTCATATCGAATGCTATATTTATAGGTGGACTATGTCCAAAAGTGGACCGATCCTAACTGTAAAATGTCACTGATAATGTCACTAATTCTTTACAAAAACATATACAAAACAAAATTGAGAAAAATCTGTGCAATATTTTTGTTCTTTGATAGATTTAAGTGAAAATCGGGAAGCAGCCAAGAATTGTCCTATAGGGCTTATTTTTGACTACTAATAAATGGATGTAATGAACATAAAAAACCCCAATTTGAACGAGATCTATATGATAATTTGATAATATTATGGCAATTTGTGTCGATTTGTGTCGATTTCACAGGGGTCATTTGTATGGGGACCAGGTCTGAACATGCATCGATTTTCACCAATTTCAATAACGTTTGTCCTGTGGCCGATAGAAGCTTATATACCTAATTTCATTAAAATATATTCATATTTGCGACCTGTAGTTTGACACACAGACAGACGGACGGACATCGCTAAATCGACTCTGAAAGTGATTCAGAGCCGATCGGTTTAATAACAGATGGGCCTATGTCAAATATTTTTCTTAGTTACAGACATCAGCACAAATTCATTATACCCTAAACCACATACGGAACGCTAAAATGACCTTGAGAAATGCTATTATTTGGAAGGGATACAAAAATTGGAGAAGCATTGATAAAAAAAAAATTTTTTTTTTGCTTAACTAAAAACAAGCTTATTGCTCAAAAACTTACGAATTAATTGATTAACTTAAAAGCATACATTTTTTTCGCTGTGAAAATAGTTTCCTTACGAGCTAGTGGAATTTTATCATTGCACCCTACTTTATACAAGAAAATATTTATTTAGACTTGAAGAAAAATTCTGATTGTAATTAGTATATTTGCAGTAAAAAGACGAAACAGATATTTGTGTTTAAGAACGAAAATCCGACCTAAATAACAAAGTTTTCTTTTCAAATAGTGTTAACTGCTTCAAGAATTTTCTTTAAGATAGCCAAGAAAATCAATTTTTTCGTTAGATCTATAAATATCTATTATATCTATTAAGGAATAGTTTTACCATTAATATTTACTAGCAGATTCCAGCGCTCGAAATTCGAGTGCAAATTCTAGAAAATTTTATTTTTAATTTAATAAAGACCCTAAAGGTATGCTTCACAATTCAATTCATTTCAAATGAAGAAACCAAACTCAACACATTAACAAATTTAATAAACTCACACATAGCATTGTGTAATTTTATGTATGAGTTAGTAGCAACTTTAAACGATCATAACTCTAAAAAATGTTCCAGACGATGAAAATCTGTAAAACTGGAAAACAGCTTAAAAGAAATACCTTCGAAATTAAAAATTTTTTATCAAAATCGCGGTAAAACTGTGAAACTTACATCGGTCACAAGAAATCGCCTTGTCTATTAATATTATAGATATAAAAAAAAAATAATATTATAGATGACATTTTTATTATTTTCTATAAAATAATATAATATCTTATTTTCGATCTTTATCATTTTAATGATTGAGTTTGAAATTATTCCGGCTCAAGATCAAATGTTTTTGCTTTACAGATATGTGCCAATGTTTCTTGCTTTATTTAAAGTAAAAACCTTTGATCTTGAGCCTGAATAATTTCAAACTCAATCATTACAGACGACAGTTATATCAAAGAATAGTTTGAAATCTATAATATATATAATAGCCCAGGCGATTTCTTGTGACTGATGTTTTGTTCCACCGTTTTATCCCGATTTTGACCAAACGTATATTATTTGAAAAGAATTTCTTTTTAGCATTTTGTAGATTTACAGATTTTTTAATTTTTTCCTGAATTTTGAGTAAATTGCATTTAAAGTTGCTACTAACACATACATAAAATTATACAATGCTATGTGTGTGTTTATTAAATTTGTTGATGCGTTTGTAATAACAATGTGTTTGTTTTTTGTGTTAATTTGTAAATTGGCTATAATTGATTAGCATACTTTCAGGGTCTTTATTTAATGGAAAAAATCATGTGAGTCCGATCACAGGGGAGATGTGTAAACATCTAGTAATTAAAGATTTTTTTATGTAATTTTTTAAAATCAAACAGAAAGCGTCATCTATGTATCACTTATAGCAAAAACTGTTTCAGCTAATTCAACAACCCTTTGCTGTAAAATGTTAAAAATGTCCCAATATAAACGTATATAAGTCATACATAGATGACGCTTTTAAAAAAGTGGCATAAAAAAACAATTTTATATCATATTTTTTTCACCAATACAATCATAAGTCACACACCGATTTGTGTTTCAGCTCTCACCGATTTGTGTTACGCTGTTTTTGTGATTGTATTGTAAAATAGAAATTTACCCCCCTGCGCGTATAGATGTTTACACATCAAAAATAAGGGCTGGAATCTGCTAGTAAAAAACTAATATTACTGCCAATTGTAAATAGCAGTTTTTAAATAAAAACTCTCAATAAAAAAGAAACAGTGGCAACTTAATAATTCAGTTACAATAACTGAAGAGTTTTGCTATTACGCTTGTACTTCTATTATTTCATTTAAACTTCCAGCCCCTCTACTGAATTTTTGTTTTATTTCCACCAACCGAATATTTTGCCAACACATTTAGTTGCAACAGTAAAAATATGTTTTTCATTTTATTAAGTAGTATTAATTTGATAAAAATTTGTGCTTTAAAGGTTTACAATCACAATGACATATTTAGTTTTTTATCTTGCGGTATTGTTGTAATTTTCGTAAAGAGAACAAGTTGAGGAGTGTGAGAAAACAATAACTGAGCTTTAACTTTCACTTTAATAAGTCTTGACTAAAAATTTTGTTTAAATTTATAAAATGTCCACGCATAAACCCTTTCACTATGTTACAAACAAAACGATAAACTAAATATAACCAATTCTTATTGAAGTACAATAATTACACACAACAAAGCATTGATCCACCTATAGATGATGTTGTTGTATTAGTTTTAGCTTTTTTTAAAAGATTTAAATTGTTTGTGCTTTATTTAAAATAAAACGACTAAAACAACAATTGAGTGCGTACTTTTTGGTTATTTAGGTGACTAGGCCAACGAATACAACAATAAAAATAATAAAAAAAAAATATAAAAAAGAGTTAAGGTGGGACGGATATATGTAAATGCAACACAAAATACTACAAAAACCCAGTTAAAGCTTAACTCCAATGACAATGATTGGTAAAAATAAATAAACTAAGCATTGGTGCTTCAAAAAAAGTTTAAATTTTCCAGAATTTTTTTGTTTTTTTGTTTTAATTTTAGCAACGTCTTTTTAGTGTTATTATGTTAACTCTGCTAATGAATTTGATCATGTATCAAAATATCATTAATTAACTACCAACCATTGAATTCACATGTTTTAATAAATTTCATTACCAAATTTGGTGGTATTTAACACTACTTACAATATATCTGAAACGCCTTTTTACTTGTCAACAATTAATGTGCTTCTTCTTTTTTATAGACGGACTAATATGTAAGGCGGCGTCTTCTATAAGATCATAAATAATATTGTAGTCTTGACATTGAATGGTAGGTAGCTTATGGTTAATATATTTTGAATTTTTGTTTTTTATTAATTTTTTGTAATTTGATTTGTCATCATGGGGATAGTAAGGTTATTGCTTAAGAAATAAAAAAAAATATACATATATATATAAAAATCACCAGTTAATTCCAATAATTTGTTTTATTTTTTCGACTGGCCTGCTACTGCTTCTGTTGTGAACTTTACCTTCAATTTGTACAAAAAAAAACATATGAAAGGGGAATATTTCTAAAGACTGCTTTGTATTCGAAGCTTAAAGAAACGTAAAATTTTTGTTAAAAATATCAAATTTTATTGATATTTAAATTAAATTTTTCGCTTTTCGATTTATAAAATAATTCCAAAAGTTAACTGAATTGGAATATTTGCTTTCTGGCAGCTTTGACCTCAATTTATTTAACAAACTGTCTTAATAAAACTCACAAGAACTACAATTAAGCTTTAATCGAATTTTAATATTAACTTTATATAGAAAAACATTGCAGCTTTAATTTTGAATACTGACGATTTAATTAGTGAATAAATTTTGTGTTTACGTAATTTTTTGTAATTTTGAGTTTTGAATCTCTACATGACTGTGCGTGACTTTGCGTGACTATTTTAAAATTAAGGTTTGGTCACAACAAGTCTATGGACCAAGTTTCAGATTGATTGGATGAGGGGAAATGGGGTTTAAATCTCTCCGTGACTGTGCGTGACTATGCGTGACTACCTCAAAATTAATCTGTAGCCTCAAGTAAGTTTTTTTTTTTAATTTTTTCTCAAAATTTTAGATTTTACATCTTGTCGTAACTTTAGAGCGCCTATTCGAATTTGTTATACAACTCGTCCAAAAAATCTTTAAATTACGCCGGCTTTAATACCATTCTTTGATATAACTATTAGTTTTGGAATTAGTTAAGCGCAAGTGGAAAAAAGTTTGGTTTTTTTTAAATAAAAAAATTTTTGACTTGAAAAAATTCATAAAAAAAAAAAATAGAAAGCAACAAAATCTTACCGGTTTTAGTACTAAATCATAAAATTGCATGTAATAGAAATAAAATAAATTTTGTTTCATGAAAATCCATGCATAAATTTGTTTTTTATTCCCGATAACGTGAAAGTTCACAGTTTTGATATTTTTATCCCAAATTAGTGTAAAGCCAAAAGTATTGTGAATTTGAACGGTACTACCCTATTTATTACACAATATGTCCTCTCAATGATTTTTTATTGTGTTGTCTCTACACAATTTATTTATTGGTTCAGCGTTTTCGGCCACAAGGGGCTTTCTGTGATCTTCCGCGTGCTGGAAGATCTCGTGCTGTACAAAATGATGTGAACATTGCTCGAGTGCAAAAACATATAGGGAAAACCCCGAAACTCCCATCAGGCAATATTCTCAGCAGTTGTGGATGTCTAGCCCATCTATGCCAAGATTTTTACATAAGCTACTCCGCGATGTACAAATACGCATACAATATAGTCGCCGTTTTCAAGAGTGGCGCCCATTCACAAACTCACAATGAGCGATGAGACCTATTTTCACCTTATCGTGGATAAAAAAAAATCATGTGAGTCCGATCACAGGGATGTGTAAACATCTAGTACTTAAAGATTTTTTTATGCACTTTTTAAAATCAAACAGAAAGTCTATATATCACTTATATCAATTAACTGCAGGGGCTCTGCTAATATAAAATTATTTATTATTATTTATTATTTCAACCGGTAACATTTTAATTTTTCGTTTTTTAATTTTCGTTTTTAATTTGTCGTTTTTCGTTTTTCATTTTTCATTTTCATTTTTTATTATTCATTTTTCATTTTTTCAATTTTCATTTTTCAATTATCTTTTTTCGTTTTGCATTTTTAATTTTTTACATTTCATTTCTCATTTTTAATTTTCCATTTTTATTTTTCATTTTTGATTTTTTATTTTCAATTCTTTTTTTTTAATTTTTTTTCAGTTTTTATTTTTCATTTTTCATTTTTATTTTACAGTTTTCATTTTTCATTCTTCGTTTTTTTTTTTCGTTTATCATTTTTAATTTTTCGTTTTTCATTTTTCATTTTAAATTTTTCCAGTTTTTATTTTTCAATTACTGTTGAAAAAAGGAGTTTCCTTACGGGCTAATGAAGGTCAAATTTGGTGTAAATAAAAAGATCAATTTATTTTCATTTTTCACCCAACGTTTCGTCTGCTTTTTTCAGACTTCTTCAGGAGTGTATAATTTTATTTAAATTTATATTACATCCTACCAATTTTAGTCTCTTATTTATCTAAAAAAAAAACTGAAGTTCACGACACAGAAATTGTAAATAAATAAATAAAATAAATAAATGATGACATTTTTCAATTACCGTTTTTCATTTTTAATTTTTCATTTTATATTTTTCATTTTTTATTTTTCATTTTTTATTTTTCATTTTTATTTTTTAATTTTTCATTTAAAAAGAATTTTTTTCTTATTTTTCATTTTTTATTTTTAATTTTTATTTTTCATTTTTATTTTTCAGTTTTCATTTTTCGTTTTTCATTTGTAATTTTTAATTTTTCCTTTTTTTATTTTTTATTTTTCATTTTTAATTTTTTATTTTATTTTTTATTTTTCATTTTTATTTTTAACTTTATAATTTTTTATTTTTCATTTTTCATTTTGATTTTTCAGTTTTTTCGTTTTTCATTTTTAATTTTTAATTTTTCCTTTTTTTATTAATTTTTTTTTTTTTGATTTTTTTTTATGTTTCATTTTTTATTTTTAATTTTTAATTTTTTATTTTTCATTTTTCATTTTTATTTTTCAGTTTTCATTTTTCGTTTTTCATTTTTAATTTTTCCTTTTTTAATTTTTTATTTTTCAGTTTTCATTTTTCGTTTTTCATTTTTAATTTTTCCTTTTTTTAATTTTTATTTTTCATTTTTAATTTTTTATTTAATTTTTTATTTTATTTTTTATTTTTCATTTTTATTTTTAATTTTATAATTTTTTAATTTTAATTTTTTATTTTTCATTTTCCATTTTTTGTTTTTCATTTTTAATTTTTTATTTTTATTTTCATTTTTCATTTTCAAAGAGCTTATTATATCATATTATATCATAATTTTTTTTCACCAATACAATCATAAGTCACACCGATTTTGTCTTACGTCTTACATGTTACGCTGTTTTTGTGATTGTATTGTGAAATATAAATTTACCCCCTGCGCATATAGATGTTTACATATCAAAATTAGCAAAATCAAAGAGTAATTATTGAAAATCAAATACACCCTCGAATATATTCACCATATGGTGCGGAACAACTTCAGAAAGTATCATGGAATCATACTTTTTCGACAACGACGAACAAGTTGCGGTTAATACGAATGACATTCAATATCGGCCAATGATTGAAAATTTTTTAAGGCCAGAGGTAGAAACAAATCTAGAATTAAAGTTCCAACAAGATGGAGCCACAGCTCACACAGCTTGTCAAACTATAGATCACATTGCGCGAAATTTTTGGCAATCAAATATTAACGCGTTTTTTGGTTTTAATTGTGCACCGCTTTCGCCCGATTTAACGGCTCCTGATGATAAGATATGAGAGCGCTGGGACCTGAAATTCTAGAAAAAGTGATGGGAAATCCTCTGGAAAGAGCACGTTAGGGCTTTTGAACACATAATATATTTCCAAAATATAATCTAAATTTTAATAAATTCCACCGTTATATAAAACAAGAAAGAAAAAATTATTCAATAAAAAATCTTAACTTGACTTTCCCGATAGAAAAATTATAGTCGGTCTAAATCGTATATACGATACCCTATACCATGCGTTTACAGACCCTTCCTCTCAGGTCCAATTAATTAGATATAGAAAATAAGCATAAACCAAATTCGAGGGGCATTGTTATTAATTTTTTTTTTGGCTGCAGATATCGGGTGTTATATTTGTATGCAAACTAGGTCGAAAAGTGAACCGACTCTTACCATATTAACCATACACAAACCGAATTTGAGAAAAATATGTGCAATATTTTTGTTTTTTGAAAGATTTTAGTGAAGATCGGGAATCAGCTTTATATGGGGGCTCTGACTAAGATCTGTCCTATAGGGATTATTTTTGGATTACCTATAAATTGATATAATAAACATACGCAAACCCAATTTGACCGAGATCTTTATGACAGTTTGGATATTATGGCAATTCTAGTCGATCTCATAGGGGTCATTTGTATGGGGACTAGGCCTGAACATGAACCGATTTGAACCATTTTTAATAGCGTTTATCCTGTAGCTAGTAGAAGAGTATATATAGTAAATTTTATTAAAATATATTCATCGATCCGACCTGTTGTTTGATTACAGGGTTTACATGGGCACACAGACGGACAGACGGACGGACGGACATTACTAAATCGACTCAGAAAGTGAATGTTAGTGGATTGGTATAATAAAGAATGGGTCTAGGTCAAATATTTTTGATAGTTGCAAACATCAGCTCAACTGAAAAATAATTTATTGAAAAATTTTAACCTTAAAATATTTAACTAAAATACATTCATTAAAAGTTGACAAAGGTGCGACAGTATTCTAACAATTTCTCGTATCTTTTTAAAAGTAGTTTAATTGCAACTTTAGTTGAGATGCCGCTGCGGAAGTATTAAGATCAGCTTTACCATGACAAACGGATTTATTTTTTACGTAATTGTATATGTATGTGAATGTATTTAAAATTAAAAAAAAAAAACAAATATATTGTTGCTGATAATCTTTACTCTACTAGTGCCAAATTTAATTAGTGAGTTTTAATTGGTTACTCAGTTATAAATAAAAGTTCAAAGACAATTATAAAATTTAGTAGAAAAAAAAGTAAAAGTGATATTTCTATTTTAGATTTTTTTTTAATAGCTCTATTCAAGCTAATTGATTGAAAGTTTAATTTTTCATTATTAGACTTTTATAAGATTGCAAAACGAAATGATTAACCAAATAAAAAATACATAAAATCAAATTTAATTAAAAAAATGCATATAATTTTATTGTTTTTTTATGTCCCAGGAATCAAAAAAAAAAAAACTCACTCTCTTAAGCTACACAAGACAAACATTATTTTATAACAGTTTTAAAAATATTTTTTAAGATATTCCATTACAAAATTTTGATCATGTGATAATCATCACTTTAACCTTTCGCAAATAAGCTTTAAGCGACTGTCAGAGTAAAGGAAGTCGTAATACCTTTTTATTAAGATCTTGATTAGATATTTGTATATAAATTTTTTACTTTTAGCTGGAGCTCTAAAATTTTAAATATTTCTTAACTCAGTGAGCCACATCAAATTGAAAGTGTACAGCCGAAAAAGCTTAATTTCTAACATTTTTTAAAATATCAAATCGGCCCTACGACGACCGTATAGAGCATGAATAGCTATGAAGGATTGTGGTTTTCCCTTTTCGCTGGTTTAAAAAAAGTTTTCGCATAATCCTTGCTGAAGTTTGGCATACAAAAATTTATTTATCAACCATTATTTTCAATTTAAAAAAGTTTCGAAATTTATATTTTTTTAACCCTGAACCAAATCTACAAATTTAATAATAACTTATGATTAAATATTAATAATAAGATTAAATTACTATAGAGAATTGTTAGGTGGTGTTCTTATTACATATACTGAAGGAAATTATGGAGATTTTACCTTTCAGCAGGATAGCGATCCCATCCACCCACAGGGCTAACAAACTTAGTTTGTTACTGATAGAAATATTAAAGTTTTGGACTGGCCGAACTTTAGTCCAGACTTAAATCTGATGGAATACTTATGAGGAATATTATTTAGCTGTATTTAGCGAAAATAATATCAGAGACACAAAAGGCTAGATTTAATTATAATGACTAGATTTTTTACACTAATATTTCAAATTAATAAGTTAATTAAGAGAAATTTAAGTTATTTTCGTGCTTTTTTAATTGAAATAAATAATTCAATGCACCCTGGTTTTCCCTATGTCCTATAAATTGACAATTCGTAATTCTCCATTAATTACGTTAGCATTTCAACTTATAAACTAACAAAAAAATCGGGCTATCAAACAAAAACAAATTACCGACATTTCATTTTAGATGTCAAATGTTGCCAAGGGGTTACAAATGACAGGATATTACAACCCGTTTTCATACAACTTACAATAATTGACAACATTTAACATTGAAAATGATATAGTGAAATCCAGGCAATATAGTTACATTTTTGTTTTACTGTTTATTAGCAATGTATACACATTTTTTTGCTTGTTGTTGTTCACATGTATAAAAGAAAAGAACAAAATCAACAAGCAAACCAAAATGTGTATGCATCGCTGACAACTGTTTATATGCACATGTTCTGCTACGTATAAACATTTTTCGCTATTTTTGGTTTTTTATATGAAATTTTATTGGAGTATCTTTACTAGGGTTTTCCTTAATAAAAAAAAGTGTTCAAACTCTCGGTCTCACACCCTAGAAATATGCGAATAGGAAAAAAAAAATGATAAATACAAAGTTTTGGGCCAATCAAAAAAAAAAAAAAATTAGAGGTGGCTCAAAGCGATTGAAAATTTCAAGTATGTTTATATGGGGAATATATGATTTTTTTTTTCAGATTTTACGAAAATTTCGTTCTATAGTTTATTTTTTTCGATAAGCTGTTATATGAACCGAATTCAGTACTAAATTATCTCTCTAAAAAGCTATATATCTTCAAAATAGAATAAAAACTCGCCAAGAAATAGCAAATGCCCCAGACTACTTTTGTGTCAAAAAAAAACTAGGTCGTGAAATATGGCGGAAATTTTTCCAACTTTAAGAATTTTTTTTGTCTCTCTACCTGTGAGCACTCAGACACGAAGTATTGTTTTATTGCCAAGTTTTTTTTATCTATTACGCAATTAGACCAAAAATGGAAAATTATTTTGATAAAATTTTGAAAACTCCTTATTTAACGAACGACGAATTTCGCACAGCTCGACGAATTTGTCGGCAGCAATTCGTTGCATAAATTCGTCGAATGAAATACAATTACGACGAATTCACATAACAGATGTAACGTCATTTTAAATTGTTTGTAATTTATATAAATATATATTGGAAAAATTCGAATAAAAGAATTTTTAGCTTTGTACGAGTTATTACAATTGTAAACATCATGTTCACGATGGTAAAAACCTTTATTTTTGTACGGCAGTGTTTAGTTTTTAAATTCTGGAAAAATTACATAAATTTTCATTAATAAATTAATTTTATGTCATTTTTGTTTACATGTTGCAGCTGATAGTATGACCATATTTAAAAAAAAAGCAGTAAACGAAAAAGAATAAATATTAACAAAAAACTATGTAAAAGAAAATTATATAATTAAAAATAGATTTTATTTAACTTATAAGTTATAAATAAAATATAGAACAATTCTTAAAGACAAAAATAACTTTATTTACTAAAACATTTGAAAAATTAAAATACGGCCAGTCTACACCAATTTTTCGTCGTTCGTCGGCGTAAGAAATAGATATAGAAATAGATAGACGAATATTCGGAACGAAAAATTCGTCGTTCGTCCCAGTTGTGTTACCAACTTTAAGTTCTAAAAAATTTTCTTAAACAAAATTTCAAAAACAGTTTTAAAGTTTTGTTAAATATATATTAGAGAATAACTGTGTGAATTTTTAAGTAAATTTTGAATTTTTTTTACAAGGAACCTTTTTTGCGGATTTCGAGAAAACATATTTTAAGAGTCACATCTAAAAATTCAACAGCCCTCGAATTTTAGAATTTTTTGAATAAATTGTCTTCTATTAGCTTGTGGTCATATGTGACCCCATGTCCAAAATGGATAATGGGGTAATATATTTTTTTTACAAAGTATTTAGAAAGAGTACATTTACTGAATATTTCAAAAAAACTATTTTTTCCGAAATCCGCAAAAAAAATTCCTTGTAAAAAAAAATCTAGCAGAGAATTTTGATTCAAAATTTACACAGTTAATCTCTAACTTATATTAATAAAACTTTAAAGTGCCACATCCATGTTTCGGAAATTTTATTTATGAAAATTTTTTAGAACTTAAAAAAGGAGTTTTCAAAATTTTATCAAAAAATTTTCCATCTTTGGTCTAATTGTGCAATAGGTTAAAAACGTGGTAAAAAAAACAATACTTCATGTCTGAGTGCTCATAGGCATAGAGACCGAGTTTTTATTTGATTTTGAAGATATATAGCTTTTTAAAGAGATAATTTAGTATTGAAATCGATCCATATAACAACTTATCGAAAAATTAAACTATAGAATGAAATTTTCGTAAAATCTAAAAATAAAGTCATATTTTCGCATATTTCTAGAGGGCGTCGCATAGAAAAATGTATTTGCGAGACGATATAGCAATGCCCTTATGTCCGTCCGTCCGTCTTTGCGTCTGGACACAGATATCCAGTATTTTTCACATTTTTTCTTTTCTAAATTTTACTTGTAGTGAAAAACGCGCTTTTGCATATAACTTTCTCAATATATGAGAGTTCCGATATTCACTTAAATCTATCAAAAATCTCTGTTTTATCTCAAAGATTTTACTCAAATTGGTTTGAGGGGGTAAAAATCTATTTCAAAGTACAACCACAAAAAAAAACGTAAGAAGTAAGAAAAAAACAGTGTGAGGTATGAGTGTATTAGTGCAAAGATTATGATATAAAATTATTTCAGCTAATTCAACAACCTCTGCTATAACAACGTTAAAATTTTTACAATATAATCTTATAACATATAACTCAACAATACCACAGGTATAACGCTATTATTAATACTAACAGATACCAGCACTCGAAATTCGAGTGCAATTTCTAGGCAACTTAATTTTTCAACTTAGCCATTCACTAACAAACACTATTTTGGTTTACTATTATTGTGAATGAAGATAGCAAACTCATTAACAAACACATTAAAAAATTTAATAAACACACACATAGCATATGTATAATTTTATGTATGTGTTAGTAGCAACTTTAAATGCAATTTACTCAAAACAAAGGAAAAAATTTTAAAATCTGTAAATCTGGAAAACAGCTAAAAAGAAATACCTTTCAACTAATATACGCTTAGTGAACATCGGGATAAAACGGTAGAACAAAACATCGGTCACAAGAAATCGCCTAGCTTATTATTATAGATAAAAATTATTTCAGCTAATTCAACAACCCCAACTATAACAACCAGTTGAAATAATAAATAATTTTAATATTAGCTGAGGCCCTGCAGTTGTGTGTTATTAGTGATACGTAGATGACGCTTTCTGTAAATAAATGATTATGTGTAAATAAATGTTTACACATCTCCCCTATGATCGGACTCACATAGTTTTTTTTTAGAAGTGGAAGTGACAGTAGTGGCTATGGCCCATTTCTCGACCTAGTTTCTTTGTAAAAACAGTATGTGATATGAACTTTTTTATATCCATACAAATATGGTTAAAGCTTACGTCCACTGATCATTTACTACTTCAGTACAGTGTCTAATGGATGGATAATTTTTAAATTATATTCCACTTGTTGCAATTTGTTGATCAAAACGTTTCCAATGGCCGGCCTAGGCTGACTTTAATTTGGTATTAATATATATATATATATATATATATATATATAAATGTTTCTAAATGTAAAATGTTTTAAAATGAAAAATAATTAATTTTAAATATTAAAGAAAGATCACAACAATACGTATGAGAACTTTATATCTATAATATTAATAGATTAATAGGCTAGGCGATTTCTTGTGACCGATGTTTTGTTCTACCGATTTTGACCAAACGTGTATTATTTGAAGTGTATTTCTTTTTAGCCGTCTTACAGATTTACCGATTTTTAAATTTTTTCCTTTATTTTGAGTAAATTGCATTTAAAGTTGCTATTAACACATACATACAATTATACATATGCTATGTGTGTTTTCTTAAATTTGTAAATGTGTTTGTTAATGAGTTTGTTATCTTCATTCACAAAAAATAAACCACTAAAGTGTTGGTTTGTGAATTGGCTAAGTTAAAAAAGAACGCTGCCTAGAAATTGCACTCGAATTTCAAGCGCTGGAATCTGCTAGTTATATTAAAGTTTTTAAACATCTACACATCTACAAATTTTTTGCTTAAATTTTTATCTCCAAAAATAAAGCAAAAGAAGAAGATCATTTCTAATTTTCCCTTAAATGAATTATAAGCTTATAACTACATATTCTATTCCATAAAGAACAGCCGACCTAAGTTCCTTCTCCCAAATTCATTTTCGTCTACACCCCATACAGAAAGTTGTCGTATGTTATTAACACGTTACCTAATTATAGCCAGAGTCTTTTAACTTTAATGAACTGCAAAATATTTTTATTATTAAAAACCAACTACTGGCAACATTTTTAATTTTTTTCATATTCACACATTCAGACAAAAAGACAATAACTGTGATTAACATAAAACGTGCAACATAACATAAAAGAGTGACACTTGACAGTAGCAAGCAACAGCAGCCAGCAGCGACTGAATAAATTTGAAAAAAACATAAAAATATATAAGAAAACAAAAAAAAAATCCCAACTTTTTTCCAATAGCTTTCTACTCTATTGTAATAAATTCCGGAATATGTTCATAAGAAAATTAAAATATAGAAGTAAAAATCAAATAAATTTTTTATGTTATTTGCTAATTTTTCTATTTCACCTTTATGTGTTGTTGCACTAGGCGTCTTGACTTTAAAATGCAAGCAGCACGAATAAAATTATAAAATAATCCCACATTTGTTAATAAGATCTTAATAAAAAAATAAATAAAAAAAATACATCTAAACCAAAGTCTACGACAGAATAAAAAAAAAAAATAAGTAAAAATACACAGACACTGAGACGTACGAGTTTTCGTACTTATTCATAAACAAAGTTATAATTTTGTTGGAATAATTACCATGAGAAATTATTTGCCATGATGCCTTGCATATATAGTGTCAGATTTCAAGATATGAATACTAATGTTGCCTCTAAACTTTACAGAAAAGAATAATATACTTACACTCAAAAGGGTCAAAGGAAAATCTGTAATAGAATATATTTTCTGAAGACTTGCCATGTGACAGTGAAAGTAAAATTGCGAAATCACAAAAAAAAAAAACAGAACCGTTATTGTCAGGTGACTGTATAAATTGGAGTTCGAGAACTTTCATGAAGTTGTGAAAGATTTGATGACCATTAAACACTTCGTTATGAGAATGAGGAACTGTGGACCATATTTTGAGAAGGCGGCCAAAAATCACTTTTTTATGGTTACCGATTTTAAAGTTATGTAATTCATTTGAAAGTAAATACCAGAGAACCTCTAGAGCTAAAAAATGAGCCACACGGCGAACAGGGTCCCCGAAAATGGACTTACTCAGTATTTTGCTGAAATTAAAAATTTCTTTGTAAATTTTAATTTTTAAATGACTGTAACTTTTTTGTTTTACAAGATTTTAAAGTAAAATAAATTTTGTATAATTTTGTAACCTCTAAGCTATTAATGTCAGCGATATAAGAACACCGAGTCGTTCAGAAATTAAAAAAAAAAATATTTTTAAAAAAGGTCCAAATTTCCCGAAAATCTCCTACTTAATAGAGTATAACTTCTGCCCATCAAAAGCCATCAAAAAAAAATCTTACACACTTCTGTAGTCCGAAACCTCACCTACGGTACTATACCCGCCGGTTTCCGCCCGTGTGCACCAGAACAATTTTTGCGACCCAAGGTCAGATATTTTGTGCAAAATTTATGAATACAAAAGTTTTCCGTTATGTGGTGAGGGTACAATGAGTTTACCCTGATGTTTGTAACTACAAAAAATATTGGACCTATACCCATCTTTTATTACACGGATCGCTTCAAAATCACTTTCTGAGTCGATTTAACGATGTCCGTCCATCCGTCTGGTTGCCATGTATTTTTTGCGGAGTTTATTTGTTTTTTATACTGACAGAAAAAGGAAACGGTAATGTTGACACGAGTTGTTATAAAAAAGGGTTGACACATAACGCGCTAAATTGTTAAAGTATATTAATGGGTAAAATCTTTTTTTTTTTAACAGGTATATTTACATAGGTATTTTCTAAAAGCATTAATGGTCGGAACTTGAGTTATATAGTTTAAATACCTGACAAAATGGGAAAAAATTTAAATAACAGGTAAATGTAAAAAAACTACCGCGACACAAGCTTTTAAGATATGAGTAGGTATGATTCACCTTTTAGAAGGGGTTTTAAGGAAGCCTACGAATTTGGAATATCCCCTCTTCATGCTAGAATACGTTTTATGGAGCATATTCTTAAATTGGGTTATGATTTGGAATTTGGTCCGTTAGGCGAAACACTGAGAAAAAAACAAAGAAAATGAAGAAAAAAGGAAGCAAAAAAGATTTTTTTCAAGAAAAATATCTACATCTAGGCCTCAAAATCGACCAACCATAACAAGGAGAAAGAAACTCAAATGATGAAAATACTGGAAGGAGACTTTTTTGTCGATCCAAAAACTGCAGCATCTATCACAGGTGTAGATCACGTATTAATAAGACGATTCAAAATCATATTACAAGTTCTAGCATGCAGAAGAAAGATAAATGCAAAAAAAATTTTGAGAGTACGCCAATGAAACAGCTAAACCTTATAATGAAAAATACTCTTGGAGATATATACCATTCACAGCTCATACAATGTTGTACCATGTGGAACAAATACTTCAAAACAATATGCTACCAATAGGAGATCAATCTGAAGAACCACAAGAAAAAAGGAACAAGGACTACAGATTCTTTCGCGAGCTCAACACAAGAAAAATGTCCAGATGTTGCACTAACGAAGTCCTTATCACTATTTTGTTGTGCACTTTAGATCCGTATATTTCCAACATTCGACAAAAATGGAAAACTACCTCTATTGGATAAAACGAAGAAGCTAAACAACTTCTAGAAGATGAAAATCAAGGCTATTTAGAAGAAATATTTACTAAAATTGTTTGCAGTTTTTCAGTAAACTAACAACAAGTTATTCCCTTTTTTATACAGTTAACAATTTTTCTTGATTTAGAAATTTATATATTTTATAAATTTATAATAAAAATTGATATACACTCAAACCTCGTTTTATGCGAATTTTTTTTATGCGAATTCGAATTTATGCGGTTTTTAATTTTTATTATTTTATTTTTTTGTGTCATTATTACACATTTTAATTTAAAGCAGTTGGCAACACTGATGCACGTCTTGGCCGAAAAAAAAACAATTCTCAGAGTTTTTTGCACGTGTAAAGGCCTAGTTAGCCACACGTAACCGTAACCAGACGTGTCAGCTGTTTTTTCTGTTACATGAAAAGCATTTAAGCAGTTACCGAATTCAAATGTCACGTGACCGGAACGTCCCAATTTGTTGAAAATAGATTTTTGCTACGTTTGTACGTGACATTTGTGAACAGCTGATAAAGTTTGGTTAATTTTACACAGCAACATGCTGGTTCGTTTATAACGTTCTATAACTGCACTACATGCCAATGTTACATTTGCGGTACGGATACATTTAACAACGTGTGGCTAACTTGGCTTTAATGTTATTGCATTGCTAGTTTCTACGTTGTAATGAAATATACCTATATACACACAATATTTAAAAGAGCATTTATAGTTTTTTTTTTTTCGTAAAACTGAACAAAGTACATATGAATAGAATATTTACCATTTAAAAGTTGCTAAAAATATTTGCTTTTTCAGATAATAAAATGGAGAAAAATAAATGAAATATTTTTTTGTTGACTTTTTATGCGATTTTGTTTGAGTTTTAATGTTTTAATTTGAATTTATGCGATTTTTTTAAATTCGGGAACGAATCATCCATTTTTATATGAAGCTAGTGTATCATTTTATGCGAAATCGATTTATGCGGAATTTTCCGGAACGAATTAGTCGCATAAAATGAGGTTTGAGTATATGTAGAGATATTTAAAGAGACAATAAAAAATTTTTAACTAAATTAACAACATACGAATTTTTCATTGAAACTTCTTGAACCTATATCAGGTAACTTTTACGTTCGCTGCTTAATAAATTTTATTTTAATTCGGGCTCTTTAAAAAAAAAAAAAGTCAACCTTTGGCCCTTGTGAAAATTAGGACTAAAAAGTTTACGGGGGCCACAGTTTGACATTTTCTGACAAAATTTAAATTACAAATTTTTGAAAAGCTTTAGTTGTAAAATTAACTGCAGAAATAAGACATTATAAAAAAAACATTTTTAAGCTTTAAACACTTCACTTTTGTACTAAAATTCAACTAAAAATGAAAATGGATTTTTAACCCTCCATAACTTTTTTTCTTATCGGTCGATATTTACGTTTATTAGCAAAACTTAAAGGCTAAAGTCCCACCTACCCATATATCAAAATTCCAATCTAGTTAAAAGTTATGGATATTTGACCGCCTTCTCGTGAAATGGTCCACTGTGCGACGCTGGAAAAATAATATTAGAGGTAAGAGGGCGGATCAAAAATACTCCTGTGAAATACTAATGAAGGGATAGTCTTTTTCTAACTAAATACACTTTGTTTAAAAAGTTTCAAACCTGTTAATCAAGAAATTTATAGTCGGTCGAGACCGACTATACGATACCCTATACCAAATTTGAGTGGCATTTTTAATAATTCTTTCGCCTTTGGATATAGAAAAGTTCATATCGGATGTCATATATATATTGAGACTAGGTCGAAAAATGAACCAATCCTGCCCATATTTGCTAAGGTCACTCATTTTTAGCAGAAACATGTGCAAACCAAATTTGAGATAAATCTGTGCAATATTTTTCTTTTTTTTATAGATTTAAGTGAAGATCAAAAATCAGCTTCATATGGGAGCTATGACTAAGAATAGGGATTATTTTTAGACTACTGATAAATGGATGTATAAACAAGCACTAACCCAATTTGACCAAGATCTATATAATAATTTGGATATTTTGGCAATTTAAGTCGATTGCATAGCGGTCATTTGTATGGGGACTAGCTCTGAACATGGACCGAATTTCACCAATTTCAATAGCGTTCATCCTATGGCCGGTAAAAACTTATATACGAAATTTCATCAAAACATATTCATATTTGCGACCTGTAATTTGATTACAAGGTTTACATGGACAGACAGACGGACAGACGGATGGATATCGCTAAATCGACTCAGAATCGGTATAATAAAAGATATTTTTGGTAGTTACAAATATTAGCAAGAAGCCATTACACCCTGACAACATAGTGGTATATATGTATATATTTATATATTTTTATAATTTTTTTAAAACTAATTTTTAAAATTTTAAAGTCTCTTAACATTTGCTTTTTATACCCTAAACCACTATGTGGTTTGGGTATAATGACTTTGTGCTGTTGTTTGTAACAACCAAAAATATTTGACCTAGACCCATCTTTAATTATACCGATCGAATCAGAATCACTTTTTGAGTTGATTTAACAATGTCCGTCCGTCCGTCCGTCTGTGTGTCCATGTAAAACTTGTAATCAAACTGCAGGTCGCCAATACGAATATATTTTGATGAAATTTGGTATATAAGCTTTTGTCGGCCATGAGATGAACGCTATTGAAATTGGTGTGATTCGGTCCATGTTCACACCTAGCCCCCATACAAATTACCCCTATGAAAACGACATAAATTGCCATAAGATCCAAATTGTCATATAGATCTAACTCAAATTGGGTTTCTATGCGTTCATTACATCTATTAATGAGTACTCCAAAAATGATCACTTTGGCCCCATATAGAGCTGCTTCCCGATCTTCACTTAAATCTATTAAAAAACAAAAATATTGCACTGATTCTTCTCACATTTTGTTTGTATATATTTTTGCAAAATACAAGAGACTTTACCAAACATGGTCAGAATCGGTACATTTTTGGGCCTAGTCCCCATATAGATATAGCATCCGATATGAACTGTTTCATATCTGCAGCCAAAAAAATTAATAAAAATACCACTCAAATTTGGTTTTTGCTTATTTTCTATGTCCAGTTAGTTGGGCCTAAGAGATAGGGTTTCTAAACACATGGTATAGGGTATCGTATAATCGGTCTAGACCAACTATAATTTTCTTACTTGTTAAATTTATAATATGTGATATGGAAAGCTAACAAGTTGATTTTGATGAGCCTGAACGCTTTTTTTTGGCTTGAAACTCATTACACGGGGGTTTTTTGGGTCGCTGATTACGAATCTGGTACTAAATTTTAAAAATTCCAAATTCAAAAGAACTAAACCGCCAAATTGGATCCGTTTTTTTTTTTTATTTAAAAAATCCGACTTTCGATTCATAATCAGCGATCCGCCGTTTTGGATTTTTAAATCTAATACCAGATTCGTAATCAGCGACTCCGAAAACCCTGAGTGACGAGTTCCAAGCAAACTAGACCAATTGCAGAAAAGTTTGTCACATCGGATTCTTTTTTACTTCTTTTTTTTTTACAAAAAAAGTGTCTACTTTGAAGCTAATTTATGACAAAACTGATGCCGCTAGAAAGCTGCGGTTTCTTGCATTAGAAAGAGCGTGTTGTCTGCTATAAACATAAATCGTTTTTTTTTTCGATCCATGGGTCCCTTTTAACTTTCACGTATTCATTTTATGAAATTCTTTACAATATTAGTTTAAAAAAATTTTAATTCTCAATCTGTGCTTTTTATAATATTGAAAGCGTTCTGACATGGAATTTTTAAAAAGGGCATCACAATTGGATCAGGCGTAAGACTAAAAATAGGTAAAATTATTTTAATATTTAAATTTTTTCTTTGATCGACTCTCATTGTAGGATAAAATGAAGGTAGAAAATAAGATCTGTAAAAAACTTGGACTTAAAAGATCAGAAACGGCCTATAAATAGTTCATAGCTTGATTGGTGCATAACTCTAAAATATATCGTACAATTTAGATTAATCAGGTCATTTAAAGTCACTGATGTAGAATAGTCATAAAATCCAAATTATGTTATACATAGATCTCGGTCAAATTGGGTTTGTGTATGTTTTTTTTTACTCCCATTAATCAGTAGTTCAAAAATAAATACTATAGGACAATTCTTAGGCATAGCCCCCATTTGAGCTAATTCCCGATCTTCACTTAAATTTATCGTTTCTATATGTTTTTGCAAAAAATAAATTACCTTACCAAATATGGTCAGAATCGGTCCATTTTTCGACTTTGTCCCCATAAATATAAATATAGCATCCGATATGAACTTTTTCATATTCAAAGGCAACAAAGTTAATAACAATGCCACTCAAATTAGTTTTATGCTTATTTTCTATATCCAATTAGTTGGACCTAAGATTTAGGGTCTCTAAACGCATGGTATAGGGTATCGTATAGTTGGTCTAATTTTCTTATTTCTATTTAATATATCAAACGTTAAGAAATGATGATTTTCAAAATTTTAAAAATCAGTAAAATTAAGAAAATTATAAGAACTAGCAGATTCCAGCCCACGAAATTCGAGTGCAAATTTTAGGAAACTTTATTTTTTCATTAAATAAAGACCCTAAAAGTATGCTAACCACTTACAGCCAATTCACAAATCAACACAAAAACAAACTCTTCTTTATAACAAACACATTAAAAAATTTAATAAACACACACATAGCATTGTATAATTTTATGTATGTGTTAGTAGCAACTTTAAATGCAATTTACTCCGAATAAAGAACAAAATTTAGAAATCTGTAAATCTGAAAACCGCTAAAAAGAAATACCTTTCAAATAATATAAGCTTGATAAAAATCGGGATAAAACGGTAGAACAAAACATCATTCACAAGAAATCGCCTAGCCTATTAATATTATAGATACAGCCATGGACATGTAAATAGTACACATGTTAGTACTAAAATAAAATGCTTTATATTTTCCAAAATAAAACAATAGTTAAAATTTATATTTCACACATCGGAAGGGTTACATCCAAACTTAATAATTAAACGTTTATTTCAAAAAAAATCTTTGATCTATTTAAAGAAATAACAAACAAACTTACAGAACTGACATAAAATGCTGGACAAATAAATAGGACACCATTATAAATCTAACGAATATTAGCTAAATTATTGTTATTGTTAATTATTACCAACGCCGTACCATGAAAATGTACCCCAAACCATTAAGCTTCCACCACCGTGTTTAACTGTCTTTTGTGTTTACTTAATGTTCAAAGCTTGGTTCTTCGGGCGATGTACAACTGTTCTACCACGGGTCCAATGCGATTTACCTTGGTTTCATCGCTCCATAGCACTTTTTTCCAAAGGATAATTTCTGTCGGGGATTTGTTCTGCTCATGGAGCTGGTAGAAAAGCTCCCTTTTTTCGGGACTGCAATGTTTTCCACGACCCATGTTTTATTATTTTTAAAGAATACACTTATTTTAACTCAAAATTGTAAAAGTGAAATGGATACTAGTTGTGCGAATAAAAATTTTACAGTTTTTGCAAAGTGTCCTATTTAAATGTCCAAATAAATTATGACCCGTGTTAAGTAATACAGCAGTTAGTTAATACCGTAAAGTTGTAATTATTGTGGATTTTTTTTGTAATCTAAGACTACTAGATCTATATTTATTTAAATAAAAAAACAAGTTGAAATATCTTTTTACTATAGTGAAATATATAAGCAAACATATTAGTACAGCGGTGTCCTATTTCTGTGTCCATGGCTGTATATTTCTTTATAACACCAGGAAGAATAACTGCTGCAGATTTAATTTAAATCTGAAATGTTCAGGTTATAAAATGAAAGCTCAACCAATCTGGAAGATCCTCATAAACAAAAAAACACGATATTGGTATATCTTTTCCTTAAATTACATCCCGATATTATCGTCATTTATTTTCTACAGCTTTTTGAAAATCGTTTGATTTAAAGGGTTAACACTCTCAAAAATTTTCTTTTTTTTTTTTTAATCTGTTTCACAAATCTTAGTTGGCATTTGTAAAATTTCGTATATATTTTCCGTATCATTACTAATTCATATTTGTGGCAAATTGTAATGCGTGCTTAATACAATAATAAATGTTTGGAACTAATGCTGAGTAGATATAAATCTCACTTTGTTACAACAAAGAAAACCACACTTAATTGTAATTACTTTGTCTAAATAATACAAATATATGAAAAACAAAACATTCATATGAAAACCAAAATACAAAACCATTCATATTGTACATGCCACAAAGAAATATATGATGGTTAATCATCGTTTTTTATGGCCGATTTTTTTTTTTTTTTTTTTGGAAAGCCAAAATAAAGTTTTACTTTCAAAAATTGTATGCTTTTGCTTTTTAGTAATTTTTTCCAAGATTATATTTTAAATTGTTAAAAGTTTTACTTACTTGTAGTTAGTTAAATTTATCAATGGTTTCAATATGTTAGAGGATCGCCTGCAAAAAGATTAAAGAAAGCAAATTTTTTTTAATTTAATGAAAATGTAAACACCATTAAAAAAATATAGATAAAATTTATTAAATAAAGGTTAAATTAAAAACAATTTCAAGAAAAACAAAATATTTGGCCGTAAATATTTTTACTTCAAAAAGACCAATTTTTAAGTGGTAAAAGCTTCTTAAGCTTTTTTTATTTAAATAATTTAAAAAAAAAATATTATTTCAGTACGAAAAAAAAATGTTTAATTCGCGAATTATAATCTAGTTAAACATAGTTTAAATATGTCCACTAATTTTTACATAAACAAATTACTAGCTTTCTATAAAAATTTCTTATTCTTTTTAGTCATTAAAGAAAAATTTAATTTCGATAAAACAGAGAAAAATTCTAAAATTATCTTCCTTTAAATATTTAATAATTTCTCATAAAATGATTTCAAATTAGTTATTTTTCTAGAATTAGTATTAATTTTATTTCCAGGAAATAAATTCAAAACCATCATCCGAATTAAAAAAAAAAACTCGGTTGAGTTATTGAGATTTACATACATGAACTTGATTTTTTAAAACCTTTAGAATATCGATAAATTCCACATTAATTTCTAGGAAATCAATTAACTAATACTGTTCTATTGACCTATAATAACATTGCAAAAATAGACAATCAATTCAGCAAACAATAGAATTAAAACTCCAAGAAAACAAATCAAGGCAATATAAAAATATGTGGCAGTGACTCAACGGTTTTAATACGAGTAAGTAATAATTTCAAATTAATGACTTCCGTTTTAGGAAAAAATGATTAAATAAACAGAAAATCCCAGCAGGAAATGAGAACAAAAGTGCAAAAGGATAAAAAGATTATACCTGAAAAATAAAGCCACCACAGGTCGTTAAAATGAAATAGAATAAAAATAATGTTAAAATACAATTGGTTAAAGGCAACGAAACAAAATTGATTTTTTTTTAAGATAAGAACATATTATATAACTAAGAGGGAATTTTTAGAATTTAAATTAAATTTTTACTCAGATATTTTAAAGTTATATAACCGAGTTTTTGGAATGACAATCGAACTAAGTTCAACTTACGATGTTTCGCCCTTAGTCAAATAGTTTAAAAGTTAATAATGTTTAAAAATCCGATTTTAGCTAAACTAAGTTAAATCGATATTACAAAAAACCGGCTTAAGTGTTAGGAAACATGCGTTGGATTTAACTCAGTTCAAGTTTCCAACAATGAAGAAAAATTTTGTTTATAAAATTTAATTTTTCTTCGGACGACCCAAAAGTTTATCAGTTAAACTTGGTTAAGTTACTCAAAACTTTAGGTCAGGTAAGCTTAGGTCCGGTCCGTTGTACCCGGATATACACTTAAGCCAGAAAGTCGGCTTGTTGTGTGCTCTATATCTCCACTTTCATCCAGTTTTCTACCCCCATATTAGCTTATAAATTCGGTTTCAACAGCAAATTTCCTGAGTGTTTTCCAGCTTATCTCCCTAAGACTTATCAGGCTAGGTAAGATGTCGTTAGATAGATGTCAGACGCTTGTTCTCACAAATACAGGACAGTAATAATGGTAGTGTTCTAGGGTTTCATCATACGGTCGATTCCGACCGTCCTATACGGTATAGGTGAGCCCTAAGCTCAGAGTGTCCAGTGATGATGCCAATTACTCTACTAAGTTCCCTTCTACTCGGACTAATGATTTCCCTAGTTTTCGAAGTGTTGGATCTGTGATCTTACCTACGTCAGTTTCCTCACAAATTTATACATGCGAACTGGCGGTTTTTCTAAATTGAATCTTTCCAGGAAAGTTATTAATGTTTAAAAATCCAAGTTTAACTAAACTAAGCTAAACTGATACTTCAAAAAGTTGGCTTAAGTGTTAGGACATAAGAGTTTGAGAAAATCTATAATATTAATAGGCTAGGCGATTTCTTGTGACTGATGTTTTGTTCTGCCGTTTTATCCCGATTTTGAGCAAACGTATATTATTTGAAAGGTATTTCTTTTTAAATTTTTTCCTTTGTTTTGAGTAAATTGCATCTAAAGTTGCTACTAACACATACATAAAATTATACAATGCTATGTGTGTGTTTATTAAATTTGTTAATGTGTTTGTAATAAAAATGAGTTTGTTTTTTGTGTTTATTTGTGAATTGGATATAATTGATTAGCATACTTTTAGGGTTTTTATTTAATAAAAAATAAAACTTTTTAGAATTTGCGCTCCAATTTCGAGGGCTGGAATCTGCTAGTCTAATTTAATAACCTTGTGCTGATGTTTGTAAGTACCAAAAATATTTTACCTAAGCCCATCTTCTCAGAATCACTTTCTAAGTCGATTAAGCGATATACGTCCGGCCGTGCGGCCGTGTGTGTGTCCATTAGGGTGACTGCCATTATTTTTTTTTTAATTTCAAGACGTGCGGGTCGGATTATTGTAATTACTGCATAAAATTTAAGCTAAATCAGACAATGCTTTCTGGACGCGCATTGAGTTCAAAGTTCAAATATGCATTTATATGTAAATATTATCAAAAAAAAAAAATTATTTTTCACCAAAATTTTGATATTAATAATTGCGTTTTAATTAAATTAATTAATAGAACATAATCTAGATTAAATTATCTTTCTAATAAAATTACAAAATCTATTATCGGTTGAAAAACAGCCAAATTTTATCAAACTCCACAGGCAATAAATGCGCCGCAGACCACTTGTTTAAGAAAATCGAGCTCACATTTTCAAAAACATTGAAATAATTAACAACAACAAAATTTTTTAATTTTCCGGATCTCAAAATGATCTTATTTAAAGTATTTTGCATCTCGTCTATTGTTATGCCGTTCTAAATTAATGTGAAAAAGGTACGTATTTTTTAGCACTATTTCCAAATCTCCAATTTTACTTTTTCAAAAATTTTGTTCAAGAAATTTACCGAAATCAACGATTGGACTTTAAGGTCTTATTAATAAAATATATGTGATTAAAAATGCCAAATTTTGTAGGTATCCTGTTCTTAATTTGGCGAGGACAGCGTTTTTATTTCAGCGGATTTGAAGAAAAATGTGATTTTTTCATACTTTTTAAACTTTTAGGCTACATCTTTTTGGTGTTGTCATATTTTTAATATTGATTGTCAAAATATCATACTACTTGATATAAGTTCTCAATCTTGTAAATTAAGATTAAATTGAAACACTATAAACTTTCTCTCCTTAGGGTCAAAAGTCAAATTTAAGGAGATTTACATTTTTTTTAAAACAAAATATAGAAATAATATATATTTGTGGAATGATTTCGATAGAACTTATTGATAATATTTTGATGATTCCAAAAATAATATTCTGTACTTATTTTCTGAAATTAACCCATTGGTTACTCTAGACGTTAAATTGACTCTTTATGAAAATCTATAAATACTTTCTTCATCAGGATTTTTTTAATAAAACAAATTTAATGTATTCATAAAATTCCTCAATTTATTGGTTATTTTATGAAAATATGTAAATTAATTAGTTTTTATATTTAATACAGTATAAACAAACTAGCAGATTTCAGCCCTCGAAATTCGACCGCAAATTCTAAGAAATTTTATTTTTTCATTAAATAAAGACCCTAAAAGTATGCTAATCAGATATAGCCAATTCACAAATCAACACAAAAACAAACTCATTTTTATTACAAACACATTAACAAATTTAATAAACACACACTTAGCATTGTATAACTTTATGTATGTGTTAGTAGCAACTTTAAATGCAGTTTAGACAAAATAAAGGAATAAATTCTAAAATCTGTAAATCCGCAAAACGGTTAAAAAGGAATACCTTTCGAATAATATACGTTTAGTCAAAATCGGGATAAAACGGTAGAACAAAACATCAGCCACAATAAATCGCCTAGCGTATTAATATTATAGATAGATTTGTATATCGAGGGCTTATATTCAAAAAGTGCTATCTGTATTAATCATTAATTTAAAGAGAGCTTGTAAAACCAATTTATTAATAGGATTTGAAAGTATTTGTCGATCGATTTGCTAAAATATCGATTACGAAATAGTCGTACTAATCATTTCTGATATCAAAATTAATATTATAGTTGATAGTTATATCAGATAACAGTTTGAAATCAAAAATTAATATTGCTGTCAAATGTAGATAGCACTTTTTGAATATAGGCCCTCGATATACCTTTATATGAATATAATAATTCTGAAAAAAAAAATTAAAACTAGGACGCATTGTGAAACACGCGAACTTACATTTTAACTATGCTTTAAACTTTATTTAAAATGAGATATAATTCTTTATACTATGTTCATAATACATAAATAGAAAACTTGGAATCTCGGAATATCTAAAATATTAATAGGCAAGGCGATATCTTGTGACCGATGTAAGTTTCACATTTTACCCTGATTTTGACAAAAAATTTATCATTTAAAAGGAATTTCTTTTTAGCCGTTACCCAGATTTACAGATTTTCATCGTCTGGAATATTTTTTTGGAGTTATGATTGTTTAAGGTTGCTACTAACACATATGTATATAAAATTATACAATGCTATGTGTGTGTTTATTAAGTTTTTTAATGTGTTTGTGTTAATTTGTTGAGTTTGTTTTCTTCATTTAAAATGAGTTGAATTTTTTTTTTTTTTTTAATTAATCAACACTCAGGGGATGCCCCCTACAGATGCAGTGCATTGTGTTGATCTCAGGAAAATAGGCTAAGGAGGAAAGAGAGAGTAGTGTATTTTTTTTTTTTTTTGCAGCGACAGACCAAAGCCTATGGTGGAAATCGAACCCACGACCCCTCGCATGAGTAGAAGAGCACGCTACCTACTCACCTACCAGGGCGCTTAAATTGTGAATTGTGAAGCATACCTTTAGGGTCTTTTTTAAATGAAAAAATAAAATTTCCTAGAATTTGCAGTCGAATTTTGAGTGCTGGAATCTGCTAGTTATCATTAATTTACTGGTTCTTCTACTCTGCAATTTGCTTGAGAGTTTCAGCTGTTTCGATGACAATTAAACTTAGTTTAGTTAAACTCATAATTTTTTAGCACTTATTACTTCAGGCTGCATGACAAAAAAAAGCTATAAACTTGAGTTTAATTAAACTAAGCTTTACTGACATTTCAAAAACTCTGTCTTAAAGCTTTAACAATAAGCTAAACTTTAACTACAGACTAAACTTTAGTTAAAGTAATGCCTGTATTATAATTATGCCAAAATGTTTAAAAAAAATTTTAATTTGTAAACTCGAAATATTATCAATAATTTTTTGCTCATCAATTGACCTAAGTTTAGCTAAACAGACATTTTTAAATACTGGGTTATAAACTTAAGTTTAGTTAAACTTCATTTAACTGACATCTAAAAAACTTTGTCTTAAAGCTTGACCTGTTACCTAAATGTTAGCTACAGTTAAAAAATTTGTTCATATAGTGTTCAAAATAAAAACAAAATTTATAACTTCATAAAATTTTAATTAATTTTTACTGTTACTCAACTTTGCAATAGCAGCTAACCTAAGTTAAACTAAACTCAAATTTTTAAAAATTTATACCTTAAGCCTTATAAGAAAAGGGTTATAAACTTGAGTTTTATCAAACTAAATTTAACTTACATCTAAAAAATCTGTCATCAATCTTAAACTAGTAAATAAAATTTTAACTGAAGTTTAACTACAGTTTAAAGAATTAAATCTTTGAGTTAGGCGTACTAAATTTAACAGAAATTAAAAAACTTACTCAAAAATCGTTATCTGTTTAATAAATTTTAACTAAAGTTTAACTATAGTTTAAACTTTGGTTGAAAACACGTACAAAATTTTTTTAATTAATTTTAAAAATAAATACAATATTTAATATACCCGTGGTCACAAGCATTAACCGCCTAAGTCGAAAATCATGCGTTCGAGAAAAATAACTTTTTATATAAATGTAATGGGGCTTCATTACGGCTTAGGTCAGCATGTTTTCATTAATAACTTTTTAATAAACAGTGATAGAGAAATGGTGATTTCACGTAAATATAAAGCGTCTTTAGTAGAATATGATAGCATACATAACTCAAATCATTCTCAAATCGACTTAGGTGGTTATCGCTTGTGACCACGGATATATTGTCAGAATAAAAAACTCTCCTCTACTCTGCAATTAAACTTCAGTTAATTGAGTTTAGTTAACTTTAAGATTAAAATATTTTTTATTACTTGGATAGTATATCATAATTGCTAGGAAACATGGGTTTAACTAAACTCAGTTTAGCATTCCTGTATTAAAATATATTTTAGAACTTAGTTGGTAAGTAATAATTGTTAGGAAATACCAGTTTAACTAAAATCAGCTTAGCATTCTGCTTTTGTTAGGACGAGCTCTTGGTATGTGATTTGAAATCGGTTTAGCTAATTTCACATTTTTAAATATTTTTACCCTTAAAACTATTAGACTTAAGTATTTTCAAATATACGTTTATTTCAACTTAACTTTAATAAACTGAGATTAGCTTTAGCTTAAAATATATTTTTAAAATTTTAATATAAAATTGTAGAAAAAGTTAAAGATATTTGGAAAATTTAAAAAATTTTATTCATGTAATAAAATCAATGAATATAAAAACAAAATTCAAAATTTAAACCTTGATTAAGGCAAACGCAAAACATCTGGTATTGTACCAAAAAATTTGGAAATTCAACTTTAGTTAGAATTATAAGCTTCAGTTAAAATAATAAATTAATAAATTACTAGTATAGCCCAGCACTCGAAATACGAGTGCAAATTCTAGAAATGTTATTTTTTCATACAGTTTTTTTTTCAATGTTTTTTTTAATCTATATGTCGGGTTTTCATTAATTTTAGAATGTTTTAATCAAAATTTGATAAAATAAAACAATTTATTTATTTTAAATAATTTATTTTCTTTTGAAATTAAAAACGAGGCAGTCTTGACTTGCTGCTACTGCTCTCTTTGACTTTTGAATCGTTTCTGTTCTTCCTGGTTTTTTTTTTTAACTTCAGTAGTGCCAGTCGATTCTAGCCAAGCTTTGACATAAATGTCGCCGCTTGCCGTTTTATATTATGAACTTAATCAGTACTCCGACATATATATATAAAAAAATTTATGAATATTTAAATGAGCCTACAGGTATGCTAATCAATTTTAACAATTCATAATTCAGCACAGGGCTTATGATATAAGATTTAAATTATTCATATTAACAGGCTGTAACGAAATATTATAAATATTTTATTTTAAATAATTTAATATATTTTTAAGACAGATTAAACATAAATTTTATTATTTTCAGCTTCTCCTCCATATGAACTACAACTATGTCAATTTTCACACTCCTTCAATTTTCACACTCCTTGCTTAAAAAAGAAACTAAAAATTTGCCTTCATGTATTAACGGAGGTGAATTTTGGCATATAGTCAAAATTAAATTTTACTTAAATTTTACTTAAAAATATTAACAAAAAACATTTCATCGTAATTATTTGTTTTTTAAAAATAAGCTGCTAAATTTTAATCTTAAAAAATAAAAAATAAATAAAATTTCTTTTTTTTAAGTTCAACAAAAAAGGCACTTTTTGTACAAACAAAACTGCACGAGAGGTTAGAATTTACCACCACCTCCACAGTTAAATGTAAACCTCGTATAAACCAAGAGATAATATTTCACTTAACCAAAAATTCAAGATGTAACTTAACTTTAACTTTAGTTAAAATTCAATAAATAAAAAAAATTTCGAAACAAAATCAATCTTTAAGTCGTTAACTGCAAATTATATAAAAATAACTCACAATAATAAATTTCATAAATAAAGTAATAAAAGTTAAAGTTAAGTTACATTAGGGAAAACGAAATGATAACAACTTAACTAAAATTTAAACTTTAGTCAAAAGAAAACCTATCAATTAAAAAATTTTTAATTAGGAAACAGCTTTCAAAGTATAAAACTAAGAGATAAGAGATTAAAGTAAGAAATAATCTTTTACTAAACTAAAAATTTTAAATTGAACTTAACTTTAAACCTTATGGCGTTTTCTTTTCTGACAAAAAATGTCGCACTTTATTTACACTTTTTTCGAACAGTATATTTTTTTATATATTCTGAATTAAGTGCAACTTCATCTTATACATCAATCGAAAGATATGAAATTCTGACCCTCGTAAATCGCAAAAAATTGCAACCATTGACTTCCTTCAGGCCATAGTGTGAGAATATTTCCCCGTTGTTCTCCTTTTTTGAATGTTTTCACCCTATAACTTCAAAGAGGATAATAATTCTAATTTTTTGCATTTTGTGAATACAGCACTTTGAGACCTTTCGACTGATGTATAAGATAAGGTTGTTCTTAATTCAGAATATATAAAAAAATACACTTTTCGAAAAAAGTGCAAATAAAATGCGACATTTTTTGTCGGAAAAGAAAACGGCATTAGTTTGTTTTTTACAAAAAGAAAAAATATATTATTTCACTGAAAATTAGAATAATAAATAAATAATCCATAAGTATAGAACTAAAATTGAGGGTCTAAACCTTGTTGAATAAAAAAATCTTCTACTATCAATTTCAGACCCTTGTACTTCTGAGCTGGTTACATTTCCAAGCGGGCATGATTTGTTATCATAAATTATATTTACTTTTCTCAACTGTATTTTAACAATTTAATAGCAAAAGAAAATCACACCCAATTTTTCTAACATTCTACTCTAATTATCAATAAAATCATGTCTAATGGTTATGGCCAAGAAGAACTCTCACACACACACGCTAAAAAATAGTGGTTATTAAGAATAATAATGGTTGGAAAGAAAACGGTAATTTTGCTGATTTTTGCAGACAAAAGAAGTTTGCAACAATTACTTGATTCAAAACAACATAATTTAATATGTAACGTTTTTTTTTTATTTATTATTATTTTTTTTTTTTTTTTTTGGCTGCCTCTTATATAGCCTGAAAGTTTTTGACCAGTTTTTCCACTTTTATTTCATAAATTTTTTTTTTTTTATTTTTTTGTTTAAGAAAGAATTACAGCTGTATGGAATTTGCAATGGTATGTTGTGTTTAATGGGATATAGATGGATGCTTGGCTGGAATGGAATGGCTGGTTCATTGGTCAACTTGTTACATTCTTTTAAAATTATTTATTGCATCTAAATTTTTTTAGAAGATTTTATTTTTGAAGGTTGTTTTTTATCGTTGTCTTTTTTTTTTTTTGATTTGTATGATGTGCTTGAAGTTGTTGTTGATGATAAAATTGATGATTGGTTGGTGATGGTGTAATAAACTATTAAAAAGTTGTTATACCACCAGCCAGCCAATCACCTCTTACTTGCAGACGTTTATTTTTATTTTTTGTTCGTTAAATTATTGATGGATTTTAATGTTTTTCTTTTTTTTTTTAACACAAGTGTGTGAAACAAAATTATTACGAGCCAGAGTATTTATTTGTCTTGAAATGCAGCAATTTGTTAAATATGTGATTGTTGGCTGCAGGGTGGTGGTTATAGAGTGGAAAATTTAAAAGTTTCTGGAAAACTCTAATTTATAACACACAAATAATTAAGTTAAGATGGCTATAACTAAATAATAGTTCGAGTCTCCAATTCCTGTAAAGCCCCCTCCCTTTATTAATCTAAACAACTACTCTGCCTTTTGAGTTTTCTTTTTTTTTCCTTAAACAAATTTATGACTTTTTTTTAATGTTTAATGTTTTATGTTTCAAAATTTAATATCCACTTTGTATTGCCCTCCTGTTAGGTTTTTTATTTGCTAATATTTAATGGTTTAACTATTAGATGTTGATAAAAAAAAAAGTAAAATTGATATCGATATTAATTAAAATTTTATTATTGAATAAAATTTATTGTTATTATACATTGTATGTATTTTTAAAATATAATCTTTCACAATCTAAAACAGTAAAAAAATTATAGACAGTCTAAGCCAACTATGCGGTACCCTATTCCAAGCGTTTAGGGACCAACAAATTAAATAAAGAAAATAAGCCAAAATCAAATTTGAGTAGCATTATTATTAATTGTTTCCCTTCCGATATGAAAAAGTTCATATTGTATTCTATATTTATATGGGGGCTAGGTCAAAACAGGGATTGATCGTGACCATATTTGCTAAGGTCACTTATTTTTTGCAAAAACGCATACAAACTAAATTAGAGAAATATCTGTGTAATATTTTTGTTTTTTGATAGATTTAAGTGAAAATCAGAAATTAGCTTCATATAGGGGCTATGACTAAGAATTGGACTACTGAGATATAGATCTAATAAACATATAAGAACCCAATTTGACCGAGATCTATATGAAAATTTTAATATTATGGCAATTTAAGTCGATCTCATAGGGTAGTTTGTATGGGGACTAGGTATGAACATACGCCGATTTTCAGCAATTTCAGAAGCGTTCATCCTGTGACTGATAGAATCCCATATAGAAATTTCATCAAAATATATTCATATTTGCGACCTGTAGTTTGATTAGAAAGTTTACATGGACACACAAAAGTGATTCTGAGTTGAATTAGCAAAGATTGCTGGTAGTTACAAACATCAGCAGAAAGTCATTATGCCCATACCACATAGTAGTATATGGCGTTTAAAAAATATGAAAGAATATTCATTTTGGCTGAAAATTTTAAGCACGTATTTTTCATCAAAATTTCACTTCCACTTTGTACATTTTTTTAGCTCAAAAACGTGCAAAATTTTTACTTTTATACAAAAAAATATGTAAATTAAATTATATACATTCGAAATTCTAAATTGAATGGTATTTAACATATTGATTTCACTTTAAAGTCATAAATTTTAGAATAATTATTTTTTATTATTTAAACAATATAAACACAAAAATGTAAGAAGAGCTTATTTTAATTATGATACCATATATTTAAAAAAAATTATTACTCCTCCACATAACTAAAAGCTTTCAATATAAACATTATTTCATGTACATATTAGGATTATTTTGAAATTAAACCAAAAAAATATTAAAAAATACTTTCTGTTTTAATATGCGTATTAAAACCCACATACAAAGTTCTAAAATTCTGTAGTAAGTAAATCCGTTCCCAAAAGATCATATCTTGTTTCGCGTCTCGGCTTAGGTAAGGTCGTGTTTTTACTCAGAAGTGCTGAATCCACTTTTTTATTTCAAGAGCCATTTACAGTAGTTTATGCTCTACAATTTCAAAAAGAGTTGAAGTTACACTAAACAAGTAAGAGTGTTAAATTCGACTATGCCAAATTTTAAATCAATATCTAAACTTATTGCACTATTTACAACAAAAGTAAAAAAATAAATTTGGGTGTTATTTCTACCTTTTTGTTGTAATTTTTAGATAAAAATAGTTAATATTGAGGCCATTATTATATAAAAAAAAATCATGTGAGTCCGATCACAGGGGAGATGTGTAAAAATCTAGTAATTAAAGATTTTTTTTATCGTACATTTTTAAAATCAAACAGAAAGCATCATCTATGTATCACTTATAGCAATCAACTTCAGGGGCTTTGCTAATATTAAAAATTTGTTGTTATTTATTATTTCAATTGGTTAATTTTTCGTTTTTAATTTTTTATTTTTCATTTCTCATTTTTAATTTTTTAGTTTTCATTTTTCATTCTTAATTTTTTATTTTTTACTTTACGTTTTTCATTTTTTATTTTTATTTTTAATTTTTTATTTTTCATTCTTCATTTTTCAATTTGCATTTTTTATTTTTCATTTTTCCTTTTTTATTTTCATTATTTATTTTTCATTTTTCATTTTTTATTTTTCATTCTTCACTTTTCGCTGTTCAATTTTTTTTTTTCATTTTTCATTATTCATTTTAAATTTTTTATTTTTCATTTTTCGTTATTCATTTTTAATTTTTCATTTTTCGTTTTCCATTTTTAATTTTCCATTCTTAATTTTTCGTTTTTCATTTTTCGTTTTCATTTTTCATTTTATATTTTTCATTTTTTATTTTTCATTCTTAATTTTTCGTTTTTCGTTTTTAATTTTTCATTTTTCATTTTATATTTTTCATTTTTTATTTTTCATTCTTAATTTTTCATTTTTAATTTTTCATTTTTCTTTTTCATTTTATATTTTTCATTTTTCGTTATTCGTTTTTAATTTTTCATTTTTCGTTTTCATTTTTCATTTTATATTTTTCATTTTTCGTTATTCATTTTTATTTTTCATTTTGCATTTTTCGTCGTTCATTTTTCATTTTTCGTTTTTCATTTTTGATTTTTATTCTTAATTTTTTATTTTTAATTTTTTTTTTTTATTTTCAATTTTCATTTTTCACTTTTAATTTTTCAGTTTTCATTTTTCATTTTTCGTTTTTCATTTTTTATTTTTCATTTTTCATTTTTAATTTTTTAGTTTTCATTTTTCATTCTTAATTTTTTATTTTTTACTTTTCGTTTTTCATTTTTTATTTTTATTTTTAATTTTTTATTTTTCATTCTTTATTTTTCAATTTGCATTTTTTATTTTTCATTTTTCTTTTTTTATTTTCATTATTCATTTTTCATTTTTCATTTTTTATTTTTCATTCTTCACTTTTCGCGGTTCAATTTTTGTTTTTCATTTTTCGTTATTCATTTAAAATTTTTTATTTTTCATTTTTCGTTATTCATTTTTAATTTTTCATTTTTCGTTTTCCATTTTTCATTTTCCATTCTTAATTTTTCGTTTTTCATTTTTCGTTTTAATTTTTCATTTTTCATTTTCATTTTATACTTTTCATTTTATATTTTTCATTCTTAATTTTTAATTTTTAATTTTTCATTTTTCTTTTTCATTTTTCATTTTATATTTTTCATTTTTCGTTATTCGTTTTTAATTTTTCATTTTTCGTTTTCATTTTTCATTTTATATTTTTCATTTTTCGTTATTCATTTTTATTTTTCATTTTGCATTTTTCGTCGTTCATTTTTCATTTTTCGTTTTTCATTTTTCAATTTTCATTTTTCACTTTTAATTTTTCAGTTTTCATTTTTCGTTTTTCATTTTTTATTTTTGATTTTTTATTTTTCATTTTTTATTTTTAATTTTTATTTTTCATTTTTCATTTTTCATTTTCATTTTTTATTTTTCATTTTCATTTCCGTTTTTCATTTTCAAACAGGTTATTACATATCATAATTTTTTTCACCAATACAAGAATAAGTCACACCGATTTTGTCTTACGGCTCACATGTTACGCTGTGTTTGTGATTGTATTGTGAAATAGAAATTTACCCCCCTGCGCGTATAGATATTTGCACAACCAAAAGTAAAAAAAAATATTTCAGAAAGTAAAAAATTTGCGTTTCTATCATTTCTTAAGGTATGTCCACATTTAAGGACATAACTTGGCCCAATGGGAACCAATTTATATCATTTTAGAAACCAACCGAAACAACGGTAAGTAATATTATCTAAATTTTAGCTCGATAAATTGTTTCATCTGTGAATGAGCGTAATATTATCAGACGGACAGAAGGACAACACAATATAAGATCAATTTGTTATAAATATCAAGAATGTATATGCTTTATAGGACCCCAAATTCATTTTTCGATGCAACGATGGAACAACAACCTGAGATATACCATTTTTAATATTTTTAAGAAATTTGTTTTACATAAGCAGGAAGATTTTTAATAAAAATTTACTTTTTTATAAAAGTACTTCTTTAGGAAAAGGTACTTCTTTTATAATAAAGTTAGATCTTGAGCATAATTTTTTTTTTTTTTTTAAACACTTGATAGAAAGGTACTTTTTTTTTAAAAATTTACCTTTTAAAAAAAGTACCTTTTTTGAAAAATTTACTTTTTTGGAAAAGGTACATTTTTTAAAAATATACTTTTAAAACCCCAAAATGTTTACTACCAAAAGTATTTGACCTAGACCCACCTTTTATAATACCGACTCACAATCATTTTTTTGTCGATTTAGCGATGTCCGTCCGTGCGTGTGTCTATCTAAACTTTATCAAACTACAGGCCGCATATATGAATATATTTTGATGAAATTTGGTATATAAGCTTCAATTGATATTGAAATTTTTGAAAATGGGTACAAGTTTATTCCTAGCCCCCATATATATAACCCTATCAGACCGACTAAACTTATCGTAGGATCCAGAAATTCATATATTTACATACATATCGACAATATATGGGGTAGGTATGTCTATTATATCCACTAATGAATAAACCCTGTATGACCCTTTGTAGTCACAGTCGCCATATAAAGCTGATTCCCAATCTCCACATACATAAATCTATCAAAAAATAAATCTATTATTTCAATTGGTTAATTTTTCGTTTTTAATTTTTTATTTTTCATTTCTCATTTTTAATTTTTTAGTTTTCATTTTTCATTCTTAATTTTTTATTTTTTACTTTACGTTTTTCATTTTTTATTTTTATTTTTAATTTTTTATTTTTCATTCTTCATTTTTCAATTTGCATTTTTTATTTTTCATTTTTCCTTTTTTATTTTCATTATTTATTTTTCATTTTTCATTTTTTATTTTTCATTCTTCACTTTTCGCTGTTCAATTTTTTTTTTTCATTTTTCATTATTCATTTTAAATTTTTTATTTTTCATTTTTCGTTATTCATTTTTAATTTTTCATTTTTCGTTTTCCATTTTTAATTTTCCATTCTTAATTTTTCGTTTTTCATTTTTCGTTTTCATTTTTCATTTTATATTTTTCATTTTTTATTTTTCATTCTTAATTTTTCGTTTTTCGTTTTTAATTTTTCATTTTTCATTTTATATTTTTCATTTTTTATTTTTCATTCTTAATTTTTCATTTTTAATTTTTCATTTTTCTTTTTCATTTTATATTTTTCATTTTTCGTTATTCGTTTTTAATTTTTCATTTTTCGTTTTCATTTTTCATTTTATATTTTTCATTTTTCGTTATTCATTTTTATTTTTCATTTTGCATTTTTCGTCGTTCATTTTTCATTTTTCGTTTTTCATTTTTGATTTTTATTCTTAATTTTTTATTTTTAATTTTTTTTTTTTATTTTTCAATTTTCATTTTTCACTTTTAATTTTTCAGTTTTCATTTTTCATTTTTCGTTTTTCATTTTTTATTTTTCATTTTTCATTTTTAATTTTTTAGTTTTCATTTTTCATTCTTAATTTTTTATTTTTTACTTTTCGTTTTTCATTTTTTATTTTTATTTTTAATTTTTTATTTTTCATTCTTTATTTTTCAATTTGCATTTTTTATTTTTCATTTTTCTTTTTTTATTTTCATTATTCATTTTTCATTTTTCATTTTTTATTTTTCATTCTTCACTTTTCGCGGTTCAATTTTTGTTTTTCATTTTTCGTTATTCATTTAAAATTTTTTATTTTTCATTTTTCGTTATTCATTTTTAATTTTTCATTTTTCGTTTTCCATTTTTCATTTTCCATTCTTAATTTTTCGTTTTTCATTTTTCGTTTTAATTTTTCATTTTTCATTTTCATTTTATACTTTTCATTTTATATTTTTCATTCTTAATTTTTAATTTTTCATTTTTCTTTTTCATTTTTCATTTTATATTTTTCATTTTTCGTTATTCGTTTTTAATTTTTCATTTTTCGTTTTCATTTTTCATTTTATATTTTTCATTTTTCGTTATTCATTTTTATTTTTCATTTTGCATTTTTCGTCGTTCATTTTTCATTTTTCGTTTTTCATTTTTCAATTTTCATTTTTCACTTTTAATTTTTCAGTTTTCATTTTTCGTTTTTCATTTTTTATTTTTGATTTTTTATTTTTCATTTTTTATTTTTAATTTTTATTTTTCATTTTTCATTTTTCATTTTCATTTTTTATTTTTCATTTTCATTTCCGTTTTTCATTTTCAAACAGGTTATTACATATCATAATTTTTTTCACCAATACAAGAATAAGTCACACCGATTTTGTCTTACGGCTCACATGTTACGCTGTGTTTGTGATTGTATTGTGAAATAGAAATTTACCCCCCTGCGCGTATAGATATTTGCACAACCAAAAGTAAAAAAAAATATTTGAGAAAGTAAAAAATTTGCGTTTCTATCATTTCTTAAGGTATGTCCACATTTAAGGACATAACTTGGCCCAATGGGAACCAATTTATATCATTTTAGAAACCAACCGAAACAACGGTAAGTAATATTATCTAAATTTTAGCTCGATAAATTGTTTCATCTGTGAATGAGCGTAATATTATCAGACGGACAGAAGGACAACACAATATAAGATCAATTTGTTATAAATATCAAGAATGTATATGCTTTATAGGACCCCAAATTCATTTTTCGATGCAACGATGGAACAACAACCTGAGATATACCATTTTTAATATTTTTAAGAAATTTGTTTTACATAAGCAGGAAGATTTTTAATAAAAATTTACTTTTTTATAAAAGTACTTCTTTAGGAAAAGGTACTTCTTTTATAATAAAGTTAGATCTTGAGCATAATTTTTTTTTTTTTTTTAAACACTTGATAGAAAGGTACTTTTTTTTTAAAAATTTACCTTTTAAAAAAAGTACCTTTTTTGAAAAATTTACTTTTTTGGAAAAGGTACATTTTTTAAAAATATACTTTTAAAACCCCAAAATGTTTACTACCAAAAGTATTTGACCTAGACCCACCTTTTATAATACCGACTCACAATCATTTTTTTGTCGATTTAGCGATGTCCGTCCGTGCGTGTGTCTATCTAAACTTTATCAAACTACAGGCCGCATATATGAATATATTTTGATGAAATTTGGTATATAAGCTTCAATTGATATTGAAATTTTTGAAAATGGGTACAAGTTTATTCCTAGCCCCCATATATATAACCCTATCAGACCGACTAAACTTATCGTAGGATCCAGAAATTCATATATTTACATACATATCGACAATATATGGGGTAGGTATGTCTATTATATCCACTAATGAATAAACCCTGTATGACCCTTTGTAGTCACAGTCGCCATATAAAGCTGATTCCCAATCTCCACATACATAAATCTATCAAAAACCCAAAAATATTCCATAAATTTTTCTCAAATTGGATTGGTTTTAGAGAAAAGTATACAACTTTACGAAATATGGTTATGATCGGTCCATTTTTGACCTCGTTCCCATAAAAAAATAACATCAGATATGAACTTTTTCACATCTGCACACCACAAGTTAATAAAATTAGCAATAAAATTTATTTATGCCTATTTTCTATACTCAGTAATTGCCTCAACAAACATGGATCCAATACGCTCTCTAGAGGCGCTTGGTACAGGGTACTATATAGTCGACTATAATTTTATAAAGTACTTTTTGGAAAAACTTTTAACAACCACATTGTTAAAGTAAGGTAGTAAGTGAAAAATGTTGAAACATCATTTCTTGGATCGCGTCTTCGCTTAATTAGGGTAAATCAATTTCCTTCCACTGTTCGATTTTCTCAACAGTAATTTTGAGTTATTATAACGAAATTATTAAGAAATATTATCTGTAATATTAATAGGCTAGGCGATTTCTTGTGACCGAGGTTTTGTTCTACCGTTTTATCGCGATTTTGACCAAACGTTTATTATTTGAAAGGTAATTCTTTTGAGCCGTTTTGCAGATTTACAGATTTTTAAATTTTTTTCTTTATTTTGAGTAAATTGCATTTAAAGTTGCTACTAACAGATACACAAAATCATACAATGCTATGTGTGTGTTTATTAAATTTGTTAATGTGTTTGTAATAAAAATGAGTTTGTTTTTTGTGTTAATTTGTGAATTGACTATAATTGATTAGCATACCTTTAGGGACTTTATTTATTTAAAAAAATAAAATTTCTTAGAATTTGCACTCAAATTTCGAGGGCTGGAATCTGCTAGTAATTATTATTATTATTATGAATTATTATTATAACGGAAAAACGCCTATCATTTATTTGAAAATCTTTTTATTTATTAATTTGTTTCTTATTAAAAAAAATCCCAAAGATAAAAACGAAGATAATAATTAAAAAATTCATAATCCTTAGGTATGTCCAAATAAAAACTGAACTGAAAAATCGAATCGAAAATCAAAATGCCATATTTCCATGTCGAAATTGCAATAAACGGGGTTATGCTGAATATCGTTTATTTGAAAAAATTCCTCAAGACCACAGCGGCAAGAGGGACTCGCCATTTAAGGGAGTCATGCGATCCAGCAGTGCGCAGTAAACAGATTGATCGAGAAATCGAAAATAAGTATTTACGCCACTGATGACGAATTTATGGTCAAATTGGGCTAATTTTAGAATAAAAATATCTTCCAGGAGAGACTGGTTTACGTGGAGGGCTGAGATCTCATTCTATACTGATCGTTTGAAGATGGAAATAAGGAGAGAGTCAGGGGTTTACCCGGGGGATGTCCGGTAAGGTTCCTGGCGAATGCAGTGTTTTTCAGATCGAGATTAATGCACATACTTAAATTCAAAGCCTCAGAACCGAGGGTAGTAGGCGCAAAAAATATGTAACGGAACATAATGGGTCTCTCAACTGAATCCGACAAAACATCTTGAGGCTAATAAGGCCTCCAGGAGTCATGGAGTCATGACCGACGAATATGCATGAATGGTCCCCGAATCGGTGGAATACGCAAATGACACTCATTTTGTTATCTCTTCATTAGAGCTGTCTAACATTATCAGGAAAGCAGTTGACCTCCAGATATATCTCAAATGCTATGGCCCTTGACAAAACCAAAGAGAACTACTACGCTACTTGGATTTTATAAAGGCATAATCTGCATAACTAAAGGAGAGCTCACAAATGGGCGAACGCATAGCTGTCCTAGCGACCGACTCCTGTAAGAGCTATATGATTTCGTTCGAGGGGAAGTGTATGCAGAAGCTTTTGTGTGTCTATTACTGACGACTGATAATCTGTGTAGCATATTTGATTTTTCACTGGACAATCTGGCGGACTTCGTACGATGTTCCGGAAGGTTTGGGGCGTGAACATAGCGGACGATCTTCTCTCCTATATTTTCATTTACTTTTCAAAATTTTTCCTAACCTCCAAAGAGTATCACAACGCACCATATAGCCTTCGAGTGAACTCAGCTATTCATGTGCATTAGAACTAAATTTAGTCATTGTTTGATTTTTCGAATCTTTTCCTTCTGGGAAAATGGAAGATGGAAAATTTTTTTTTTTATATTAACCAACACTCAGGGGATGCCCCCTACAAATGCAGTGCATTATGTTGATTTCAGGAAAATAGGTTGTGGAACCGCGTTGTGCGGTCAACTGGACAATAGACTACAAACGGATGTGATATACTACAGAAGCGGGTAGAGCGAACCGAAACGAACCGAAACTCGGCCACTTGGAATAAGTTCGCTAATCTCAGAATAGAATTTCCCATGTTAATATCTATAGAACAGTGCTACACAACCAACATTCCGACGGTGTTCCAATGAATCAATAGAGTTGGATACCCTACTGGCATGATGAGCGCTAACGTCCTCCTTTGTACACGGTCCAGTAGCTCCAAAATAGACCTTGAAGCTCCTGCCCATATATGGAAGTTGTATTCCATTTTCGGTCGGATGTAAGCGGTAAAGATTTTAAGGAGATCAGAAGGAGTGAAGTAATTTTGACACCGTTTTAGTAAACAAAGACACTTCAATGCTTCTTTCGACACTTGAAAAACATGCTCGTTCTAACGAACATCACACTGAATTCTCATGCCTAGAACATCCAGAGTATTTGATTCCTCAATACCTATACCACCCATATATGCAGATGACATTGTTGATTCCATGGCCCTATGGGTCAACATACAGCATTGAGTCTTCAGCGCATTAAAATCAACCCTATTCGTTTACCCCACTCGAAGATTGTTAACAGGTCTTGATTGAGTGTGTCATTCATTGTCTGCCTCCTGCCTTCTGCCCGCCAACCTCTAAGAGGCTTGGCTTACAATTAAAGGAAAATGAATGACAAATGCTGCTGTCATCTGCGAAAGAGTAAATAGAATTAAAAGTTTGACCAAGAAGGTCGTTCAGAAAGATAAGGAAAAGAGAAGGAGAAAGAACGGAACCTTGAGGTACCCCTGAATTAAGCTGAGACTCATTAGATGAGACCCCATCAATAACAACACGTATTGTTCGGTCTCTGAGAAAACTCGATATAAATCAAGAGAAGTTATTACCGACCCCAAATGCAATAAGTTTTGATATCAATGCACCGTACCACACACGTTCGAATGCCTTGGAAATATCCAGAGCAACCACTTTACTTTCGCCAAAATTGCGAATGGATCGACTCCAGCGCTCAGAAAGTAGAGCTAACAGGTCTCCCGTGGAACGATTTCTACGGAAGCCATACTGTCGATCATTAAGAAGTGTATTGGCCTCTAAGTAGTTCACAAGATGAAAATTGATCATGCTCTCCATCACCTTTGAGGGCGCAGAGCAGATTGCAATTGGACCGTAATTTTCAGGGTTATTAGCCGCACCCAATTTAAGAAGAAAACGTGAAAAATTTTCATAAAAAAATTTTAGTGCTTTGAGGTTGTGGTAGGAAATACAAATATAACACTTTATTATATTGGAAATATAACACTTTATTTGTTTGGATTCTCATTACGTTTATTTCAGCAAAGGTATATGAATATAACTTTTAACCAAACAAACTTTTAAGGTATATTTATAACAGTATATTGATATTTATAAGTGTCCCAGCAAAACTGGATTTTTATATGTGAGATAAGTTAAGTCCTTGAAAAGTATATTAGAACGTAAGGAATGTATGTAATTTGAAACTAGTTCGTAAGAGTAATATTGTAATAGAATATTTTGGGAAATAAAGAAATTGTTAAACCAAACAAACTATCTACTGCTTTTGGTTACTGATAAGGGTTGATGACTCGAACTGTAACAGCAGATAATTTTTTTTTGAAACAAATGTGTCAACGATTTCTTACTTATGCCGTTTTCTTTTCTGACAAAAAATGTCGCCCTTTTTTTGCCCTTTTTTGGAAAAGTGTATTTTTTTTATATATTCTGAATTAAGAGCAATCTTGTATTATATATAAATCGAGAGGTCTCAAAGTGCTGTGTTCATAAATACAAAAAAATTTGATTATTATCCTCTTGGAAGTCATAGGGTGAAAATATTCAAAAAAGGAGAACAATGGGGAAATATTCTCCCACTATGACCTGAAAGAAGTCAGTGGCTCGAATTTTTTGTGATTTATGAGGGCTCGACTTTGAGACCTTTCGATTGATATATAAGATAAGGTTGCTCTTAATTCAGAATATATAAAAAAATACACTTTTCGAAAAAAAGGGCAAAAAAGGGCGACATTTTTTGTCAGAAAAGAAAACGGCATTAAAGTTAAAACTTTTGATCTTGAGCCTGATTAATGTTCAACTTAATTTTACTCTAAGATTTAGTCTGCGAGTAAACTTAAAAAAATTCTGTCAAACTTTTGTGGTACATACACAAAAACTTTCATAAAAAGCTCATCCGATATATGTATATACTTTTACCCATCTACTGGCCGAAACTTTCTTAAATTAGATATATTCATATATTCAAGAGCCATTAATCATCTGATAAAGATCTCTTCTGATGGCAAACCCTTGGCCTAGGGTATCATTTAGTCGCCTTAGACTGAATATAACTTCCAGGCCAGCTTTTTAATTAATTAAAAGTTCATTGACAATTTACTTTAATACTCACTGTTATATAACTTAAAAAAAAAAAGTTAAAAAACAAACACATAAACCATTAACAACTCAAACTTCAGCTTACAAATTAATTATTAACAAAAAAAATAAAAGTTTTTAAACAATTTTGTATTTGAAATTTTTTCCAAAACAAAAAAAATAAATAATAAAATTTTGCTGTCAGTGTTTTTATGCATGATAAACAGCCACAATTATAAGTGATTGATGGTTTACAAGTTTTTTGTTTTTATTTTTAATGTAAAATATTATTTATGAAGACTTCTTACACTCCGATTATCATAATTACAAGTGTAAAATCATTCAGTGAATGGGTTTTAAGGATCTTCTGAACAAAAACCAGAAATTTTATATATATTTAAAATTCCTTTCAAAATCCATAGACAGCATGTAGCTCGGCTCTAAAGTCATATTAGAATGTAACGAAACTCACAAAAATCGTAAACTATAAATTGTAGAATTTCCTTTACGAAACAAATGGCTATACTCGTATAAATTCATTTATGAGCTATAAAAATAATGTAAGTGATGGTTTTAAGTACTTTTTGTGCTGGCTAAACTTGAGGCTTTAGTACTTAATGCTATTTTTAATGATGGAAAGTTGCTAAATTCCAAAATATTTAGACAAATATTTAAGGTGTAGTGGTCATAAATATGTTTAAATACAAATAGAAAATAATTCACATTTATTCGTCATAATAAATGTCAGGAAAATAACCATAAAATCATTACTCAATTAGTTGCAAATAAATATAAAGATTCACATTCGAAAGCGCTAAAAGTCTAAGGGCTTAATAGCTATTGTGTAGACATAAGAAAAATTATGTAATGGCTTATTTGGAAAATTTCGCAAAAGAGAATTCATTCGTTTTTGCAAAGACATACAAAATTTCCATAGTTTTTTTTCTCACATTTAGTGTTGAATAATTACATTACTTGAAAATCGTTGACACAAAAAACATCGTTTTTGATAAATTGTTGGTTTATTGTATATTTAAATTTCTTTTTCTAAACGTTCAACAATATGATTTGTTGTAGTTACTGAATACAATTACAACATTTTATGTAAGAAAAAAATGTTGTTATTGAACGTAAAAGCGCGTTTCATAAAAAAATTAGATAATCGCAAAACAGTTAGGCGTGCCAACCAAAATTTTGGAAATGCTATTACAAGGGGAAATGAAACGACGTATTTTGAATTAAAAAAAATATGTTGATATTTAGAATTGGGTTCTAAAAAATGTGAATAATATATCGTAACGTCCAGTAAATTATTTTAATAATAAAATATGAAAAATTGAAATCGATTGATAAACAGTCCAGTTATAAAAAATTTCCCAAGCAATTAATGCTTGCCTGCCACTTTATTAAAAAATTGGAGCTTACATTTTAAAAAGTATTGAAATAATTTACTACAGCAACAATTTTGTTTGACAAATTTCAATAAGTTTTTAATATAATCTATAATATTAATAGGCTAGGCGATTTCTTTTGACTGATGTTTTGTTCTACCGTTTTATCCCGATTTTGACTGAACGTGTATTATTTGAAAGGTATTTCTTTTTAGCCGTTTTTCAGATTTACAGGTTTTTAAATTTTTTCCTTTATTTTGAGTAAACTGCATTTAAAGTTGCTACTAACTTATACATAAAATTATACATTTGCTGTGTGTGTGTTTGTTAAATTTGTTAATGTGTTTGTAATAAAAATGAGTTTTTTGTGTTGATTTGTGAATTGGCTATAATTGATAAGCATACTTTTAGGGTCTTTATTTAATGAAAAAATAAAATTTCCTAGAATTTGCGCTCGAATTTCGAGGGCTGGAATCTGCTAGTACCAATAAAAGTACTTAAAAGTAATGAATTTAAAAATCTAATTTTTTGCTAAGTCTTGTGTAAAATTAAATATTTTTAAAGGTACTTTTTGAAAAATTCTTTACAGAAAAGGTACTTTTTCAAAAATTTTCTTTTTTTAAAAAAATAATTTTTGAAAAATTTACTTTTTTTTAAAAAAATACTTTTTGAAAAATTTCCTTTTTTTGAAAAGGTAAATTTTTGAAAAAGGTGCTATTTAAAAAAAAAAATTTTATTTAAAAAAGTCACAATCATCCACTTTAGGTATTTTTTGGAATAGGTATATCTTCTGAAAAAGATCCTAATTTCGATAAAGTATTTTTTTGAAAAATTTACTTATTTTCTAAAATAATTTTTAAAATAATTTAGCATAAAAAATGCAAGACTAACTGGCATCTAATTACCCAGAACACTCAGTTAACCTGAGTTTTAATTTTTAAGATTTTTTTTTTTTACTTTTACCTCTTTCACAAGACAAATATCTATATATTATTCGGGATTTACAGAAAGTACAATCTCCTTCACTTATTTTCTGTTTTATGCATTAATCTATTTGAATGGAATGTACAAAGTGTTTTCTAATACATATGTTACTTGAAAATCAATAAACGAAAATTCTAAAGAATAATGAAATCAATCAATTTTCTTCTAAAATTGTTAGTTTTAATGACACATTCTAGAACTTTTTATTATCCGGAATGCTTGGAGATGAGATCAGGGCTTTTACTGTATACCTCCGCTTAGGTAAAATTAATCCATTTCCTTCCACTCTTTGTTTTCTTAACAGGAAATTTGACTTATTATAAAGGAAATCAGTTTTCACAATCAGTTTTCTGAACATATTTTTGTTTCTTATTTTGGGTCTTATCAAAAACAAGTACGAAAATTATAGTGAGTCTATATACTTTACCATACCCTATACCCTATTTCTTAGATATGGAAAATAAGCATAAACCAAATTTGACTGACATTGTTATTAATTTTTTTTTGCTGTATTTACATGGGAACTAGGTCGAAAAATTGACCGATCCCGAACATATTTAGTAGTTACTTATTTTTTGCAAAAACATACAAAACAAATTTGATAAAGATTATGCAATATTTTTATAGCTTCATATGGAATTGTTCTATAGGGCTTATTTTTAGACTACTGATAACTGGATGTAATAAACATACAAAAACCCAATTTGACCGAGATCTATACGATAATTTGGATACTATGGCAATTTTAGTTGATCTCATAGGGGCCATTTGTATGGGATCTAGGTCTGAACATGAACCGATTTCATTAGCGTTCATTCTATGGCTGATAGAAGTTATGTACTAAATTTCATCAAAATATATTCAAAATTACGACCTGTAGTGTGATTACAAGGTTTACATGGACAACACAGACGGACCGACGGATGGACGGACTCAGAAAGTGATTCTGAGTCTATCGGTATTATAAAAGATCGGTCTAGGTCAAATATTTTTGGTAGCTACAAACATCAGCACAATGTCATTATACCCTGACCACATACTGGCACAGGGTATAAAAATTAAAAACTCCCAAAAATAACAAAACAAAATAACGAATATAATAACTAAATATTTCGTAAGCCATAGGTCCAAAATAAAAGAACCTATGATGTTTTAAGCACTATCTGAGTCGATTTAGCGATGTCTGTCCGTCCGTCCGCCCGTCTGTCCGTATGTCTGTGTCCATGTATATATATTAATCAAACCACACGTTGCAAATATAAATATATTTTTATGAAGTTTGGCATATAAGCTTTTGTCGACCATAGGATCGCTTTTGAAATTGGTTAAAATTGATCAATGTTCAGACTTAGCCCCCTATAAAAGTAAGATCGACTTTAGTTGCCGTAAGATCCAGTTTATCATATATAAATCGATCAATTTTAGTGTATACACATAATCAGTGTACACATAAATCACTAGTCCAAAAATAAGCCCTGTGCGATAGGTTTAGACAAAGTTCCCATAAAGCTGCTTCCCGACATTCACTTAAATCTGGAAAAAAAAACAAAAATATTGCGTTGATCTTTATCAAATTCGATTAGTATATGTTTCTAGGTAGAATGAGTGAGTTCACTAAATATGGTAATGATCGATCGATTTTTTGACGTGGTGCCCATAGATAAATGGAATACGATATGAACTGTTTATATCTGCAGGGCAGTTAATAACAATTCGACTCAAACTTGGTTTATGCTTATTTTCTCTATCCAGTTATTGCCTCATACCGATTATAATTTTCTTACTTTTGAGCTTATACCCCAGATTGAAATTCATTAATAGATATCTAATGAGGGTATATAGCAGTTTGTCTTTCCGTTCGTGACGCATTGCTCCACACAACGCCTGCATACATTAGCCAACGTTGAACTTGTAAATATTAAAATCGAAAGACTCACAAACAATTTGAACTACAGATGTATCAACTCTGAGTTTACTCACATCAATGAGCTTGTCCCATCATATTTTTATGCCTTATTCTCTTTTTTTTTCTTTTTATCTAAAATCGAAAAAAATGTTCATAAATATTTTTTGAAAATTTTCCCCTTACCGTATTAATATTATTAAAATTGAAACTTTTTTAAATTATTTTTGCTATATATCTAAATAGAAAAAAATAAAATCCTAAAATTTTTAAAAAATGCTGAAAACCAATGTACATAATAATATTAAAGTAACAGATCCCTGCTTTCAAAAGTAGAATGCAAATTCTAGGATATTTTATTTTTCATTTAATAAACACCCTAAAGGTATACTAATCAATTTTAGCCAATTGTAATTCAATAGCTTTTAAATATCGATTGGTTTATGTCCAAAATTATTTGTTTTTGCAAACATAGCATTGTGTAATTTTATGCATATGTTAGTAGCAACTTTAAATGCATTTTACTCCAAAAAGAATTTAAAAATTTAAGAAATCTGCAAATCTGGTGGTCAGCTAAAAAGGATTATCTTTCAAATAAGATACGTTTGGTCAAAATCAGGAGAAAACTATGGAACAAATCATCGGTCACAAGAAATTGCCTTGCCTATTAATGTTATAGATGAATAAAGAAATTGAATAGAACTGAAAAAAATAAGATTGCATCGAACCCGTATATCATCGACAACATCTAAATTTTGCAGTTAATTTTCAACAGTTGGCCAAAAATTAAATCAACTTTATTGAAAATCTGATTATGAGTAATGAAGCTCATTTTCATTTCAATGGCTTTATTAATAAGCATAACTGTAGGTTCTGGGGTTCTGAAAATCCAAGAGCCATTCATCAACGCCAATTGCACTCCATTAGGTGTACAGTATGTTGTGGCAATAAATCTGAAAATATAATTGGGCCTTACTTCTTCGAAAATGAAGATGGAAGTGCTGTAACCATAAGTGGAGAGCAGTATCGGTTTATGATAGAATATTTTTTACGACCTTTTCTTGCAGACAGACCTGAGATATGGTTTCAGCAGGATGAAGCTGAGACACAATGGCACTTTTAAGGCAAATTTTTGAAGAGCGAATAATTTCCAGAAATTCGGAAATTAATTGGGATGCGCGTTCACCAGATTTGTCAGCAACTGACTATTTTCTTTGTGGCTATATGTGGACAAGCTCGAGCCTATCCTTGCACTCAAGGCCAACATTGTTGAAGAAATTCAAACGCTACAGCCACAAATTTTGACAAATATTAAGAAAATGCTCTAAAACGAGCCCATAATTGCGAAGCGGACAACGGAGGTCATTCATGTGACATAATTTTCCATACTTAGTGTAAAAATATTTCCATTTTGTATATTTTATAATCTAAAAAAAATGTATATAAACGGAAAAATTATTAAATTTTTAAGCCCCATGGAACTTGTGGCCCACCCTGTAAAAATAAAATATGTTTATTATGAATACCAGTTGAAATTGAAACATTTTTTCAAGTCTGAGAATCCACTTAGATAAATGTATTCTGCTAAAGCTTAACAGAATTATCTATTAAAGCAGCAATCAATTGCTTACGAACACTGAGAAATTAGCGTGGGAGCAACTCTATTGTTTATCAAACTAAAGAAAGAAATTTTTTTTAAACAAATATAAATGATATCTCTTATTAATCATAAGTTATACTGATTCATATAATTCTGACAAGGTCTGGCCAATTCTGTATTGAATGGAAAAGTGAATTTCCTAACATGAATATTTCCATTACGCTACCATAAAGGAGCAAAATGCACTTTTGTTGTTATTGTTAAACTGGCTTTTATAGACATATTCATGTGCCAAAGCAAATGACAACAATACTGACGATGATGTTCATGATGATGATGACTAAAACAACGACAAAAACAACAACAATGAGTGATCACCTGCAAGAGAAGATGACGATGATGAAGGTTTCGGATGATGACAATGACAGCAATAGACAACGATATGTAGTAGACTATATTCAGCAACATGTATATCAACAAACAATATAAAATATATTGTCTAGTCCATATGTTGTCCATAGTCAAACAACAACAACAACAACTACAAACTCATCCAACATTTAAATCAAACGCATGAAAATACTTTATAAGGTGATGCATTGATTTAATTTTTTTTTTCATCACGAATGTTTTTCTTACGCACATGATACAGACATAAAGATGGACAAGTTTTTCTGATATGGTAACTGGTTGCTATGCCAACCAACCAGTCGTCCGTCATCGGGCAAGTAGCAGCAATTCTTTTTTTTTTTATTTTTTTGGTTAAAACTTGTGATTTTTATTGTTGTTTTTATGTATGTTGTTGCATTTCTGCTGCATCATGACATTGTTGCTTTTTTGATTGTTGTCTCTCCTTTGTCGGCTGTTACATTAATATTTGACATTTGATTTTGATGTATTTTTGTATACGTACAATAACAATAAACTAAGTTGCAATACAACAACCTGCTGTTGCATGTGTGATGACAGCTTGAGTAGAGGAGGATGATCGTTATTGTCGTGTTTGTCGTTAGTTTACTATTTTTTATTTTTTGTTTGATTTTTTTTCCATTCAAGCGTAAAATTATAGCCTGAATGTGAAGACAGGTACTTAAAAGAATTAACTGTTAAGGGATTAATGTATTTGGTCATTGTTTCAAATCATACATTTTCTTGTCCAGATAATCTTAATTTAAATTTAATACAGAAAATTATGCTCATTTATATTTCTAGAGAAGATTATGGGGATCGCATGAATTTCTACGTAGAATTATTATCATTAATATATTTCTGTTCAACAAAAAAATTCTAAAGGGTGTTTTTTAAGCGATAGAACTTAAAATTGTAAAAATTAGATTTTAGTAAAAAGAAATTATTAATTCGCAAGATAAATACATGACATTAACACATGGAAATGATTTTGGGCACATGGCCACCGCAGCTGTTCTTGATGAAGAGCATTCTGGATGTTCAATTTTGGGCCACTTTTACGTGCAATATCATCCATATTTTCAAACAAACAATCATTGATCATGATGCGGTAATGATCTTCATTAACCATAACACTAGTTCCGGCATTTTAAACCGCACCAAACGGTGGATGTGATGGAGTCTGTGATGGGTCAGCTGTGTATTGGTCTCACTCGATATGTGGAAATTTTGTTTATTAACAAACACGTTAAGCCAAAAATGAGCCTTATCACTGAACACAATTTTGTGATAAAACATCGGGCCAGTTTCCAACTACTCTAGAGCCCAATTTGCTTCACCAGCTGGATCTTGTGTAGCAGTAGGCCAAAATCTTTGTGCAAAATTTCCACGTAATGGACGAACAGAGCCCCAATTCCTGCGGCCGAGAAAGAAGCCATGAATTTGGATCTACTTCCACACTTTTGTTTACAGTGGTGATATTCTCTTCAATACGCACAGTCCTTCGACGTTTTGGTCTTATTGCATTATTTATGGTATGTGGCATGAGGTATGCAATCTATTCACAGTTCGACGGATGGCTGGACGATTATGTGCGCCATAAAAATCATAAAAGTTCATTCGATTTTCCGGATGCTTTATGGCAATTTGCATATCTATATCTCTATATCATTACGATATAAATTTCCAAGTTTTTTGCTATAAAAAATTGTCCTCAATATCTGATGAGATTTCAAAAATCTGATGGATGGCTTTGTAGCTCTAAGTTCTGTAGCGAGATTCAGTAACGTCTTTTAACGATAATCGAATCATTAAAAAAAGAAAACAACAATATTATCGATTTTGGTATTCAGTAAAATTTTTAACGATATTCGCTATTGTTAAAGTCAGCTGTTGTTGTTATCTGAACGACAACAATTTTTATGTTGTTTATTCAATCGTTAAAAAGTTAAATTTTTAGGTTGAAATATCGTCATACGTAAATAGAAATCATAAGATGTCGTAAATATTTTGCTTTTATTATAAAAACTTTTTATATAAACTAGCATATTCCAGCCCTCGAAATTCGAGCGCCAATTCTAGGAAATTTTATTTTTTCATTAAATAAAGACCCTAAAAGTATGCTAATCAATTATAGCCAATTCACATATCAACACAAAAATCAAACTCACTTTTCTTACAAACACTTTAACAAATTTAATAAGCTCACACATAGCATTGTATAATTTTATCTATGTGTTAGTAGCAATTATAAATGCAATTTGCTCAAAGTAAAAGAAAAAATTTAAAAATTTGTAAATCTGCAAAACGGCTAAAATTAAATAGCTTTCAAATAATATACGTTTGGTCAAAATCGGGATAAAACAGTAGAACAAAACAACAGTCACAAGAAATCGCCTAGCCTATTAATATTATTGATAAAAAAATTAAATAGCATATTTAATTCGTTATTTTATATTCAAATAAATAAACAAAAATATTAATAAAAAATAAAGAAATTAATCATAAACATAAAATCATCCTGTCAAATACGAAGTGATTTGTTTTCTATTCTTTGTGTTTTTCGCTTATTTTGACAGAGATGCCACTCGTTTACAATTTAAATAAATAGAAAAATAGATTTGTCGACTATCGTTAAGGTGTAGTTAGTGAATCACTTAATCGTTAGTGCAAACAGCAATAGCTGTCGATGTATTTTGCGATTGTCGGATCGTCAACATTTACAGAATTGCACTACTGATGTCATTAGTTATATATAAATACATTTTATTTAGGATATAAATAGCAGATTTTTCAAATAACTTTGTCTCCATTTATTATAGTCGGTTTCGAATTGTTTATGAGATTGTCATCTGTACTTAACGGCGTTTGTTTAAGTCTTTTCTAAAAGAATTTTTTCCGAAATAAATCCATTAAAACTTTCTAAAATTTCTGTTACATATATATAATATTAATAGGCAAGGCGTTTTCTTGTGACATCTGCTAAACTCTCAGTTACCGGCCGATTTTGACAAATAATATACCATTTGAAAACTATTTCTTTAAAGATGTGCACCAACTTCACAGATGTGTACCATTTGGTACATTTTTTTTTTTTGTGTAATAATCATTAAAAGTTGCTACTCCTGTGTTTTTATGAATGGGCTAAAATTTATTAGCATACCTTTAGGCTCTTATAAAATTATTTATTAACAAACCCATTTATCTATCTTCTGTGTGTTCAACAAATATCTATAGTGTAATTTAATTCATTTTATTTAAAAATTCACAATTTAATGAATTTTATATAAATATTCATAATATTTTTATTTATATACATTAAAGAAATATTGAAAGAACAATCCAATAACTTTGTAAAAGAATACATTGAAAATATTGAAAGACTTTCGTCACCTCTTCATGATTTTATACCTTTAAAATCCTGCCGATAACACATACATTTAGTTTAATCCACTCTGTACTGTCTTTTGATGAATTTAAAGTGTTGTATGATATAAACACGCATTAAATGTCTGATAATCTTTTCTTTTCTTTCGTTTCGTTTTTTTTTTCTTGTCATTCAGACATATTTTTTTTCTTTGTTCAATTGCTTTGGCTGGAAAGAGGAGTTCATGACTTAGTTTGTTGTTCGTCGTATGATGAATCATCAAATCATTTACTTTATTGTTATTGTTATTTTTATCATTATTATATTGTTTGTGTGATTTTAACTTTTTTCCAACTTCATGTTGGTTTTTTATAGTTTCACTCCTCATCATCAATAGATGAAACACTATTGATGGTTTATAGCCTTTGGCAGAGTTGATTGTTCGAACGATTGTTCGTTGTTCGAATATATAAAGTTTGTTGGTTCGTAACGTCAGACATACTCGTACTCTGTTGATGATAGATTTGAAGCAATTACCTAACTTGTTTGGCAAAAGTATCTCTATGTGTGTTTACATTTTCCACAGTATGGTCGGTGCATGGAGATTAAGATAATCACAAAATAGAAATTATTTAGTTCAACAAATTTTTCAATTAAATAATTTGCAATATCTAATTTTTGAATAACTCAAAAAAAAACCTTTCAACTCAATATTGGCGATTTGGTATATTTTTCCTGACATACATATTTCTTCGAATTTGATATATGACTAAGAAATTGTTTAACACTTTCATGTCTTCAAATGAAATTCGTTAGATTAATAAATGAGGGTATTTTATAGAAGTAATCAAAATAAAAAAAAATAAATTATGAAAAGTTTATATTATCTTGTTATAAGAAATATATCAGTAATTGACGAAATCTTTTTTTAGCATGCGTGTTAATTACGGTTGTGCCAAACCTAACAAATGCCATCTACCAATGTCGATAAAATATTGTAAAGGAACAATATATTATTAAAACTATATTGCAATGATTTTCTATAAAATGGTTCCGCTAACTGTTATAATTCGGTTCCGATTATATTAACTCCAAATGAAAATACAACACTGCATTTTATAGATTAATAAAGACAATGGTTAAGGCGCCAAAGAAAAGAATGCATAATAAAATTAGCGCCAAAAGTGAGATATATGTATAAGAAGAAGCTTTACTTTTTAAAGTTCACTTACCTCTCGGGAACTAAATGTTTAATTGCTATTAATTTAAATGAAATCTTAGTAACGTTTTGTTAAAAAAATAATTTAATAAACTTTGAATTAAATATTTAACAAAAACTAGCATAGCCCAGCACTCGAAATTCGAGTACAAATTCTAGGAAGTATTAGTTTTCATTAAATTTTTGTCTCCCAATGTTTTTTTAATCTATGTATATATATACAAAATTTATGAATATTTAAATGAGCTTAAAGGCATGTTAATCAATTTTAGCAATACACAATTCAACACAGAGCGTCTGATATATAATTTAAATCTATCGCATTAACAGGGTGTAACGCATTATTATAAATATTTTATTTTATTTTATTTAATTTAATATATTTTTAAGACAGATTAAACATACATTTTATCATTCTCAGCTTCTCCTCCATATGAACTATAACTATGCCAATTTTCACACTCCTCCGTGCCCGCATATAGCTTAAAAAGGGAACTAAAAATTTTCCTTCACGTATTAAAATTTTGAAGTGACAAAAAATTTTATTGTGTAAAAAAATAAGAGGCGCAAAAAAATTTATGTTGAAAAAATAAAGTTTTGGAAAACTAGTAAAAGGAAATACATATATAATTTATTTACCACTACTGCGTCTGATACTAATCTGGAATTTGATAAAAAAAAAACATAATTATAATAGAAAATTGTAGCGCAGGATGAAGCGACATATCAATTGTGAGATCGGTCTAGACCGACTGTACAATATCCTATAAAATGCGTTATAGGATATAAGCATAAACCAAACTTCTTATTAACTTTTTGCCTGCAGATATAAAAAAGATCATGTATGGAAACTAGGTCGATAAATAGACCGCTCCTGACCATATTTCACAAAGTCACTTATTTTTTACAAAAACATACGCAAACCAAATTTGAGATAAATCTGAGCAAAATTGTTGTTTTTTATAGATTTAAGTGAAAATCTGGAAGTTGCTTTATGTGGGGCCTATGACTAAGAAATCTCCAACAGGGTTTATTTTCCGATTGCAGATTAATGGGTGTAATAACCACAAAGAAACCTAATTTGACTGAGATCTATGTGACCATTTCGACTAAGTCAAACATGCTCTGGTTATCACCAATTTCAACGGCGCACTGTGGACCATATTTTGGGAAGGCGGCCAAAAATCATTTTTTTATGATTACTGATTTTAAACTTATGTTTCTCATTTGAAAGTTAATACCAGTGAACCTCGGGAGCCAAAAAGGTGCGACTCTATTTCAACTATATCCCAGCGAACAGAGTCTTCGATAAAGGACTTTCTCAGTATTTTACTTAAATTAAATGACTGTAACTTTTTTGTTTTAAAAGATTTTAGAGTAAAATAAATTTTGTATAACTTTGTATCCTCTAAGTTATTGACGTTAGAAATATAAAGTCACTGAGTCATTAAGAAATTAAAAAAAGGTCAAAGATTTCCGAAAATCTCCTACTTAATAGAGTATAACTCCTGCCCATCAAAAGCCATAAAAAAAATCTTGCACTCTTAACTCTCCCCTACCTACACTCCTATATTCCATTGTATACCAGGCAGTTTCCGCCCGTGTGCACTAGAACAATTTTTCTGAACCAAGGTCAGATATTTTGTGCAAAATTTATGAATACAAAAGTTTTCCACTATGTGGATAGGGTATAATGAGTTTACCCTGATGTTTGTAACTACAAAAAATATTGGACCTATGCCCATCTTTTATTATACGGATCGACTCAAAATCACTTTCTGAGTCGATTTAACGATGGCCGTCCGTCGGTCTGTGTGTTATGAATACAAAAGTTGGTCGTACCGGTGTATTTTTTATGCGTGAGTTTATTTGTTTTTTATACTGACAGAAAAAGGAAACGGTAGAGTTGACATGAGTTGTTATATACTTATAAGAAAGGGTTGAGACATAATGCGCTTAAATGCAAAACAGTTTGGAAAATAAGGCAAAAAAAGCGCTATACTTTATAACGAAAAATACTCTTGGACATATATGATATCTATAGTTCATTAAATGTTGTACCATGTAGACATCTATCTGAAGAAGCGCAAGAAAAAAGGAAGAAAGACTACAGATTATTTCGCGAGCTCAACACAAGAAAAATGTCCAGATGTTGCACTAATGAATACATATTTTGTTGTGCACTTCAGATCCATATATGTACAACATTCGACAAAAATGGAAAAATACCTTTATTGAATTAGACGAAGAGGCTAAATAACTTCTAGAAGATGAAAATTAAAGGCTATTTCGAAGAAATAGTTACTAAAATTGATTTAAAGTAGTTTTTCAGTGCACTAACAATAAATTACTAGCAGATTCCAGCCCTCGAAATTCGAGTGCAAATTCTAAGAAATTTTATTTTTTCATTAAATATAGACCCTAAAACTATACTAATCAATTATAGCCGATTCACAATTCAACACAAAAACAAACTCATTTTTATTACAAACACATTAACAAATTTAATAAACACACACGTAGCCTTGTATAATTTTATATAGCAACTTTAAATGCAATTTACTCAAAATAAAGGAAAAAATTAAAAATCTGTAAATCTGCAAAACGGCTAAAAAGAATTACCTCTCAAATAATATACGCTTGGTCAAAATCGGGATAAAATGGTAGAACAAAACATCAGTCATAAGGAATCGCCTAGCCTATTAATATTATAGATACTCTTTTTTGTTTAGTTAATAATTTTTCTTGATTAAAAAATTTATGTATTTTATAAATTTATAATAAAAATTGATATAGAAATATTTAAAAACCAATAAAAAAATTATTAACTAAAGTAAAAACATACGACTTTCTCATTGAAACTTCTCTTTCTTGAACCAATATCAGGTAACTTTTACGTTCGCTGTTTAATAAATTATATTTGAACTCGGGCTCTTTCAAAAAAAAAAGCCAACCGATGAGCCTTATGAACATTAGGACTAAAAAGTGTACGGGGCCAAAATTTGGAATTTTCTGATAAAAATTTATATTACAAAATTTTTTAAACAGCATTAGTTGTAAAATTAACTGTAAAAATAAGACATTATAAAGAAAAAACATTTTGAAGCTTTTACTTTTGTACTAAAACCCTCCATAACTTTTATTTATTATCGGTCGATATTTCCGATTTATAGCAAAAATTAAAGGCTAAAGTCCGATCTACGAAACAAAAAAATGCATATCAAAATTCCAATCCAATCAAAAGTTTTGAAATGGTCCACTGTGCGGCGTTTATCCTATGAGCGGTGGAAGCTCATATGTATCATATTTCATTACAAAATTTGCGAATTGTAGTTTGATTATAGGGCTTACATGGGCACACAGACCGACAGACAGACGGATGGACGGACATCGCGAAATCGACTCAGAAATTTACTCGGAGTTGATCGGTATAATAAAAAATGGATCTAAGTTTTTGGTAGTTACAAACATCAGCACATAAAACAAGTAAGAAAATTATAGTCGGTCTAGACCGACTATACGATACCCTATACCATGTGTTTAGAAACCCTATCTCTTAGCCCCAACTAACTGGACATTGAAAATAAGCAAAAACCAAATTTGAGTGGGATTTTTATTAATTTTTTTTTCTGCAGATATGAAAAAGTTCATATCGGATGCTATATCTATAAAGGGACTAGGTCCAAAAATGGACCGATCCTGATCATGTTTGGTAAAGTCTCTTGTATTTTGCAAAAATATGTACAAACAAAATTTGAGAAAAATCAGTGCAATATTTTTGTTTTTTAATAGATTTAAGTGAAGATCGGGAAGCAGCTCTATATGGGGTCAAAGGGATCATTTTTGGACTACTCATTAGTGGATGTAATGAACGCATACAAACCCAATTTGAGTAAGATCTATATAACAATTTGGATCTTATGGCAATTTATGTCGATTTCATATGGGTAATTTGTATGGGGGCTAGGTCTGAACATGGACCGATTCTCACCAATTCTCACCAATAGCGTTCATCCCATGACCGATAAAAGCTTATATACCAAATTTCATCAAAATATATTCATATTTGCGACCTGCAGTTTGATTACAAGCTTTACATGGACACACAGACGGACGGACGGGCGGACATTGTTAAATCAACTCTGATTCTGATTCGATCGGTATAATTAAAGATGGGTCTAGGTCAAATATTTTTCGTTGTTACAAACAGCAGCACAAAGTCATTATACCCAAACCACATAGTGGTATAGGGTATAAAAACACGTAGGAAAATTATAGTCGGTCTATACGACCTATCTCTTAGGTCCAACCAATTAGATAAATAAAATAATCATATGTGACCTTCTCCGAGAAAAGGGACATAGTGTGTGAAAATTAAGTTTAGAGAAGAAAACGCATTTAAAGTTTCTACACCCTTTTAGGTACCAGAATCCACCGTTTTTGACACAACCCGTTTTTTGACACACTAGGTCCCTTTTCTGGGAGAAGGTCACATATACCAAATTTGAGTTGCACTGATATTAATTTTTTTGCTTCGAATTTTTAAGAGTTCGTATCGGTTGCTATATTTATATGGGGACTAGGTCGAAAAACGGACCGATCTTGATCATATTTGGTATATATTTTTGCAAAAATATACACAAACAAATTTAAGAAAAATCTGTGCAATATTTTTGTTTTTTGATAGAATTAAGTGAAGTTAGGGAATCGGCTTCATATGGAGGCTATGACTAAGAATTGTTCTATAGGGCTTATTTTTGACTACTGACAAATGAATGTAATAATCATATACAAACCCAATTTGAACGAGATCCATATGATAATTTGGATCTTATGGCAATTTAAGTCGATCTCATAGGGGCCATTTGTATGGGAATTAGGTCTGAACATGAACCGATTTTTCCCAGTTTCAATAGCGTCCATCCTATGGCCGATAAAAGCATTTATACCAAATTGCATCAAAATATATTTATATTTGCGACCTGTAGTTTGATTACAATGACACACAGACGGACAGACGGACGGACGGACGGATGGACATCGCTAAAACGACTCAGAAAGTGATTCTGAGTCGATCGGTATAATAAAAATATTACAAATATCAGCAAAAAGTCATTATACCCTGACCACACATATAAAAACATGTATAAAAACTTAAATTTAAAATTTTATTAAATCTATTTCTTGCAACTGTTTGCATTCTAGTTGATCATAATTGCATATACATAAAATATATATTTTTTTTTAATCAGGATATTTCTAAACCTATTTTATCTGAACACAAAAATGATCAATAGTGTTAATTATACTGGGCAACAAAGAAAGTGCACCTGCTAAGCTCGAAAATCGCTATTAAAATTGTTCAGGAAACATTTGAAAAAAATTGTATTTTTTCGGAGTAGTTTCACTATGTAGACTATATCTCAAGTTACAAGCAACCAATCTGGTAACTGAAGGTACTAATATACATACCGCTCATTTGCGAGAAAATTTTTGAGTTATTTATGCTGAAATATGGGTCACACCGTAATCTACAATATATGAAAAATGGTATTGATATCTCTTTCTCACACAGGGTGGCGACCAAAAAGTGTTTTTTACTTTAGTCAGCAGTTAGGCACAGTTTAAAACGTTAAACACTTTTATCTCAGTATCACTTTTTTTGAGTTATGCCGGTCTTCTCGCAAATGAGCGATATATATCTATATTATTAATAGGGAAGGCGATTTTTTGTTACCGATTTTTTGTTCCACCGTTTTATACCGATTTTGACCAAACGCATATAATTTCAAAGATATTTCTTTTTAGCTGTTCACCAGATTTACAGATTTTAAATTTTTTTCCTTTAATTCGAGTAAATTGCATTTAAAGTTGCTACTAACACATACTTAAACTTAAACATATGCTATGTGTGTGTTTATTAAATTGGTTGATGTGTATGTTAATGAATTTATTATTTTCATTCACAATAATAATAAGCCAAAAAAGCGTTGGTTTGTGAATTGGCTAAGTTGAAAAATAAAGTTGCCTAGAAATTGCACTCGAATTTCGAGCTCTGGAATCTGCTAGTAATAGTAAATACCACAAATTATAACATATATAAATAATATTTGATATGTATAATATTAAATAGTCCGAACAAACGAACAAAACATATATATCCATACTCGATTTGGGTAAAATATGTGTTACTTGTAAGTCATTACATAGATTTAAGTGAATATCGGGTGGCTGGTTTCTATGGTGATGATTTATGGATATAATAAAATTTCCAAACAAAATTTTTTCACGGAATACAGTGGCGTGCTAACGTGTTTCGTTGTTGGTCAATTTGGAATAACATTTTTTTTTATATATAATGTGTTTTCAAATTATTCAGTGGCTATACGACCTTGAAAATGTGCATGGCTTAGCCTAAAATTGTATATACAGCATATTTACATCTATTTCAAAAAGATCCCAAAGCATAATAATTTTTTGTTAGAAGAAAATTCCACTAATTTATTTCGATTACTAACGACTGTGGCCAATTCTGGTTTAGATTGCATTAGATAGACAGTGAAATGTTGCTTATAGTGTTCTTAGCTAAAGATATTAGTTAGTGGTGCAATACTGCATTTATTTCGTAAAACATATCTCTTCAACATGCAACACACTTTTTTCGATTTTAAGTGCACTCACATATTGCAAAATGATATGTGTAATGGGCGTGTGTGTGTAGCTTTACAAACAAAATTGCGAAACTGAAAAAATCCCGTTTTCAAACCTGTTGCCACAGCCACAAAAAAAAGCAAATTGCAAAAACCAAAACTTGTGATGTTAAAATATTGATGGGCAATTGTGACCAACCAGAAAAGCAGTTGGGAAAAAGACTTAAAACATTAGAGCAACCTAAAATTGTATATCTCCCAAAAGATTGAATTCCTTGATATACCGTTAAACGTAAGACTTTTTGAAATTGGTAAATTTACTAAAGTGTAAAAGATATATTGCTTTGTGTGTTAGTAAGTATCTGTATCTTCCGAAAAATCCATAAAACTTTTGGCCAACTTTGTCTGCTATCATTAATATTATTGGTACTCCTTACCTGTTTTAGCTTGTTCATGATCATATATTGTGTGTGTATTGGAGTTTGTTTTTCTTTTTTCTATCTATCTATTTGTCTGTTGCTGTTGCTGTTATTGATGTTGCAAAAAATGTTTACTTAACATGATTTATGTTGTTTACAAGTTTTCTACACTGTGTGTAATCTTACATACCTGAAAGTAAAAATATAGAAACAAATATTTATAAAAGAAATTACATATGAAAAAATCATTAAAAACTATATTAGATTTTGCTTAAACATTATATTTAATTAACAAATATGTATATAAATATAATATATACATATATAATAGTCATGACATATTTATATCATACAGCACTTTTCTTAAAAGATACTTTTTTAAAAAGTACTTTTTAAAAAGATAACTTTTTAAAAGGGATTTCAACAGTCCTTTTTTAAAAGGTACGTTCTATAAAATGTACATTTTTAAAATGATGCTTTTTTAAACGGTACTTTTTAAGAGGAACCGTTTTTAAAAAGTATTTTTTAACAGGCACTTTTTTAAAAGGTACTTATAAAAAGTACTTTTATAAAAAGTTTTACAAAGGAACTTTATCAAAAGGATTTTTTTAAAGGCACTTTATTAAAAGGGTTTTTTTAAAGCTCCTTTTGATAGGGTATTGTTTAAAGAGTGCATTTTTAAAGGTCCGTTTTTTAAAAGGTACTTTTTTAAAATGTACTTTTTTTAAAGGTACCTTTTGTAAAAGGTACTTTTTTAAAAGCAACTTTTCTTAAAACGTACTTTTCTAAAAGGTACTTTTTAAAAGGTACTTTTTTAAAAAGTACTTTTTTAAAAGATAATTTTAAAAGGTGCTTTTTTAAAAAATACTTTTTTAAAAATACTTTTATTTTTATAAAAGTTATTTTTTAAAGTACTTTTTTTGAAAGGTTCTTTTATTACGGCAATTTTTTGCAAGGTACTTTTTTAAAAAAGTACTTTGTTTAAAAGATATTTTTTTAAAGACAATTTTCTGAAACGGTATTTTGCTTAAAGGTACTTTTTCAAAAGGTAGTGTTTGTAAAATAATTCTTTTTTTTTTAAGCACTTTTCTTAAAATGTGGTTTTTTAGAAGGTGCCTGTTTTAAAAGGTATTTTTTTAAGTATTTTTTTTTTTTTAAAGGTACTTTCTTAAAATATACTTTTTTAAAAATTACTTTTTAAAAAGATAATTTTATGAAAGGTTTTTCTATGGCTATATTTTTAAGGTACTTTATATAAAAGGTACTTTTTTAAAGTTAAATGTTTTTAAAAAGTACTTTTTTAAAAGTTATTTTTCACCGGTACTTGTTTAAAAAGTACTTTTTTGAATGGTGCTTCTTTAAAAAAATTCTTTTCTAAAGGGTTCTTCTTTTAAAAGTATCTATAATATTAATAGGCTAGGCAATTTCTTGTGACCGATGTTTTGTTCTACCGTTTTATACCGATTTTGACCAAACGTATATTATTTGAAAGGTATTTCTTTTTAGCCGTTTTGCAGATTTACAGATTTTAAATTTTTTTCCTTTATTTTGAGTAAATTGCATTTAAAATTGCTTCTTACACATACAAAAAATTATACATATGCTATGTGTGTTTTATTAAATTTGTTAATGTCTTTGTAATAAAAATGAGTTTGTTTTTTGTGTTTATTTGCGAATTGGCTATAATTGATCAGCATACCTTTAGGGTCTTTATTTAATGAAAAAATAAAATTTCCTAGAATTTGCACTCGAATTTCGAGGGCTGGAATTTGCTAGTTGTTATAAAAGGTCTTTTTTAAGCACTTTTCGGAAAGATGCTTGTTAAAAATGTATTTTTTAAAGGCAATTTTTTACAAGGTAATTTTTTTAAAAAGTACTTTTTTAAAAAATGTTTTTTTAAAGATACTTTTCTGAAACGGACATTTTTTTAAGTGTAATTTTTAAAGGATAAAAGAATTTTTTTAAAGTACTTTTCTAAAAGGTACTTTTTTGAAAAAGTGATTTTTATAAGGTGTTAAAAGGTATTTTTTTAAAAAGTACTTTTTTAAAAAGATACTTTTTAAAAGGATAATTTTTGAAAAGGTACCTGTTAAGACTTTTTTAGGCTACATTATTTAAAAGGAACTTTTTCTAAAGGTAGTTGATTTTAAAACGTTCCTTTTAGAAGTTATTTTTACTGTACTTTTCTTAAAATGTACTTTTTTAAAGCGATAATTTTGTAGACGGTACGGTTTTCAGGGGAACTTTTTTTAAGGCGCTTTTTTAACAGGTACATTTTTAAAAGGTCCTTCTTTTTAAAAAGTACTTTTTTAAAAGGTTTATTTTAAAGAAGCTTTTTTAAATAGAATTTTTTCTTTTTTTAAAAGGTACTTTTTGTAAGAGGTGTTTTTACTTTTTTTAGAAGTACGTATTTGAAGAGGTAGTTTTTTAAAAGGTAATTTTTTTAAAGGCTACATTTCTGAAAGTTTTTTTTTGTTTAAATGCACTTCTTTAAAATGTACTGTTTTAAAATGTACTTTTTTTAAAAATCCTTTTTCAATGTCACTTTTTTAAAAGGTACGATATTTAAATGTATTTTTTTAAATTGTACTTTTTTAAAAGGTATTTTTTTAAAAGATCCTTTTTCAGCGTCACTTTTTTAAAGGAACGATTTTTAAAATATACTTTTTTAAATGAAAATTTTAAAATGTACTTTATTCAAAAGGTAATTTTTGGAAAGAACTTTTTTAAATGTTACTTTTTTTAAAAGGTACTTTTTTAAAAGGTATTTTTTCTAAAAGGTGTTATTTAAAAAGTATTTTTTATAAACGTACGTATTTTAAAAGACTTTTTTTAAAGGTTTTATTTTTTTTTTTTTTAAATAGTAACTTTTTTTGAATGTAACTTAAAATGTACTTGTTTAACAGGTACTTTTTTTAAAGAGTTACTTTTTAAGAGGTACTTTTGTAAAACCTACTAGTTTAAAATGTACTTTTGAAAATGTACTTTTTTAAAAAGGTACTTTTTTACACGTAGTTTTTTAAAAAGTACTTTTTATTAAAAGGCACTTTTTCTGAAAGGTGTTATTTAAAAGCATTTTTTGAAGAGGTAGATATTTTAAAATTTTTTTAAAGGTTCTTTTTTTAAAGTTACTTTTTTAAAAGGTACTTTTTTAAAAGGTACTATTTTTAAATATTACTTTTTTAAAATGTACCTTTTAAAAGATAATTTTAAAATGTACTTTAATCAAAAGGAAATTTTTGGAAAGAACTTTTTTTAAATGTCACTTTTTTTAAAAGGAACTTTTCTAAATTTACTTTTTTTAAAGGGTACTTTTTTAAAAGGCATTTTTTCTAAAAGGCCTTTTTTCTAAAAGGACTTATGTAAAAAGTATTTTTTATCAACGTACGTATTTTAAGAGTTTTTTAAAAGCAGATTTTTTTGAAAGGTACTCTTTTTAAAATGGTAATTTTTGTAAAAAGTAATTTTTTTAATGTTATTTAAAATGTACTTTTTTAACAGGTACTTTTTAAAAGAGTTACTTTTTTGATAGGTCCTTTTGCAAAACCTACTAGTTTAAAAGGTACTTTCGAAAATGTACTTTTTTTCAAAGGTAGTTTTGTACACGTACTTTTTAAAAAGGTACTTTTTATTAAAAGGTACTTTTCCTAAAAGGTGTTAATTAAAAACCATTTTTGTAAAGGTAGATATTTTAAAAAAGTTTTTTAAAGGCACTTTTTTTAAAAGGTACTTTTTTTAAGGAATTTTTTTAAATGTACTTCTTTAAAAGGTACTTTTTTTAAGGAATTTTTTTAAATGTACTTCTTTAAAAGGTACTTTTTTTAAAAGACACTTTTTTTAAAAGGTCTTTTTGTTAAATATGCTTTTGTTAAAAGCTGCTTTTTTTAAAAACACTTTTTTCAAAAGGCAATTTTTTTCAAAAAGTACTATATTTTAAATGCTACCTTTTTTTAAAGATAATTTAAAATGTACTTTTTAACAGGTACTTTGTTTAAAAATAACTTTTTTAAAAAGTACTTTTATAGAACTTACAATTTCAATATGTACTTTTTTAAAAAAGTACTTGATTTAAAAGCTACTTTTTTTAAATTTTAGTTTTTTAAAAGGTTGTTTTTTTAGATGATTCTTTTTTAAAAGGTATTTTTTGAGAACTTTTTAAAAGGTACTCTTATTAAAAGGTACTTTTATTAAAATGTACTTATTTTAAAGGTATTATATTTTAGAGGTACTTTTTTTTAAGTAATTTTTTTAGGTATTTTTACAAAAAATTATTTTATTTTAAATAGTACTTTTCAAGAAAGTATTTTAAAATTTACTTTGTTAAAAAATATTCTTTAAATAAACTATTTTTATACGGTACTTTGTTGGAATTTATGGAATTTATATCCAAGAAAATATAAGAAATTTCCTAATTTTTTACATTATATCTTGTGTTCATTTATGACCACATTCATTGTCTGAAAATTGCCCGCAATTGATGGTAATATATAGTATTTTCTCAGCCTGGACTGACTACAACCTTAAAACATTTTAAAAGATAAAATATTTTCTTTTTTTTTTGATTTTCAAATTCATAAATTTTAAATTTATAAAAAAAACAATAATCGTTTTCGTAAACAAAAATCATCTTAATTTTCAAAAAAAAAAATAATAATAATGAATGATAATAATAATAATAAATAAATAAATACGAAGAAATGTTTATTTTTTAACATCTGGCCGCAGTAGGTAACATAAATTTTAAAAAGAATAAAGAAACATGATTGTATTTTAATATTTTGGTAACTTTTGACATTGATTTACCACAAATGTCTTTCGCAACACGAAACAATTTCTAAGTAATTAATGGTTAAGGAAATAAATAATTCGAAGAATGTCACTTAGTTTTGGTTTTTTCGTTTTCTTTTTTTTTTTAAAAAAATATTGCCAAAATATTTCTTATCTTCTTCTTGTTAAAACCCACTAAAAGTTTTGGCGACAACCAGGTAACAAAAATGCTATCATATACCAAATGTACTCATGTGAGCTTTGGCAGAAGATTTAAAATAATACAAATATTTACACTGAATTAATTTGCATGCATATAAAATGAATTCTGATTTTTTTTTTTAAAGTTTTGAAGTGTTCGCTTATCTGTAGTCTTTTCTAAAGAACATAAAAATAAAACACAAAGATTTAATCGCCAACACCATCAACAGACACACCTCAAAGTCATGCGTTACACAAAACTCTTGTTAAACGCGCTAGCATCACACGGTTAATATTTTGATTGATATATTTGAGGTTTAATTAAATATTCTCTTAATTTTGCAAGCCTATTCTTATGACATTTTCTAAATTTTTATATAAAAAATTTTAATATATGTAGTTAATAGAATAATGGAATTTCTTTACATTTTGTATCACTGATTGGCCTGTAAATCAAGTGTTCCTTATATTTGTTTATGTTGTTGTTTCAACTTTTTTGCTTTCTTTCTCTGAATGTAAACGTAAATCACGTATTCTTGTAAATTTTCGAGATTTGTTTCTTTCTTCTTTTCAATTCGTAACACCTATAAATCATAATTTATATGAAAACAAAACGTGAGTGAGGTAAAAGATCAAATTCTTGACATTAAAAAAGCAAATATAATTAAAATTTATTACCAGATTTTTGCACTTTAGGGATAGAAGGATATTGATAAAAAAAAGAACTTATTTTCCATTAAAAACCAACCTTAGAAATTATATATTACTATTTGTTATTTTCATATATTGTAGTTAATATAAAAAGAGTACACCGTGCGACAATTTTACATTTTTTTATATGGCTTTAATATATACGATCTGTTCAAGTTCAAGTCCAAAAATTACTGTCGCATGGTGTTATCACTCATTCGCATTAATGTAATGGTGCTAGTAATTTGGAACGTAGGTCTTCTATCGTTCCTTTTCTCAACAAAGTAAACAAGTAACTACTCTTAAAAACGACCATGTCTTAAAAAAGTATATTATCTTTAAAAAATATATATTTTTTCCTTACAAAAACGCATTTTGCTTAAAAATACATTTTCTTAAAAATAGTACCTTTACCTAAAAAACATATTATGAAAAATGTACATTTGCTTGAAAGAAGTAATTTAAAAAATATACCTTTTCTTCAAGAAGTACCTCTTCTTAAAAAGTAAATTTTCTTAAAAAGGTACCTTTTCTTAAAAAGTACATTTTTAAAGTACATTCTTAAAAAAGTAAATTTTCTTAAAAATAATCTTTTTCCCAAACAGTAATTTTTCTTCAAAACTACACTTTCTTAAAAAGTATATTTTCTTCAAAAGCAGACTTTTTATATTATACCTTTACATAACAAGTATCTTTTCCTAAAAAAGCACCTTTTCTGAAAAAGTACTAAGAAAAGGTTTTCCTAAAAAGCAAATTTTTTTTAAAAAACACATTTTCTAAAAAAACACTTTCAGTAAAAAAGAAAATTTATTTATCAAAAATAATCTCTTATTCAAAAAGTACATTTTCAAAAATGGCTGCTTTCATTTCCTCAAAATAATAATTTTTTTAAAAATAGCTTTTCTGAGAAAGTACCTTTTCTGAGAAAGTACCTTTTCTGAGAAAGTACCTTTTCTGAGAAAGTACCTTTTCTTAAAAAGTACACTTTCTTAAAAAGTACCATTTCTTAAAAAGTACACTTTCTTAAAAAGTACCTTTTCTTAAAAAGTTCCGTTTCTTAAAAAGTACACTTCCTTAAAAAGTACCATTTCTTGTAAATTACACTTTCTTAAAAAGTACCTTTTCTTAAAAAGTCAATTTTCTTAAAAAGAATTTTTTATACCCTCCACATCTCAGTGGCAGAGGGTATATATAGGTTTGTCATTCCGTTTGTAACGCATCGAAAAACTAATTTCCGACCCAATAAAGTATATATATTCTTGATCCTTATCACAGCTCGAGTCGATATAGCGATGTCCGTCTGTCCGTCTGTCCGTCTGTCCGTCTGTCCGTCTGTCCGTGTGTCTGTTGAAATCACGCTCATTCAAAAAAAAAAGCATTTACTTAGGTCAGGTTACGAAAAAATTATTTGCCATAATTCCCACCAGGTTGGTATTGAAATCGGAGTAAATCGGGAGCCTCTGCGCTGAGAAATGAACAAAAGTTTATAGATACCTCTAAAAAAAACATGAAACCTAGTGTTTTCTTGTAATAGTTTAGTGGTTGAACATACAACAACATAAAAAAAGCCACAAAAAAAATGTGATTCATACATATTAACAATAACAAGAACACAACTACCATGAGCTATGTTAATAGTATTGCCACAAACCGAGGTGGAGGGTATCAAAGATTCGGCACAGCCGAATTTAACACTCTTACTTGTTTTAAATTAACTTTTCTTAAAAAGTACCTTTTCTAAAAAAGTACCTTTTCTTAAAAAGTACCTTTGCTTAAAAAGCACCTTTTCTTAAAAAGTACCTTTTCTTCAAAAGTACCTTTCCTAAAAAGTAAATTTTCTTAAAAAGAACCTTTTCTAAAAAAACTAACTTTTCTAAAAAAAAAAACTATTTTTAGAGAAGTACCATTTCCTAAAAAGTACCATTTTTAAAAAAGTACTATTTCCTAAAACAAAGTTCTTTTTTTTTAAAGTACTATTACCTAACAAAGTATTTTTTTTTAAAGTACCTTTTCCTAAAAAGGTACTTTTTTTCAAAAAGTAATTTCTCTTTAAAAATTAATTTTTGTTTAAAAAAAATGGATAATATTTAACAATATTTTTTTCTTAGATATTTACCTTTTCTTAAAATAGTACGTTTTCTTAAAAAACCGTACCTTCACTTAAGAAGTATCTCTTCTTAAGAAAGTAAATTTTCACTCATTCGTCCAAGTACTAATATCGTGGAGCTAGAAAATTGCAATTCGTAATGTAGGTTACTCTACCTGTTTTCAAAAAAATATCTTATTTTCTATAAAAATTACCTTTTGTTTCAAGTACGGTTTCTTAAAAACCAGGCTTTCTTTAAAAGTTTAATTTTCTTAAAAAATAACTTTTCTTAAAAAAGTACTTTTCTTAAAAGTTATTTTTTTAAAAAGTACATTTTCTCTAAAAAGTTCCCTTTCTTAAGTACCTTTTCTAAAAAAGAACCTTTAATTAAAAAGTACTTTTAAAATAAAAGTACTTTTTCTTAAAAGTACCTTTTCTTGAAAAAGTACCTTTTCCTAATAAATTCCTTTTATCTAAAAAGTAGTTTTTCTTAAAAAAAGTACCTTTTCTTTAAAAAAAAAAAACTAAATTTTCTTAATAGTATCTTTTCTTAAAGAAGTAAATTTTCTTAAAAAATTACATTTGTCAAAAAAGTACATTTTCAGAAAAAATAACCTTTTCTTAAAAAAATGCCTATTACCTAGATAAGTACTTTTTCTTAAAAAACTACCTTTTTTAAAAAAGGAAAAAAGTAAGTCTCCTCAAAAAAAATTTTTTTTTTTAAATTATAACTTTCTCAAAAAAATTCGTTTTCTTTAAAAACAGTACCTTCACTTAAAAGAACCATATTCTCAAAAAAGTTCATTTTGCTTAAAAAGCAAATTTTCTTAAAAAGTACCTGTTTCAAAAATGCTTCTTGTTTTAATAAAATACAATTTCTTAAAAAAAAATAGTAAATGCTTATCCTTAAAAAGAACATTTGCTTACAAAATACCTTTCCTTAAAAAAGTAACTTTTCTTAGAAAAGTGCATTTTCTGATAAAAGTATTCCTTTTTAAAAAAGTACCTTTTCTATACTATTTTAAAAAAGTAACTTTCTTTAAAAATACCTTTACTTAAAAAAGTTTATATTCTTAAAAACTTACCTTTTGGTAAAAATGTGCTTTTAAGTAAAAAAAAAATACCTTTTCTTAAAAATGTACCTTAAAAAAGTATTTTTTTTTTCAGAGAGAATATCTATAATATTAATAGGCTAGGCGATTTTTTGTCACCGATGTAAGGTCCACAGTTTTACTCCGATTTTGACAAAAAAAATATTATTCGAAAGGTATTTCTTTTTAGCTGTTACCCAGATTTACAGATTTTCATTGTCTAGAATATTTTTTTGGAGTTATGATCATTTAAAGTTGCTACTAACACATACATAACATTATTCAATGTTATGTGTGTATTTATTAAATTTGTTAATGTGTTTGTGTTAATGTGTTGAGTTCGTTTTCTTCATTTAAAATGAGAACTTTAGGGTCTTTATTAAAAGAAAAAATAAAATTTCCTAGAATTTGCACTCGAATTTCGAGTGCTGGAATCTGCTAGTTTTCATTTAAAGGGTCATATAAAAGTACATAGCACGGAAAAATATATGTATCTCAATAATTGAAATACTATTGAAACAGTTTTAAATAAGGAACATTTAACTTATTTCTAGAAAGTTGTAAACTCTACGATAGTTAACATGATTTTTTTTTATCTGTTTATGAATTAAGTTGTTGAAAACAATTTTTCTATTCTATTTCATAAATAAGTAAGTACATATTTCACACCACCACATTCCATTAGCAACGTAGTAGATAATTATTATTTTTATTCAAGAAAAAGTTCTCATATTATTTGTGTATTTAACTCATACACAAGCATTAATATTTAACAACTTTTTTTTATATAATTAAATTAACACCTTTAAGTCTTATTCAAGAATATTTCTTTATATATTATTTGAAAGTATTTCTTGAGAGCTGTATCAAGAATACACATATTTTAAAATTGCTCATAGTCGTACAAAATATATATTAAATTTTTTGTTTAAGTAATTATATTTATTTGTGACATTTGTGTTATAAGGCCATATGAAGGCCTTTAGATAATAATAAATCTGTGATTTGTTTTAATATAAATTATGACAATTGTTTTTATTTTTTTTTTTGTAAAATGATAAGAAATTGATATTTAACTTATGGTTTACATTAACAGTTTTTAAGTTTAAATAAAAAAAAATATTTATGATCCAGTTTATTGTCTGGGTTAAAGCACATGGTTAATAAATAACACATGTCTTATTTTCAACGTATTGGAGGTGTTGGCTAAAAATGAAAAATGAAAAATGAAAAATGAAAAATAAAAAATGAAACATGAAAAATGAAAAATCAAAAATGAAAAATGGAAAATGAAAGATGGAAAATGAAAAATGAAAAATAAAAAATGGAAAATGAAAAATTAAAAATAAAAAATTAATAATTAAAAATTAAAAATTAAAAATTAAAAATTAAAAATTAAAAATTAAAAATTAAAAATTAAAAATTAAAAATTAAAAATTAAAAATTAAAAATTAAAAATTAAAAATTAAAAATTAAAAATTAAAAATTAAAAATTAAAAATTAAAAATTAAAAATTAAAAATTAAAAATTAAAAATTAAAAATTAAAAATTAAAAATTAAAAATTAAAAATTAAAAATTAAAAATTAAAAATTAAAAATTAAAAATTAAAAATTAAAAATTAAAAATTAAAAATTAAAAATTAAAAATTAAAAATTAAAAATTAAAAATTAAAAATTAAAAATTAAAAATTAAAAATTAAAAATTAAAAATTAAAAATTAAAAATTAAAAATTAAAAATTAAAAATTAAAAATTAAAAATTAAAAATTAAAAATTAAAAATTAAAAATTAAAAATTAAAAATTAAAAATTAAAAATTAAAAATTAAAAATTAAAAATTAAAAATTAAAAATTAAAAATTAAAAATTAAAAATTAAAAATTAAAAATTAAAAATTAAAAATTAAAAATTAAAAATTAAAAATTAAAAATTAAAAATTAAAAATTAAAAATTAAAAATTAAAAATTAAAAATTAAAAATTAAAAATTAAAAATTAAAAATTAAAAATTAAAAATTAAAAATTAAAAATTAAAAATTAAAAATTAAAAATTAAAAATTAAAAATTAAAAATTAAAAATTAAAAATTAAAAATTAAAAATTAAAAATTAAAAATTAAAAATTAAAAATTAAAAATTAAAAATTAAAAATTAAAAATTAAAAATTAAAAATTAAAAATTAAAAATTAAAAATTAAAAATTAAAAATTAAAAATTAAAAATTAAAAATTAAAAATTAAAAATTAAAAATTAAAAATTAAAAATTAAAAATTAAAAATTAAAAATTAAAAATTAAAAATTAAAAATTAAAAATTAAAAATTAAAAATTAAAAATTAAAAATTAAAAATTAAAAATTAAAAATTAAAAATTAAAAATTAAAAATTAAAAATTAAAAATTAAAAATTAAAAATTAAAAATTAAAAATTAAAAATTAAAAATTAAAAATTAAAAATTAAAAATTAAAAATTAAAAATTAAAAATTAAAAATTAAAAATTAAAAATTAAAAATTAAAAATTAAAAATTAAAAATTAAAAATTAAAAATTAAAAATTAAAAATTAAAAATTAAAAATTAAAAATTAAAAATTAAAAATTAAAAATTAAAAATTAAAAATTAAAAATTAAAAATTAAAAATTAAAAATTAAAAATTAAAAATTAAAAATTAAAAATTAAAAATTAAAAATTAAAAATTAAAAATTAAAAATTAAAAATTAAAAATTAAAAATTAAAAATTAAAAATTAAAAATTAAAAATTAAAAATTAAAAATTAAAAATTAAAAATTAAAAATTAAAAATTAAAAATTAAAAATTAAAAATTAAAAATTAAAAATTAAAAATTAAAAATTAAAAATTAAAAATTAAAAATTAAAAATTAAAAATTAAAAATTAAAAATTAAAAATTAAAAATTAAAAATTAAAAATTAAAAATTAAAAATTAAAAATTAAAAATTAAAAATTAAAAATTAAAAATTAAAAATTAAAAATTAAAAATTAAAAATTAAAAATTAAAAATTAAAAATTAAAAATTAAAAATTAAAAATTAAAAATTAAAAATTAAAAATTAAAAATTAAAAATTAAAAATTAAAAATTAAAAATTAAAAATTAAAAATTAAAAATTAAAAATTAAAAATTAAAAATTAAAAATTAAAAATTAAAAATTAAAAATTAAAAATTAAAAATTAAAAATTAAAAATTAAAAATTAAAAATTAAAAATTAAAAATTAAAAATTAAAAATTAAAAATTAAAAATTAAAAATTAAAAATTAAAAATTAAAAATTAAAAATTAAAAATTAAAAATTAAAAATTAAAAATTAAAAATTAAAAATTAAAAATTAAAAATTAAAAATTAAAAATTAAAAATTAAAAATTAAAAATTAAAAATTAAAAATTAAAAATTAAAAATTAAAAATTAAAAATTAAAAATTAAAAATTAAAAATTAAAAATTAAAAATTAAAAATTAAAAATAAAAAATTAATAATTAATAATTAAAAATTAAAAATTAAAAATTAAAAATTAAAAATTAAAAATTAAAAATTAAAAATTAAAAATAAAAAATAAAAAATTAAAAATGAAAAATTAAAAATTAAAAATTAAAAATTAAAAATTAAAAATTAAAAATTAAAAATTAAAAATTAAAAATTAAAAATTAAAAATTAAAAATTAAAAATTAAAAATTAAAAATTAAAAATTAAAAATTAAAAATTAAAAATTAAAAATTAAAAATTAAAAATTAAAAATTAAAAATTAAAAATTAAAAATTAAAAATTAAAAATTAAAAATTAAAAATTAAAAATTAAAAATTAAAAATTAAAAATTAAAAATTAAAAATTAAAAATTAAAAATTAAAAATTAAAAATTAAAAATTAAAAATTAAAAATTAAAAATTAAAAATTAAAAATTAAAAATTAAAAATTAAAAATTAAAAATTAAAAATTAAATATGAAAAATGAAATATGAAATATGAAATATGAAAAATGAAAAATGAAAAATGAAAAATAAGAAATGAAAAATAAAAAATGAAAAATGGGAAATGATTGTGTCGACGGTATCAAAAATTCGGCACAGACGAATTTAACACTCTTACTTGTTAGTAATGTTATTGCCCTCGTATGCTATATTTATATGGGGACTAGGTCGAGAAAAGGACCGATCCCGACCATATTATTTTTTGCAAAAGCATATACAAACCAAATCTGAGAAAAATATGTGCAATATTTTTCTTTTTTGATAGGTTTAAGTGAAGATCGGAAAGCAGATTTATATGGGGGCTGTTACTAAAATTTGTTCTATAGCGTTTGTTTTTGTAATAATGACAAATGTATGTAATAAACATACACAAAACCAGAGCTATATGATAATTTGGTTATTATGGCAATTTAAGTCAATCTCATAGGGATCATTTGTATGGGGGCTTGTTCTGAACATGAACCAATTTCCCCCAATTTTAGTGACGCCAGAAGCTTATATACTAAATTTTATCAAAATATATTCATATAAGCGACCTAAAGTTTGATCACAACGTTTACATGGACACTCAGCAGATGAACATTGGTATAGGTCAAATATTTTTGGAAGTTACAAACATCAGCTCAATGGCATACAAAGGGGGGTAAATGAAAATTTTATGAAGATTTCATTCGATAAAGTTAGTCCAACTTAACTTGCTGAAGCTATTTACTGAAAAATTTAGTGGGAAATCATCATTTGTTCGAGGTTCTTATATCTGAATAACTAAGCAGACAAAAATCAAGTTAAGAAAAAAATATAAAAGGTCATAACAAAAAAGTTTGGCCTGACTTGGAAGAGCTATTTCTCTGTGTTAGAAAAAAAGTTTAAATTTTGTTACACAAACAAAAATTTAATACATAGCCTATAACAAATCCAAAAGATTGTAAAATGTATAAAGTTTTGAAGAAAAATTATTAGCATTTTTGTACGTCAAATGAAAAATTGCCAAAAGTCTGTTCTGTTCTTTCGTGGGCCAAATTTTTAATAATGAAATTCTTTGAAATTTAACTGTCTTTTTAAAAGGAATCCATATTACGATACAAAAAACTGAAAATGCAGTTTTATAAATACTAGCAGATTCCAGCCCTCGAAATTCGAGTGCAAATTCTAGGATATTTTATTTTTTCATTAAATAAAGACCCTAAAGTTATGCTAATCAATTATAGCCAATTCACAGATCAACACAAAAAAATAAACTCATTTTTATTACAAACACATTAACAAATTTAATAAACACACACATAGCATTGTATAATTTTATGCATGTGTTAGTAGCAACTTTAAATACAATTTACTCAAAACAAAGGAAAAAATTTAAAAATCTGTAAATCTGCAAAATGGCTAAAAAGAAATACCTTTCAAACAATATGCGTTTGGTCAAAATCGGGATAAAACGGTAGAATAAAATATAGGTCACAAAAAATCGCCTAGCCTATTAATATTATAGATATAAATTCTAAAAATAAAATTTATTTATAACAAACTGCCTGTATATAAATGTTGTATACTGTTAAAAGTCGTTTCATGGCACATTTAAATTTGGTTAGTATAACAAAAGAATTTAATTAATATAATAAGCAATTTTAAATTAGAATATTAGTCATGTGCCAGTTAGTTATAATTTTTTTTATGACTATTTAATACCATACACTCGAAACATTAGATAATGATATAATTTTAAAAAAAAACCCTAATCTTATCAAAATATAAATCAATTTAATAATGACAAATCTTTAAAAAATTGTCGCAATCAGAAGTGGCCGAATGCTAAAAAATATTTTTTTTTTGTTAATTTTAAAATTTTCATTAAAAATAAGCCACGTTATAGAGTTTTTAAATGTTCTCCAATTTTATAGAAAGGCTGATTGTTTTTTTTATCCTTTCACAAGACTTGTTTATTCATTTTTAAATGCTTAAAATAAAATAAGGTATATTTTCAGCACAAACAAATTATTCATAGGATTCACTTTAAAAATTCTAGTAGCCATGGCTGGCTTTATAATTCATTCTAAATGAGTTTGTTCTCAAACTTCCGCTTAAGCTGTCTGAATTTTAATATGTTTTTCATCCCAGTTTTAGCTAACACAGAATTAATTACATTTTAATACTTCCTTAATACTTCCTTAAACAAACAAAAAAAGCTACAAATGAATAAATAAAAATATTTAAAAATACATTAAATTTATATAATAAATTAATATAAAACCTCCTCAACTAAATAATATAAATGTTTTTATATTTAAAATTAAATTTATACACGTTTTATATATCAAATGCTTTATAATCATTTGTTGCTAAACAAACACTGGCAAAATAAAAACATCACAGAATGAAAGAAACGAAATTATATACTCGTAAAATTTAGCGATATTTTTTAAACGTGGTGTATCTAAACAATTGAAAAAATTGTATACTTGAGAAGGTCGTTGCTTATCATGAGTTTATTTGGCTCGTAAAACATACCAAAATTATTGTGCAAAATAAAATAAATGTATTAGAAGTTATTTTTTTTAGCAAATTGTTTGTATCTAGATAAGTCTGTTGACTTTTGCCTTTAATTTTTTTATTATATTTTTAATTTTTACTTCTATTTTGTATTGTTGTATTTTGCAGTCTTCACCAATAGGTTTGGTTTAAAAAAATTTGAATTAAATTTTTGCATATATTAAAATAAGTTTTTTTTTTGTATATTCCTAAAATGTTTAAGCTATATGTTAAAAAAAAAAAACTAAAAATGTTTGTGGTAGTATATTTTAAAATATTACTAAAACAAGAAAAAAGTATAAAATAACTTGTTGTTTTCACTACAATCTTTATTATACATAGACTTTAAATAGATGATAATACCATCCTACAGTACATACGAACATTGCACACGAAACGAATAATATACATCTGAAACTAGCAATTAAATGGGTAAAACTTCGCTTATAGATTTTAATTTTGTGATCTTGAATTTTGAAAGGACTTAAAAATATTAACAAATATTTATAAATTTTCTACAGTGCCGCTAACATTGTCAAATGAAATAAAAAGAATCTTGTGACTGTTATGAATTTTATTATTTTACAACATCACAACAAAGAGGTTTCAATAATTACCAATAAATTATTTTAGTAAGTACGAAAATTATAGTCGTTCTAGACCGAATATACGATACCCTATACATGCGTTTAGAGACCCTATCTCTTAGATCCAACTAATTAGATATAGAAAATAAACATAAACCAAGTTTGAGCGGCATTGCTATTATTTTTTTTTTTTTTTTGTTTTGCCTTCGGATAAGTAAATGTTCATATCGGATGGTATATTTATATGGGGACTAGGTCGAAAAATGAACCGATCCTGACCATATTACGCAAGGTCACTTATTTTATGCAAAAACATATAAAAATCAAAACTTGAGAAAAATCTGTGCAATATTTTTGTTTTTTGATATTTTTAAGTGAAGATCGGGAATAAGCTTCATATGGGAGCTATGAATAAAAATTATCCTATAGGGTATATTTTTGGACTAGTGATAAAAGAAAAAACCCAATTTAACCGAGATCTATTTGATATTTTGGTTATTATGGCAATTTAAGTCGATCTCATAGAGGTCATTTGTATGGGGACTGGGCCTGAATATGAACCGATTTTGACCAATTTCAGTAGGATTCATTTTATGACCAATAAAGGTTTATATAATAAATTTTATCGAAACGTATGAATATATTTGCCACCTGTAGTTTGATTACAAGGTTTACGAGGACACACAGACGGACGGACGGACAGATGGACATCACTAAATCGACTCAGAAAGTGATTATGATAATAAAAGATGGGTCTAAGTTAAATATTTATGGTGGTTACAAATATCAGCACAAAGTCATTATGCCCTGACCACAAGAAGTATAGGGTATAAAAATCTTTGCCCTGTAAAATTTTTATTTTGACTCTTAACCTATTTTCAAGATTTTGATGCGTATATGGGATATACCTTTTATTTTGTTTTAATGAACCTTTATTTTGCAAAAAAAACATTTAATACAAACAATATAAATTTTTTTTTTTTTGTGAATTTCTTTCGATAAACTAAATAACAATCGCGAAGTCATTTATAACTTGCGTGAATCGATGAATGATTATCAAAGTAAATTTTGATAATTTAATAGCGTTGTTCAAACGTGAATCTATTCACTATGATTCGCCATAGTATACTGATAATAAATGTCAGACAGTTAGTGCACTATGACAGTTCGTGTGATGGCTAACCCATTTGTAAGTTCTATTTAAGCCGAACAAACACCGCTTATAAAAAATTTTCTAAAAATGTCATTAACCAAAATTATATCTGTGGTCACAAGCGATAACCACCTAAGTCGACTTAAGAACGATTTGAGTTATGTATTTTATCACATTTTACTAAAAAATACTTTATATTTACGCGAAATCCCCATTTCTCTAACACTGTTTTTTATTAATAAAAACTAGTAGATTCCGGCCCTCGAAATTCGAGTGCAAATTCTAGGAAATTTTATTTTTTCATTAAATAAAGACCCTAAAGGTATGCTAATTAATTATAGCCAATTTACTAATCAACATAAAAAAACAGACTCATTTTTAGTACAAACACATTAACAAATTTAATAAACACACACATAGCTTTGTATAATTTTATGTATGTGTTAATAGCAATTTTAAATTCAATTTACTTAAAATAAAGGAAAAAATTTAAAAATCTGTAAATCTGCAAAACGTCTAAAAAGAAATACCATTCAAATAATATACGTTTGGTCAAGATCGGCATAAAACGGTAGAACAAAACATCGGTCACAAGTAACCGCCTAGCCTATTAATATTATAGATATATTGACCTAAGTCGTAATGAAGCCCATTTACATTTATATAAAAAGTTATCTCTCTCGAAAGCATGATTTTTGACTTAGGTGGTTAATGCTTGTGACCACAGATATTACACTTAATTATTTCTTTTACGAATTTTTAAAAATCAATTTGAATCAATAAATCCGGAAAAAATATTTCTCATGTGAATAGTTTCAAAAAATAAATTAATTCTGTTTAGTCATATATTTATTTCTTCATTAAAAAATTTTTTTAAGTTTTAAAAACATTTTTCCAGCAAAATATCTATATATGTATACACTATCAGGATCTAATGAGTTTGTGCTGATGTATGTAACTACCAAAAATATTTGACCCAGTGCCATCTTTTACTACACCAATCGATTGAATCACTTTCTGTGTCGATTTAGCGAAATCCGTCCATCTGTTCGTCTTTGTGACCATGTAAACCTTGTAATAAAATTTGGTATGTCTATCTATATACGTGAAGGAAAATTTTCTAATCCCTTTTTAAGCAAAATGTTGGAACGGAGGGTTTTGAAAATTGGCACAGATATAGTTCATATGGAGGAGAAGTGCGGAATGCTAAAATTTGTGAATAATATATCTTTAAAATATACTAAACTTATCAAAATAATATATTTATAATAATTCGTTACACCATATTAATGCGAAAGATTTAAATTGTATATCACACGCCCGATGTTAAATTGTGAATTGTTAAAATTGATTAGCATACATTTAGGCTCATTTAAATATTCATAAATTTTTTATACATATAGATTAATAAGAAACATTGAAAGAAAAAAATTTTATGAAAAAATAACATTTCCTAGAATTTTCTAATATATTTGTCAGAGTGCACAATTTAAACATGTTAACGATTGAAAACTATTTTCGTTTCAGGTACAGAGGAAAGAAATCTCCAGATGCAATACTCGCTGAAATTTGTTGTTTGAAGAAGAGGAAGACGAGGAAAAAGAGGAAGAAGGGGAAGACAAAGATGAAATTCCAGAATATCTGTTGGACGAAATTATCGACCTTTCTGATGATGACGATGACCAAGATAATAGAGAGAGCAGTGATGTTGATCCACAGCCGCCTGCTAAACGGCAACTGGCCAAATCATTAATTTAATTTATTTAATTTTTTCACTTAAAACTTTTCATAACTAACATTTCAAAAATATATTTTTTTTTCCATATTTTTATAATTTCTTTTTCAATGTTTCTTCAAAACCAACACTGAACAAAATTGGTACATAAAAAATGAGAAGTAAATTAATATTAAGCTGGAATATTCTTTTCAAATGAAATTTATTGAAGAAACTGAGAAGCAGATTATAGATCAAACATAAAGCAAAAAAAACTTAGTTCTGTGGAAAATATTTTCAAATAGCATGAAAAAAATTTTTTTCCAACATTTTGCTTCATAAGCACCACAAAAATTTTCTAAGTCAATTTTTTAAAAAATTGTAAGTGTTGCACAGGTCTCTAGCAATAATTTGGCTTTTACAGATTGAAAAAATATCAATTAGTCGACGAGTTATAGCCAAAAAACCATATAAACAATATGCTGAAAATCGGCATTTGACTGCAAAGTTCGAAGGTCGATTAAAAAAAATTCGAACTAACATAAACAAACGCCGCGATACGAATCTTCTTATTTAGCCTCTATTTTCACCCATCACTCTCAGAATCGACCTAACTTTTGCTAACCTAAATTTATTCCAAAGTGTTATTGTATTTTAAAATTATATTTAAGAAAATATGTATAAGTTTTTTGACAATGAAAAAAAAATTTTTTTTAAGTCTCAAATAATTTAAATGTTCTTCCCCTTCATATTGGAAAACAAGTAATTATAAAACTAAATCAAATTTTCAAAAATATAAATAAACAATTTATGTATATCATTTTGAATGGAATATTTTCGGGGTTTTTGTCATAGTGAAAGTATTAGGCCAGTGTGGTAGTAAAACTTCCAGTCCAAACTTTTTTTTATTTTATTTTTTCATTTCACTCTTCTCCAAAATTGAAGCTAAAGTTGTGACAAATAAGTTTTATTAATATATCCATGTAAAAAATAGAACAAAAAATACTGTTTCATATATTAAAAACATCACTCATACGTATGTTATGTTATCTATAATATTAATAGACTAGGCGATTTCTTGTGACTGATGTTTTGTTCTACTGTTTTATCCCGATTTTGACCAAACGTATATTATTGCAAAGGTATTTCTTTTTAGCCGTTTTACAGATTTACGGATTTTTAAATTTTTTCCTTTATTTTGAGTAAATTGCAGTTAAAATTGCTATTAACACATACATAAAATTAGTTAATGTGTTTGTAATAAAAATGAGTTTGTTTTGTTTTGTGTTGATTTGTAAATTGGCTATAATTGATTAGCATATCTTCAGAGTCTTTATTTAATGAAAAAATGAAAATTCCTAGAATTTGCACTCGAATTTCGAAGGTTGGAATTTGCTAGTTCAAAAAATTGATTAAAAAAAGGGAAACAAGTTCAATTTTTTTAAGATTTCTTTCAAAACAATTAGTCCAACTTGATTTGCTGAAACTATTTTCTGAAGAATGAAATGAGAAACCATCAATGGTTCTGGAATGATAGCTGAAAAACTAAGCAAACAAACATCAAGATAACGAGGTTGTATCACACTGACTTAGTACTTTCACCCTGACTTGGAATTTCTCAACGCCAGAATGGTTGTTAAATTATGGACTGTGTAAATTTATACACCCTAATAATGCTTTTTAGTAATATAAATATTTCTTCATTAAAAGAAATATTGAAATTTTAAAAATAATTTTTCTAAAAAATATTTTTTATATATTTATTTATTTTTTTAAATTAAAATTGTTGAAAAAAAATGACTTCAACAAACTTTTTGAAATATTAAAAAAAAAGTTACATAATTTGAGCGAATTTTGACTCAAAAATTGTCTTCTTCATCATAATGATCGTTATATTGACAGCTTTTTTATTGATAAAAAATTACAGTTAAAATTGTGGCTTGTTGCGTTGGTAAGTCTTGGAACCAATATTAAAACGCAATAAAGATCAAGCGATATTTTAAAATTAAAAATTCTAAGAAAATCAATAAAATAATGCTAATATTACGTCACCAACGAAAAAAGTACAAAACTTTTTAAGAACAAAAAAAAAATATGTCATGAAAATGCAAATTCATATTCAAGGTTTATTTTATCACAAATAAAACCCCAAACAACAAAAGAATCACCCAATCAAAATAAATATCAATTGAACAGGTTTCGGAAAGAACAAAAATAAAAATTAAGTTACAAAGAGCAAATAAAAAGATTAATTAAAAATATTAATATTTCAATCATAATGTTGTTTGTAACATATATTTATTCCAGTTTGAATAAAACATAAATAAAAAAACCATAATTAAATTTGGAGGGGGGATATTTTAAAAAACTTTGAACTAATCTGAACTCAATTGGTGAAAAAACATTTGTATATAATTGATAAGAAAAAAATTATTTTTCGACTATCTAAATTTAAAAACGGAATGAACCTTTAGCAATCAAATGTTTTAAAATTAATAGGTTGTTCAATCTGTATAAGTTTTTTTTTTTATTTATAACAAACTCATTTAGGGTTGGGCTTTTATAAATAATAATACTTAATATATTTCTTATGCCAACAATATTAAGATTCTTTAAATATCATCTGAACACGATTGTCTGTGATCACATTTGACAATTGTTGTCATCAATTTAAATGGATTTTGATTAACATTGTCATATTTCAAATGAGTCTGTTGTATTCTTTGCGGTATCCAGTCAGAAAATATTTCAAACGAAAAAATACCCAGAAACCAGTTAAAACAAAATATTATATATTCATTTAGTCAGTCAGCCATTCACTCAGTCAATCAGTTAGTCATATCAATAAAAAAACAACAAACGTTGTTTAAATAATAAACTTATTCGTACACGAACGACTACGATTGTTATAAAAAAAACTAAGATATTTTTATAAAGCGACTTTTAAATGTTAATAAAAAAAAATACTATAGTATATTTCTGTACAATTCTCAGTTATATGCTTCAATTTGTTATTTGTTTATTAAAGGACCTTGACAAGTATTTATATTTGAAAAAAAAAAAAAATATGAAATAAATGTGTTATTTTTTTCCTCTTCTTATAACAAATTTAAATAACAAATGTAAATATTTATTGACAAGCTGATTGAGCAGTTAAATATAAAGAATTTTTAAAAAATAAAATTATGTGTGTACCAAGACAGTTATACTCGTAAGCAACTAATAACTTATGTGACTGTTCAAATAACGATTGTTTAATAAGTTCGTTATACTGGAATAGTTAAATAGTTCAATAAGAATTTTTCAGTTTTTATTTTTATTGTCATGCTGTTTTTTTATTTTTATTCAACATTTCTCAATTTACTCAAAAGTTATTTGAATTGTTTTTGAAAAGTGTCGTACATTGTGATAGTCAGTTTAGCAATTAGTTTATACTCGTATTAAAAACATTCCCTGAATGTGGCCTAATATTGGGAAATAAGTTATTAAAAAAAATTCATTAAGTTTTTATTTTAACTGACCTCATATCGATCAAATAAAATTCACAAATTTTTACCAATGTGAAAATATTTAAAATTGTTTAAACTATTTATAATTTTTTTACATTTGGGTTTCAGCGAAATTCGATACAAGAACAGCTTGTTTGTAAGTTCAACGCCGATACACGATATACAGCCATGGACAAAAGTCTACGTGCACCTGACAATTTTGTGTTTTTGACGAAAAAGGAGCAATAATGACAACCAAAATAAAAGTATTTAAATTTTATGCTAACTAATCATTAAAAAATGCAATATGATTTTGTTTAAAAAAGTAAAAAGCTAGATTTTTTACTGTGGTATTTAATTAATACCATAACTAAGAAAAATTTTAGGTATTTTCGTGCTTCTTTTTATATTAAAGCAATTGTTGAATGCAATCAGCATAAGTGTAACTATAATTATTCACACTAGCAGATTCCAGCCCTCGAAATTCGAGTGCAAATTCTAGGAAATTTTATTTTTTCATTAAATAAAGACACTAAAGGTATGCTAATCAATTATAGCCAATTCACAAATCAACACAAAAAAACACTCATTTTTATTACAAACACATTAACAAATTTAATAAAACACACATAGCATATGTATAATTTTATGTATGTGTTAGAAGCAACTTTAAATGCAATTTACTCAAAATAAAGGAAAAAATTTAAAAATCGGTAAATCTGCAAAACGGCTGAAAAAAAATACCTTTCAAATAATATACGTTTGGTCAAAATCGGGATAAAACGGTAGAACAAAACATCATTCACAAGAAATCGCCTAGCCTATTAATATTATGGATTTGCAAAAAAAAGAAAAAACAAAAACAGCAAGCAAACAAATATATGCGATACATATCTATATGCATATAATATTACGTAAAAACATTATTCACTAATTTTAGTTTTTTATATGTAATCTTATAGCATATTTTAGTAATGTCTCCACATTTTGTTCAACAGAATAACAAACAATATTATTCTAACTTTGCCCAGTTAAATGATATATTTTGTGAATGAGCGTTATTGCAACAGACAAACGGAAAGACAGACAGAGGGACTGACGGATATACGGACATCATTATACCGACTCGAGTTGTTGTAAGGATCAATAATTTACATATACACTCTATGGGGTCGCAAATTCATATTTGGATGTGTTACAAACATATACAAGGTGTGAGGGTACAAAAATATTACTTCCAAAAAATTTTTTAATCTATATATTTTTTTTTTATTATTTATTTTATTTTATTTTATATTTATTTATTTATTTATTAATTTATTTATTTATTCACTTATTTTCATTTAATTTTTTATTTATTTTCTTATTAATTTATTTATTTGTTTTCCTAGCTATTTATTTATTTATGAATTAGTTAATTTATTTATTTTTTATTTATTATTTTTTATTAATTTTTTTATTTAATATATTATTCCTTTATTTATTTATGTATTCCATTATTTATTAATTTGCTTATTTTTTTTTAATAAACTTATTTATTTAAAAATTTATTTATTTCTTAATTAATATATTTAATTAGGTACATATTTGTTATTTTTTTTTTACTAATTAATTTATTTATATATTCATTTTTTTATTTATCATTTATTTTTTCATTTAGTTTTGTTTTTTTTTTTGTGTATTTATTACTTAATTTTTGTTTGGTTATTTATTTACTTTTTTATTTATTCATTAATCTATTTATTTATTATATAATTTATTTTTTTACTAATCCATTTATTAATTTATTTATTTCTTTGTGTATTTTTCTTCAATTTATTAATTTCTTTATTAATTTATTTATATAATTATAAATTTATTTATTTATTAATTTATTTAATTTTTATTTATTTATTTATAATTTATTTATTTACGAACTTTTTTATTATTTATCATTTTATTTATTTATTTACTTATTAATTAATTAACTAATTTATTTATTTATTAATTAATTTATTTAGTTCTATCATTTGCTTATTAATTCATTAATTTATTTATAAATATGTTTATTTATTTAGTTAGTTATTCATTTATTTATCTTTTATTTTTTCACATATTTTTTAGTTGTTCATTTATTTATTTATTTTATTTGATTTATTACATAATTGTTTATTTGGTTAGTTATTTATTAATTTACTTACTTAATTATTTATTAATTTATTTATTTGAGAAGTGGTTTACTTTTTGTCTATTACATATTACTTATTTGTTCGTTTAATTGTTTTCCTATTTTTTTTTATTTTTTATTTATTTATATATATTTATTTATTTAAATATTCATAAATTTATTTATTTATTAATTTAGCTATTTATTTATTAATCTATTTATTTACTTATTTATTTATTCATTAATTAATTTGTTTACATATTTCTTTATTCATTTATTTTTCTATTTATTTATTTTTTTTTGCTTATTTATTACTTAAGTTTTTATTTGGTTATTTATTTATTTATTTATTTATTTATTTATTTATTTGCTTATTTATTTATTAATTTATTTATTTAGTAAATAATGTATTTTTTATTTATAAATCCACTCATTTATTGGTTAATTTTTTATTTGCTTTTCTATTTATTAATTTTTTTAATTATTTATATAAATTCATTAATTTATATATTTACTAAATTTATTTATAAATTTATTTAATATTTATTCATTTATATAAAATTTATTTATTTGTGTGTTTTTTATCAGTACTTATTTATTTTTTAATTTCTTTATTTTTAATTCATTAATTTATATATGTATATAATTATTTTTTTTTTTTTTTTAATTTATCATTTAAGAATTTTTTGATGACCAGAGACCAAATTATGATGATTAAATTTGTTACGAGCTTACTGGTCCTTGCTAGTGATGCAAATAAAACAACTTTTATAACATCATTTACCCAATGTTTCGTTCCTTTTTGGGAACATTTTCAAGAGCTTTTTTATTGAAATTTTTCTGTTGTTATTGCATTTGTCAAAAATATTTGCTGCTATTATTATAAATTTTATAATTTAAAAAATATATATTAAAATTTTTAATTTTTGTCAAGCACTAAAATAAATAAATAAATAATTGTAACAATAATCAAAAAGAAAAACTGGACTTCACAAAACAAAATTATCACAGTTGCGTAGCCTACAATAAACTGAAGTTTATACTGTGATATATATGGTTTAACCAGATGCGCCTGAATAATGCTGTCATTTCTATAAAATTGGTAATAATTGCTCTAATTGGAGTTTACTATAAAAATTAATTCAGACTTTGAACCAAAAAGTGGTTGGTTGTGGAGGTGGTAGAGGAGAGAAAATATAAAATTCACAAAGATACATAGAGAAAGTAATGAAAATGATCGTGAATGTGCCCGACATTTTCAGGAAAGTAGCAACTTTTCCTCAATTCTTCAAAATTATACTCCTGAAAATATATTTAATGCTGATGAGAGCGGCCTTTTTCAAAAGTTGTGCCAAGTGGAACATTAGCTCGAAAAAGGAAGTTATTATTTTTGTGTAACTCTGGGGAAACATAATAAAAAGTGTTTGCAATTTATTTGTTTATGTTATACATATGAATTATTCTTATTTAAAAAAATGTTTAATTTTTTTTAATAACCCTGTTTTACATATGTTTGGATAATTGTCTTTTAGGTGTATTAAAAAATATTCGTCTAATTGCCTCGTATGAGGTAATTAAAGGTGTTCGTTTAAATGCTTTCCCCACATAATTATCCAAAAATCTTGTAAATTTTAACGAGGTAATTAAACGAGGATTACTGTATATTTATTTATTTATTTATTTATTTATTTATTTATTTGTTAATTACTTTATTTTTTTATTTATTAATATATTTATTTATTTGTTCGCTTAATTGTTTTCATATTTTTATTCATTTTTTATTTGTTTATATTATATATGTAGTTATAAATTTATTTATTTGTAAATTTTTTTAATTACTAATTTGTATATTTTTAAATGTATTTATTAATTAATTTATTTATTATTTTATTTTTATTTAAATATTTATGTAATTTATGTATTATTTATTAATTTATTAATCTATTTACTTAATTATTTATTAATATATTTATTTATTAATTAATTTATGTATTTTTTAAATAATTCATTGATTAATAAATTTATTATATTTATTAATTTATTTATTTACTTATTTATCATTTGTTTATTCATTTATATTTTAATTTATTCATTTATTTTTTGTTACTTAATTTTTAATTTGCTTATTTAATTATTTACTTATTTATTTCTTTTTATATATACTGTTTATTAATCTATTTATTTTTTTATTTCTTTGTTTATTTGTTTTTCTATTTATTATTTATTATTTATTATTTATTATTTATATATTTATTGATTTATTTATATATTTATAATTTTATTTCTTTATTAATTTATTTAATTTCTGTTTTTTTATTTATAATTTATAAATTTTCGTTGTTTTGTAATATTTATTAATTTCTTATTTTATCTACTTAATAATTTAATTATGTATCATTTATATTTTTATTTATATATTTATTTGTTTTTATTTGTTACTTAATATTTTATTTGGCTATTTATTTATGTATTTATTCAGTTATATATCTACTAATTAATTAATTTATTTATTTATTTATTAATTTATACACCATTTCTTTATTAATTAATTAAAAAAATTATTTATATACATATATATTTATATATTTATACATTTATATATTTAGTTATTTAGTCATACATTTATTTAGTTATTTATTTATTTATTTCTAATTTATTTATTCATTTATTCTTTTATTTATTTATTTATTTATTTATTTATTTATTTATTTATTTATTTATTTATTTATTTATTTATTTATTCATTTATTTATTTATTTATTTATTTAATTAATTAATTTATTATATTATTTATTAATTTAATTAATTAATTTATTATATTATTTATTAATATTATTTATTTTTATTTATTTTTCTATTTATCATTATTTTTATTTATTTGTATATATTTATTAATTTATTTTTTTATTTATTTAATTTTTCTATATTTAGTTATAATTTATTTATTTATGTATCATTCTATTATCTATTGATGTATTAATTTATACTTATTTGCTTATTTATTTATTTATTTATTTACAAAATACGATAATTACTAAAATTAAATTAAACTATTTTAAATATGTTAAATTAAATTCAGAAGTAATTTGCAAAATGGTTCTGAATCAGCGCGAAAATATTGTATTCTTAAAAAAAATTTTTAAATACTTTAAATTTTCAATCACAATATTTGTAACGAATGATTTCCGAGACCTAAGAGCTATCGAGCTGAGATTTGTACTATAGGTTCGGTGGAAGCTCTTCTACACCTGGTAAAATTGAGCACGCCACTACCCTTACAAGGTAAATATATACTTATCATAACACACTTATAACTTTTGTGTGCAGTTATCTATCAATAATATTAATTAGCTAGGCGATTTCTTGTGATCGATGTTTTGTTCTACCGTTTTATCCCGATTTTGACCAAACGTATATTATTTCAGAGGTATTTCTTTTTATCTGTTTTGCAGATTTACAAATTTTTAAATTTTTTCGTTTGTATTGAATAAATTGCATTTAAAGTTGCTACTAACACATACATAAAATTATACATATACGTGTTTACTAAATTTGTTAGTGTGTTTGTTATTGAGTTTGTTATCTTCATTCACAATAATAAACCAAAAAATGTTGGTTTGTGAATTGGCTAAGTTGAAAAAGAAAGCTGTCTAGAAATTGCATTCGAATTTCGAGCGCTGGAATCTGCTAGTTAGTTATGAATATCAGTAGTCTAGCCAAAAATGGCCGGAATAGAACAAGGGTGCGTGGCACCTTCCATACTAAATAAATATTCTTCTATGTGATCTTACTATCATAGCCAGAGTCTTGAAACTTTGTGTGGGTTCATTAGTTATAAATAAATAAATATTTATTATCATCTATCTAGAATCCATATATTATTACTGCTATTGCAATAATATTGTTGCTTCTGTAAACAAAATATAATTTGGATTTTTGAACATTTTCACTTAAAAATATGTCAGAGTTTGTTACTTTTTTTAGTATTTGCGGAAGATCTGCAGCAAATATCTTCTTGTATGAGAATTTAAAAAGTTATATTAATGAACATATTACAAAATAAACCAAATTTCACAAATAAAAATTCTTGAAAAAAAAAAAATTCGTAGACATAAAATCATATAGGAAATTGTTATATAATGTGTTGTTATCTACGTGCTTTAAGTTTCAAAGCTCTAGCTAGGCGGAAACCTAGAGCAAATTCAGTTACAAAAATTCGTCTCAAATAGAGTTTAATAAAAGCATATATAAATTTATGTTTTTGCCTAAAATTATTTTTTATATTAGCATGCAGATATAACCAACAAATAATTCGATTGTTAGAACCGAATTTATTTAATACATCTACAATTTTGTTGTTTAAATCAAATTTAATTTGCCGCAGCTAATTATAACGTTTCCGCAAATAGCCAATTCACTTTTAAGAATAACGTGGGTGTCTAAAATCTACAACATAATTTTGATCGATAGTCGGTTCCTATGATGTCAGCATATGTTCCTAGTAAAAATCACCGTTAAATTTATCACAATCTATTCATTTTCGCTAAAAAGTTAGTCGTTATTCAACACTTTTTGTAGTGTGTGCATGAAATCTTCGTACAAAAAATACAACAACTAGGAAAACTTCAATTTTTTGCTGAGTTATAAAAATCCGAGCTCTCGTATTTAATATTTTTATTTAATTGCAAAATCCAATTAAATTTAACCAAACTAATCTGTTTTCATAGACCTGAAGTAACAGTCTTAAAATTGGTCAATTGCAGTTGTTTTTTTTTTTTTTTTTTTGTTATCCCCTAACTTTTGATTTCACTTTCTCGTCTTTATTTCGAAACAAAATAGCAATTATTGTACATTTAATTGGTTCTACAAAAATAAAATTGTCAGCTATATATAGAAAGTGCATATTTTTTTCTTTGAATTTTCACTTCCGTTTAAAATATTTTGTTGAAGTACTTTTTATAGTAAATGGAAATCGAAATTCTTTATTGTTGCCATAAAAGCGAAGTACGAGAAAGAACCAGTATAATATGCCCCCATACACGAACAACAAAGATATATAAAATTTCGTAATGCAATACACAATATAAATATTTAAACAATATTAAAAAAATAAAATAAAAAAAAAATCAACAAATTTTTATGTTTTCATTCATGAGCTCTCGTCAGTACTTAATGCATGATAAATAATTTTGTGAGGGGAAGGTTGAGAAAATACAACTCAATAAAAAAAATATATATTTTACAAAATGTTTGATAAAGATTTCAACACTTTTTTAAATTTTCGATGGTGCTGGTATGAGAACAGTATTCCGTGGTGTGTAAATATTTATTTAATTGTTTGCGGTAACAAAAGACTAAACAAAAAACGGTTTAGAGAAAAATCTTGAAAAAAAATAGACACCAAAAAAGCCATGCCAGTGTCTATATAGGAAAAATGAGATAGCGGAAAATTAAAAAAAAAATATTTGTCATCAAACAATAGAATCTTCAAGATAAGCTTTAAGAAATTTAACAAATAATTGTAAACAATTGTCAATATAATTTTCAATATATTTATACGAAGAAAGTCGACAATGAGGAAGACTAGAAGGTTTTCTAGTTAAAATTATCAAATATTCGTGATGTTAACAGTTATATTTGATTACGATTTGTTGTAGTTGTACATAGCTGTAACTTATTCGACCACCCTCACAAATATATATAAGTTTATCTTTACTAATTTATTACTTCTTTTTACAGAATCTGCAAGTTATTTAAATCAGTAAGAAATTCTTGCAATCCTCTTATTTTATTTGTTAAACTAAAAGTTAAATTGATTTTATCTACAATATTTTCTTATTATTATTGCCCACCGTGAAGATGTGTCTTTTATGTGTATTTCTTTCAAGATTTTTTTCTTTATTTATTTATTTATCTCTTTACAAAAATGTAATCATATTTATATGGCAATATTTTTCTTATCTGTTTGCAATAAAACATAAATCTTTTTTCTGTGTTTTACGGAAGACAATTAGCAATCATTTGTTGCTTTCACGACTTACACTGGCTAACGAAAATCGCCTGTAATCTTATCTTTTAAATTGCAAATATAGTTAAAAACATGTACACAGAACCCACTTTTGTTGTATTGTTAATATTTACAAGATGTACTCGTATGATAATAATTTACAATTCTCTATTGAGTTTATGTAAATATTTTTCAATAAACATATAGAAAAATATAAGTAATTTATTAAAAGACTATGTTAAATACACACATATAAAAAACTAGTAAGAGAGTTAAATTTGGCTATGTCGATTCTTTGCTACCCTCGACCTGGGTCCTGCTTTTACATTAATATCTGGAGTTATTGCACTATTTGAAAAAGTAAACAATTTGATGAACTTAATATTAAATTACACTGTCAAACAAATTAAGACCTTTTAATTGGAACAGAATAGTGACCATATTTTTGTAGAATAAAGTTATAGTCCAGCAGGTCTGAGTTTTTTTTTTACAGTGGGTAAAAGTTTTCATTTTTTGGTCGATTATACTAAATGAAAAAAAAAGTTGTAAGTTAATGTCTGAGAAAATTCTTATTGTCAGCGTTATATTATTGAATTTTATGAAGATTATTTTTATGGAAGATATTAACCCTCTAGCTCCTCTCTTTATGGGTCAATTTGACGCTTTTTTTGAGAAAATCAAAAAAATCCTTTCAAAAAGAACATTTAAGGATTAAAATATTCCACGAAAATTTTTGTCGGAAAATTTCAGTTGGGGTCACCAAAGACATCAAAGACATCAAAGTTGCAAATAAAGCTCTGTACGTTTAATCAACAAAATTACAAGCCAGCTTATACCATATCATAGCCCAATTATAACTGATTTATCCCACTTATAATGCCAATCTACTTGACATAATGATAAAACATATTATCCCAAGTTTTCCCAGTTAGATGGTTTATTTTGTGCATGAGCATGATTTCAACAAACAGACAGACAGACGAACAGATGGGCAGGCGGACTGACAGACGGATATCGCTATTTCAACTCGAGTTATTATCAGAGTTGGGGAAAAAACATAAACTGAATAAAAAAAAACTCGTACATATATGTAAACAAATATATCTCAGACCAACAAACACATATTTTCATTTTGATATCAATTATGTGTGTTTCTAAATTTTGTACGGTGCCGAACACAATCATGACCGTGATTCGTTTTAATATTTCGTTATGTGCACGAACATGTTTCTATCATGTATTTTTGTTTCGAACACACATAAACCACACAGATTCTAGTGTAGCTTTATTTTAAGTTCGTGTTCTTGCACTTGTACTGCTAAAACAGAACATGTTCTTGAACGCGTACATCAAAAATTAAAACATTATCCACTCGCGATCCACTGATACACCACTATAAAAACGGCAATTGTTTCAACCAAATTTATTAAAAAAAATCAAAAATAATTCATTAGCAGTTATAAAAAAATAATAATAATTATAATAATAAAAATAAAAAAAACAAAATATTAACAAAAAATTTTTAAAAACGAAATTAATTCATAAACAATATAAAAAACTTCTCTGTTTTCTATTTTATTACATACTTTTTATTTTTATTTTTTATTTTTATTAATATCTTTTTATTTTTATTTTTTTATAGGGGTGTTTCAGATTTTTCCGGTCGCGAGTGGATAATCTTTTAATTTTTAGATGTACGCGTTCTGTTTTTTTTAGCAGTACACGTGCAAGAACACAAACTTAAAATAAAGCTACACTCGAATCTGTGTGATTTATGTGTGTTCGAAACAGAAAATACGTTATAGATACATGTTCGTGTACATACCGAAATATTAAGACGAAAACAGCCATGATTGTGTTCGGCACCGTAAAAAATTTAGAAACACACATAATTGATATCAAAATAAAAATATGTGTTGGCTGCTTTAGAACAGAACATTGTGTGTTTGATGTGTGTATTTTCTGAACTTTGGTTATTATAGAGATCAAGATTATCATTTTATGAAACCTTACATATGGAATAACAAACTCATATATACCCTCTGAATTTGGCTAAAATAATTTGTTTCATGATTTCATTGAATTTATCATCTAAAACATTAATAGGCTAGGCGATTCCTTGTGACCGATGTTTTGTTCTACCGTTTTATCCCGATTTTGACCAAACGTATATTATTTGAAAGGTATTTATTTTTAACAGTTTTTCAGATTTACAGATTTTTAAATTTTGTCCTTTATTTAGAGTAAATTGCATTTATAGTTGCTACTAACACATACATAAAATTATACATATGCTATATATGGTTTATTACATTTGTTAATGTGTTTGTTAATGAGTTAATCTTAATTCACAATCATAATAAACCAAAAAATGTTAGTTTGTGAATTGGCTGAGTTGAAAAATAAAGTTTCCTAGAAATTGCACTCGAATTTCGAGCGCTGGAATCTGCTAGTAAATATTAATATGATTTTCGTCCAAGTATTAATATAGTAATTTGTACATAATATTAATGAAAATAAAATACTACACCCAAATGACTTTTCAATTCAAACCTCGCGTGTTCATAGATATGGGCAAAGAAACTGAAAGTAAAGAATTTCCATTAAACTTTGTTTCATATCTTGCTTGATTTGTTCAAATAACAGAAAAATTTTTGAAAAATAGCATCGCACTAATATCTCTGAAACAATGCTTTCTGACACCAGAACGATACCATACACATCATTACGAATAATGACACTTCCGTTCTATGGCAAAAAAAGAAAAAAAATTTTTTTCCGAATCGTCTCTAACTAATCTTTAATCTTAGGGTAGGACAAGCTCAACTTTTTTTTTGATGTGTACACATCTATACGCGCAGGGGGGTAAATTTCAAAAACAGCGTAACATGTAAGCGTAACATGTGAGTTGTAAGACAAAATATGATTGTATTGGTGAAAAAATTATGATATTATGATAACCTGTTTGAAAATTAAAAATTAAAAATAAAAAATTAAAAATGAAAAATAAAAAATGAAAAATGAAAAATTAAAAATGAAAAATGAAAAATTAAAATGAAAAAAGAAAAATAAAAAATGAAAAATAAAAAATGAAACAAAAAATGAAAAATGGAAAATTAAAAATGAAAAAAAAAATTAAAAATGAAAAATAAAAAATGAAAAAAAAATGAAAAATAAAAAATTAAAAATATAAAATGAAAAATAAAAATGAAAATGAAAACTGAAAAGTTAAAAATTAAAAATTAAAAATTAAAAATTAAAAATTAAAAATTTAAAATTAAAAATTAAAAATTAAAAATTAAAAATTAAAAATTAAAAATTAAAAATTAAAAATTAAAAATTAAAAATTAAAAATTAAAAATTAAAAATTAAAAATTAAAAATTAAAAATTAAAAATTAAAAATTAAAAATTAAAAATTAAAAATTAAAAATTAAAAATTAAAAATTAAAAATTAAAAATAAAAAATAAAAAATGAAAAATAAAAAATTAAAAATGAAAAATGAAAAATTAAAATGAAAAAAGAAAAATAAAAAATGAAAAATAAAAAATGAAACAGAAAATGAAAAATGGAAAATTAAAAATGAAAAAAAAAATTAAAAATGAAAAATAAAAAATGAAAAAAAAAATGAAAAATAAAAAATTAAAAATATAAAATGAAAAATAAAAATGAAAATGAAAACTGAAAAGTTAAAAATTAAAAATTAAAAATTAAAAAATTAAAAATTAAAAATTAAAAATTAAAAATTAAAAATTAAAAACTAAAAATTAAAAATTAAAAATTAAAAATTAAAAATTAAAAATTAAAAATTAAAAATTAAAAACTAAAAATTAAAAATTAAAAATTAAAAATTAAAAATTAAAAATTAAAAATTAAAAATTAAAAATTAAAAATTAAAAATTAAAAATTAAAAATTAAAAATTAAAAATTAAAAATTAAAAATTAAAAATTAAAAATTAAAAATTAAAAATTAAAAATTAAAAATTAAAAATTAAAAATTAAAAATTAAAAATTAAAAATTAAAAATTAAAAATTAAAAATTAAAAATTAAAAATTAAAAATTAAAAATTAAAAATTAAAAATTAAAAATTAAAAATTAAAAATTAAAAATTAAAAATTAAAAATTAAAAATTAAAAATTAAAAATTAAAAATTAAAAATTAAAAATTAAAAATTAAAAATTAAAAATTAAAAATTAAAAATTAAAAATTAAAAATTAAAAATTAAAAATTAAAAATTAAAAATTAAAAATTAAAAATTAAAAATTAAAAATTAAAAATTAAAAATTAAAAATTAAAAATTAAAAATTAAAAATTAAAAATTAAAAATTAAAAATTAAAAATTAAAAATTAAAAATTAAAAATTAAAAATTAAAAATTAAAAATTAAAAATTAAAAATTAAAAATTAAAAATTAAAAATTAAAAATTAAAAATTAAAAATTAAAAATTAAAAATTAAAAATTAAAAATTAAAAATTAAAAATGAAAAATAAAAAATTAAATATGAAAAATTAAAACGAAAAATTAATAATGAAAAATGAAAAATTAAAAATGAAAAAAAATTAAAAATAAAAAATGAAAAATGAAAAATAAAAAATGAAAAATGAAAAAAAAAATAATAATGAAAAATAAATTGAAAATGAAAAATGAAAAATAGAAAATTAAAAACGAAAAATTAAAAATAAAAAATGAAAAACGAAAAACGAAAAATGAAAAATGAAAAACGAAAAATGAGAAATGAAAAAAACATTAAAAATGGAAAATAAAAAAAAAAACATTAAAAAAGGAAACTAAAAAATTAAGAATAAAAATGAAAAATAAAAAATGAAAAATGAAAAAAAAAATGAAAAATGAAAAATAAAAAATTAAAAAGAAATAAAAAGGAAAAATTAAAAATAAAAAATAAAAAATTAATAATAAAAAAATAAAACTAAAAAATGAAAAAAAAAGGAAAAATAAAAAAATTAAACATGAAAAATAAGAAATGAAAAATGAAAAACAAAAATTAAAAATGAATAATGAAAAATAAAAAATTAAAAATGAAAAATAAAAAATTAAATATAAAAAATTAAAAATAAAAATTGTAAATAAAAGTTGAAAAATAAAAAATGAAAAAAGAAAAATAAAAATTGGAAAATGAAAAATGAAAAATGAAGAAAAAAATTAAAAATGAAAAATTATAATTAAAAAATGAAAAATTAAAAATTAAAAAAAAAAATTTTAAATGAAAAATGATAAATGAAAAACGAATAATGAAAAACGAAAAATTAAAAATAAAAAATAAAAAACGAAAAATTAAAAATTAACCGGTTAAAATAATAAATAATAATAATAATAAGTGATACGCTTTCTGTTTGATTTTAAGAAAGTGCTGTAAAAAATCTTTAATTACTAGAAGTTTACACATCTCCCCTGCGATCGGACTCACATGATTTTTTTTTTTTGTATGGAGACCGAACCACCTGAAGGCGTACTGAGCTAAATTGGGGCTAAGAATCAAATTTATGCCATACATATTTTGCTTCGTACTAATCTCAGAAGATAAAACTCTGTCAAACATACAATAGATATTTTTGAATTTAGAATATTTATGCATTTATACTTTTATTTCAACTATTCTCAGTATCGTACGAGTAGGTTTTTTTAATAAGCTAGTATAAATTTTTCCATGTAACGAATGCAATCTATATATTAATATGTGAAGGTAAATTTTTAGCTCCCTTTTTAAGCAGTATGCGGGCACGGAGGAGTGTGAAAATTGGCATAGTTAGAGTTCATATGGAGGAGAAGCTGAGAATGATAAAATATATGTTTAATCTGTCTTAAAAACATATCAAATTAAATAAAATAAAATTTTTATAATAATTCGCAACACCCTGTTAACGCGAATGATTTAAATTATATATCAGACGCCCTGTGTTGAATTATGAATTTCTAAAATTGATTAACATACCTTTAGGCTCATTTAAATATTCTTAGATTTTTTATACGTATAGATAAACATTGGATACAAAAATTTAATGAAAAAATATTTCCTACAATTTGCACTCGAATTTCGAGTACTTGGTTATACTAGTATATATTATGTTTTCCCGACGTTTCGTCGATTATTAATAAATTACGCTTAATAACCTATTTTTTTGATAAAATCGATTTCTACGCTCTCGTACCACCCTCCAAAAAATTAAAAAAAAAACGCTCTACAATTCTTGGGCAACAAGAATTCATTTCCGCTTTAAGAGTTGCAAAAATAAAAAAAACGTTTTTGGTAAAAGCTAAAACGAGTTTACTGTAAACTCCTAACGGTACTTGAACACCCATAAAATTTTGATAGATTGCAAATGTTCTTAGATTATAGATTCTCATAAAAAAGAAAAGAAAAACGAATATTTTGCCACTTAAGCTTTTTTCGCGGTGATGGCTCGACTTATTTAATATTGAAAATCCAATTTGATTTACCTGGTCCTCATACAAAAAAAATCACATCCGATATGATCTTGAATATATCTTCAGACAACAAAAATATGACAATCATAAAAAAATTTGGTTCAAAGTACAGCAACGATCTTGATTGAATTTTGTCTTGTGTAAGTCGGGCATAGTAGACCTAGAACGTTTATAACGTCCCATTTTCTAGAGGTTAAAAACAAGATTAATTTTAAAGTGAAAAGATAAATTCGTCACAGTTCCCTTCACTTTTTATAAATTCATTTTAACAGGTTAAAATATTCCAAAAATAATATTCATTATTGATATTCTTGAATGGGCTTCAGTTGCTTAAAAACAACCAGCTCTATAATAAACATATTAAAACATCCTGTTGCTAATTTATAAATATATAAATTTCCTGTTTTTATTATCGACTTATTATCGACTGTATGTATGTACGTACGTACATCTTTATATACAGACAGAAATGAAGTCTTTTAAAATACCACATATTGAAAATCATCTTAGAATGATAACACGTATGGATAACATAAATAATAATAATAATGATAATACCAACAACTAACTACATACTGAATATAACAACAACAACAGCAACAGAAATTAAATATTCACCTAGTACAACAGGTTAAGAAAATTGCAATAATCGTTATGTTTATAAGTTTAATAAATGTTAAACAAGCTTGTTTTTTTTTTTGTTTTTGTTGTTATCTTTTGTTTTTATTTTGCTTTAACTTGATTGAACGTGTGTGTGTGTGTGTGTATATATATTATTCTCTCAACGTTTTAATGTTTTCGCGATTTTCGTAAACAACTAAAAAAAGAGAGACGATCAAAATATCTTGAAACACCTATTGATTTCATTATCTCATATTTTTGTAGTTCTGGTTATTGTTTCTTTAGCATCTAGGCAAATATTTATGCATACTGATTACTTTACTTTCGTTACTGATTACTTAAGTATGGCTGCGTAAGAACTGCTGAAAGTAAAAACTAGAATTATAACAACCTTTTGGGCAGCAATCAGCCTAGTTAAAAAAAAACAGTCTATAATAATGTTGTTGCAATATCGTTAAAGCCTTTTTGAAGAAACATGCAACAACAACAACAACAACAACAAAATCACAGCCTAATGGTTTTCTTTTGAAATGGCAGTTTCCGCACAGCTTGAAACGGAAAGAGAGAAAAATTACTAACAAAAAACAGAAGAAGATAATTTTTAAATGTACACCATCCTACTATTACAATGACGATTTCGCATTGGAGTTGGGTATAATTTTGGCTCACTATAAAAAAAACAATTTAAATAAAAATAATAAAAAATTTATAAAATTTAAATTAAAAATTTTATAAAATTATTCATTAAAATTATTTTTTAAAATTATTAAATTTTATAAAATTTTTTAGTTAAAATTTTTTTAAAAAATTTTTCTCTAAAATATTAAATTATTAAGAATAATTTTTTGCTAAAATCGTGTGTTTTGTAATTTCTTTTAAGTAATTTTTCTAAAAATTTTAAATCCCTATGACCTCTGGAGAACACAATATGACTGTCATATTTCTCACCAGCAACTTCTTAATATGAAATTGCACACTACACAGGCCGACATTTTTTTGCTAAATTCCAGCGAAAATAAGATTTTTTATTTTTTATAGAAAATAATAAAACTTAATGCTTTTATTTTGTGATATTGTCATATTTCATTGTGTTAAAGAATGTAAATTTTTTATGGACTCGTTCTAAAACAGGGTGGACTAAAAGTCACCATGGGGTTTAAAAATTGAATACCTTCTTCGTTAATATATATATATATACATAGTTTTTTTTTTGATGTGCAAACATCTATGCGCTCGGGGGGTAAAAATCTATCTCACGATACAAATACAAAAACAGCGTAAGGGAAAATCGGTGTGAGGTATATGTATTGGTGCAAAGATTATGATTTAAATTTATTTAGCTGATTCAACAACCAACAGAAAGCGCCATGAATGTGTAGCAAACAACTGCTACCATCAAGTATAACAACCATAGCAGTTGCTTGCTATACATAGATGGCGCTTACTGTTTAATTTTAATTGATGTGTAAATAGATGTTTACACATCTCCCCTGTGATCGGTCTCACATAGTTTTTTTTTCAGATTATAAAATTAATGTCACTTAACTGACCCCCATGGTGAGCATTTTCCATAACATTTTTCAAAATTTGTGACTGAAGCGTTTGTTTCTACCACAATGTTGGCCTTGAGTTCAAGGATTGTCTCGGACTTGTACTCATATACTCGCTCCTTCAAATAACCCCAAAGAAAATAGTTGAATGCTGACAAATGTGGAGAACGCGCTGGCAAATTAATTTCTGAATTTCTGGAAATTATTCGCTATAAAAAAATTTCCCGTAAAAGTCCCACTGCTCTAAAACGAACGCATTGCGAAGCTGAAAACGGGGGTCATTTAAGTAACATTCTTTACCATACTTAGTGCAAAACAATTTGCACACAGAAGGTATATAACTGGGTTTGTTAATATATAATTAAGCCAATTCATAGTTGAAAAAAAATTTAATAAACACACAACAGCATTGTATAGTTTGTTATTTGAAGATTAAATATGTGTTTTATGTATGTGTTGGTATTAACTGTAAATGCATTTTACTCCAAAAAAATGTTCCAGACTGTACAAATCTGTAAACATGGTGGACAGCTAAAAAGAAATACCTTTCAAATGTGGTATGTTTGGTCAAAATCGGTTCGTAGCTAAAATTTTTGTATCGGTCACAAGAAATCGCTTTGCCTATTAATATTACAGATTTGCTTTTACTGTTGTTTGTAATAAAAATTTAAAAAACTTCCGTATAAACAATATTTATAATCAATTTTGTAAAGTGGGAAATCTTTTAAAAAAATTACCGAAAGTATTTCTAAAAAGTTTATTTATTCAAAAAAAAGCCCTCATTTTCATACTAAATGCTAAAAAATTTCACTTTGAATTCCTCAATAACTACTAAACTGATTTGTGTTGAGTTGTACTTGCAGAAAAGTTCAAGGAAGTTCCTGCCCAATACAATATATAAAAAACAAAAATATTTCAATTGGATCAAAACTTACAGAGATTTGGCTAACATAAAACAATTCCGAGTCATTGTGCGCCGTCCCCACCTATTTTCAGCATGGCTACTTTTTAGCAGATAAATCACTCCAATTATTAAAGATTTCCCTGTCATAGAATTCGCAATATACGATATTCAATAACTATTATGTATGCCAGTTGCCACGACTACTGATCCGATACCGCACATTTTTGGCATGTCTACTAACACTTACAACCTGTGAACTTATACAAAGTATCGTTATTCTACCTTTTTGATATTACTCACTTTGTACTGGAGGTGACACGTCCCTCTCATCATCGGCACGGCTACTCATAGTAATAACAGATGACCTTCCAAAAATTGTCATAGAACTCCCTATCATAGTACTCCAGATTTATTATATTAAATAATTACTTTCTGTGGGTAGTGCCACGCCCACTGAATCGTTCATAAACAAAATTTCATAAAAATCAGTCCAGCCATTTTGGAGGAGTTCAGTGACATACACACAGACAGAAGATATATATATATTGGGGTGGGTCAAATTGTAGGCGGGCGAAAAAATCTCCGTGGGTTCATCGCGATTCTTGGGCCATAACAAGTATATTTGCCAAGGAACCATACCTCTAAAATAATTTTTGAGTCAGCCAAAATGTCGATGAAGATATTTTCATGATATTTTCCATAATACTCATTCAAATGTAAAAAAAAAGTGTTTATACCGGAGGTTTTTTGGGTCGGGCAATCCATTTTTCACATTCATTTTAATTTTTAACAGCCGTCAGGGGGCGTTTTCGTGAATTTTTCTGGATTTTTTTTTATCTTTTTTTGGAAAATTGACGAAATTATTGCACAAATCGACGAATCTTTGACTTTCCCATATTTAAAATATTCAGCGCTGAAAATTATGTGTGGTACCCATATACGTCCTATATCGAGATCATTCAATTTAAGTCCAAAAATTCGTTTTTTATATAGTTGTTCATTCAAAGAGTAAATAAAAAATCCAAATTTTTTTACTTAAATTGAATGAAATCGATATAGGTCGTATATGGGTACCCCACATAATTTTCAGTGCCTAATTATCTCACAGTTATAGGAGTAATATTCAATCACTGTAAATCACTATAATTTTACTAGCACTTGACCATCACTAGTACCAGTTTTTTTTCTTTTTTGCTACGGAAATGTTTGAACTTCTTAACATTTTGTACATTTTGTACACATTTACAAGCGCTGCTGCTGCTGTTGCTGCCCTTCAACCAAACACAATGCATTTTTACATCCTCCAACCTTCAGAATAATTGTAAAGTTTAGTTTTTTTCATCCTTTTTTTTTTTTTTTTGTTCATTTTTAAACTGGTTCACCTATGTGATGGCGCATAATATTGCCTAACTGACATCTTTGCCATGGACGGACCGGACCGTATCAAAAGAAGCAAAAAACCTACAATTTTGTAATTTCGTACTTGTATTATATGATGTGTTGTATTGAGCGCGCGGTGCAGTTGTAATGTTGTGGGTTTTTATGTTTAAACGCAAAAAAAAGATTAAAATATAACCAAGAAGAAGAAAAAAAACACTGCCTATTGATCATAAACTACATAATGGACCTCACGTTAACATTTGTTTTGTTCATTAGTCCTTTTCTTGTTACGACATGTTATGGATAATGCATAACTGATTTCTTTGATGTGTTGCAATGTGCAGATGCCACCTTTTTTTATAATAATTAATGACATATTTTTTGTTATTGCTGTAATAAATAATGGTAAGGCATAAATAATTGTAAGTGACAAAATTTTTAATGAAATATTTTTTTAGAAGAAAAAAATATATATAAAATTTGTATAGATGGCAACAGTTGTGTTTTAAAAAATACTGTACTCAAAAGTGGCAACCTTATAAAACTAAAGTTTTAAATTTGAAGATGCCACGTTATTTAACACTTGTGGGCAGCCATTAATAGTGAAAGCTCTTCGTGAATTTGTAAACATGGGAAAAATTTATTACCTGTATGTGATATAATACTTTCATTTAAAAGTTCTTATACCAATTAATATCAAACTGAACTACATTTTACTCTGCGGGAGTCTACATCCAGAGATAGCAACTCTTTCTCCATACCCCAAAAAGCGCTAAAATTTTCTAAATTACAATGAAACGAAAAACGCTAAGCAAAGTTATTATTATAAATTTAAAAAAATATACGGCAAGGTAATTTTGCTCCATGACAATGCACCTGCACACAAAGCAAAACAGGTTCAGGATACAATCAAATCACTTGGCTGGAAGCTGCTACCCCACCCGCTGTATTCACCAGACTTGGTTCCTTCCGACTACCATTGCTTTCATCGATGGGACACACATTCGCTGAGCACACTTTGATTCCTACGAAGAAAATTAGGTGTCCGATTGGTTTGCTTCAAAAGACGAAAATTTCTATTGGCGTGGTATACACAGATTACCAGCAAGGTGGCCAAAATATATAGAAAGCAATGGCCAATACTTCGAATAAAATGTTTTTTACTTTCCCATTCAAAATTAGTGTTTAATTTTCACAATAAAACCGGTATACCTGGTATACATAACTACCTCTTTATCTTAATAATCATATACTTAAAATTAACTTTTATAAAATAAAGATATGATCATCTGATCAATATGTACTGTTTTGTTTAACATAATTTATTGTATGTAGAAGGCGCTAAAAACGCTTGAACTAAAAAAACTGAAAGTGCTAATTTAGCGGTTTTATTAAAACCAGCAGAGCCCAGCTCTCGAAATTCGAGTGATTTTTTAATTATTATTTATTTTATTATTTTTTTAATTAAATTATTTGTTTATATTTATGCAATATAAAAAAAATATATGAATATTTAAACAAATTTCACTAAATTGTGAATTTTTAAATAAAATTCATTAAAATTCTTTACATATATTTGTTGAACATACGGCAGATATATAAATGGGTTTGTTAATAAATAATTTTATAAGGGCCTAAAGGTATGCTAATCAATTTTAGCCAATTCACAATTCAACACAGGGCTTTTGATATTTAAAATAAACACACACACACAGCATTGTATAGTTTTATGTGTTTTATGTATGTGTTAGTAGCAACTTTAAATGATTATTACTCCAAAAAAATGTACTAGATGGTGCACATTTGTAAAAACGGATGGTGCACATCTGCAAAGAAATACCATTCAAATGATATTTTGTTTGTCAAAAGCTGTTAATAGTTAAGAGCGTAAAAGGGGTCATTAGAAGTCGCCTGGCCTATTAGTTATTAAATTAGGCGCAAAATGGAAAAATTCACTTTTTGGGTCGTTAAAATTCGCTAAATATAATGCGATAAGCGCTAAACGCTATCTGCATCGTTTCTTATACTGGGTATCAGAGTGTGTAAAAACTGCCAAGATGTACATCGCAACGGTCGAACAATTGAGGTGGCCACGGCAGAAATGATGGAAAAAATTCACAAAATATTATCGAGATAGCAGACATAGTCAACAGTAATTTCAAAAAGAAGTCTAAGACACTCCAATTGACAATTTTTTTCCAATGAGCTGGGGATAATTTTCAATGGTTATCTGCCAAGAGGAAAACCAATCAACCGCAAGTATTACGCAAGTTTATTAGAGCGTGTAAATGATGAAATCAAAAATAAAAGATTACAATTAAGCATATGCAACGCAACGCAACACATCAGTAAACACATCAGGTATTGCTGTGGCCAATTCAATTCAAAATTCTTCATCGTGAACCCAAAATATCATCAGTTTTAGCCCCATCGCATTATTTCCTATATCCAATCTATAAATTAAATATCGATGACAAAAAATTGGCCCACAATGAAGAGGTGAAGTCTGCGGATGCTGGTTATTTTGTTGAGCTCGAAGGTTCTCACTATAAACATAGTAGCAAAAAAAATGGAATATTTCTTGAATAGGGGGACTATGCTGAGAAAATAGATAATTTCGCAATTTTGTATATTTTCTTTGTAAGGAGGACGTAACAGTTATAAGAGGAACGACGAAACGGTATTATAAAACCATTAACATTGATGAATTCAGATAATGGTTATAATTATCCAGTATAGTAATATATACTAGCAGATTCGAGCGCTCGAAATTCGAGTGCAATTTCTAGGCAACTTTATTTTTCAACTTAGCCAATTCACAAACCAACACATTTTTGATTTATTATTATTTTGAATGAAGAAAACAAACTCATTAGCGAACACATTAACAAATTTAAACACATATATAGCATGTGTATAATTTTATGTATGTGTTAGTAGCAATTTTAAATGCAATTTACCCAAAATAAGGAAAAAAAATTCAAAATCTGTAAATCTGGTGAACAGCTAAAAGTAAATACCTTTCAAATAATATATGTTTGGTCAAAATCGGCATCAAACGGTAGAACAAAACATCGGTAACAAGAAATCGCATAGCTTATTATATTAATAGATTTAATTTTGGTTATCGTAACCAATATAGGTGAGACATATTTTTTATACCCTACACCACTATGTGGTTTGGGTATAATGACTTTGTGCTGCTGTTTACAACTACTAAAAATAGTTGGCCTAGACTCATCTTTTATTATTTCGATCGACTCAGAATCACTTTATGAGTGGATTTAGCGATGTCCGTCCGTCCGTCTGTTTAACTAACGTCAAACTAACGTTTTGTTTAAGTCGCAAATATGAATATATTTTAATGAAATTTGGTGTATAAGCTTTTATCGGCCATAGGATGGACGCTAATGAAATTGGTGAAATTCGGTCTATGTTCAGACCTAGTACCCATACAAATGACCCCTACGAAATCGACTTAATTGCCATAAGATCCAAATTATCATATAGATCTCGGTAAAAATGGGTTTTTATGTGTTTATTACATCCACATATCAGTTGTCCAAAAATAAAACCCATATGGCAATTCTTCGTCATAGTGCCCATATAAAGCTGCTTCCCGATTTTCATTTAAATCTATCAAAAAACAAAAATATTGCACAGATTTTTCTCAAATTTGGTTTGTATATATTTTTTCCAAGTATAAGTGACTTTAGCAAATGTGGACAGGATCGGTCCTTTTTTTGACCTAGTCCCCATATAAATATAGCCTCCGACATGAACCTTTTCATATCTGCAGCCAAAAAAAATTAATAAAAACGCCACTCAAATTTAGTTTATGCTTATTTTCTATATCCACTTAGTTGGACCGAAGAGATAGGGTCTCTAAACCATGGTATAGGGTATCGTATAGTCGGTCTAGACCGACTATAATTTTCTTACTTTTTTTTGGTATAACTATTATTTTTGGTTACCAATAACCATTATCTAAATAATTTTTTTTTTTTGGTTATTGCTACCCGGATAGATATCGTATTTTTGATATAATTGATGTGTTTCTAAAAAATTTGTAGTTTAGTTATTAAACTGCTTTTATTAAACTACTTAAAGTTTAATTATTAATCATATTTTTCATTAAATAATATTTTGTTTATAAAATAATAAACATTTCTTTCAAAACTGCTCATTTTGTTTACTTTGCCAAAGATATTTATATTCCTTACCATACAAACCCCTTAGAAATGCATCCATTTACATCAAAAATACGATATGTATTCAGGAAGCGATAACCAAAAAATAAAATTACTTGCAATAATGGATATTAGTAATTAAAAAATTTTTTTGGTTGATATAATAATTATATATAACAAAAAAAATATTTTTCATTAATATTGGTTATTGTGACCAGCATACTATAATAGTTAAAAATTCCCTAAAATTGATAAAGCGAATTTTACCGTTACCATTTCTTCCGAAAAAAAAAAATAAAAATTATTTTCCGTCCCTGCAACAAAAATTTGTTTCAACAATATAATTTTTCTCAAAAGTGATTCTTATTTTAGTAGATTTAGAAATCATTCTAGAACGTATTATTTAGTTTACACAAAGTATTTTTTTTTTTATTTAAACCTTAAACAAGATTAAGTGAAAAATTAGCTGTTACAGATACTATAATTAAATAAATGGAAACATACCTCTTCGAATTTTTCTTGGATATCTAATATAGAATTTAACATACCTGTAATGAAAAGAAAATAATGGAAAAAATTAATATGAAAGTAACATTTTATATATAGACTAATTAAATTTTTGTTAAATATAATTAAACTTTTTATTATGCAAAAAATAAGTAAGAAAATTATAGTCGATCTACCCTATACCATGCGTTTCGGCAGAGGATCTTGGATCCAACTTTGTTGAGGCGATAACTGGATATAGAAAATAAGCAAAAACCTAATTTTAGTGGCATTTGTGCCATGAAGATATGAAACAATAATTATCTGATGTTATTGCTTTACGGGAACTAGGTCCAAAGAAAGACCTATCATGTCCATATTTACTAAAGTCACATACTTTTCTCAAAAACATATTTCAGCCATATTTGAGCAAAGTCTATGCTATGAATAACAAGTAAGAAAATTATAGTCGATCTAGACCATGGTATAGGGTATACCATGCGTTTAGAGACCCTATCTCATACGCCCAACTAACTGGACATAGAAAATAAGCATAAACCAAATTTGAGTGGGATTTTTATTAATTTTTTTTGGCTGCAGATATGAAAAAGTTCATATCGGCTGCTATATCTATATGGGGAATAGGCCCAAAAATGGACCGCTCCTGACTATGTTTGGTAAAGTCTCTTGTATTTTGCAAAAATATATTCAAACAAAATTTGAGAAGAATCAGTGCAATATTTTTGTTTTTTGATAGATTTAAGTGAAGATCGGGAAGCAGCTCTATATGGGGCCTATGACTAAGAGTTGTCTAATAGGGATCATTTTTGGACTACTTATTAATGGATATAATATATAAATACAAACCCAATTTGACTAAGATTTGTATGATAATTTGGATCTTATGGCAATATATGTTGATTTCATAGGGGTCATTTGTATGGGGGCTAGGTCTGAACATGGACCGATTCTCACCATAAAAGCATATATACCAAATTTCGTCAAAATATATTCATATTTGCGACCTGCAGTTTGATTACAAGGTTTACATGAACACACAGACGGACGGACGGACGGACATCGTTATATCGAATCAGTTAGTGATTCTGATTCGATCGGTATAATAAAAGATGGGTCTAGGTCAAATATATTTGGTAGTTACAAACAGCAGCACAAAGTCATTATACCCAAACAACATAGTGGTATAGGGTATAAAAATGGATGTACAGGGTTTAGTTTTGTACACTTTTAAACAGATATAATAGATGCACATACTCAAATTTTACCATTATTGAACACAATAGGTCGATTTTTGAGTATTATGGAAAATAGCACGAAAATATCTTCATCGAAATTTTGGCAGGCTGGAAAATGATTTTAGAGGTATGGTTCCTTGGGCAAAAATACTTCTTATGGCTCATAGTGCCATAATCGCGATGTGCCCGCTATATATATATATATATATATATATATATATATATTAGAGAGGTCCTTAAAAATTAAAACACGATTTTGGAGAGTGTCGGAGTCCAATTTGATTCCTTTCTAAATGTGAAGTTTGGGGACAATCGGATAAAGAAAAGTCGCGCCGGAAATCGATTGAAAATTTCAAGTATGTTTATATGGGGAAAAATTACTTTTTCAGATTTTACGAAAATTTCGTTCTATAGTTCAATTTTTTCGACAAGTTGTTATATAAATCGATTTCAGTACTACATTATATCTTTAAAAAGCTATATAACTTCAAAATCGAATAAAAACTTGCAAGAAATAGGTCATGAAATTTGATGGCATTTTTTTTTTTCAACTTTAAGAAATTAATTTAAGCCAACATTTTTTTGGCCTCTATACCTATAAGTACTCAGATATGGAGTATGTTTTATTACCCAGTTGTTAACCTATTGCACATTGAGACCGAAAATGGGAAAATTTTTTGATAAAAGTTTTAAAACTCCTTTTTCAAGTTTTAAAAAATTTTTCAATAGCGTTTGTCCTATGACCGATAGAAACTTATATGCCAAATTTCATCAAAATATGTTCACAGTTGCGACCTGTAAGTTGATTACAAGGTTATATGGACACACAGATGGACGGACATCGCTTAATCGACTCAGAAAGTGATTCTAAGTCAATCGGTATAATATGTCAAATATTTTTGGTAGTTACACACATCAGCACAAAGTCATTATACCCTGACCACATAGTGGTATAGGGTATAATTATTCACACTCACAGACAATTAAGTTACGATTAAGAGAAAAACCCGAGAGAAATAGAAATCTTTAAACACAAAGATTTCTATTTAAAAAATTTGAAATGTTTCAGAAAAACCAAATGTTGTCATGATAATCGAAAAACTTTGTTGCCATTTCTATAAAATGCATCACATTGTGATTATTATTTTTCTTTAACTCCAACTTTACTTTGTATGAGTCAGATTATGTCAAATATTATGGTCATTTCTCCAATAGAACTATTGTCATAAGACATGGGTGATTTATACCAATTTTAGAGTTAGAAAATATGTTATCTTAGAAAACAAAAAAATGTTTCATACTGTAATTATTTTTAAGGCAACCCTTTATCTATACATTAATACGTGCAAGTAAATATTTAGTTCCCTTTTTAAGCAATATGCGAGCACGGAGGAGTATGAAAAATGGTACAGTTATAGTTCATATGGAGAAGAAGCTGAGAATGATAAAATTTATGTTTAATCTGTCTTAAAAACATATTAAATTAAATGAAATATAATATTTCTAACAAATGTTGAAATGTTGAATTGTGAAAAATTGCTTACCTTAGGCTCATTTAAATATTCATAAATTTTTAAATTGAATGAAAAAATAATATTTTCCAGAATTTTCACTCGAATTTCGAGTGCTGGGCTATACTTGTATTGTAGAAAAACATTGGTCAGCAGAAATATAATTAGATTATGGTTTTTTGGGGGGGGGGTTTATAAAAAACGTTCAAATTCAATTTTATTCTTATGAAATGTATCAATAATAGGGCAATTCCATAAATATGTCAACTTTGATGAAAAAACTTTTTTTTTCATTTATATGAAGTAAGCTTGAAAATATATTAAAATATGTTCCAAGTTACATAATGTAATTTCTTACAAGTATTCTAGATAAGAAAATAATTATAATAATTATTTGTTTACTCAATTTTCTTTTTATACATGTTTAAGAAACTTTAGTCATTCCGTCACAGTCATTCCGTCACGTGAAATGACAGTTAATAACTTCAACACTATTACAGGTAAGTTACTCTAAATAATAATTCTATATTGCTTATATATCATATGTAAAATATGCATTAGTTTAAAAACTGATTAGCTTCTTAAATCACAAAAGTTCCAAGGTTTTAATATCAGGACAGAGCCATGGTAGCAAAAATGTCACACAATGCGGAATTACTCAAAAATGAAAGAATATAGTGAAAAAATTCTTTCTGAGTTTTTTTTAAATCTCTTAATCATTAACAATCATTTTCAAACCGAAGAATGAATTTTCAATTGCAAATAGCTTTGTAGAATAGTCTTAACTACAATTCTACAACTCAAAATGTCATTCCGTCACATATGGAATTGCCCAATATTCAATTATCTAACAATTTTGTCGTCCTTCAGAATTTTTCAAACTATTTTTGTTTCTGAGTTGGCAGGCAACTGGAAATTGCTTATTTTAAAGAGCCACTAACGTTTTTCTTTCCACGTTAATTGCTTCATTAAAATATAAAGTTTGACCCTCATGTTTTGTACACATTTTTCAAACAGTGTTTCCATGGTAAAATTTTTAGAAATATTCACTAATTATTACAAAATGTTACAGTTTCATTCACGTTGTCCATGGCTTTTACATAGAGTTGCCTCGCCGTGTAGTCTATTTGTATATACATAGTTTGAAAGCTGATGAAGAGTTAGCAAATCAAATGATTATAAACTTTAAGGAAATGCATCATCTTTAAATATATTTTGTATGTCAACTATTCTGAAACTAACGAAATTCAAAAATTTTTCGAATATTACTAATGTCCTTGACAAAACGAAAACTTTAATTCCGCTAAAACCAGAACAAACGCTAATGTTTAAGAACAGTGAAATAAGACATCGCTCAAATCGGATAGAGATTAAAATATGTTAATTTCATATAAAACAAATAACAGTATTTATTTCGGCTGTGCCGAATCGTTGATGTCCTCCACCCATGTTTTAACACAATAGTGTAACCAATGTTATCAGCACTTAAAAACAAAAAAAGCTGGATTTCAAATTGTAACGGCTAGATGTTTTACAATGACGTTTAAAATTAATAGGATAATTACAAAAATTTAAGGCATTCCTGCCTTTTATTTGAAAGCAATTATTAATGCCATGAGCATAAATGTAAACACACAAATTACATTTCTATTTATTTGCTTATCTGTAATATTAATAGGCAAGGCGATTTCTTGTGACCGATGTAAGTTTCACAGTTTTATCCCGATTTAGACACAAAATTTATCATTTTAAACGTATTTATTTTTAGCTGTTACCCAGATTTACAGATTTTCATCGTCTGGAATATTTTTTTGGTGTTATGATCGTTTAAAGATGCTACTAACATATACATAAAATTATAATATGTCATTTGTGTGTTTATTAAATTTGTTAATGTGTTTGTGTTAATGTGTTAAGTTTGTTTTCTTAATATCTTAAGGGTCTTTATTAAATGAAAAATAAAATTTCCCAGAATATGCACTCGAATTTCGATTGCTGGAGTCTGCTAGTTATCGATGAACACACATTTTTTTCTGGTTATTGTTTTTCCACATGTACATACAAAAGAAAAAAGAAAATCAACAAGCAAACAAAAATGTGTACGCATAGCTGATATACATATATCTACATGCACTACTACTTACGTATAAATATTTTTCAACAATTGTCATTTTTTTCATGAAATTATATCGGAGTATCTCTACATTTTCAAACACCATTCCTCACCTATGTGTATTAGAGGCTCCAATTCCAACATCGAACTGCTGCAGATTATGAAGAACATTTTAAGCCAAAGTAGTGCTACCCACTCAACCTATTACGGACAGGAAAATGTTTTCAGCAGACAGACAGACGGACATCGTCAGATTGACTTGTCATTTTTTAAGTATCAATCAATTATGGGGTCTCCGGAATTTATTTCGATGAGTTACAAATGGATTGCTTAACTTATATATATACACTCCTTGTCACTTGAATAGGACACCCCCTAAGTGTGTTTGCGATCACCCACTGCTCCCAAACCAATGATAATAGACTTAATTTTTTTTTTTAATTAAAGATCATTTAATTGCTTTGTCTTAACCAGCAGGAATTCTTCATGGTAAAGCTTTAATCAGTAACAAAAAATTCTTAAACTCAATCCGTCAAATTCAGGGGCTCAAATTTTGCGTCACTTGAATAGAACAGTTAAACAAAAAAAACATTTCAGAGATCTCAGATTATTTTTAACATAAAAATGACTTAAATATAGGGTAATAGGTTTAATTAAGAAGAAAAAAAAAATTGTTTTAATAATGCGTCGAGCCACCTTGATGTTCCAAAACTTCAGTCATCCGTTTTGGAAGAGATTGATACAAGCTAGCCAAGTAATTTAATGAAATCGAGTCCCAAGCTAATTCGATTGCTGTAATTAGTTCGGGTACACTCGAATATTGCTTTCCTGTACCATATATTTCACGTGTCAGCCATCCCCAAACATTTTCGATTATATTTAAATCGGGTGAGTATGGCGGCCAGCTTAAGAGGTCCACATTTTGGCTCTGTATATAAGATTTTACGACCCGAGCTGTATGTATCGGCGCATTATCTTGTTGATATATCCATGGGAGAGGCCCGAAAAGGTTTTGAAAATATGGAAACGCCTCTTTTAATATTTCTTTGTAGCACAAAGCATTCATCGTTGATGACATAAATTTTAGTTTGCAGGTGCCATAGTAGGAAATGGCCCCCCACACCATAACACCTCCAGCTCGGCTATGCAGACGGTCCAAATGATGGGGTTCCTTGCAGAGATCATGGAAATAGTAACTATAAACATCTGGGCCTAAATTAAACTTTTTTTCATCTGAGAAGACCACTTTATGCCACTGAAAGGTCCAGGCCACATGTTTGCAACAAAAATTGTGGCGTTGCGCTTTTCTTGCCGGGTTAAGTGGAGGCTTCTTCTTGATTTTTAACCTCTTTAGGTGTTTAGCCTTCATAATAACGCGATGGACAGTGGATACACTAGCATTTACATCACATTTTGCACGAATTTTCGCCACAGAGTCGTGAGAATTTGACGCTTTTCTTAATATGAGGCGTCTTTCCGATTCGGTGAGTACACTGCACGTGCGGCCTTTCATATTTTTTCCATATTCAGACTCATTACTTAAGAATCCCGATATGACATGTCGGCTCCTGTTGATTTTTTTTGGCTATTTTTGCAATTGATAGGCCAGAGTCCTTGTATGCCTTTATTTTTCCTTTTTCCTCTTCAGATAAGGCTTTTCCTCGACCCATTTGAACTTTATATTAAAGACAATAGCCGAAAATCACAAAAAAATTCGATCAGCGAAAACCCCGTGAGCACGTGCCAAAGTATATGATCAAACAAAACGCATGTTCTATTCAAGTGACACAAAAATACTGACTCAATTTCAAGCGAATTCCAACATAAAACAAGAAAAAAAATATAACGGTTCTTTGCCACAACTTGCAGCTTGTTGCTGAGAGAGATAAATAATTGCACAAAGAGAACGTGCAAAAATTGAGTTATTTTATCATTTCGCTTTTGAGTTAGAGGCAATTGAAAAAAGAGTGTACTGGGTGTCCTATTCAAGTGACAAGGAGTGTATATATAACCTCTGCACAATGGTGTGGAGGGTATAAAAATTTAGCATCTTTCCATAAAAATTAAATTGTTTTATTAAATATCATTAATACACGAAATTGGCGGGACAAGTCTAACAAAACTTTTGATGCCCCTCCAAAAAAAAACCTTTCACATGATATGCAGTTGTATGTGATTTCTTTGGAAGAAATGTAAAAAATTTTGAAAAGTTAAAAAAAATAGGTTTATTAAAAAATACCCAGCTCAAGGGTTGTTATTGCTGGAGCCGAAATTTGTTTGGAAACATCATAAAATTAACCGAAGTTAAGTTTTAGAGGGGTCATTAAATTTTTTTTTTTTTTTTTGGTTGTATGAAATCGAACCATCTTAACATAAATAAACGGATGTATAGAAAGAATAGTAATTTCAGTCTGTCTGTCCTTATGATCAAACCTTCAAATCGTACTCTTTTTTTATTTCTTTAAGAAATATACATATTTTCAATGACCTTTTGGAGTTAGGTATTGAATCTTAATCTTTTAGGCTTCGAAAGTTTATGAGTTATGGGTTATGAGTGAAGGGTGCAAATAAATTATTTTATTCCAAAAATTTTTTTATCTCCAAAAACGTATTCACCTCATAAAATTAGTTTTTTACTTAAATATTAATTCCATCACAAAAATTAAATTTCATTTTTTTAAAACATTCTAAAAAAAATCGACATAGGTCCAGGTATTGGAAAGGCTAACTAAAAAATACTCTTGTTCTTTTTAAGTTTCAATTTTATGCTGAAAATTATAAGTTCAACATAAATTTTTGCAACCTAAAACTATTTATAATTCGATAATATTGTTAAAGGTTAACAAAATTTGGTTGACACAATTTTCTAATATCTTCCACTGACTTTGCATTGTCCATCTGTCTGTTTTATAATTTTAGACTTTTTCTCCTACTTGGCTTATCTTAGAAGATCTGCTAAATATATCTGAAAGGACCATGTAAACTATAAGTTAGCCTTTAAGCCAACAAAATGTTAGACAAATCCTATTTCAAGTTATCCAATATTTATTGAAACCCATTTCGATAACTTTTTAAGTCACTTAAAAATATTTTCCAATATGTTTTTAATAACCCTTAGGATGAAACTAATCCTTAAGAAAACATTAATTCGACATAACTAAGAGTTGAGTAGTACGTTTCTAATGAAATTTAACGCATACAAATTATACAGAAAATCGAATCATGTAAAAGCGCCGATAACGATAAATAAAACTAATTTCCATCTACACTTTTTATTCACAAAGTTATTAACAATGATAAAAACTATATGATAGTTATTTATACTACAAACATATCGACATACATGCATACATACAACATATTCTAACTAAGCCATACACAATTACCTCAAATACACTACAATTCAAATGATTTGGTATGGGTCATTTGCTATGGAGTGTTAAGAGCCAGATAAGCACTTGCAATACTTTTACGATGGAGCAAAAAAAAATATGTATATTGAAGACACGTTTTGTGATACACGAGGTGGTTGGTATGTTATGTCCATAATAATAATAATAATAATGAAACAGGCCTATAGCTTTGTAGCCAGCAACGTTCTCCATTTGTCTGTCTGTCTATCTGTATGAATATGAACATATAGAGTCATACATATGATCTTAAATGGTTGTACAATTGGAAGGTTAAGTGGTTATCAACAATAACAACGAGGATCAAAAATCACTTGTTATTTGTTTTTGTTTTAGTTTTGTTTTTTTCTTTCGATTTTATATTCAATATCAGGTTTATACAGGTTTTTATGTTTGACTTAAGAGAACTGAACTAAAAGGAAGGAAGACAATTTCCATAACCATATATTAAGTGTTAAAAACATGGCACTATGGGACAGAATTTGCAATAACAAAAATGTTGACTAACAAAGTTTGAAAATCTTGAGTTCGCTATGAAAGTTTTCTTTTTAAACATGGCCATATCCAAAAATGTATATATTTAAAAAAAATATAAATATTTCATAATTTTAAGAAATTAATTTGAAGAAAATTCCTAAAAATGTCTAAACAAATCTGAGTTTGACCAGTGTTCTGGCTCGAGTCCATAGTTATCTGTACTATGTAATGCAAATCTATGGAATTGTTTTTTTTTTTTGTTCTATTTGTTATTGTTGTGGTGGTATTTTTTCAATTGATGATGGCGCATCTTATAAAAAGACTTAAAACTACTTTAAAGATCATGTGTCTCCAACAATCAACATAAAAAAGGTTTTTCTTATTTTCTCCATTAAAATGCAATTTTATTTTATGCAAGTTACAATTAACCCTCGATAAACGTGATTAAAAGTTTTTATGTTACTAACAGTAGTTGCACAATTTTATGGAAAATTAAAATATTTTATTGAAAGTAATTTTCTTCTTCTTGGCAAAGTATGATTAATATAAAGTTTCATAAAATTAAAGAGTGAGATCGAAAAAATCAACACACGGTTTTCCACTTAATTTTTTCGCAGGCATTATTTATACCTTTTTTTATAAAGTTATCTCTATGAAATAGGTCCGTTCTTATAGTTATTTAAGGGTAACCCTGTTCACTTCATGTTATTTAAATTAAAATTGATGATGAAGTAGAAGTACGTGCTAGAATTATTAAATACTTTCAACAAAATCCAACTTGGTCGTACAAAAAGTTGGCCAAAGAATCAAAGGTCTGCCGTAAAACTGTTTCCAATGTTATTAGAATGTATCAGGCGACCATTGGTAGGAAACCTGGCTCGGAAAGAAAGAAAGGTCCAGACCAAGGAAATGGATAGCATATTGAAAAGAGCTCTCAAAACATCCCGTAGAAAATTAGACCGGTCATCGCCGACAATTTGATTCGAAAACTTAACCCCAACGCATCTTTGAAACACAGAAATTCTGTAAAAAATTGAGAGGCCAAAAACAGAGCACCGAAAATTAAATCATGTTCTACAAAAACTTACTCCGGCTGCTTAATGAACGACGAAACGTATTTGGTGGCCGATATATGGCAGCTTCTGGGTCAAAATTTTTGTGTTGTTAATTTTAAAAGAAATAATGAAGATAAGCTTAGGACACAAAAGCAGACGAATTTTTCAACGTGTTCCCGGTATATGTACGAATAGCAAGCAATATAAGAAGTAAGTCATTTGTTAAAACGGGCTTCATAAATGCCGAAATTTATATTAAAGAGAAGTTTGTAAAAAAAAACTGACAGCTACAATAAATTTCAATTAAATAGAAATAAATAAAAACTTTATATTCAAGTTTCTTTAAAGTATGTTACGATTTATTCCATCTCACTAACGTCTATCCATTAATTAATACTAGCAGATTCCAGCACCCGAAATTCGAGTGCAATTTATAGGCAGCTTTATTTTTCAACTTTGCCAATTCACAAACCAACACTTTTATGGTTTATTATTATAGTGAATGAAGATAACAAACTCATTAACAAACACATTTACAAATTTAATAAAACACATACATAGCATATGTATAATTTTATGTTTGTGTTAGTAGAAACTTTAAATGTAATTTACTCAAAATAAAGGAAAAAATTTTAAAATCTGTAAATCTGCAAAACGGCTTAAAAGAAATGCTTTTCAAATAATATACGTTTGGTCAAACTCGGGATAGAACGGTAGAACAAAACATCGGTCATAAGAAATCGCCTAGCCTATTAATATTATAGATAATAATTAGAAACGCATAAATTTAACATATACACAAGCGGTTTTGATTAAAAAAGTACATTTTCTTTAAAAAGCTAATTTTTTAATAAAGAGACAAAGAAGTACCTTTTGTTTAAAAGGTACCTTTTGTTTAAAAAGTACCTTTTGTTTAAAAATTACCTTTTGTTTAAAAAGTACCTTTTGTTTAAAAAGTACCTTTTGTTTAAAAAGTACCTTTTGCATAAGGAAAACCTTTTGTTTAACAAGTACCTTTTGTTAAAAAAGTGCCTTTTTTTTTAAAATACCTCTTCCTAAAAAAGTTCCTTTTCCTCAAAAAGTACCTTTACTTAAAAAACTACCAAGTACTTTTTCTTTTAAGAATACCTTTTCTAAAGAAGCTCCCTTTTTAAAAAAGTAACTTTTCTTAAAAAAGGATGCTATCTAAAAAAATAAATTTTCTATAAAGAGCACCTTTTCCTCAAAAAGCTCTTCAAAAAAGTATCTTTTCCTAAAAAAAAGTACCGTTTCTTAAATAAATACCTTTTCTTAAAAGGTGCTTTTTTAAAGTAAATTTTCTTCAAATAGTACCTTTTTTTTAAAAGAAAATTTTCTTTAAATTTTCATAAAAAGTATCCTTTCAAAAAGGATACTTTCAAAAGGATACCTTTTCTTAAAATTTCCCTTTCTTAAAAGATTTTCTTTTTTTTAAAGTAAGTTTCATTAAAATTTTAGTTTTCTACAAAAGGCACCTTTTCTTAAAGAGTACATTTTCTTAAAAATTCCCCATATCTTAAAAAAAGTGCCTCTCCGGTAAAAAGATCCTTTTTAAAAAAGCATATTTAAAAAAAAAATCATTTACTTAAAAAGGTACCTTTTCTTTAAAAGTATCTTCTCTTAAAAAATACCTTTTTTAAAAAATTATTTTCTTAAAAGGTGCCTTGTTTTAAAGTACATTTTCTTTATAAAGAATCCTTCACTAAGGATACCTTTATTTAAAAAAAAAAAAAATCTCTTCTCAGAAAAGCTCCCTTTGCTCAGAAAGAACCTTTACTTAAAAAACTACCAAAAAAAAGTAAAAACTATGCTATCTTAAATAAGTAAATTTTCCTTAAAGAGTACCTTTTCTAAAAAAAAGCTCCCTTTTTAAAAAAAAGTATATTTTGTTAAAAAACATCTCCTTTTCTTAAATAAATATCTTTTCTTAAAAGGTTTATTTTTTAAAGTACATTTTCTTCAAAAACTCCCTTTTCTTAAAAAGTAAATTTTCTTTAAAAAGTTTTCCTTCTTGAAAAGTACCTTTTCATAAAAAGTATCGTTTCTCAAAAAAATACATTTTCGCAAAACATTGCGCTTCTTAAAAAAGTACATTTTCTTAAAAGTAACCTTCCTTAAAAGAGTATTTTTTTAAAGTAACTTTCATAGAAATTTAAATTTTCTTCAAAAAGTACCTTTTCTTAAATAGTACTTTTTCTTAAAAATGCTTATAAGTACCGTTTCTTAAAAGAGTATCTTTCTTAAGTAACTTTCATAAAAATTTTAATTTTCATCAAAAGGTACCATTTCTTAAAGAGTACCTGTTCTTAAAAATGCCCCCTTTCTTAAAAAAAGTACCTTTGCGGTAATAAAAAATCCTTTTCTAAAAAAGTATATTTTCTTTTAAAATAACTTCCTTTACTTAAAAAGGTATATTTTCTTTAAAAGTATATTCTCCTAAAAAATACCTTTTTTTAAAAATTTTTTTCTTAAAAGGTGGCTTTTTTTAAAGTACCTTTTCTATATAAAGAATGCTTCACTAAAAAGTACCTTTTCTTAAAAAAGTACCTTTTCTTAAAAAAGTACCTTTTCTTAAAAACATATTGCTTCATATAAAAATACCCTTTCTTAAAAAGTACCTCTTTTCAAGTACATTTTCCTAAAAAAGTTCCCTTTCTTAAAAAGTACAATTTCTTAAAAAATTTATTTTCGCAAAAAAAAATGCGCATTTTAAAAAAGTTACTTTTCTTAAAAGTACCTATTCTTAGCAAGTACCTTTTCTAAAAAAAGTACCTACCTATTCTTAGAAAGTACCTTTTCTTAAAAAAGTACATTTTTAAAAAAGTAACTTGTCTTAAATATATTAATTTTCTTCAAAAAGTAGCTTTCCTTAAAAAAAAATTTTTTCTAAAAATAAGTGCGCTCCAGTATGCAAATTTTCTTAAAAATGTCCCCGCGCTCAAAAAAGTATCTTTTCGTAAAAATATCCGTTTTTTTAAAAAGGATTTTTTCTTTAAAAAAAAGTACCTTTGCTTCAAAAGATAGATTTTCTTTAAAAGTATCTTCTCTTAAAAAAGTACCTTTTCTTTACAAAGAACCATTCATTGAAAAGTACCTTTTCTTAAAAAAGTACCTTTTCTTATAAAAGTACCTTTTCTTAAAAAAGTACCTTTTCTTAAAAAAGTACCTTTTCTTAAAAAAGTACCTTTTCTTAAAAAAGTACCTTTTCTTAAAAAAGTACCTTTTCTTAAAAAAGGATCTTTTCTTAAAGAAGTACCTTTTCTTAAAATGTAAATATTTCTTGATAAATTACTTGTTCTTTAAAAAATATTTTTTCTTATGAATGTAAAATGTACCTTTTCTTAAAAAAGTACGATTTCTTAACAAAAATACGTTTTCGCAAAAAAATTATTTTTTTTTTTAAAGTACCTTTTCTTAAAAAGTATTTTTTTTTTTTTTTAAGTAAATTTTCTTAAAAAAGTAACTTGCCTTAAAAATTAAAATTTTCTTCAAAAAGTACATTTTCTCTAAAAATATTTCTTCTGAAAAAAAAGTATGCTTTCGTAAAAGATGACATTTTCTTTAAAAATTTCTTAAAAATTCTGCCTTTCTTAAAAAAGTGCCTTTTATTAAAAAATATGCTTTCTTAAAAAAGTGAATTTTCTTTAAAGAGTGCCTTTTCGTAAAAAAGCTCCCTTTTTAAAAAAGTATATTTTCTTAAAACAAGTAACTTTTGATAAAAAGGTACCTTTTCTTCAAATTATCTTATCTTAAAAAAATACTTTTTCTTAAAAGGTGCCTTTCTCCAAAGTACCTTTGCTTCATATTAAAAGGTATTTTTCTTTAAAAGTACCTTTTCTTAAAAAAGTAAATTTTCTCAAAAAAATATATTTTCTTATAAAAATACCTTTTCTTAAAAAGTACCTCCGTGTAATTACATTTGCTCAAAAAGTGCCTTTTCTTAAAAAAATTTTTTTTCTTAAAAAGGCACATTTTCTTTAAAAATATTCATATTTCTAAGGGCGGCCTGGGCGCTGAACAAATAACAGTCTTATTATGACTTGCGAGCGTATCACTGAGTAGTCCAGGGATAATCAAATTGATATTTGTAACTTTGAAAAATACTTATAGTGTCTATCTAAACATCAGCACAAATTCGTAATACCTAATTGCAAAATTCGTGGTACCTAAGATTGCAAAATTCGTTTCTCTAGGATTTTACATACATAAAATTTTTGACCAATATCTTTTGTATTCGAACTATAAATTGCTAATTTGAAGCAAGAACAATGTTATTTAAATATTTAAGTCACTGACAAATCTTGGTCAATATTCTTTAATGAATCGAAAGTTCAATATCAGCCATTATGATAAAAAGGACACTGTTTTTTTGATATTTCAGATACTGAAACATTATAGCGTAACTCAAGGATTACCTGTAAATAGATTTCAACGAGTGGTTAGTTATTTTTTTTTCTTCATTATTATCGTTATTATTTGTAATTTATTTAGATTTCTAAAGAAACTCCATAAAAATTGTTTCAATTTTTTATGCGATACAAACCTACAATATGTACGTACTCGTACATTGGTACCTATTGATCTTGTCCTTAGGTTCATGCTATTCATACGTATTTTCGATTATTTTAACAATTTTTCATTTTGATTCGTAACAAAAAAAAAAAGAAAAAACGTTTTTTTATTTTGTTTGCCGCCAAACACAAATCTAGTTTAGAATTGTCTACAAGATTGCCTGCCTATAGTATGTGTGAACATACGAATATCATCGTGATCAATAGACTGGACTCTTTTTGCAGAGATACTCTCGGGTAGTACTTGTTCGTTATATTTATGAAAGTGGATATAGTAACAAACGTACGTGTGTTGTAATGATTATTATTCGTACATCGTTATTTTTACATACAATTCTAGAAATGATCGATGGTGTATGAAATTTTATAGAATCGTTATGTAAATTAAGTTTATTTGTTATGGAATTACGATTTACGATTTACGTATTTATATAGATTTTTATTTGTGATTTGTTTTCTTCTGGCAAGTCTACCAAGTTGCTTTTCAAGTACGTATAAAGAGAGATAATTGGATAAGTCATAAATTATGACATAAATAAATGTTTGCTATAATAATGGCTGTAGATTGTTATAAAGCTGTTGTTGTTGTTGATGTTGTTGCTGTTGTTTTGGTAAAAGGCAAAGGAAGGTTATTTGAATAAAAAATATTGTGTTGATATATGATTAAGTAGTTATGAATTTGAATAGATTTGTGGATTTCTTTAACAAGCTACGGCTTTAATTTGATTGAATCTTAGATTTCTCTCAACAGTTTTTTTTTTTATAAAAATTTAAATTGTTAAAAATCATTGAACGTATAGAATTATTCCCCTGCGAATAATTTTCTCAAGTAAAATTAAATTTTTTTTCATTTTTATTATTTCTAGCGAAAAAATATTCTTTCTTGATTTTTGTTAATTTTTCTGTGAAAAAACTTTATGAGTTAAAAAGTATGGTGGAGTTATTTCTCGACGAAAAATGGAGTAAAACAATTCCTTTTGGGGTTCTTATTATTTTTTTCCCGAAAAAATTGTTTGAAAATATTTTTGTTATATTATTTTTAGAATTGGGAATAAAAAGAATTTTAGAAAATAAAATTGAGCCAAAAAACTTGTTACGTAAAAATAAATTTTGGATAAAAAATCTTTTGGAATTTTATTACTTCTCTGCGAATAAACTTTTAAAAAATAAAACAAATTATTTCGATTTTTATTGTTTCTCTACGAAAAAATTTTCTTTCTCGATTTTTATTATTTTTCTATAAACATATTTTTAGTAAAAATATTTTATTTTCATTTCTAGTGGTTTTATTCTCTGCGAATAAATTTTTAAGGAAAAAAAATTTTTTTTGGAAGAAAACATTTTTGAACAGGTTTTTTATTTGTTAAAAATTATTGAGCGAAAAGAATTATTTGTCGCGAAAAAATGTTTGCAATAAAAAAAAATTTTTTTTTGGGTTTTTATTATTTCTTTGCGTATAATTTTTTTTTATAATTTTTCTGCGAAAAATTTTTTGAAGTAAAAATATTTTTTTTGGTTTTCTTTGTCTGCGAAAAAAATTGTGGAATAAAAATGTTTTTTTTTTTTGGTTTTTATTCGCGAAAAAATTGTTGAAGGAAGAAAAAAATTTCTGTTTAAATTTTTATTATTTTTCTGCAAACATATCTTTGAAGTAAAAATATTTTTTTGAGGGTATTAATTATCTGCGAAAAAAATTTTGGAGTAAAAATATTTTATTTTTTGTTCTTCATTTCTCTGCGAAAAAATTTTTGAAGTAAAAAATTTTTTTCGGAAAAAAATATTTTTAAACAGTTTTTTTTTTCATTTATTAAAAATTATTGAGTGAAATGAATTAATTCTCTGCAAAAAAATATTTGGTATAAAAATTTTTTGGGTTTTTATTACTTCAGTGCGAACAAATTTTCTTTTTTGATTTTTATTATTTCCTTGCGACAAAATTTATTAAGTAAAAATATTTTTTTTGGTGGTTATCCTCTGCGGAAAAATTTTTGGACTAAAAATATTTTCTTTTGCGGTTTTATTTCACTGCAAAAAAAATGTTGGAGTAAAGAAAATATTTGGATTTTTATTATTTCTCTGTAAATAAATTTTTGGAATAAAAGAAATTTTTAATTTTTAAAATTCATTGGAAAAAAAATTTTTATTATTTGTCTGCTAATAAATTTTTTAGAGAAAAACTATTTCAAGATTTTTGTTATTTCTCAGCGAAAAAATATTTTTTTTTGATATTTAATTTTTCTGCGAAAAAATTTTTGGAGTAAAAATATTTTTTATCTAAAAAAAATTTTTCGAAGAAAATATTTTTGAACAGGTTTTTCTATTTGTTAAAAATTATTGGACGAAGAGAATAATTTCGATGAAAAAAGATTTTTGAAGCAAAAAAATATTTGGAGTTTAATTATTTCTCTGCAGAATAATTTTCTTTTTCGATTTTTATTTTTCTGCGAAATAATATTTGTAGAAAAATAAATTTTTTTTGCGAAAATATTTGGAGAAAATATTTGCGAAAATATTTGCAGTTTTTTGATTTGTTATAAAATATTGAGCGAAATGAATTAATTCTCTGCGAAAAAATATTTGGTTTAAAAATCTTTTGGATTTTTATTACTCAGTGCGAATAACTTTTCTTTTTTGATTTTTATTTTTTCTCGGGGAAATTATTAATAAAGAAAAATAATTTTTTTTTGTGGTTTTATCCATCTGCGGAAAAATGTTTGGACTTAAAACATTTCCTTTTGCGGTTTTATTTCACTGCAAAAAAAATGTTGGAGTAAAGAAAATATTTGGATTTTTATTATTTCTCTGTGAATAAATTTTTGGAATAAAAGAAATTTTTAATTTTTAAAATTCATTGGAAAAAAAAATTTTTATTATTTGTCTGCTAATAAATTTTTTAGGGAAAAACTATTTTAAGATTTTTGTTAATTATCTGCGAAAAAATATTCTTTTTTGATATTTAATTTTTCTGCAAAAAAATTTATGGAGTAAAAATATTTTTTATTTACTAAAAAAAAATTTTTCGACGAAAATATTTCTGAACAGGTTTTTCTATTTGTTAAGAATTATTGGGCGAAGAGAATTATTTCGATGAAAAAAGATTTTTGGACCAAAAAAATATATGGAGTTTAATTGCTTCTCTAAAGAATAATTTTGTTTTTTATTTTTATTTTTCTGCGAAACAATTTTTAGAGAGAAATGTTTTTTTTTGTGCAAAAATATGTGGAGAAAAAGAAATTTTTTTTTAGACTTTTATTTCTGTGCGAAAAAATTTTTAAGCAACAGTTTTTGTATGTTCCAAATTTTTTTAGTAAAAATTTTTTTAAAGAAAAAATTAAGTAGCAAAATTATTTTAAAGTAACAAAATTTTTCTAAGAAAAAAAAACTAGCAAAAAAATTAGCAAAAATCGTTTTTTCTTAACTTTTAGCGCAAAAAAAAATTTTTTTGAGAAAATAATTTTGCAAAAAGTTTTAGATCAAAACAAATTAAGGCAAAGAAAATTGTTTGGAAAAATCAAATTTTGAGTAAAATTTTAGACTAAAAAAAATTTCTTTTATATAAAATAAATGTAAGTAAAAATTTTTTAGTGAAAAATTTTTTTAAGTAAAAAATGTTTCATAAGTAAAAATAACTTTTTGATTTTCAACTAAAAAAAAATTTTAAAGAACAAAAATTTTTTTAGAAAAAAAATTAATTAAGTTTTTTTAAGTAAGTTGAAAACTTATTTTAAGTGACAAAACTTTAATTGTAAGCAAAAAAATTAATTTTTAATTAAACGAATTTTTAAGTAAAAAAAAATATTTTTTAAGTAAAAAAATTATTTTTTTAGTAAAAAAAATTTTTAAGAAAAAATATATTAAGTAAAAAATATAATTTTAATTTTTAAGTACAAAAAAAGTTATTTTTAAGTAAAAAAAAAAATAATTTTTAAGCAAAATTTTTTGGTAAAAAAAATTAATTTTTAAGTAAAAAATTTTTTTTTTGCAAGTACAAGTGTATGTGAAGGTTCATGGTTCAAAACCTCACGGCCGCCCTAAGTAGAAAAAATTTTCATATAGAAACAATCTATTCAATTAAAAAAAACATAACAATTATCACAATGTTCAATAAATCGCTGATGAAGGCTGAAATGCCAGAAACCGGTCCGATTAAGAATACAGTGCAGTTATGAATTTTTGAAATATATGCTTTCTTCTTCTTTACCACGCACCATTTAAACAAAATTATAATTTGCAGTAATTGCAATATGTCTGAAAAATGACTAAATCTAACGAACAAAAAATTTCTTCGCTTCAAAAGCGTCATCTCAAATATATGTAAAAGTGCATATGTAGGTATGTACAAAACCGTACATCACATAGGACAACTCTTACGAAAACTGAGAATATGGAAATTAGAAGCATAAATGCAAAAATATTCAAAATTCAAAAATAACGATTGTTTGTTTGGACAGAGTTGTATCTTCTGAAATTAATACAAAGTAAAGCTGTATGGTACGAAAACTGAATCTAACCACACTGCTCGTAGGCCTGACTTTAGGTGAGTGTGTTAAAGCGCTGACCAAAAAGTGCAAGTACGAATGTATGTGAAGGTCCATGGTTCAAAACCTCACGGCCGCCCTAAGTAGAAAAAATTTTCATATAGAAACAATCTATTCAATTAAAAACATAACAATTATCACAATGTTCAATAAATCGCTGATGAAGGCTGAAATGCCAGAAACCGGTCCGATTAAGAATACAGTGCAGTTATGAATTTTTGAAATATATGCTTTCTTCTTCTTTACCACGCACCATTTAAATAAAAATTAATTTTTAAGTAAAAAAGTATTTTCAAGCACAAAAACTTTTTAAGAAGTTATTTTTTTTTTTCATATTTTCAGTAAAAAAAATTATTAAGTAACAAAAATTTTTTTAAGTAAAAAATTAATTTTTAAGTAAAAAAATTAATTAATTAATTAATAAATTTTAAGTAAAAAACTTAATTTTTAAGTAAAAATTTTTAGTAAAAAAAATAATTTGTAAGTAAAAAAATTAATTTTTAATTTTTAAGTAAAAAAAAAATATTTTTAAATAAAAATTTTTAATTTTTTAGTAAAAAAATTTTTTAATTTTTAATTTTTTAGGAAAAAAATTAATTTTTAAATAAAAGTAAGAAAATTTATTTTTTAAGTAAAAAAAATTAATTTTTAAACATCAAAATTTCTTTAAGTAAATAAAAATATTTATTTTTAAGTATAAAAATATTTTTATATACAAAAATTTTTTAAGAAAAATTATGTTTTTCTTCATATTTTTAAGTAAAGAACAAATTTTTTGTGAAAAAAATTTTTTGCAAAAAAAATTTTAGAACAAAAAAATTAAGGCAAAACTATTTCGAGTAAAATTTTAGACCAAAAAAATCCCTTTGTTAAACATTTATTGAGGGAATACATTTTTGCAGTAAAAAAATATATTAGGAAGAACAAATAGTAACAAAAAACTAAGAAGTAAAAAATTAATGCAATAACAAAATAATAAGGGTTTTCACTCTTGGTGTTATATTTACAACCCTGTTATATTTACAACGATTTTATACTACAAAGCGAGAACATCTTTTCCGTGTATATTGTATTGTGTATTGTAAATTAATGAATCAGCTGATTTTTATATTGTTTTCCAACAATTTGAAAACTTAAAATATAAAAAAGCATTTGAAGTTTAGAAAAGTCGAAAATGCAATCGGTCCATCTTTATTATTAATTTATTTATTATTTTGATCCATTTTTTGTATTATTTATTTTAATAGTGACCACAAAATGAAAAATAAAATTAAACAATTGTTTTCGCAGCTCAACGATCAGCTGTTTTAGTCTTGTAAATGTTTAGTCTTGTTAATGTACTATACCTTTTACCCTTGTATTTTAACCACAGCTTATTAAATTTTCATTTCATACATTTTGTTGTTGCGGTGTTTTAAATAATAGTTTTTACTATATCTACAACATTTACAAGAGTTACAAGGGTACTTTACTACCAAGAGTGAAAACCATTAAACTTTCGAGTGTAAAAATTTTAGAGTAAAAAAATCTAGGGACATATTGCCGCCTACGCGAACTGGTGAAATTCATGTTAGACATGCAAAATTTTTGTTTTTAGTATACGATAGTGTAGAAATTATGGTAAGTTACTAGAAAACGTTTCAAATTTTACTTTAAGCACTGAAAAAAGTTTAATAAATTTAGTGTTTACGAAAATATATTTTTCAAAATTTGATAAGAGACCTAAAAGTGGAAAAATTTTTAACGATTCCGATATTTACCCATCACTCAAAAGTTACGAATTATCGTTACCAATTATATCTAAAAAAAAAATAGAATATTATCACGAATGCCATGCTCAATTACCGCATGCGAAATTTATGTTTGTGGTATTCGATAGAGTAGTGTTATTTCCGATTATAATTAAGGCTTCCAGCAAAACAAAATTTATTGTTGATTAGCTGCACGAAACAAACAAAAGAAATTCATTTAAATTGATTTTCATTTAATATCATATCATGTTTCTATAAATGTTTAATTTCCATAACATAACATCCATCATTTTATTATTTCTAGATCAAACACCTTTAGAATATTTAAATTATTTTAATAAACAATCAGTATAAAACAATAAGATTTAAAAAAAAGAATGTAACCCACTTTCCAATTGGCAATAAAAAAAACAAAAAACAAAAACTTTAGAATATGAAAGAAACATACAAAGTGTAAAACTAGACTAATATTTGACACAATTTGACGGAATTTTTGTTTTTTTTTTTAGAAAAACGTAATAAAAACGTGAGTACGTTTTTAAATTCATTAACAAACATATTTAAAAATGCATATTTTCGAGATGTTTAATTAAATAAAATACTTTTGAGTTGTAAGTTTATTATTAAATTTTATTGAGTTAATATGAATTCTTAATGAATGAAAACGAGATGAGGTTAAGAAGAACTGAGTTGAGAAATATAAAAAATACATAAAACAGGTATGTGGTCGTAATTGAAATGACCACCCGTTCGTTTAACAGTTAAAAAAAAAACTTCACAAAAAAAAAACAAGTTACAATAATTACATATTTAGCACAGAGAAGATGGACCACATACAATCAGTGCTGTAAAAGAGGCAAGTCTTAAATTATTATTTATTTAAAAGTATGCTAAAAAATGCATGTCGTGTGAAGGCGCCTTAAGCAGCTACAAAGCTGTTTGCAACAAATAAGTCCATAAACAAAAGATCAAATTGATCACAAATGAGTCTACCTCAAGTGTTCGAATATTTTTTTATACAATTAAAAATCTTTATATTCTTCCAAATTAATTGCATCGCCTACAAAGTAATTCAACTTCGACACAATACACTTTTAACAACGTTTTTTCTCATCCTCCAAACAGTTGTTAAAATCGATTTCCAGAATGGCCTCCAAATCGCGCAGCTATTCGGCTTTGATTTCCTCGATCGATTAAAACAGTGTCCCTACAGAGGCCTTTTCAGATCATTGAATAGTCAAAAGTAACAAAGTGAAAAATCAGGTGACTGCGTTGATTGGAGAACGTCATGCTATGAATTTGATGCGAAGTGGCCTCAAAGAGCCAATGCAGTGAGAGTTATCTGGCTCTCCATAAATCTTAGCCTTTTCTTGCAAATGACACTCAAATAATATTTCTTGTTTATAGTTTGACTTGGCGAAAGGAATTCATAATGCTCAACACCACCATAATCGAAGAACACTGTTGACATTGCCTGGATTTTTGGATAACTTTGGAATGAGCTTTTCGTCCTTGTTTCAACTTTTGCATGATAATCGCTTGATTTGTCACTTATTTCAAGGAAGTAGACATAGATCGAAGTTTGATCACCAGGAATCTCTTCATTCTGATGGTCAGATAGCATTATTTCAGAGATATTAATGCGAAGCTCTTTTTCGACAAAGTTTATTGTTTTTTGAACCAATCGAAATTTGGAGCATTCGTGGCCCAAAATATCTTCTATAACAGTATTGACTGTTTTAAATTTTAACAGTATCAGCGAGATCTCTAATCATCAATCGACGACTTTTCAATGCCAAATCCCTTGTTTCATTGGCGTGTTGTTCAGCAGTTGTTATTTTGTTCGTCTGAGGCGCTCTTTATCTAAAACGGTTACGCTGCCTTTTTGAAATTGCTCGTACCGCTTGCAAACTTTTTCTTCGACATAGCCTATTAAAATCGCAAAATTCACTTTTAGCTATTTACAAAATCTAGCGTCACTGGAAAAAAATATTTGCCGAAAGACATAAATTCGCGATATTTAAATTGAATGGTCACGTTTTTTTTTGGCACCGTATTTTTATTTCATTTTATCCCCCTATCACACATCACACTGCAAGTTCAATTCACTCACATTTTTTTACTAATACACACATTTTTCGTAGTGTTCACACTGATGTAAACAAATTTTTCTTGCGAGTACTCGCTGGCACAAAATATGACTAATGTTACCCTGTTATAAATTTAATGCAAATTTACTGGATTGTGCAAAATTGTAATTAGAGTTTTAACTCGTTAAATGTATTATGATTTATTTCTTAAAATGCGCATATAAAAACGCAAGTTTGTTAATTATAGTGCATAAATATTATTAACTATTATTAAAATAATACTAATAATAATACATGTAAACATTTTCGCTCAAACATGTGCCTATATAATAAACTCGGTAACTATATTTAAAAAAAAGAGAGAGAAGTAAATTTTCTCAAGTTTTCGCTTTGACAACATTTTAAAAATAAGATTGCAGACAGATGTGTGAACACAAATGTTAATGGCGATGGATTGGACTAATTCGAACAATTTTTCGTTGATAATACGTACACAACGATTTCACAGTTGCAGTGAGATGTGAGATAGTAGGGTTAAAGATAATTCGAAATTGGAACAATCAAACAGGTTTAAACTGATGTATATTTCATCATCAAAACAATTTAGTAAATTTTTATAAAAAATAATCACTGAATCAAAAAATTAAGAAAAAAAAAACTAACCCATAAAAACTAAGTTATTATACTCCCTTTCATTCAGTACGACCATTCACATTAATTATTGAATTACTCCCCCGTGATTCGCTCACGCCCATTTTCGATACGATTATTCACATTAACATTATAATTTTCAAAACTCTCCCTGTTATAGAACTTGAGATATTTGATAGTGATTAATTATTTTGTAAGGAAGGTGCCAGTCACCCTGATCCGATCCGAGCGAAAATTGGCTACATCATTTTTATTACTGCCGCGAGTTTGCCTGCAAAGTTTCAGCTCGATTGGATCACCGAAAAAGGGTTAAAATCGATCCAAAGTTTTTTCGGCAGACAAACAGAAACTATGAGTTAATGAGATAAAATAAATGGAGTAAAAAATATATATTTCAGTAAGGATGAAAACTTCTGATTTTTAACGCTGTGTTAAACTTATATTTGCATAACGCGTCGAAAAATGTAATCCTCACAACAACTCGAGTCGATATAAATATGTCCGTCTGTCCGTCTGTTCTGTGAAATCACGCCCATTTACAAAATAAATGATTTTCATGAGTAAGATTAGGATAATGGTGTTTGTCATTATTTCCAGCAGGTTGGTATTGAATTTGAATGAAGCCTCTAGGCCTAGTAGACAAGGAACGATGTATGAAAGGTAAAGAAAATTTATATAAAAAAACTAAAAATAGTGAAAACAGAACATATGCATAATACAGATATATCAGCGATGCATTCACACATGTGTGTTTGCTTGTTGTTTTCGTTTTTTTTTTTTGTACTTGTGAACGAATGGTTGATGAGAGTAAGACAATAACCAAAATGGTTATACTCTTAATCTCTTTCAACAAACAAAAATGTAATTGTATGTATAAAAATTTATGTTGATTGCATTTAATAATTGTTTTCAATTTAAAAAAAGCACGAATATACAAAAAAAAATTTTGTTAAATATCTCATTAATTATAATGGCTAGATTTTTGATGTAAACATCTATGAGCTCACAATTTCACAATACAATCACAAAAATAGCGTAAGGGAAAATCGGTGTGAGGTAAGTGTATTGGTGTATTTAGTAAGCAGAACCGCCGAGTCGCTGTCTCTTAGCAAAATAAAAAATCTTTTTCGTTAATTTTAAATATTCAAGTGTATACTTGCTATTGACCGCTAGGTGTGCTGTGAGTTTAACATGTTCACAAACTTACAAAGTTGTTTTTTTTTTTAATAGTCAAGTATATATTTGCTATTGACAAAACTAGTTTAAGAACATTTAAATTTTTATTAACAAACCAAAAGCTTAACTTAACGCTCAAAGGGGTAAAAATCTATTTCACAATACAATCAGGAAAACAGAGTAAGAAAAAAACGGTGTGAGGTGTGAGAGTATTGGTGCAACGATTATGATATTTTCTTCATATCTGACTTGTGTTTCACTCTCTTATCTACACTTAAAACATGCAAAAACTTCTTTATTTCATATTTTCTTTAAAATTTTATTAAAAGCGCTTAAATTTCTTGAAGAAAGAAGAAAAATAAACCTTTCTCGTCAACTTTTCCTCTTGCCACATATTTTTATACCCTATACCACTATGTGGTTTGGGTATAATGACTTTGTGCTGCTGTTTGTAACAACCAAAACTATTTGACCTAGACCCATCTTTAATTATACCGATCGAATCAGAATCACTTTCTGAGTTGATTTAACAATGTCCGTCCGACCGTCTGTCCGTCCGACCGTCTGTGTGTCCATGTAAACCTTGTAATCAAACTGCAGGTCGCAAATATGAATATATTTTGATGAAATTTGGTATATAAGCTTTTGTCGGCCATGGGATGAACTCTATTGAAATTGGTGAGAATCGGTCCATGTTCAGACCTAGCCCCCATACAAATTACCCATATGAAATCGACTTAATTTGCCATAAGATCCAAATTGTCATATAGATCTTACTCAAATTGGGTTTGTATGCGTTCATTACATCCACTAATGAGTAGTCCAAAAATGATCCCTTTGACCCCATATAGAGCTGCTTCCCGATCTTCACTTAAATCTATTAAAAAACAAAAATATTGCACTGATTCTTCTCAAATTTTGTTTGTACATATTTTTGCAAAATACAAGAGATTTTACCAAACATGATCAGGATCCATCCATTTTTGGACCTAGTCCCTTTATAGATATAGCATCCGATATGAACTTTTTCATATCTGCAGCCAAAAAAATTAATAAAAATCCCACTCAAATTTGGTTTTTGCTTATTTTCAATGTCCAGTTAGTTGGGCCTAAGAGATAGGGTTTCTAATCGCATGGTATAGGGTATCGTATAGTCGGTCTAGACCGACTATAATTTTCTTACTTGTTTACTTTTCTATTTGCCTACTTCCATAAATTTATTGTCCTCTTCATTTTACTTGATATTTAACACAAACAGAGTTGAAATTCCATTATCTATTGTGAATAGCTGCCTGATACATTAAAAAGCTAAATACTAGGAAAACTTTGAATAAGTCAAAAATAAACTTAGGTGTTTTTTTAATTACTACACCTTTTCTAATTGTATTTCAGAAAACATTAACTAAATTTCAGAAAGTATCAATTGTGTTCCAGAAAAAATCAACAGAAAGTATCATTTGAATTTCAGAAAACATCAAATGATTTTCAGATATAATCAATTGTATTTCAGAAAGCATCAATTGATTTTCAGAAAGTATCATTTGTATCTCAGAAAATATCAACTGAATTTCAGAAAATATGAATTAAGTTTCAGCAATTATCAAAAGTATAGTGTTTTCTGAAATACAATTGGAAAAGGTGTAGATGTTTACACATCTCTCCTGTGATCGGACTCACATTGATTTATTTGTCTCTTTTGGTGTGTTAGTGTGTTTATAACATTGTGTTTAGAACACAGGTGAAACATACTCAAAAATTCGTAACAGCCCAATTTAACACTCTTACTTATTTTCTTTCATTTCTGGAATTAGTTTGAAAAGACTTGCTTCAGTTCGATGAGAGGTTGTCACAAATTTCCACTTTAAGATCCTTACTAGGGATTAGACTTTATTTTTGGCGCTAAAATGAATTTTGGGATTAAAATCAAACAAAATACTTCATTTTAAAACACTTTTCTAAAACAAATTTATTTTCATAATTAAATTCTTTTAAGTCGCTGTTTATTGTTAAACAAAACTTATGTGGATAGTGAGAGATGATGACCATAAAGATGTTATAATTCTAGCTAAATGTTAGTGAGTGTGTTGTTTCAGTAATCACACATGCAAAAAAAAACATTGTAGGGGCTTACACTTTTTTTAAAAAAATGGGCAAAAAACCGAACTAGTTTTATTTTTATAAACCACATTTATTGTTGTTTTTTTTTTTTTGTTTTATTAATGTATATATCATATAATTATAGATTTTTTTTTTTGTTGTACAACCATTGTTATTTTTCTTAGAAGAACTGCGAAAAAAAAACTTGTTCTACTTGTTTTGCAAAATGCTTGTAATACATTTCATTTTATTTTATTTTATTCTATTTTATTTTATTTATTATAATAAAACTGAATTAACTTAGTTTTTTTTTTGCAAAACTTTACATAAGTATTCAAAATAATATTTACATTGTAGTGTTGTGTAATGTTTTATTCATTAAACAAGTTCATAATAATTATTTTATAGAAAAATAAAAATAATTAACATATTGCCTACAGATGTAGTAGAAGTAGTCGTATGACACATTTAAACTATTGTTGTGTAGGGTACATGACTTGAGAGTCATTAGAAAATGTACTAGAGACCAGGCCATGGTTTATCAAAGTGTTGGCGTTTGATTGCCCTAGCAAAACGCCTTAAAGAAATTAAAGAAAAATTTAACAACAAATTACCTACACACCCCATAGTTGAACACCAACTACACATGCTAGAAAAAGTATTGAAACACGTAAAATCAAAACTGTCATACTACGAAAAGCAAACTATCAAAAAATTAACTTAGCTGAATTTTTTTTTTAAACAAATTTTATACAAGTAAAAACGTTAAAAAAATCATAAGAAAAAGTATTCCTTTCTACTTAGTCCCGGTTCACACACGATAATTTTTGTTGCTCAACTTCTTTGCAATCCTCTTTTAAAAAGTTGCCTTAATGTCCACACAGAGAAATTTGTTTCAAGGTATTTTCGTTTTTTTTTTGCTTCCAAATTCTTTCTTTTTTGAATTAAAGGGAATGAAGCCGCAGACATACCAGCAAAAGGGACAAATATACTCCAACATTCACCTTTACCCCACTCACAAAAAGTTTCATAACAAGAACTTCCATTGAAAACCTAAATTACTCCATTCGAAAGTTATAACCATCTTTACAAAGGAATCAACCCTGACAAAATACAACTTCAGCTTCCATCCTCCACTAACTGCTCTAAATATAAATGTTATATTATCAGAGGATCCACAACCTGTGTGTCTCTTCTGCAATAACTCAACACTACGCCTACGGATATGTAACTCAGACAACATTATAAATTTACTGAAAAATCCAACTGAGGATAATGTTAATTTAACCTCAAACAAATGAAATCTATAATATTAATAGGCTAGGCGATTTCTTGTGACCGATGTTTTGTTCTACCGTTTTATCCCGATTTTGACCAAACGAATATTATTTGAAAGGTATTTCTTTTTAGCCGTTTTGCAGATTTACAGATTTTTAATTTTTTTTCCTTTATTTTGAGTAAATTGCATTTAAAGTTGCTACTAACACACATAAAATTATACATATGCTATGTGTGTTTTATTAAATTTGTTAATGTGTTTGTTAATGAGTTTGTTATCTTCATTCACAATAATAATAAAACATAAAAGAGTTGATTGGAAAATAAAGCTGTCTAGAAATTGCACTCGAATTTCGAGCGCTGTCATCTGCTATTTAAATAATTCTTTTTGTAGAGTAGGCTTAATTAACTAACTTTAATTCCTATATCTTCTTTATATAAATTCAAGCCGATAGCCTTAGTTGCTAGTACTTTAACTTTAAGATTTATTATAATTTGAATTGTAATAAATATCAAATAAATAAGTATATAATACTTTTTTGAGAGTTCATTAAATTAATTTATTATAAATTTATTACTGGTTCAAAGTGAAAAATCTCTTTGTGTGAAAAAGTCAAAGAAAAAATTAAAAAAATATTAAAATAATAATAATAATTTTTCACAGCGAAACAAAGAATGAAAAGAAATATCAAATAATAACTTGCAGCTAACTTCGCGTTTATAATTCTGTGGTCACAAGCATTAACCGCCTAAGTCGAAAATCATGCTTTTGAGAATAATAACTGTTTATATAAATGTAATGGGGCTTCATTACGACCTAGGTCAGTATGTTTTCATTAATAACTTTTTACTAAACAGTGCTAGAGAAATGGGGATTTCACGTAAATATAAAACGTTTTTAGTAGAATAAGATAGCATACATAACTCAAATCGTTCTTAAGTCGACTTAGGCGGTTATCGCTTGTGACCACAGAATTATGATTGACACAACGAAACGAGTTTCCGAGTACAAGTAACTCCGTACCATATACCATACTTATTTCCCGTCTCTCCAACAAACTCAAAAATTGTGCAACAAAAGTTGCCTCGTGTGAACCGGGACTTATTCGAAATTACGCTTCTTATAATTTTCTTTGATATTGTTTTCAGGCGACGGATTCTGCGCTCCAGTAATTCCCACAAATGATCTGCAGGCTTAAGACCGGCTGATTGGGATGGTGATTTTAATCGATTTTAGTGTTGTAGAGCAACCCCAGCTTGACAATGTTTGACATATGTTTTGGATCATCATTCTATTGGAATCAAAAATCTACTCAAAGATTAATATGCGCTTTATTGCCTATATTGCTTTAAAACGTTATGATCCATTATGGACTCAATAAATACAAGTTTACCAAACCATACAACCGCAAACCATAATGCCACCTTAACCATGTTTAAGCGTTGCCAAAAGATTTTCTTTATTTAATACAGTTCCACTGTTTCGAAAATAGTCTTTTTCCCTTAATGCCGAAAATGAAAAAGTCGTTTTCATCTAAAAATAAAATACATTCCCAAAATTCTGCAAAGTCCAAGCGACTTATTCTGTTGATATCAAAAATGCTACACGACCAAGACCCATCTTTTACCATACCCATCAATTTTTGTCTAAGTCGATTTAGCGATGTCCGTCCTTCCATCTGTCTTTAATCAAATTACAGGTCGCTAATATAAATACATTTAAATGAAATTTTGTATCTAAGTTTTTATCGACCATAGCCCGGACGTTACTGGTGAAATTCGTTGCATGTTCACACCTAGTCCCCGTAGAAATGACCCCTATGAAATCGACTTAAATTAACATAAGATCCAAATTATCATAAACATAGATGTCAGTCAAATTTGGTGTATGTGTAATATCAATTAATCATTAGTGCAAAAATAAACTCTATAGGAAAATTCATAGACCCCAAATAGAGCTGTTCCCCGATCTTCACTTAAATCTGTAAAAAAAAGTCTGGCACAGGTTTTTCCCAAATTTGGTTTGCATATGAACTTCCAAGAAAAAAGTAACCTTCCAAATATGGTCGGGGTCGATCCATTTTTCGACATAGTCCCCATATATATATAGCATCCGATATGAACTTTTTCATATCCGAAGGCAAAAAAAATTAATAACAATGCCACTCAAATCTGATTTATGCTTTTTATTCCCTGTACCCTACACCATCTTTTATTATACCGGTCAACTCAAAATCATTTGAATATATTTTGATGCTATCGGGCATAAGATGAATGCTATTGAAATTGGTGAAAATCGGTGCATCTTCAGACCTAGTCCCCATACAAATGACCACTATGAGATCGACTTAAATCACCATAATATCCAAAATATCATATAGATCTCCGTCAAATTAGGTTTGTGTATGTTTTTTACATCCGTTTATCAGTATTTCAAAAAGGAACTCTATAGGACAATTCTTAGGCATAGCCCCCATATGAAGCTAATTCCCGATCTGCCCTTAAATCTATCAAAAAACAAAAATTTTGCGCAGATATACCTCAAATTTGGTTTGTTTGGCTTTTGCAAAAAATTTGTGACCTTACCAAATATGGTCAGGATCGGTCCATTTTTCGACCTAGTCTCCATATAAATATAGCATCCGATATTGACTTTTTAATATCTGAAGGCAAAAAAGTTAACAATGGTTTGCTTTATGCTCATTTGGTTTATGCTCATTTTCTTATCTAATTAGATGTAAGAGAGAAGGTCTCTAAACGCATGGTATAGGGTAACGTATGGTCGGTCTAGACCGACTATTATTTTTTATTTGTTTTCTATTGAGATCGGAAATGAATTGCATTTGTAGATTTTTTTTTAATATTTTGCAACCAATATTTTAGAACTAACTTGGAAAGCAGTAATTCTGGGATTCTGTTCTACTGACGTCAAAATAGTTCGCTTTTTGTACTCAGAGGCAACCAGTTCGAGGTTCTGAAGAAATTGAGTTCTTGGGATTGCAGTTTTGAATGACGTATTACACTGAGGAGTGGCTTCTGCCTAAGATACGAGCTATTTAAAGAAGAGACTTACAATCATTCCTAAGCTTTAGGATATTTTTGCTCTCATGAGTCCCGATTTTTTTGGCTTTGGAACTGATCTCAATATATACTTTCCTAAAGAAATATAAGTCAAATCAACTTTATTCAAAGAAGTTTGTCTTTTACTAAAATAAAATCGATGTAACAAATTTGTACAACGTTGCACAAATCATGGGATTCCCCTAATTATCAATATACGAATACTTTTTCTGGCACTAATAGTTGCCATAGTGGAAATAAAAACGTGCCGTAAGTTTTTTTAAATACAAGTAAATTTCCCAATGTGTCAATGGTAAAAAGTTCGTAATTGAAAATGTTTTATTAACATCTATAATATTAATAGGCTAGGCGATTTCTTGTTACAGATGTTTTGTTCTACCGTTTTATCCCGATTTTGACCAAATGTATATTATTTGAAAGGTATTTATTTTTGGCTGTTCACCAGATTAACAGATTAACAGATTTTTTTTTTTTTTTTTTTTTTTTTTTTGAGTAAATTGTATTTAAAGTTGCTACTAACACATACATAAAATTAGACATATGCTCTGTGTGTGTTTATTAAATTTCTTAATGTGTTTGTTAATGAGTTTGTTTTCTTCATTCACAATAATAATAAACCAAACTAGTGTTGGTTTGTGAATTGGCTAAGTTGGAAAATAAAATTGCCTAGAAATTGCACTCGGATTTCGAACGCTGGAATCTGCTAGTTTTTATTAATATTTAATATTTTCATCTTCAAATATACGAATACTTTTCTAGCCAGTGTCCATATATTTTCAACTATTTTATTGATTCTTGATTCTTCAAAAACGCCAAGTTGCTTCTAAAAAGATTTAAAGATTTAAAATCATTGTCTTCGAAATCCATCTGTTTTAAAATTTCATAAAATTTTAAAATCGTCTTTTTTACATCCGAGCAAATTAATATCTAATCTCTGTTCCTCAATCGTAAACAATTTTGTTGTTTTTATGAAACTGTTGCGATTAACAACTTACATTTCCGAGTTCGTACTTGTATCATTCAATCAATGCTCAGCTAATGTGGCAACTGTTTTCAGAACAGCATCAACTATTTAAAAAAAGAAAAAAAAACTAAAAGATTTCTTCTTTACATAATGCTTTGCGAAGTACGAGGTCTTTTGTTGGTTTATATCAGTGAAGCAGTAACTGCAACAACAACACAAACAATGAGAACATCAAGAAAAAAAAACAAAAGATTATTTATTTGTTCTTCATCTTCTGTTTCGAAATTGTATACAAGTCAAGTCCAAACAAAAATGATGTTCAAACAAAGAAACGAAACCACAATAAAAAATATAAACAAAAATTAAATTATTGGTAAAAATCATTGAAACAGACCCCACACTTATCAGACGTGAGTACGTGTGTGTGGATAAGTGTTTTTTTTTTTTGCTCTTCATATTTTCAATTAGAATTATATCGCAATCGATGATTCGTAGTGTTTTTTTTTCAATTCATTTTTACAAAATCTGGTCCCCTAAAACGATGTGGATAGGTAAAAAAAAATATTTAAAAAAAAAACATTTGAAAAACTTGTCCAACATCATGTCAATTTCTGTATTATTTTACAGCGTCTTCTTTGTGACCAGATAAAATATGTTGAAATAGCAAATCTTATACTTCAATGAAAGTTTAACACATGCTAGGGTGGTCGGTCTGACTGCCTTTTTGAGGCGGGCCAAAATAGTGGCAAAAAATATTAAACTATTATCCCACAGAAAAACAGTTTATTAGAAGCTATTTTTGGAAGCCGAATCGGGTTAAAATTTGCCATAAAATAATAACAATAGCAACAAATTTTGGTTTATCCTTATATATTTTATCCAGTTATTGCCTCAGCAAAGTTGCATCCAAGATCCTCTCTAGAAACGCATGCTTGTTTCTGCTGTTTTGCTTTGGACCAACACCTCTAAAAAAATATGAGCAACAACAAAAAAAATTAAGGTAATAAATATATTTTTAAACTTTTTCTTTTAACTCATACTCTCTGTCTGTCTGTCCGTCTGTCTGTCTGTCGTGGGGCAAACCCATTCCCCCTTATCCAATTGACTGAAACTTGGCCCACAGTCTTGTTGTGACAGCAGATTAATTTTGGGGTAGTCACGCACAGTCATGCATAGTCACGCACAGTAACGAAGTGATCTAAATGTAATTTCCCCTCATCTGATCGACCTGAAACTTGTTCCATACACTTGCTGTGAAAAAAAGATTAACTTGACTTAGTCACGCACAGTCACGCATATTCACTCACAGTCACGGAGAGATTTAAAACGGATTTCCCCTCATCCGATCAATCTGAAACTTGGTCGATATACTTGTGTAAAGAAAGATTAACTTCGACTTAGTCACGCACAGTCACGGTCAATTTCTCCTTATCCGATCGATCTGAAACTTGGTCGATAGACTTGCTGTGAAAAAATATTAACTTTGACATAGTCACGCATAGTAATGCCCATTAAAACCTCACTTCCCCTCATCCGATCGATCTGAAACTTTGTCCATAGACTTGTTGTGGCCAGAGATTAATTTTAAGATAGTCACACACAATCACACACAGTCACGGAGGGATTCAAAGCTCATATGCATAACGAAAGAAAGAGTTTTATTATCAATTTTATGTATACTAGCACATTCCAGCCCTCGAAATTCGAGTGCAAATTCTAGGAAATTTTATTTATTCATTAAATAAAGACCCTAAAAGTATGCTAATCAATTATAGCCAATTCACAAATCAACACAAAAAACAAACTTATTTTTATTACAAACACATTAAGAAATTTAATAAACACACACATAGCATTGTATAATTTTATGTATGTGTTAGTAGCAATTTTAAATGCAATTTACTCAAAATAAAGGAAAAAACTTAAAAATCTATACATCTGCAAAACGGCGAAAAAGAAATACCTTTCAAATAATATACGTTCGGTCAAAATCGGGATAAAACGGTGGAACAAAACGTCGGTCACAAGAAATCGCCTAGCCTATTAATATTATAAATATTTTTTTTTTATATAAATTTTCTATTTAAAAAAAAAAAATATTTTTTTTGATTTCTCGATATCAATTTGTAATAATGCAATATTGATTTGATACCTGACAAAGATAGCACAAGAGATTTGGGAATAATTATCTTTATTTCTCAACCCAATCTCCTTTTAGCTTGATACACTTTTCTCAGCCATATTCAATAGCTTCGATCCCCTGTTTATAAATCGAACTGTCTGCTCCATAAAATAGTCATAAACCTTCTTTACTTTCTGAGTCGATTTAGCGATGTCCGTCCGTCCATGTAAACTTTTAATCAAACTACAGGTAGCAAATATGAATATATTTTGATGAAATATGGTATGTAAGCTTTTGTCGGCCATAGGATGAACGCTATTGAAATTGGTGAAATTCGGTCCATGTTCAGACCTAGTCCCCATACAAATGACCCCTATGAAATCGGCATATATTGCCATAAGATCCAAATTATCATATAGATCTCAGTCAAATTGCGTGTATATGTGATTATGTATTTATTAATCAGTTGTCCAAAAATAATCCCTATAGGACAATTCCTAGTCATAGGCGCCATATAGAGCTGCTTCCCGATCTTCACTTAAATCTATCAAAAAACAAAAATATTCCACAGATTTTTCTGAAATTTGGTTCGTATACATTTTTTCAAAATATAAGTGACTTTAGCAAATATGGTCAGGATCGGACCATTTTTCGACCTAGTCCCCATATAAATATAGCATCCGATATGAACATTTTCATATCTACAGGCAAAAAATTAATAACAATGCCACTCAAATTTGGTTTATGCTTATTTTCTATATCTAATTAGTTGGACCGAAGAGATAGAGTATCTAACCCATGGTATAGGGTATCGTATAGTCGGTCTAGACCGACTATAACAAGTGCGGCTTTTTTTTCCCTTAATTGCTTAAAAGCCGTTGACTGTTTTTATACCATATACCACTATGGGGTTTGGGTATAATGATTTGTGCTGCTGTTTATTACTACCAAAAATATTTTATTATACCGATCGGCTCAGAATCACTTTCTGAGTCGATTTAGCGATGTCCGTCCGTCCGTCCGTCCGTCCGTTCGTCTGAGTGTCCATGAAAATCTTGTAATCAAACTACAGGTCGCAAATATGAATATGTTTTGATGAAATTTGGCATATAATCTTTCATCGGCCATAGGATGAACGCTATTGAAATTGGTGAAATTCGTTCCATGTTCAGAGCTAGCCCCATACAAATGACCCCTATGAAATCGGCATAAATTGCAATAAGATCCAAACTATCATATAGATCAGTCAAATTGGGTTTGTATGTGTTTATTATATCCACAAATCAGTGGTCCAAAAATAATCCCTATAGCACAATTCTTAGTCATAGGCCCCATATAGAGCTGCTTCCCGATCTTCACTTAAATCTATCAGAAAACAAAAAATATTGCACAGATTTTTCTCAAATTTTGTTTGTATATATTTTTTCAAAATATAAGTAACTTTGCCAAATATGGTCAGGAGCGGTCCATTTTTTGACCTAGTCCCCATATAAATATAGCATCCAATATGAACTTTTTCATATCTGCAGCCAAACAAATCATTTGGTCCACCCCTACGGTGTTCGTTTTGGCAGCTTGTACGGCCCCGTTTTAACTCTACTATTCAATATTGTACAGTCGCAAATGAAGGGCAAACTCCCCCTGAGTAGAATATAGCACGGTTTTAATGTTGGTTGGACTTAGATCTTTCAAATGAAAGTATATAAATACACAATGGTAACCAGTTCTTCCATATTTACAACTTCAATGAAATCGTTTACTTTTAATGGCTCAAAAAAAATAATAACAAAGTGGCGCCTTGAACCTTAAAGCATGTGTTTTATAATGTTGCCACTTTACATCAAAGTAATTTTTTTCAAACTATTGTCGCCATCTGTACGTCAGGTCGGGTTGTTCTGGGACCGCATATTGACGATGTGAAGGATTTTTTTTTTTTTTTGATAATAACTTTATATTGAAATATTTGGAAGGTGTCCAAAACCACATCCACAGAAGTTGTTACTTTGGCATCAATGAAAAAGTGTTTTAATGGGAATCACTAATTTGGACTACTTTTTACAAAGAGAAATGAACAGACACACGAATATCAAATGCAGGTAAGTTTCAGTGAATGAGAAAAAAAGTTACACTTTTTTAAAATGAGAAAAACTGTACTCAACACTTCCTTTGTTAACATTTTCATCAATTCTGAAGAAGTTACATTATACTTCAAAGATTGCTTTCTTCTTTGTAAAACGCACTTTTCACCAAATCGGTAATTGTTTACATGCCCAAAATTATAGTTTTACCACCTCTGATTTATGCGAGTATCACTTTGATGCCTCAAATTTGAACATAAAACATTAATTTTTATGTATTGATACCGAATGAAATTGTTGTCGCTATAAACAACAACAACAACAACAACAACGACAACAACAAAATCAAAAGTAATCATCTCTGATCAACCAACTAAATGATGGTGATGATGACACCATCATCGTACTTGTTTGTAATCTTAGACATTACAAAAACAAATCAAAACAAAAACATACTTTAAAGGAAATGGAAATGCTGGATGATGGTGAAGTGGGCGGGGGGGTTAAATGAAATTTGTAAGCATAGCCAAAGCAACTTGTCTTTCTAAGTGTATTTAAAGTATTAGTAGTTGTAGCTGTTGTTGTTGTTGTTGTTGTTATTGTTGTAGTAAGTGCATTAAGTTTTTTAAGATATTGTAGTGCAAGTGTTGGTCTTAATGATTTTCTACACTTGTTTTTAACGATTTTTTTTTTCTAATTCTTGTTTTTGTTTTGAATTACTTTGTGTGCGTTTTAAAAGACTTAAAAGCAACAACGACAACAACAAAACTTTAGGAAGATCTATCAATCATTATATTTAGTATGAAGCTTGTTTGTTAAGTTTTTATAGTTGCAGTTGCTGTTGTTGTTGTTATCGCAGTTGTTATAGTTATATATATTTATATATATTATATTTCTTATCTTGTTTTCATTAACTACGCACTGGTTTTTCTTATTTCATTTTCCGTAAACGCATAAAAAATTATAATAAAATTTGTTTTTTTTTTCTATCTAATGAACTGAAATCCGGAAAATCGCCACACAAAAATCTTACTGCAATTTTTGGTTGAAAAGTGAAATTTGAAGTTTTTTTGAGGGGGTAATTTTTTTAATTATTTTTTTTTTTTTTTATTAGATTTTTACTTTTTTTGTTTAGATTAAGATTTCCCAAGAGCATATTATAGTAAACAAACATAATTTTAACAATTTTAAGAGCATCTAAAAGTAATCAGTTAAACTGGCTACAAAAAAATTCGTTCATTAGAATTTCTTACAATATGTATGTTAGGGTAAAGAAAATTCATAATGGTAAAAAGTAAATATTTAATGTCATATATCTAGAGTACTGTAATAGATAAAGTCTTGGGACTTAGTGTGAGTTCATATTTTATCAACTTTAGTACTCAGAAAAAATGGGCGTGATCAAACCAGTGGGCGTGGCACCTTCCACACATGGTAATAATCTAGAGTACTATGATGATCAGAGTCTTGAAACTTTTTGCAGGTCAATTGGTTGTTAATGTAAGTAGTCGTACCAAAAATGGGCGCGATTGGGTTAATGGTCGTGACACCTCCCATACAAAAAAATTATCTGGAGTACTATAAACCCGACAGTCTTGAAACTAGGAGTGAGTTCACTAGTGATGAGTTTGAGAAGTTATGTGAAACATGGGTGGGATAAAACCAGTGGGCGTGGCACCTCCTAAGCATGGTAAATACACACATATCATCAGTTCTATGGCTAAACAACGTTTGCCGAGTCAGCTAGTATGTGTATATAACTTTAAGTTTTTTATATATTTTCTTATATGTATATTAATTTATTAAAAAAAACAACAATAACTTTTGATGTTGTATTTTTTGTGTGTAATATTTACATATACATACATACATATATATTATAAATAAATCGGTATATTATATTATTTATATAAAATTCAGCAACATTTTATTTTAGGGAAAACACATTTCTTTTGTATTAACAAACACAGTGTCACTTCATTTTGCTCAGTTTGACTATGCCACAGTAGAAGGCGCCACAAGTTCCAATTAGCATTTTGGATTTATATAGATTTATAATTATTTCTATTTAACATTTTGAATTAGATATCAAAAACTATATAATATATAACAACAATGTTAAAACTGTATATAGAATCAAGTAAAGAGGTATCAACGAATTTTTATGCTTACAAAACAGTTTTTCATAGTTATATCTATAATATTAATAGGCTTGGCGATTTTATGTTACCGAAGTTTTGTTCTACCGTTTAATCCCGATTTTCACCAAACGTATGTTATTTGAAAGGTATTTCTTTTTAGCTTTTCACCAGAATTACAGATTTTTAATTTTTTTTCTTTATTTTGAGTAAATTGCATTTAAAATTGCTACTTAAACATACATAAAATTATACATATGCTATGTGTGTGTTTATTAAATTTGTTAATGTGTTTGTTAATGAGTTTGTTGTCTTCATTCACAATAATAATAAACCAAAATAGGGTTGGTTTGTGAATTGGCTAAGTTGAAAAATAAAGCTGAATAGAAATTGCACTCGAATTTCGAGCGGTGGAATCAGCTATTTTAAAAATCGTTTATAATTACTAAATCATAAAAATGAAAAATTGCAACTTTTGCAAATGTATTTAAATTAAAATCCAAAATTTCCATTTGAAATTAAGAAACTATCAATTCTAAAAATTGGAACTCAGATTTCCAATTATGATTTAGAAAATATCAGTTGAATTTCAGAAAATCACATTTAAACGTCGAAAATAATAATTTCAAATTTAGAAATCACTAATTGAATTTTTTTAAAGTGTAAATTTCTTCTTTAAACACAAATTGAGATTCAAAAAACACCAAATTTGTTTCATTTTAAAAAATCAACTGAAATAAAAAAAAATTGTAATACAGGAAACATTAATAGCATCCCAGGATAAGAAAACATTAATTTAAATCAAACCAAGTTTAGAGAACATCAATTAATATTTAAAGATTAAGCACATAAAAATTGTAACATAAATAAAGCGCTATAACTTTTAAAGGAAAGAACAAACTTTAATAAAAAAAAGTAAAAATAATTGATGAACAAATATAAAAACCGAATTGTTTGACTTAAATTGAATGAAATCGATATAGGTCGTATATGGGTACCCCACATAATTTTCAGCGCTGAATATTTTGGGCTATTTTTAATATGGGAAAGTCAAAGGTTCGTCGATTTGTGGAAAAAATGCACGAAAACGCCACCTGGCGACGTTAAAATTAATAACAAATGTTTAAAATGGATTTCCTGGCATACACATTCCAAAAATCCCCGGCAAACACATTTTCAATAATTTTTTTACATTTGAATGAGTATTATGGAAAATTTGAAATTATCTTCATCGAAATTTTGGCAGACTCGAAAATGATATTAGAGGTATGGTGCCTTGGGCAAATATACTTGTTATGGAGTAAAAATGTTATGGAGTAAAAATAATATACATATATTTATGTGTAGTAGCAGACTACAGCGCTCGAAATTCGAGTGCAAATTCTAGGATATTTTATTTTTTCATTTAATAAATTATTGACCCTAAAGGTATGCTAATCAATTTTAAACAATTCACAATTCAACATTTTTTGGTTTGTGTCCAAAATAATTTTTCAACTCAACACAATTATTATTGTGAATGCAGAAAACAAACTCTTTTTTTTCAAACACATTAACAAATTTAATAAATGCACACATAGCATTGTATATTTTTATGCATATGTTAGTAGCAACTTTAAATGTATTTTGCTCCCAAAAAAAAACGTAAAAATTTAAAAATCTGTAAATCTGGTGGACAGCTAAAAAAATATCTTTCAAATAAGATACGTTTGGCCAAAATCAGGGTGAAAATTGTGGAACCAATCATCGATCACAAGAAATTGCCTTACCTATTCATATTATAGATATATAAATATTAATATCTATAATATTAATAGGCTAGGTGATTTTTTGATACCAAAGTTTTGTTCTACCGTTTTATACCGATTTCGATCAATCATATGTTATGTGAAAGGTATTTCTTTTTAGCTGTTCACAAGATTTACAGATTTTTAATTTTTTTACAAAAAAACCAACGTTACCTATATCAACCACCATACAATACATACTAATTATTGATTCTCATTCAGTTAATGAATTTACTGACATAAGTAATCAAGGTTGATTGATGTTAAGTGAGTCGAAGTCGGGTGAATGACAAGGCTCCGAGTCGAAGTCGGATTTACGATAAGACTCCGTGTAAGGACAATTTACTATTTAAGTGAAATAGCTCCTAACACATTTATTTGGTAGGCGTAAGGACAATTTACTATTCAGTGAAATAGATCCTAGCGCATAAATTTAAGGGCGAACGACCTCGGTCATCTCCCTCGTAGTTAGTTACACAGCGACTTCTGTTGACTGTTCGTATTTTACACAGCGGCCCTAAGCTGACTGTTCGTATTTTACACAGCGGCTCTAAGCTGACTGTTCGTAGTTAGATACACAGAGACTTCTGTTGACTGTTCGTATTTTACACAGCGGCCCTAAGCTGACTGTTCGTATCTTACACAGCGGCCCTAAGCTGACTGTTCGTAGTTAGTTACACAGCGACTTCTGTTGACTGTTCGTATTTTACACAGTGGCCCTAAGCTGACTGTTCGTATCTTACACAGAGGCCCTAAGCTGACTGTTCGTAGTTAGTTCCACCGATACAGCCTACTGCCACCGATATACGCAGCCGAACACCGATACAGCCGACTGCCACCGATATACGCAGCCGAACACCGATACAGCCGACTGCCACCGATATACGCAGCCGAACACCGATACAGCCGACTGCCACCGATATACGCAGCCGAACACCGATACAGCCGACTGCCACCGACAAGCAGCCGAACACCGATACAGTCAACTGCCACCGATATACGCAACCGAACACCGATACAGCCGACTGCCACCGATATACGCAGCCGAACACCGATACAGCCGACTGCCACCGATATACGCAGCCGAGCACCGATACAGCCGACTGCCACCGACAAGCAGCCGAACACCGATACATCCGACGACCACTATATTGACGTATTGCGAGGAGGTCCGAGTAAGACGAAGAAGTATTGCCACGTGTGTTGATATTTGAAATATATATAAATATTTATGTAATTATAAAGAGAATAATAAAATTAAGGCTAATATACAACCCCGTCAAAGGGTAAAACAATTGTCTTATTATTACTTAAGGTTTTGAGGGTCCTTGAGTAGACCCAGGACACGACAAGCTACCCCAGCCTACGACAAAACCTCGTTACAAGTTGCTACTTACACATACATAAAATTATACATATGCTATGTGTGTATTTATTAAATTTGTTAATGTGTTTGTTAATGAGTTTGTTATCTTCATTGACAGTAATTACTATATCCAACATCTATAATATTAAGAGGCTAGCCGATTTCTTGTGACCGCTGTTTTGTTCTACCGTTTTATCCCGATTTTGACCAAACGTATATTATTTGAAAGGTATTTTATTTTAGCTGTTTACCAGATTTACAGATTTTTAAATTGTTTCCTTTATTTTAAGTAAATTACATTTAAGTACATACATAAAATTCTACATACGCTACGTGAATTTTATTAAATTTGTTAATGTGTTTGTTAATGAGTTTGTTATCTTTATTCATAATAATAATAAACCAAAAAAATGTTGGTTTGTGAATTGGCTAAGTTGAAAAATAAAGTTGCCTAGAGATTGCACTCGAATTACGAGCGCTGAAATCTGCTAGTTTCCTTTAATGGTCAGTATAATATTCTGAAAGGCAGTTTCAAATAACACTTTTGTAGATTAATGAAGGTTTTATATGGAAATTGCAGAGGTTTTTGTTTAGAAAAATTTGCTAGAGCACACAGCGCCCTGAATATTGGTCATATTTGGAGAAAAATTGTTGTTTGAAATTAGTTCACAAAAATTGGCAACAGGAAGTTGCAAAACGTTTTTTGTGTCATTTTTAAGAATATTTTTAACTTTCAGTTGAAACGTTTTAGTTAAATTTTTATAATTGGATATATAAATGAAGATCAATTGGAAATTTTATTACTTGTAATAGGCCTTAGTAAAAATAATTTTTAGTGTAAACTGAATGACGATCTTATTAAAAATTGTTATGTATGTACAATAGTTTAAAGGCAATAAGACTGTTGCGGTGTTTTTCATATAAAACTGATGAAAAAAATTAATGCCGTTTTCTTTTCTGAGAAAAATATCGCATTTTATTTGCACTTTTTTCGAAAAGTGTATTTTTTTATATACCTTATCTTATACATTAATCAAAAGGTTCAAAGTCGAGCCATCGTAAGTCACAAAAAATTGCAGCCATTGACTTCTTTCAGGTAAAAATGAGAAAATATTTCCCCATTATTCTCCTTTTATGAATATGTTCACCGTACGACTTTGACGAGGTTGATAATCATTTTTTTTTTTTTTTGCATTTTATGAACACAGTACTTTGGGACCTTTCGATTGATGTATAAGATAAGGTTGCTCTTAGTTCAGAAAATACATATAAAAAAAAATACACTTTTTGAAAAAAGTGCAAATAACGAGGATGATAATCATTTTTTTTTTTTTTTTGCATTTTATGAACACAGTACTTTAAGACCTTTCGATTGATGTATAAGATAAGGTTGCTCTTAATTCAAAATATATAAAAAAAAAAACACTTTTCGAAAAAAGTGCAAATATATAAAACAAAACGGCGCAATTAATTTTTTTTTTCTCATAATTCCTCATTTCTTGGATACTAACGAAAATTTTATTTTTTCTAAACAATTTAAGTTTCAATTATAGAAAAATTTATTTTAAAAAAAAAAAAACAAAATCTAAACAATAAAAATGACTTTGTTCATTCTTATTTTGGACATTTTTGTTTTTTTTTTTTTTTTTGCAACGGAAAAACGTACTGCACCGGTCTGATTGTGCTTATACTCTAAGGCTAAAGACAATAAATATCTTAAAATATCTTTATTTTAAAAAATACACAAAATGTAAACAATAAAAATGACTTTGTCCGTTCTTATTTTGGATATAATTATAATTTTTTTTTTTTTTTTTTTTGTTTGCAACGGAAAAACTTACTGCACCGGTCTGATTGTGCTTATACTCTTAGGCTAAAGAAAATAAATATCTTTAACTGTATCTTTATCTGTATTAAAGAAATTATATAAAAAAAAAAGTATCGCTTAATTAATTACTGATTCTATAGGAAATTTTAATATGTAAATAATTGTGAAATATTTAATCTCTGTTTGACAAAATTGAAAACAATAAAAATATTTAATCTTACATTTTTCAATCCATTGTTTCATTGTTTCGCATAACAATATAAAAACCGTTAAACCTTTCTAAATAAAAACATTAAAAAGCAAAACAAACTTTTTTGTTCTGTTAAACATTCAAATTTCCATATTAATGTGTTGCCTGCCAACTGCTGTTGTCATTTGTTTAGCACGCTTGAATTGCCGATGCCAGAATGATGTGGGGGCTATGGTGAAGGCGAGGACTGTTAGTTAACAGCAGCTACTAACTAACATTAACATTATAACTCTAGCACAAAGCTTGAACTAATGACGACGATCAATGCTGAAGACGCTGATATAGATGAAGATCAACAGCAGCATCTAGGCGACAAAAGCAATAAAATGAACTGAAATAATATGGAGAAAACTCACAAAACAATAAAACTGAAACAACAAAATTAAATAAAAAAATAAAAAAACCCTCCTGCTAAAAATAACCATGCAGTTTAACAAATAAAAAGTTAAAAGTTGTTGATTTTGGTATTGTCGTTGTGTTGTTTAATTTTTTTGCTTCTTCTTAATACTGTCAACAACAGCTACCAACTGATGGTGTGTGTCTTTTATGTAGTTGCTTGATTTTTTTATATGCGCTTTTTGTTTGCGTTCTGTTGTTTAGCAATTGCTGGCAATAAAGGCTCATGTTGCAATTTCAGATTTTTTTTTCTTTGTCATTTGTATGTTTATCTCTCAGCCTGTCCGTCCGTCCATCAGTGTTTTTCAAAGTCTTACAGCAACACCACCACTATCATCAGCAACATTTTATAACCTTTGTTCTGTAGTTGTTTCTTTTTTTCCAAGATTTTTTTAGATATTTTTTTTTTTTTGTATACTTTTTATGTCTTAAAATAGTTTGCAACGTCTAGCCAAGGTATGTTTCGCCGCATATGTTTACTTGTCTGCCTTTGACATCTCTGTGTATAAAAATAGTGTCGTCTTTTCGTTTCAAATGGCATTTTTCAAACAGAAAACATAATTTTTGTTTTAAAAATCGAAAGTGAAATTGATAGTTTATTTTATTTCGAAATACTTCCATAAAAAAGCTGTATAATAAAACTAGTTTTAATTTTGTTTTTCTGAGGAATGATTAACAACTTTTTAAGTTTATATATTTTTTTATTAATAAACAGCACTAAAACTGCTGGCGCAATAAGATTCTGCATAAAACAATAAAAAAAAATGTTGAAGGCTACTACCACTTAAAATAAGGTTGTTAACTACATAAACTTAAATTTTTAAAACATAGCTTGATAATATAAATATATAAATAATATTGATTTGAAGGTAGAATTAAGAAAAATTAAATAAAAACCATTAAGTTTTTTTATATTAAAAAAATGTTTTATAAAAAAAATTTTAATATTTAATATTAAGATATTTAGAAGAAAATAATAGTTTGATATTAAAAAAAAATAATTGTATTAAAAATTTTGTTTCACATCCAACTAATTACATATAGAAAGTAAATATAAGCCAAATTTTGTGACATTCGGATATGAAAAAGTTCATATCGCATGCTATATTTATATGGGGACTAGATCGAAAAACGGCCCGATCCTAACTATATTAGGTAAGTTCACTTATGTTTTGCAAAAACATGTACAAAACAAATTTGAGAAAAATATTTTTGTTTTTTGATAGATGTCGGGAATCAGTTTTATATGGCGGCTATGACGAAGAATTGTCCTATAGGGTTATTTTAAGACTACTGATTAATGGATGCGATAAAAATACACAAACCCAATTTGACCGAATTCTATACGATACTTTGGATATTATGGAAATTTAATTCGATCTCATAGGGATCATTTGTATGGGGACTAGGTCTGAATATGCTCCGATTTTCACCAATATAAATAGCTTTTATCCCGTGGCTCACAGAAGGTTATCTATAATATTAATAGGCTAGCCGATTTCTTGTGACCGATGTTTTGTTCTACCGTTTTATCCCGATTTTGACCAAACGTATATTATTTGAGAGGTATTTCTTTTTAGCCGATTTGCAGACTTAGAGATTTTTAAACTTTTTCCTTTATTTTGAGTAAATTGCATTTAAAGTTGCTACTAACACATACATAAAATTATACGCATTCTATGTGTGTTTTATAAAATTTTTTAATGTGTTTGTTAATGAGCTTGTTATCTTCATTCACAATAATAATAAACTATAAAAGTGTTGGTTAGTGAATTGGCTAAGTTGAAAAATAAAGCTGCCTAGAAATTACACTCGAATATCCAGCGCTGGAATCTGCTAGTTATTATTATTGCATTATGGTAGTTTTCATTTGGCGGAAAGAAATAATTAAAAACAATTTTTTTAACCTGTGAAGCGCTTTTTTTCGGAAAAAATTACCTCGGTACACAATTTTTGGTGCAACTTTGGACTCTAAAGAGATAAATGAATGAACAAAATTGCAAACTATAGTGTACTTAATGCTCTATTAAAAAAAACAAATATGCGGATCAAGTATTTGAATTTTATTTATTTACTTTTTTTTAATAATTATGCTCCATATAAACAAAACTTTCATTCTTGTAATTACCATCACTTTCATAGTCATCATCTTCATATTCATCATCATTAACCGCTACTTCACCTGTTGTGTTTTGCAAAATTATTAAATCCAGTGCCATCTGTGGTATATGATGAATTTTTTTTCTTATAAATTTTTCTTTTGATGGTAAGTAATGGATCTGAACTAAGTAGAAACCTATTAAATATGTCTTCATTCGACTTTTCCCGACTGCATTTATGTTCATAGTGCTCTCTATAATTTTTAAAATCTTTGTTTCGAGCTTCTTGAAGTTCCTCATATAGTTGGGCAATTGGCTATAGTGCATGAGATACTATTTCTAACCAAAGTTTAGAAAAAACACACACTGAATAAATAACTCGTACATGTATGTAAACAAGCATAGCTCAGACCAACAAACACATATTTTTATTTTCATATCAATTATGTGTGTTTCTAAATTTTGTACGGTGCCAAACACAATCATGACTGTGTTTCGTTTTAATATTTCGTTATCTACACGAACATTTTTCTATCACGTATTTTTTGTTTCGTACACACATAAACCACACAGATTCGAGTGTAGCTTTATTTTAAGTTCGTTTTTTTGCACGAGTACTGTTAAAAAAACAGAACATGTTCTTCAGCGCGATCGAAAAAATCTGAAACACCCCTTAAAAGCGACAACAATTGTTTCAACCAAATTTATTTTAAAAAATCTAAAATAATTCATTAGCAGTTATTAAAAAATAAAAATAAAAAAATACAAAATAAAAAGAAAGTAATAAAATAGAAAACAGAAATTTTACATGTGGTTAATTTCGTTTTTTTACGATCGCGAGTGGAGAAGATTCCGCGAGAATAACCTTGAAAGATTAAGTAATCATGTAAACCCAATAGCAATTGCTCTTCTTGATGACACAGACGAAGTAAGATGGCTTAAAAGATTCCATGTCTTGGATTTGCCATTTCGTGGCTAATTTCTTTATTATGTGTATATGTAAGGTATTTCTTTTTAGCCGTTTTGTAGATTTACAGATTTTTTAATTTTTTCCTTTATTTTGAGTAAATTTCATTTAAATTCGGTACTAAGGCATACATAAAATTATACAATATGCATGATTAGCATGCCTTTAGGGTCTTTATTCAATGGAAAATTAAAATTTCCTAGAATTTGCACTCGAATTTCGAGGGCTGGAATCTGCTAGTATATCAAATTTCATTAAAATATTCATATTTGAGACCTGTTGTTTGACTACAATGTTTATATGGACAGACGGACGAACATCGCTAAAATTCTAAGTCGATCAGTATAATAGGAGGTGGGGTTAGGTTAAATATTTTTGGTAGTTACAAACATCAGCACAGTTATTATACCCAAATTTCCAAAAATTTAAATCGTAAATCAATACAAGTACGAGTGTTAAATTCAGCTGCGCCGAACCTACAATACCCTCCACCTGTGTCTTAAACTCGGCATTATAACCAATATTGGGTACGGTTACTTAACCTTTAAGTTCAAATGAGTGATGCCAACTTTGCGCTTTTCGCGTTAGAATAATGCCTTTAAAACTACCCAAGAAGCGCATTTTTTCCGATTTAGCGTCTTTTTGTTGGCGCTTTTTTAGTGCTTTAGCATCTTTAAAGTACAAAAAGTTAATGTTAAGCAAAAATGTACATATTTGAACAACTTTCCTCGAAATCACAACTTTTTAGTCTGAGAAAGTAATTGGTTCTCCTAAGTAAGACAAACGTATAACCACACAAAAGTTAATTAAATTCACGGAATCTCTTATTTATAGGCAAAGAGCTAAATTACCATTTCATTTTAAAACATTCAACAACAGAATAAGGAGAGTACGAACATTGCCTCAGCAATTTAAAATTACGAAAATGGAAAAACAGAACCAGAACTGATTTATTTTGGATTGAAGTACATCACATAAAAAACACAATCAACGAGTTCCCCATTTTTAAATTATTAACTTTTGTTGTTGATATACTGACTTTTCCCCACTAAAGTCATTGAAGTCGAAAGAGTGTTTAGTGCAAACATTTTTTTAAAACAAAATAATGAATAAATTCTGGAATACTTATTAAATATTAAAAATTCCTATTGTAATAATTATAAAATTCGATTAAATGTTTCCCTTAAAATTAATTCGCTTCACACATAAAAAAAATCAAAATCTATAATATTAATAGGCTAGGCATTTCATGTGACCGATGTTTTGTTCTACTGTTTTATCCCGATTTGGACCAAACGTATATTATTTGAAAGGTATTTCTTTTTAGCCGTTTTGCAGATTTATTGATTTTTGAATTTTTTCCCTTATTTTGAGCAAATTGCTTTTAAAGTTGCTACCAACACATACATAAAATTACACAATGCTATATGTGAGTTTATTAAATTTGTTAATGTGTTTGTAATAAAAATGAGTTTGTTTTTTGTGTTGATTTGTGAATTGGCTATAATTGATTAGCACACCTTTATGTTCTTTATTTAATGAAAATATAAAATTTCCGAGAATTTGCACTCGAATTTCGAGGGCTGGAATGTGCTAGTTTTATATTAAAACAACTAAAACAATGGCCTGAAGATGAGGAAGAAAATGTCAGGAAACAAAAAATAGAATAACAAAAATAACAAGAAAAATCGTATTTTTTTCAAAAGTTTATTTACATTTTCATTGAAATCTCGGGATCTCTTGAACCAATTTTACTGATTTTAAATAGCAGCCTGTACTATCCAAATCAACTCTGCTTTTTATAATGATCAAGAATATATATCTATATTATGGGGCTCAAATTTACTTTTTCCATATTATTTTAAACAGATTTGCAAACTCAAAATCTGAAGATATCGGCAAAAAAAAACGTTTTTCAACACTTCACGGACTAAAAAAACATTAACTGAATCAGTTTTGAAACGGTTTTAAATTTTTTAACGGATCTATAAAGGCGAATAGCTAAGCTTTCCAAATACATGTATATATATACGTATATATGCTTTTACTTTTAGCGACCCCATCTGAAAATATTATCCAAAATATTTCAAATAAATTTTTCTTTTTAACGTGCAAATTAGGGTGGCCCTTCGTTATATGGAGGGAAAAAAAAAAGTGTTCAAACTGTCGGTCTCACCCCCTAGAAATATGCGAATAGCAAAAAAACTGAGAAATACAAAGTTTTGGGCCAATCAAAAAACGTTTAGTCGTGGCGCAAAGCGATTGAAAATTTCAAGTGTGTTTATATGGGGAAAATATGACTTTTTTTCAGATTTTACGAAAATTTCGTTCTATTATTTAATTTTTCCGACAAGCTGTTACATAATTCGGGATCAGTATTAAATTGTCGAAACGAAACTTCTACACATTTGGTTATTATATTTTAAGCGCCGCATCTAAAAATTGGACAGCACTTACCAAATATTTGAATTTTTTGCATAAATTGTCTTTTATTAGCTTGGGGTCATATGTGAACCCAATTCCAAAAGGGTTAATGGAGTCATATTATTTTTTTCCGAAACCCTAGGCTATTAAGATAAAATATAACATTTAAAAGTAGAAAAGTGATGAATTTTTGATACAAAGTATTTAGAAAGAGTACATTTTTACAGAATATTTCACAAAAATCCAAGTTTTCTCGAAATCCGCAAAAATAAAATCCTTGTCAAAAAATTCTGGCAGAGGGATTTACTTAAAAATTCACACAGTTAATCTGCAACATGTATTTAATAAAACCTTAAAGTATTATATTAATTTTTTTAAATTTTGTTTAAGAAAATTTTTTCAAACTTGAAAAAGGAGTTTTAAAAATTTTATCAAAAAAATTTCCAATTTTCGGTCTCAATGCGCAATAGGTTAACAACGTGGTAATAAAACAATACTTCATATCTGAGTACTTATAAGTATAGAGACCAAAAAAGAATGATGGCTTTAATCAATTTCTCAAAGTTGAAAAAAATGCCATCAAATTTCATGACCTAGTTTTTTTTGGCACAAAAGTGGTCTGGGGCATTTGCTATTTCTTGGCGAGGTTTCATACGATTTTGAAGTTTTATAGCCTCTTGAAAGGATAATTCAATACTGATCCCGAATTATGTAACAGCTTGTCGGAAAAACTAAATTATAGAACGAAATTTTCGTAAAATCTGAAAAAAAGTCATATTTTCCCCATATAAACACACTTGAAATTTTCAATCGCTTTGCACCACGACTGAACGTTTTTTGATTGGCCCAAAACTTTGCATTTCTCAGTTTTTTTGATATTCGCATATTTCTAGGGGGTGAGACTGACAGTTTGAACACTTTTTTTATTAAGGGGCACCCTAGTGCACATACTACGGGAAAAATTAAAATTTTATTTAAAAAAAGTGTTTTAACTTTAACAACTTTTAATCGATTTTAGCAGAGAAAGACCTATTTTTCTCACTTATAAACACACTTTCAAATACCACTAAGAAAAAATTAGGTTTTCAAATAAAGTATTAGAAAATAAATGCGGCAAAGTAGAAAAAAATTTAAAAAAATTATACCCGAAATATTATGGATATTTTCACATGGGCTTGCTAAAAGTATAAATATATACTAGTATAGCCCAGCAGTCGAAATTCGAAATTCTAAGAAATATCATTTAATTTTATTATTTTCTATAAAACCAAAAAATCTTATTTTCGATTTTTATCAATTTAATGATTGAGTTTGAAATTATTCAGGCTCAAGATCAAATGTTTTTATATTCGTCATGACAGGTTATACAGCTGATTCGGGAAGAGTCACCAACCCTCATTAGTAACCAAAAGCAGGAGATAGTTTGTTTGGTAAAAAGTTAAATTCATATACAAATATTTGCTGAAAACAACAACAACAGCAAAAACTTATGTTATTTAAGCCTCTTCCAATATAAGAAACTAAAATATAAAACAACTTTGAAACAAATATGTTTGTATATGAGTACAAATTGCATACTAAAATATACAAGTTTGTTTTGTTTTGGAGACTCATCCCGAAACAGCTGTATAACCTGTCATGCAGAATATAGATCAATTTTTTAAACAAATGTGCTAATGTTTTTGCTTTATTTAAAGTAAAAACATTCAATGTTGAGCCCGAATAATTTTAAACTCAATCAGGAAATATTATTTTTTCATTCAATCAATGTTTTCTTAATCTATATATATATAAAATTTATGAATATTTAAATGAGCCTAAAGGTATGTTAATCAAATTTAGCAACTAACAATTCAACACAGATTATCTGATGTACAATTTAAATCATTCGCATTATTTTATTTTCTTTAAAATAAATCTGCTTTATTTAAAGTAAAAACATTCAATGTTGAGCCCGAATAATTTTAAACTCAATCAGGAAATATTATTTTTTCATTCAATCAATGTTTTCTTAATCTATATATATATAAAATTTATGAATATTTAAATGAGCCTAAAGGTATGTTAATCAAATTTAGCAACTAACAATTCAACACAGATTATCTGATGTACAATTTAAATCATTCGCATTATTTTATTTTCTTTAATTTAGTATATTTTTAAGACAGATTAAACATAAATTTTATCATTCTCAGCTTCTGCTCCATATAGACTATAGCTATGCCAATTTTCAGACTCCTCGGTGCCCTCGTATTGCTTAAAAAGGGAACTAAAAATTAACCTTCACGCACCAAAAAATTCTATTAAGACTTCACGAAAATTTCGTTAACAATTATTTAAATTTTTCTTATTTTTTTTTTTATTTTTAATAACTTTTTTTTTGTTTTAAGTGGTAATATAGTGCTATCAAACCCTATACTCACTTTTAATGGAGTATTTTTTCCAGCAGTTCTTTAATTCCGCCCAGTTGTGAGAGGGTTCATATGTTATATACTGCCGATATATTCGCTTAATAGAAATAAAACAGAATTAAACTATTTTTGGAGCAGCTAGAATTTTTAAGAGCCGAGAAAAGAAATAAAAATTATTTTTTTTTTTTAATTTATGCGGTCTCCCATGCACTACTTAAAATTATTGCCATGTTCTAAATTACCACTGATAAAAGTTTATGAAGAACATAAATTTGTCTCACCAGTATCTGAAATATTTGATTGAATGTTTTTGCGTATAAAATTTTATTGAAAAAAAAAAAATTATTTAAATAATATTTAAATTATTTAAATAATATTTAAATAAAATATTTTTTTTTTTTTAATTTTTAAAATTGTAATTCTTATGTTTTTAAAAAACCAAAGGCCTCATTTGCCAATGCCAAACTGTGTATAGCAATATTATTCTTACTAGTAGATTCCAGCCCTCGAAATTCGAGTGCAAATTCTAGGAAATTTTATCTTTCCATTAAATAAAGACCCTAACGGTATGCTAATCAATTATAGCCAATTCACAAATCAACACAAAAAAACAAACTAATTTTTATTACAAACATACTAATAAATTTACTAAACACACACATAGCATATGTATAATTTTATGTATGTGTTAGTAGCAACTTTAAATTCAATTTACTCAAAATAAAGGAACAAATTTAAAAATCTGTAAATCTGCAAAACGGCTGAAAAGAAATTCCTTTCAAATAATATACGCTTGGTTAAAATTGGAATAAAACGGTAGAACAAAACATCGGTCACAAGAAATTGCTTAGCCTATTAATATTATAGATATTTGTACATATATACAGTGATGGTCAGAACAAAAGCAACCAAAATCAATATATTGTATTTTTAAGCATGTTGTTGCTGTTTTTCCAAAATCTTCTTTACCATTTCTTATTCTTTATAACAGTAAAGAACCGTTATATATATTTTTTTTTAACTCAAAATGGCACTATTTCATTTGGACAAAACAAAAGCTACATTTAATATTATTCAATATTTAGTGAAGAATCCGTTGTTTTTTATAACTTGGCGGCCTCTATGAGGCATGAATTCACTAAGCTGGTTGATCATATTGACTTAAATGCTTTTCCACTCAGTTTCCAGCGCTTCTTTTAAAGGTTGTTTAGAAGTGAAAGCCCAACCAGCTACTCGCCGCTTTAAAATGTCAATTTTGATTGCTTTTGTTTTGACCAACACTGTATATATAAATATATATAGTATATATAACGCTCACCTCTGACTCACTGACTTAGGCCGAGGCCACGCAATGAGCGACAAAGCGGCGAGCGGCAGAGCGGTGAGCGGCAGAGCGGTGAGTTTGAGGAACAAGTGACTTATTACTGAGCGTCATTTCTGAGCGGTTAGTTGTCAAAATGCCTTTGTCAATGTTATTATTTATATAAAAAGTTTTTATATTAAAAGCAAAATATTTTCACTATTTTATGATTTTTGAACTTTTTAACTTTTTACCGATTGAAAAACAACACAAAAATAGTTATCGTTAAGTTATCAACAACAGGTGACTTTAGCAATAGCGAATATCGTTTAAAAATTTTACTGAATACCAAAATCGATAATTTTGTTTTCTTTTTCTAACGATTCAATTATCGTTAAAAAGAAGTTACTGAATCGCGCTACAGATTGACAAAACAAAGAAAAGCCATTTTTTTTTTTTAAATTAGAACAAGTTCTGTTCCTGAGCGGTGCCGCTTAAACGCTCAGAAATGCCGCTCACATGCCGCTCATTGTGTGGCCACTTCAGTAGTATTTCATATGTTTTAATTTTTTTCCGCTCATCGCTCTGCCGCTCGCCGCTTTGCCGCTCATTGCGTGGCCTCGGTCTTAGCCTGCAACACTGTATACGCGTCCTTAGATAATGACTTCCCTTTGCACTAGCATTTTATAAATGGTATTTGAATTAAAATACACCATGTATGAACCGTGGTAAAACAAAATACAATCACATACTATCGGGAGCCTTAGGCGCCTTATAACTACTAATCACAAATATTTGCGCTTAATATTTGCCCTGGCCTCTTATTGAAGTCTTCATAATAAATTCAATAGCAAACTTGAAAATTTTAAAGTGATGTGTTAGTTTTATAAATAGTTTTTTTTTCAAAATTGTCTGACAAATTGCTATATCCTTCGCAGTATATAAAAGTAGGCTTAACATCCTTTGCAAGTATCCAAAGCCAAAATCAATAACTAACTAAAATACTATAACAACTTAACTACTCCTACCTTTTTTATGATCAAAAATGTTCTTTGATACAAACCGATGGTTTTTTTTTTCACATAAAATAATAATAACAAAAACTATAAATATCTTTATGCTATTGTAGAACTTTTACTTATGTATACATGTATTTTATTTTCTAGCAGCTTATGCTAAGACTGACGTCAATCTAGCAACTGTTGCATACAATACTTAACAACCTTTTAAATATGTTTTTACGATAAGATTTCAATACGATTTTAATTTTTTATGTTTTTATTGGAGGCCAGTTAAACCACATAGATGAAGTATATTATTATTATTTAACGATAACGTTATCTGAGGAATTCTTATATTATTAAAATTTTAAATATATAAAAAAAAATATGAAAAATAAAACTTTAAAAACTGTTTGATTAGTAAAATTTTACTATTGTTATTTTATGTGCTTACACATATTTAAAAAACACACAAAATTTTCTTTTCGATTTAGATGTTTTCAAACATAAAATTAGTATAAATTTCACAGTATGATGTTTCAAGTTGTGAAAAGAAATATGTAACACTTACCTCATAAATAGTTAGTATTTATGGAAGTATATCCTGCAGTTTTGAAAATATGAAGTTATCGTTAAACTGAAAATAAAAAAAACATAGAAAAGTGTTTAAAAAAATTTTTTTTATTATAAAGCTCGCTCAAACAAAACTTTTTTTCATTTTATATATGGCAGTATGTTTTTTCGTTAAATCGCATGCTGTAAATATTTTTGTTTTTTTTTTTATTATAAAGTAGGTTTATAAAATGGACAGGGTGTTTTTTTTAGAACTGTAGAACTTTAGATTAAAATAAAGTAAAGAGATTTATTTTAAACATCAATTAAACCAGCTTTATTGGATAGAAAATTGTATGTCATTAATGCTTACTAGCAGATTCCAGCGCTCGAAATTCGAGTGCAATTACTAGGCAACTTTCAAATTATCCAATTCACAAACCAACTCTTTTTTGGTTAATTATTATTGTGCATGAAGATGACAAACTCATTAACAAACACATTAACAAATTTAATATACACACACAAAGTATATGTATAATTCTATGTATGTGTTAGTGGCAATTTTAAATGCAATTTACTCAAACTAAAGGAAAAAAATTAAAAATCTGTAAATCTGGGGAATAGCTTAAAAGAAATACCTTTCAAATAATATACGTTTGGTCAAAAGCGGGATAAAACGGTATAACAAAAAATCGGTAACAAAATATCGCCTAGCCAATTAATATTATAGATATATGATTTGGGCCAAGTGGCTTTTTTCACCTGAACTATGCAACTTGACCCAATGATGGTAAAACAAAGAAATACTTGCATGCAAAGTATCGTTTTGATGACTTTAATTGGCCACAAAAGGTCATGCTTTACAGTGAAAATATACTTTTAAATGACCTAATAAAAGTTATAGGCCTGGTTGAGTAAATGACTTTTTAATTTTCAGAATTTTAAATACACCCTCATAATAATGAAGCTATCGACAATTAAAGTTTTTTATAAGACACTTCACGGACTACAATCTATAATATTAATAGGCTAGGCGATTTCTTGTGACTGATGTTTTGTTCTACCGTTTTATCCCGATTTTGACCAAACGTATATTATTTGAAAGGTATTTCTTTTAGTCGATTTCTAGATTTACAGATTTTTAAATTTTTTCCTTTGTTTTGAGTAAATTACATTTAAAGTCATACCTAAAATTATACAATGCTATTTGTGTGTTTATTAAATTTGTTAATGTGTTTGTCTTTTTGTGTTGATTTGTGAATTGGCTATAATTGATTGGCAAACTTTTAGGGTCTATATTATATATATATATATATATATATATATTTCCTTTATTTACATAAAATAGTGAGATAAATATGTATCAACTAAATTATATAATTATATTAAATGAAAAAATAAAATTGCCTAGAATATGCGCTCGAATTTCGAGGGCTGGAATCTGCTAGTATATATAAATAAATAAAACCATCCTGGAATAATTTATGACTAAAAAGGGATTTAATTTGTGACTTTCTCTTAAACTCGTTTAAAGAAACTTTATGCGTCAGAAAATAGTCCAGATCTGCAGCAGAATTGTTTTAGTTTTTGTTTCTGTTTAAAAGTTATTTAATAGCTTATGAATTCCATCATCCGGGTTCTATATAGACCCCACTCCATATTTATGTATATTTTAATTAAAAAATTATTTTTTTAATAGCAACACGAAAAAAAATTAAATTTGCTTGCCTATAACCGATTTTTGTACTGAAAACACAAAAATATTTTATCAGTGCTACAAAAAGTTATTTGGAATAATGGAAAAAATCACTTTAATTCAAAAACTGATAAAAAATTTATTTCCGTAATCGTGTACACAGTAGGACAACTCCGAGGCGCCACATATATCGATTTTTTATGAATTAAAGTAAATTAAGCATTGACTAATTTAAGGTTCAAAAAAAAAATATGTATAACTATAAAGCATTTAAAATGCAGATATTGTAAACCGGGTGCCCCCTTAAAAATTAAAAAACTAGTGAAAAATATTTAAATGGAAGAGTCCAAATAATTTTTAGGGAAATTTAGCTTTTAAGAAAAGGTAGGTAAGATAATTAATTAAGGTAGGTAAGATAGGGTACTTCTCGGCGGAAAATTACTGTAAAGGAAATGTACTTTTTACGAAAAGATACTTTTTTAAGAAATATTAGTTTTTTAGTAAAAAGTACTTTTTAAGAAAATTCACTTTTTTCAGAATAGGATCTTTCTTAAGAAGATTTACCTTTCAAAGGAGAGATATTTTTTGAGAAAAAGTTTTTTTTTCTCAGAAAAGGTTATTTTTTTAAGAAAAGGTACTTTTTTATAAGAGGTATTTTTTTAAAGAAAAAGCACTTCTTTAAGAAAGTGTAATTTTTGAAGGGAAAAACATTAGAAAGAAAAGGTTTTTTTTAAGAAAATACACTTTTTGAAAAAGGCATTTTTTAAGAAAAAGTATTTTTTTAAGAGAAGGTACTTTTTGAGAATAGGTACTTTTTTGATGAAAAGATACTTTTTTCATAAAAGGTACTTTTTTGATAAAAAAAAAGGTACTTCTTTTGATAAAAAGGTACTTTTTTGATAAAAAGGTACTTTTTTAATATAAAAAGGGTACTTCAACTTTTGAGAAAATGTACTTTTTTGAGAAAAGGTACTCTTTTAAGAAAAGGCATTTTTTAGAAAAGGTTTTATTTAAAGAGTATTTTATTCAGAAAAGTTATTTTTTAAGAAAGAGCAATTTATTCAGGAAATTAAAGCAAACGGTTTTTAAGAAAATACACTTTTTAAAAGTATTTTTTTTTTTTTTTGCTTTTTGAGGTAAAATACTTTTAAGGAAAATGTACTTTTTTGTGAAAAGATCACTTTTTTAGAAAACATATTATTTCAAGAAAAAGTATTTTTTTTTTTAAGAAAAAACACTTTTTGGGAAATGTATTTTTTTTTTAAGTACTTTTTTTAAAAAATAATTTTTCTTAAAAAAGTATTTAATGAAAAGATTGTAGTTTTTAAGAAAAGGTACATTATTGAGAAAAATCAGTTTTTAGAAAAGCAATTTTTTTAGAAAAAAATTTTTTTAAGTTGATTTTTTTTGGAACGCACTTTTTCCGAAAACACTTTTTTAGAAAAAATATTTTAAGTTGAAGTAATTGTTTAACAAAATATATTTTTTTTAATTTACTTTTTTAAGAATATTATAATTTTTTTTTTAAATACATTTTTTAAAGAAAATTTACTTTTTTACGAAAAATTATACTGCACCAAAAAGAAGTTTTTGAGAAATTATTTTCAAATAGAATATATTTTTTTTTGGAAAAAAAAGATTATTTTTAAGAAAATTTACTTTATGAAGGAACGGTACCTTTTTTAAGAAAAATTATTTTTTTTTAGGAAAAGGTACTTCTTTAAGAAATGGTGCTTTTTTAAGAATATGTAATTTTTTTAAGGATTGAGTTTGAAATTATTCAGGCTCAAATTCAAATGTTTTTACTTTAAATAAAGCATAAAGAAAGCGTTGGTACATTTTTTAATAAATTATACTTTTTTAAGAAATGCTACTTTTTTAATAAAAGGTGCTTTTTTAATAAAAGGTACTTTTTTAATAAAAGGTACTTTTTTAATAAAAGGTACTTTTTTAATAAAAGGTACTTTTTTAATAAAAGGTACTTTTTTAATAAAAGGTGCTTTTTTAATAAAAGGTACTTTTTTAAAAAAAGGTACTTTTTTAATAAAAGGTAGTGTTTTAATAAAAGGTACTTTTTTAATAAAAGGTACTTTTTTAATAAAAGGTACTTTTTTAATAAAAGGTACTTTTTTAATAAAAGGTACTTTTTTAATAAAAGGTACTTTTTTAATAAAAGGTACTTTTTTTAATAAAAGGTACTTTTTTAATAAAAGCTACTTTTTTAATAAAAGGTACTTTTTTAATAAAAGGTAGTTTCTTAATAAAAGATACTTTTTTAATAAAAGGTACTTTTTTAATAAAAGGTACTTTTTTAATAAAAGGTACTTTTTTAATAAAGGTACTTTTTTAATAAAAGGTACTTTTTTAATAAAAGGTACTTTTTTAATAAAAGGCACTTTTTTAATAAAAGGTACTTTTTTAATAAAAGGTACTTTTTTAAAAAACGGTACTTTTTTAATAAAAGGTACTTCTTTAATAAAAGGTACTTTTTTAATAAAAGGTACTTTTTTAATAACAGGTGCTTTTTTAATAAAAGGTACTTTATTAATAAAAGTTACTTTTTTAATAAAAGGTACTTTTTTAATAAAAGGTACTTTTTTAATAAAATGTAGTTTTTTAATAAAAGGTACTTTTTTAATAAAAGGTACTTCTTTAATAAAAGGTACTTTTTTAATAAAAGGTACTTTTTTAATAAAAGGTACTTTTTTAATAAAAGGTGCTTTTTTAATAAAAGGTAGTTTTTTAATAAAATGTAGTTTTTTAATAAAAGGTACTTTTTTAATAAAATGTACTTTTTTAATAAAAGGTACTTTTTTAATAAAGGTACTTTTTTAATAAAAGGTACTTTTTTAATAAAAGGTAGTTTTTAATAAAAGGTAGTTTTTTAATAAAAGGTAGTTTTTTAATAAAAGGTACTTTTTAATAAAAGGTACTTTTTTAATAAAAGGTACTTTTTTAATAAAAGGTACTTTCTTAATAAAAGGTACTTTTTTAATAAAAATGTACTTTTTTAATAAAAGGTACTTTTTTTAATAAAAGGTACTTTTTTTATAAAAGATACTTTTTTAATAAAAGGTAGTGTTTTAATAAAAGCTACTTTCTTAATAACAGATACTTTTTCAATAAAAGATACTTTTTTAATAAAAAGTACTTTTTTGTGTAAATATCCTTTTTTAAGAAAATCTACTTAAAAATTTTTTTTATGAAAATGCTCTCTTCAAGAAAGGCTATTTTTTTAAAGAAACATTACCTTTGTAAGGAAAAGTATTTTATTAGGAGAGTATTATTAAGGAAAATTATTTAATTCTTATGACATTACATTCTTAGAAATTGTGTTTCTTTCAAGAAAAAGTATTTTTTTAAGAAAAAGTATTTTATTAAGAAAAGAGATTTTTTTTACTTAAAAATAATTTTTTTGGGAAATGATATTTTTTCCCAAAGACACTTTTTCATAAAAAGTATTTTTTTTTTAATTATAATTTAAAAAAAGGTACTTTAAAAAAATCTTTTTTGCTTAGGTATTTCTTAAGAAAAATTACCTTCTGAAGAAAATTTACTTTTTCAAGAAAAAGTTTTATTTATATAAAGGTTAAAAAAGTTCCAGGTAAATTAATTAATGAATTTTTTCAGTCTTTGGCAAAAAAAACTCATTAAAACAATTTTGATTATTTTATAATTTCTGTTTGGGTTTTAAAAATATTTATTTACGCCCAAGTGTTTTTATAGTTTTAAAATAAAACAAGAATAATTAAGTATTTAAATGAAATTATATTATATGACGCCAATAAAAAATATATATTTCTCTTTTATTCTTCATTCATTTAATATATAAAAATTCCAAACAATGAACGTGTACGGAATGGAAGTTTAATAAACACCAGCTAGACAGCGCTCAACTCGACGCGAGTCGACTCTATTTTCTATTTAGCATATGAAATGAACAAAACCAGCCAACAGCCGCAATGAAAATAAATTGGCAAAAAATTAAAGAAAAAAAATACATACATACATTCATACATATAAATAAAAAAATAATGCTTAACAACAAAGAAGAAAAAATATTGTAAATAAATAAAATTAAAAGAAAAAAAACTCTGAATAAATAAAAGAAATTTATTCAAAACACATTTCAAAGCTTTTTAAATAAAAAAAAAAATAAAAACAATATGGTAGAAATAAACAACTTCAAGTGTTTAGGTATTATCATATGATCGATAATGAAGTAAAAAATAAATAAGAAACTATTTGTAATTTTATCGCCAACTGACATTTTTATTTTTATTTTTTTTTTTATAATTCTCATTGACATCCAAGGGAATGTGTCTGAGTAGTAAAATGTTTAGCAATCAAACCATGCCATCTAATCGACTGCGGATTCTTTACAATTTCCTTTAAAATAATTTCTAAAATTTCTTTATAATTGTTTCTATTTTTAAAAGGTCATAATTAGGGAGATTGTTAGTTAAAAAGATAAAATGAGTTTCCTTAGCAAAAAAAAAAAAAGAAAATAAATACCATTTCCTAAATAATTTCATTTGTAAAGATCGAAAATAATACATATTTATATAGTTTTAAAATAATCAAAACTAACATTAAAACATTATATAATTTATAATAAATAAAAAAATTAAAAACAAATTAGACGCAGGTTCAAACCTCACGGCCGCCATAAGTAGAAAAATTTCATATAGAAACAATCTAGTCAATTATAACATAACAATTATTACTAGCAGAGCCCAGCCCTCGAAATTCGAGTGCAAGTTCTAGGAAAATTTTTTTTCATTCAATTATAAACATTTTTGAACACACAGAAGATATAATTGTTAATTTTCTAATAAAAAATTTTATAAGAGCCCAAAGGTATGCTAATCAATGTCAGCCAATTCACAATTTAACACAAATTTAATAAACACACAGACACAGCCTTGTATAGTTTTTTATTTGACGCTTCAATATGTATTTTATGTATGAGTAAGTAGCAACTTTAAATGTATTTTACTCAAAAAAAATGTTCCAGATCGTCAAAATCTGTAAATATAGTCGACAGCTAAAAATAAATACCTTTCAAATGGGGTATTTTTTGTTAAAATCGGTTGGGAATTGAAGGTTTAAAATCGGTCACAAGAAATCGCCTTGCTATTAATATAATAGATAATGTTTACAATCATTGATAAAGTCTGAAATGCCAGAAACTAGTCTGTTTATAAATATACCTATAATGTAGTTATGAATTTTAGAAATATATGCTTTCTTCTTCTTTACCACGCACCATTGAAAGCAATTGTTTAGTTTTTCTTTAAATTTAGCGAGTACGGCCAAAGGGATAAAACATTATCAAAATTAATTTTACGAATTTAAAATAAAGTTGGAATTGGAAATAAACTGACAAAATAATAAATAAATTTTTAATTCTAGTTATATTCATAAGCTCTATTAAGTATTTTAGACTAAAATAAATTGCAAGAGTATATAATTTAAAAAATGTTGCGAGTATTTACCTCGTATTTTAATTTTTGGAAAATAATTTTAACTATCAGATCGCAGCCCTCGAAATTCGAGTGCCAGTTCTAGGAAATTTAATTCATTTAATAAATTACTTTATAAGACCCTAAATGTATGCTAATCAATTCTAGCCAACTAACAATTCAACACTTTTTATTGCCTTTATTGTCGTTATTGGTTTATGTCCCAAATTATTTTTAAATTCAACAGGGCTTTTTGCAAACACATTAACAAATTTAATAAACATACACACAGCATTTTATAATTTTGTGTTTGTGTTAGTAGCAACTTTAAATGCATTTTACTCCAAAAAAAATTTAAAAAGCGGTAAATCTGGTGGACTTCTAAAAACAAATACCTTTCAAATGAGGGATGTTTGGTCAAAATAGGATTAAAACTGACAAACATACATCGGTCACAAGAAATCGCCTTGCCTATTAATATTATAGATAAACTTTTAAATACATTTTAACTAAGTTTCATTAAACATGCAAATATTATCAAAAAACTAGCATTAAATAGGTTTTTTTTTAATTCGATGTTATATTTTTTAAGTCGATTTAACATAAAATTCCAACATCAAATTTAACATCAAATTATACGGAAAACGTATTCATCCATATAACTGCCCCCAATCGTCTAGGTACTGAGCTTACCAAATCTGAAGTAATTTCCGCCATTATATTGTCCCATTCTCCTTTGAGGGTAATTCTTAATTGGAGCTTGTTATAAATCTGGCCTTTAAGGCATGGTTTCGATTCATTTTGGTATATTGTAAAAGATCCATCACTTTGTATTTACGGCCACCTGTATGTAAGGCCTATTGTTTCGGCACTTTGCTGAAGAGATTTCTTGAGTATCTCAATATAGATTTTATGGTCATTATGCTATCTATAAAATGAAAATGTGGCCCCAAACCAGCTGAGACCCTTCTTCACGTTTAACTGAACATGTTAGGGTTTTTCTCGTGCATCTCAGTGATTGTTCAAACTTTAAACTTCCCGTCAGATTTAAAGATATTAAACTTACTCTCGTGCGTAAATATGACACGATTCCAGTGCTATCGACAGTGGTTATACGTTTTGGGACACTCGAAACTTTTTTTCTTAAGGGATTTTCTCCTAGCAGTGTGGGAATTATAATGGGCCTCATGCAGCAGATTTCTTACAGTATAAACTGAAAGCTGCTTTCCATACTATGAGAAAATCTCTGAAGCTACTCTCTACGCAGCAGTGAGGCTGAAATTTTGATTTCATTGGCCAAAAGTCTAATTTTTTTTTTACCGATTTTTAAAATGTTAACGCCATTTTATAGCTAATATATCCAGATTAAGGTAGCCAAAAAATTAGTTTAAACTATTGCTAATTGTGGGCGTGGTGTACTGTCAAACTTAACTGTTTTTTAATTTCAGAAAAATTTGAAGTTTTTGATTTTTTATCAAAAAATAAATGGTTACTACTGCAAGTTATCATCGATAAAGACCTGCGGTCCTTTTTACAATGTTGGTAGGATTGTAATCTTTAGTTGTTGTAAGTGGTCATAGCCCCACCAATTAATATTAGGAGCGTTATGAAATCTATAATATTAACAGGCTATGCGATTTTTTGTTACCGATGTTTTGTTCTACCGTTATATCCCGATTTTGACCAAAAGTATATTATTTGAAAGGTATTTCTTCTTAGCTGTTCACCAGATTTACAGATTTTTAAATTTGTTCCTTTATTTTGAGTAAATTGAATTTAAAGTTGCTACTAACACATACATAAAATTATACAAAAGCAATATGTGCTTTTATTAAATTTGTTAATGTGTTTGTTAATGAGTTTGCTATTCATTCACAATAATAATTAACCAAAAAACTGTTGGTTTGTGAATTGGATAAGTTGAGAAATAAGGTTGACTAGAAATTGCACTCGAATTTCGAGCGCTGGAATCTGCTATAATTATAATTGCCTCTCACTGTTATGTAAGTACGATTTAGTATTAGTAAAAAATAATAATAAACAGAACTTCCCATTGTTACAAAAGTTATTAAAGTGTATTGCAATTTTTATTTTTAAAATGTTTTTTTACCTCATATGTATGAATATGAAATTTTTAATAAATAAGAAATATTAAAAAAACAAAAACCCATATTTTCATATCAAAATCAGAATCATTGGAAATCATTAACAAATTTGACAGCAGAAAATAATAAATTTTTCTGTAGTAATAGCAAGATTTTTAGATAATATTACTAACATTTTTTTTTTTTTTTTCAGTGTAAATATTATTTGAGTGTAAACAAATTTGCAAATTTAACAGCAAAAAAAATTTTAATTTTTCAGTAGTAATAGCAAAATTTTCAGTTGATTTTACTTTTTTCTTTAAGTGTAAAAAGTTTTTTGAGTGTAAACATAAAAAAAATCCCATTATTATAAAAATACTTATAATTATTATATAAAACATATCGCACCTTAAATACAAAAGTGACACAACTCAAAATTTTCCAAAATTGACTTTTCCCATAAATTAATTCACAGTACACATATCCAAGTACTGCAAAAATTTATTTCTCATAACTATCTTCTTTGACAGGAAAAATGCCGTTATATCTGGGGCACAACTTGAGATAATATCACTAGTCAAATGAAACAATTTCAGTCAGAGAGTCATTACTCAAAATTATATTTTATTTCCACAAACACAATATATATTAAAAAAAAAAGAATAGCAAAACTTTCCCCAAAATGGACATTTTTCATAATAAAACTGAATTTTTTTAAATAATACAATAATTTTTACATATACAGTTTTTTGCCTCTCCTGAATATTAGAAAATTTTGAGTTGTGTCACTTTTGTATTTAAGGTGCGATATATGACAATTTTAGATAAATAAAACAAATAAAAACCCATATTTCACGCTAAAAGTTAAAAAAAAAATTTAAGTTCAAGTTTGACCTAGAATTGCTTTAAAAGTTCAAGTTCAACTAAATATCTATGCATTAAAAAAAACTACTAAAATATTTTGATTGGTTCAAAAGTTACAGAATTTTGAACAGTGAAAAACGTCTTTTCAGCCACTGTGCGCCGTCTGTTTTGAGAATCTTTTCGATCTTTCGGTCGGTAGCTCATTTTTCAGGTTGAGTCAGTACCAGATCTTGCTATATTTGCATACTGACCTACCTGTACTTGCAAATCTATAAATTATTGTTTTGACTGCCTAGCATGATCAATGAGCTATTTGGGCAATTTCTTTATAGGAATGAACATTCTTTATCAAGTTTATTATTTCCTGCTATTCTCTGCTAATTTCCTTTCATTAGCGTCCCATCTTATAAATTGTGAATGTGAAACAGATGAAAACTTTTTCTTTGCGAAAATCAAAAATTCAGAATTTTTGTTGAAAAAAAAAAGTTAAACGCTTTGAGCAAACTTAAACTTTTTAATAAAAGGTACTTTTTTAATAAAGGTACTTTTTTAATAAAAGGTACTTTTTTAATAAAAGGTAGTTTTTAATAAAAGGTAGTTTTTTAATAAAAGGTAGTTTTTTAATAAAAGGTACTTTTTAATAAAAGGTACTTTTTTAATAAAAGGTACTTTTTTAATAAAAGGTACTTTCTTAATAAAAGGTACTTTTTTAATAAAAATGTACTTTTTTAATAAAAAGGTACTTTTTTTAATAAAAGGTACTTTTTTTATAAAAGATACTTTTTTAATAAAAGGTAGTGTTTTAATAAAAGCTACTTTCTTAATAACAGATACTTTTTCAATAAAAGATACTTTTTTTAATAAAAAGTACTTTTTTGTGTAAATATCCTTTTTTAAGAAAATCTACTTAAAAATTTTTTTTATGAAAATGCTCTCTTCAAGAAAGGCTATTTTTTTAAAGAAACATTACCTTTGTAAGGAAAAGTATTTTGTTAGGAGAGTATTATTAAGGAAAATTATTTAATTCTTATGACATTACACTTTCTTAGAAATTGTGTTTCTTTCAAGAAAAAGTATTTTTTTAAGAAAAAGTATTTTATTAAGAAAAGAGATTTTTTTTACTTATATCTGGGGCACAACTTGAGATAATATCACTAGTCAAATGAAACAATTTCAGTCAGAGAGTCATTACTCAAAATTATATTTTATTTCCACAAACACAATATATATTAAAAAAAAAAGAATAGCAAAACTTTCCCCAAAATGGACATTTTTCATAATAAAACTGAATTTTTTTAAATAATACAATAATTTTTACATATACAGTTTTTTGCCTCTCCTGAATATTAGAAAATTTTGAGTTGTGTCACTTTTGTATATAAGGTGCGATATATGACAATTTTAGATAAATAAAACAAATAAAAACCCATATTTCACGCTAAAAGTTAAAAAAAAAATTTAAGTTCAAGTTTGACCTAGAATTGCTTTAAAAGTTCAAGTTCAACTAAATATCTATGCATTAAAAAAAACTACTAAAATATTTGGATTGGTTCAAAAGTTACAGAATTTTGAACAGTGAAAAACGTCTTTTCAGCCACTGTGCGCCGTCTGTTTGAGAATCTTTTCGATCTTTCGGTCGGTAGCTCATTTTTCAGGTTGAGTCAGTACCAGATCTTGCTATATTTGCATACTGACCTACCTGTACTTGCAAATCTATAAATTATTGTTTTGACTGCCTAGCATGATCAATGAGCTATTTGGGCAATTTCTTTATAGGAATGAACATTCTTTATCAAGTTTATTATTTCCTGCTCTTCTCTGCTAATTTCCTTTGATTAGCGTCCCATCTTATAAATTGTGAATGTGAAACAGATGAAAACTTTTTCTTTGCGAAAATCAAAAATTCAGAATTTTTGTTGAAAAAAAAAAGTTAAACGCTTTGAGCAAACTTAAACTTTTTAATAAAAGGTACTTTTTTAATAAAGGTACTTTTTTAATAAAAGGTACTTTTTTAATAAAAGGTAGTTTTTAATAAAAGGTAGTTTTTTAATAAAAGGTAGTTTTTTAATAAAAGGTACTTTTTAATAAAAGGTACTTTTTTAATAAAACGTACTTTTTTAATAAAAGGTACTTTCTTAATAAAAGGTACTTTTTTAATAAAAATGTACTTTTTTAATAAAAGGTACTTTTTTTAATAAAAGGTACTTTTTTTATAAAAGATACTTTTTTAATAAAAGGTAGTGTTTTAATAAAAGCTACTTTCTTAATAACAGATACTTTTTCAATAAAAGATACTTTTTTAATAAAAAGTACTTTTTTGTGTAAATATCCTTTTTTAAGAAAATCTACTTAAAAATTTTTTTTATGAAAATGCTCTCTTCAAGAAAGGCTATTTTTTTAAAGAAACATTACCTTTGTAAGGAAAAGTATTTTATTAGGAGAGTATTATTAAGGAAAATTATTTAATTCTTATGACATTACACTTTCTTAGAAATTGTGTTTCTTTCAAGAAAAAGTATTTTTTTAAGAAAAAGTATTTTATTAAGAAAAGAGATTTTTTTTACTTATATCTGGGGCACAACTTGAGATAATATCACTAGTCAAATGAAACAATTTCAGTCAGAGAGTCATTACTCAAAATTATATTTTATTTCCACAAACACAATATATATTAAAAAAAAAAGAATAGCAAAACTTTCCCCAAAATGGACATTTTTCATAATAAAACTGAATTTTTTTAAATAATACAATAATTTTTACATATACAGTTTTTTGCCTCTCCTGAATATTAGAAAATTTTGAGTTGTGTCACTTTTGTATTTAAGGTGCGATATATGACAATTTTAGATAAATAAAACAAATAAAAACCCATATTTCACGCTAAAAGTTAAAAAAAAAATTTAAGTTCAAGTTTGACCTAGAATTGCTTTAAAAGTTCAAGTTCAACTAAATATCTATGCATTAAAAAAAACTACTAAAATATTTTGATTGGTTCAAAAGTTACAGAATTTTGAACAGTGAAAAACGTCTTTTCAGCCACTGTGCGCCGTCTGTTTGAGAATCTTTTCGATCTTTCGGTCGGTAGCTCATTTTTCAGGTTGAGTCAGTACCAGATCTTGCTATATTTGCATACTGACCTACCTGTACTTGCAAATCTATAAATTATTGTTTTGACTGCCTAGCATGATCAATGAGCTATTTGGGCAATTTCTTTATAGGAATGAACATTCTTTATCAAGTTTATTATTTCCTGCTCTTCTCTGCTAATTTCCTTTGATTAGCGTCCCATCTTATAAATTGTGAATGTGAAACAGATGAAAACTTTTTCTTTGCGAAAATCAAAAATTCAGAATTTTTGTTGAAAAAAAAAAGTTAAACGCTTTGAGCAAACTTAAACTGACATAACTAAAACAAATATTTGAGACCATATTAGAAAAAAAATTTATGATTTTTAAAATAAATATAAATCGACGAATGCTTTAACTCTTCTTCGCTGCATGTATTTTTTTATTGTAGTACTTTACTATAAATAATGTATATTTTTATTTTCCTCCATAAATGTAAACTCGGCACTGAGACATCATATTCAATATTATTAATATACTTTTCTTGACATAAACACATTAATATAGCATTGATAATGATTTTGACCATTCCCAGTAAAAAAATTAAGTCTTTCTAAAATAATTACTTTTTAATTGCTTCCAAAGTAAAGACTTCTTTGAATGTTGATTTAGAGGGGCTAAGTTGGATAGAAATTACTTTTAGTTATTTCATTTTTTTTCTCGGTGGTTTTTTATTATTTGCAGCAAATATTTTAAGAAAAAATTTTAAAATATAAAAAAGTTACAGCTCGTGAAACCGAACCAGTATTTGTCCAAAATACGTGCTTTTCTCAGAAGCATGTCTACAAAATGCAGCCAGAAGTGCATTAGCAATTCATGTCCGGTGTTTTATATTGTAACTGAATAGTTTTTTATAAGATTTTTTATTTTTTTTTTTTTTTATTTGACTTCTTTTTTGATTTTAATTTGACTTCTTTCAATTGAAAGAAAAAAATATGAAAAATACCATTTTTACTATTTTTTGGCGTTCCAAAGTAATCAATTTAAAAAAAATAATATCAAATTTTTTCTATACTAAATAGAAATTAAGAATATCCAAGTAAACAACTTGATATTAAGAAATCAAGAAAATGGATTTGATACGATTATAATCTTTGTTTAAATAGGAACGAGCGTAATCCCTATATATAAAAATCTTGGTGCAGTTGATAGCTAAATGGAGCTAAAATTAACACATATGTGACCTTCTGCGAGAAAAGGGACCTAGTGTGTCAAAAAACGGGTTGTGTCAAAAACGGTGGATTCTGGTACCTAAAAGGGTGTATAAACTTTAAATGCGTTTTTTCTCAAAACTTAATTTTCACACACTAGGTCCCTTTTCTCGGAGAAGGTCACACATATTAAAATCGAGTTAAACTGGGTTTTGTTATATTACGGACCCGATTAAATATGTGAGCTTGGCATCTCACATACACATACAAATACGAAATAAATATTATCGTCACATACCTAGAGTATTATCATAGCAACAGTCTTGAAACTTTGTGTGAGTTCATTAGTTACAAATGTGCAAAGGCGAGCCACAAATGGATGTCAACGAATTAGTGGGCGTGGCATCTTCCAAATAAAGTTAATATATAATATGATATATCTGATATATCAAATATGACTAAAGTCATAGCGAAAAAAAAATAAATTTTATGTAAATAGAATATTTTGAACTCACACAAAAAAAAATTACTTACGAATGTAGACTAGGGCGAAATAACTTTCGACGGTATCCACTAAATCAGTTAATAAAAGTTTATATTGGGAAAGAAAAGAAACAGTTGTAATGAAAATGAAATGTTTCGACTGATAAAACGCACTGTGAAGTACTTATAAAATTTTTCAAAAAAAAAAAGTAAGAAAATTAGAAAATTGGTCTTAGATCCAACTAATTGGATAAGTATATAAAATAAGCATGAATCAAATATAAGCGAAATTTTTATTTATTCTTTTGCCTGCCTATCTGAAAAAGTTCATATCGGATGCAATGGACCGATCCTGATCATATTTGGTGAACTCATTTTTTGTTGCAAAAAGATATATAAACCAAATTTGAGAAAAATCTGTGCAATATTTTTGTTTTTGATAGGTTTAAGTGAAGATCGGAAAGCAGGTTTTCATGGTGCTGTTCTCTATCCAAAGAAAACAAATTTGTTACAACAAATACAATTAAAAAATAGATAAATGAAAAAAATTATTATTTAGTGGTTCGAAAACAATGGAAACTTTTATTTTTTTATGATGCCAAAACAATGGAAACTTTTAAACTTCTGTAGTAGAATTTATAGTATGAAATTAAATCTATTAAATATTTAAATATCTATAGTTCTTTCTGAAGTTTTTCAACTCTTTTTTAAACACAATTATAATTTTCAATGTTTTAATCTTATCTATAATATTAATAGGCTAGGCGATTTCTTGTGACCGATGTTTTGTTCTACCGTTTTATCCCGATTTTGACCAAACGTATATTATTTAAAAGGTATTTCTTTTCAGCCGTTTTGCAGATTTACAGATTTTAAAATTTTTTCTTTTATTTTGAGTAAATTGTATTTAAAGTTGCTACTAACACATACATAAAATTATACATATGCTATGTGTGAGTTTGCTTTTTTGTGTTGATTTGTGAATTGGCAATAAATGATTAACATACCTTTAGGGTCTTTATTTAATGAAAAAATAAAATTTCCTAGAATTTGCACTCGAATTTAGAGGGCTGGAATCTGCTAGTAATATTTATTTTATGAAATTTTTTATAATATTAGTTTAAAAAAATTTTAATTCTCAATGTGTGCTTTTTATAATATTGAAAACTTTCTAACATGGAATTTTTAGAGAGGGATCACAATTGGATCAGGCGTAAGACTAAAAGTAGGTAAAATAATTTTAATATTCAAATTTTTTCTTCGGATAAAATGAAGGTACAAAATAAGATCCGTAAAAAAGTTGGACTTAAAAGATCAGAAACGGCCTATAAACAATAGCTTGATTGGTGTATGACTCTTAAATAAACAATTTAGATTAATGAGGTCATTTAAGGTCATTTATGTAGAGTGGTCAAAAAACAAAATTTATTATAGATCTCGGTCAAATTGGGTTTGTGTATATTTACTGCCCCCCATTAATCAGTTGTCCAAAAATAAACCCTATAGGACAATTCTTAGTTATAGTCCGCATATGAAGTTAATTCCAGATCTTCACTTAAATCTATTATTAAATTTTTTAATGAGTTTTTCATCTTCATTCACAATAATAATAAACCAAAAAAGTGTTGGTTTGTGAATTGACTATGTTGGAAAATAAAGCTGCCTAGAAATTGCACTCGAATTTCGAGCGCTGGATAATGCTAGTAATTAATTATTATAAAATAATGGCAAGAAGATAATTTTATGAAGAGTTAAAAACCAGAATAATAGGTAATTTTACTGGTGGCCTTAAGCAAAAGAAATATTCTATGAATAAATCCATAATTTAAAAAATTATAAAAAATTTCGGGAAAGAGTTTTGGTGACGACTCAACATTATGCGGCTGGCGCCGTAGAATGAGTCAAAGACAGGAAAATGTAATTGCAAGAGAGTCTAAAAATATCTAAAAATGCTACCTAGAGGGGTCTTTAATAATCTGAAACTAAAAATTTGAGCTGGAACTGCTTCCCGACGAGCAATTGGGGCTGATCTTGGTTATGATCATCCTGTGAAGAAACCACTCAAATCAAAGAAAAATCATCCGACTCCTATAAATTTTGATAAAGAACACATGAACTAGTCAAGTCGGAATTGGAGTACTGTGCTCTTTTTAGATAAGTCCAAATTTAATTTAAGAAGCCACGATGGAAGAAGTGTTGCTCGACGACCAAAGGGAAAAAGACTAGAGCCAAAATATACAAATAAAACTGTTGAGTTTGGCGGTGGCAATATTATGGTATGGGATTGCTTTTCGGGCCAAGAAATGGGTCCAATTCATGTAGCAAAAGATACTCTAACTGGATTTGGATACTGGAAAATTCTAAATGACGTAATATATCCATTAGGGTGACAGCCAAATTTTTTTGGATTTTCAAGACGTGCGGGACGGATGTGCGCACAATTTGAGCCAAATCGGACAGTGCTTTCTGGAAGCGCATTGAGTTCAAAGTTCAAATATGCATTTACATATATGTAAAAATTATCAAAAAAAATCCTTATTCCCAAAAATTTTGATATTAATAATTGTATTTCAATTAAATTAATTAATAAACCATAATCAAGAGTAAATTATCTTTCTAATAAAACAGCAAAATTTATTATCGGTTGAAAAACAGCCATGTTATATCAAGTTCCCCAGGCAATAAATGCACCGCAGACCACTTGATTAAGAAAATCGAGCTCACATTTTTAAAGACATTTACAACAACAACACTTTTCCATACCCCTGATCCCAAGATGATCTTATGTAAAGTCTTTTGCATCTCATCTATTGTTATGTCGTTATAAATTAATGTCAAAAAGGTACGTATTTTTTAGCACTATTTCAAAATCTCAAATTTTACATTTTCAAAAATTTTGTTCAAGAAATTTTCCGAAATCAACGATTGGACTTTAAGGTCTTATTAACAAAATACATGTAATTAAAAATGCCAAATATTGTAGCTATCCTGTTCTCAATTTGGCGAGGGCAGCGTTTTTATTTCAGCGGATTTGAAGAAAAATTTGATTTTTCATACTTTTGCAATTTTTAGGCTACATCTTTTTGGTGTTTTCATATTTCAAATATTTTTTGTCAAAATATTACACTAATTGATATAAGTTCTTAATATTGTTAATTAAGGTTAAATTGAAACACTAAAAACTGTCCCTCTTTAAGGTGAAAAGTCAAATTTAAGGATATTTATATTTTTTTTAAAGAAAATATTGATATAATATATATATATTATGTCTGGAAGGATTTCGATAAAATTTGTTGATAATATATCAATAATTCTAAAAAATAATATTCTGGACTTATTTTCTGAAATTAACCCGAGGATTTCGATAAAATTTGTTGATAATATATCAATAATTCTAAAAAATAATATTCTGGACTTATTTTCTGAAATTAACCCGACCCTAAAAATTGTACCAAAATTTTTTTTCATACAAACCGCTGTCACCCTAATATCCATACGAGGAAGAAAATATACCCTGGTCTGGAAGTTACAACATGACAATGACCCAAACCCCACCTTCAAAGTTGCAACCGAATGGCTACAATCTAGTGTTTAAGAATAACCAGCCCAATCCCACAGAAAATTTATGAGAAATTGTATATTGAAAAATACGGACACGAAATTACGTAAACAAGACAAATCTCATAGAGGCAGTTAATTCCAAGTTAAAACAAGTAAGAAAATTATAGTCGGTCTAGACCGACTATACGATACCCTATACCATGCGTTTAGAGACCCTATCTCTCAGGCCCAACTAACTGGATATAGAAAATAAGCATAAACCAAATTTGAGTGGGATTTTTATTAATTTTTTCGGCTGCAGATATGAAAAAGTTCATATCGGATGTTATATCTATATGGGGACTAGGCCCAAAAATGGACCGATCCTGACCATGTTTGGTAAAGTCTCTTGTATTTTGCAAAAATATATACAAACAAAATTTGAGAAGAATCAGTGCAATATTTTTGTTTTTTGATAGATTGAAATGAAGATCGGGAAGCAGCTCTATATGGCTAAGAGTTGTCGAATGGGGATCATTTTTGGACTACTGATTAATGGATGTAATATATACATACAAACCCAATTTGACTAAGATTTGTATGATAATTTGGATCTTATGGCAATTTATGTTGATTTCATAGGGGTCATTTGTATGGGGGCTAGGTCTGAACATGGACCGATTCTCACCAATTTCAATAGCGTTCATCCCATGGTCGACAAAAGACCAAATACCAAATTTCGTCAAAATATATTCATATTTGCGACCTGCAGTTTGATTACAAACTTTACATGGACACACAGACGGACGGACGGACATCGTTAAATCGAATCAGATAGTGATTCTGATTCGATCGGTATAATTAAAGATGGGTGTAGGTCAAATATTTTTGGTTGTTACAAACAGCAGCACAAAGTCATTATACCCAAACCACATAGTGGTATAGGGTATAAAAAATATCATCAACAATTTAAGTGACTCCACTCCTCGGCTTTCTGAAGCCAAAAGAGGGAAAGTTTTGAATTATTGTAAAGTAAAGGTTTCCATTATTTTGTCAACAGCATTAAAAATGAATACTTTTAAAAACCAGAATAATAGATGATTTTACTGCTGGTCCTAAGCAAAAGGAAATTTGTCAGAAATATTCTACGAATAAATCAATAATTTCATAAAATCATTAAGAAATATCGGTGACTACTCAACATTTAGGCGCCAGGTCCCGTAAAACGAGTCAAAGACAGAATAATTTAATAGCTAGAGAGTATGAAAAAGGTACAAATATGCCACCGAATGTTTTGCTATTTTTTTCTGGAGTTAAGTTATTTTATATTACTATTTTCCTTTTGATATAAAAAAAACTTTAAAAAAATTAAATTAATAAAAGAGTTTTTAATTTTATGATCAAATGTTTTGGATCGTAGAAAATAAATGTTATTAAAAGTTTCCATTGTATTGTCACTCACTGTATATTATTCATCAAAATAATTTTCGAACTTCACCGTAAACTAATATTTCCATTGGTGGAGAAGGCCATTACTGAATTGGCTCAGAAAGTAATTCAAAGCAGATCGGTTTAATACAAGAATTGTTGGTAGTTAAATTTTTTAATAGGGTCAGTAAAAATTCAAGATTGAAATTTATTATTTATGTCACTGTCAATAATTTGTGAACAATTTTAATAACTGCCAAAAAAAAAAATTTGTAGTTGTGCAATACACTAATATTAAATATGAAATTGTTTGACAATTATTACATTTATTAAATTAACTCCAATTTAGTTCAATTCAATAAAATCTTATCATTGTTTTCTGTTAGTGCGGTCGTACCAATTATTATCTCTACTCAAAAGGAAAATTTTAGACTAATAAAACCACAGGTGTTAAAAAATTGTTCAGTTAATATTTTTCGTTAAAAAAAAGAAACATTGCATGATTTAAAAATTTAATTAATCATAACTAAATTAATTAAAATAGAAATGGTGTGAAATATTACCTTTGAATTTCTCTGAATGTTTCAAATTTCCAACACGAAACCAAAGTTAACACTGTTATTGATTTATAACTGAATTATGATTTTTTTTCTTATTAACAAAATAAAATTATTTTTTGACTAAAAAATATATATTTGTATTAATTTATTTAATATAAAACATTATATTGAAGGAAAAATCCAACCAAAAGTGAAATTATCAATTTAACACGTTTTGTTGATGTTTTTGTTGTTGTTATTGTTGGTTTCTTTTATTATAACAATTTTTCAATTGCATCGTATTTCGTACTTAATTTTACTTTTTTTTTAATTAAAATATTTAAATATTTTTTTTGTTGTTTTAGCGAACCAATAGAAGTTAAAGGCAAAGTAAATTAAAAACAACAAATTGTCAGCTTTTTTATCGTTTGTACAAATTTGTGTTGTTGTTTTCGTTATATTTTCGTAAACGTTTTTTTTTTTAATGCTTAAACACTTATACACCGACACTTGAGCTCTCTTTAACGTTGAACGAAAAATAAACCGAATAACAAATAAAAAAATAAAACTTTTTCGAAAGGGGGGAGGGAACCGATACAAAACTCGCATACAATGTAAAAAAAATAAACCAAAATCGTAACAAAAAACGGGCTGTTGTTGTTTCTGATATTTTTGTCAAATGTAACAAAAAAAAAACCAATATATCGAACACGACTTCGATTTATAACTGTTGTTTAATAGAAAATGTTGTTCGAATCTTCTAAAAACTTCAATACATATAATTTAAAATAATTCATTGCTATTTATTTAAATTTTCAATTTTGTTTTAAATTTGTTCACCTTTTCTTATTAACATTTTAGTTTTATTTGTTATTATAAATGATTCTTTTTCACCTCATCTAAATAATTTTATTATTATTTTAAATTCATTTGTATAGAATTTATTTTCAATTTGTCAAATTTGTTTGAAATATTTTTTCATTAATTTGTTTTTTTTTATATATTTTTTTAATAAACTACAATTATTTTTACATTTTCTTGAATATTTCTTTTTTTAATGTAAATACCGTAAAAAATTAATTTTGACCGCAGATTTTTTACGCGCTTACAGCAACCAAAAAGTACGACTCTTAAAACACAACTAGCATGTCTATATTTGTAAATTGATCGGTTTTGTTGTTTGCGGTTCCCACTAGCATTGCATTAACTTTACAGTAAGTAGTAGTAAGTAAGAAAACAATAATAAGTAATAGAGTAAAAAAACTCTCATACTCTCTTGTGTTTTTGCTCGAATAATCATGAAGTGTGTTCAGTGCTATTAGAAGTGATCACTTGTTAACTTGCCAGATGTTTAATTCAAATTTTGAGGTATTTAAAATAAAAAAAAATACTCGGCAAAAAGTACCGAACTAAATATCAAAAAAGTTAAGTTTACAGACAATTAGCTCCTGTGGGTTCGAAGGGATTATTCAAATTTAGAAATAATTCATCGGATATAATTTAGACAATATAATTTTTCCTAGCCCTTTTTATTATGGTAATTCATTTAAATCATTTAAATTGCATTTAATTAAAATCCATTAATTAAAAATTGTCGATCACAATAAATAATAAATTTATACTAGCAAGGCCCAGCCCTCGAAATTCTAGTGCAAATTCTACGAAATTTTATTTTTTCATATAATGAATAATTTTATAAAAGCCAAAAAGCATGCTATCAGTTTTAGACAATTACAAATTCAACACTTTTTAAATAAAACTCATTAATATCACATAGAAGATATATGAATGTGTTTGTTAGTAAATAATTTTAAAGGAGCCTAAAGGTATGCTAATCAATTTTAGCCAATCCACAAATCAACACGGGCTATTTGACACACACACAGTATGTGTTTTATGTATATGTTAGTAGCAACTATAAAGGAGCATTACTCCAGAAAAAATATTCCAGACGGTGCAGCTAAAAATAAATCTCTTTCAAATGCGGTATCTTTGGTCAAAATCGGTTATTAACTACAATTTTTATATCGGTCACAAGAAATCGCCTTGCCTCTTAATATTATAGATAATTAATTTTATTCATATCAGAACATTGTACCCTTATCATCAAGGACGTATCAGTTATAAGGAAAAATACGAAAAGGTCTTATTTAACCATTAGCATTGATGAATTCAAATAATGATTATAAAATGATGATAATGATTATAATGATTATAGGGCCAACAAATATGCCTTCTTTGATTTTGGCATATGAAATTTTAGGAAAAACGCTAACAAATATTTAAACGCTGCACCATCTTTGTCCAGAACCTTGACAAAGCTCTTAAAAAGGCCCAATTTTATGTGCAGCGGCGGAAGAAGAACGTCATTTGGATCAATTAATGTTTTGTTTCCTGGTGAATGCTCAGTTCGTTTTGGCCACTCTTTTCTGACGTAATGATGACATGTAGCGCGACTATCTCATAGAAAAAAGAAACAACAATATTTTGTGAAACCTCCTTGCATGCCAATCAACAAACTAATGACCCTGAAACAGATTAATTTACAGTTATTTACGATGGTTTATACTATATATACAAAGAAATTTAAATCACACAGATCTTCCATTTATGATCGTTGTATTTGAGTAATGTCAAAATTTCAGTCATTGATTCCTAATTTTCCTTTATATTAATGGCATGAGCAGTAGGTATGGATGGTTTTTCATTCCTATTATGCTAAAGAAGAGCTTTTACTTAGAGCCATTAATAAATAATCTCCATTCAGTTATGTCATATGGCTTTTAAATAAACCATCAACATCAATACAGTATAGAATAAAGTGTCTCTTTTCAAAGTATGCAGCCAATTCCAAGCTTCTATCCCTATAGATTAATACTTTTGTCCCAACTGCAAGATGTTTTCACTGCTGCATGTGTGAAGCTAGTAATTCTGCGTCTTGCTTCGTTAAATGTAAATCCCGAATTAGATCATTCAGCTCAGCTTGAGTCACTAAATGGCGTTCATCATGAGCCTCACACAAACTACCACTGCTGGTGAAAGATGTTTCGGACTCACTGCTTGTAGCACTGGAAATAACTGGTAATGGATCATTTGGTGGACGTTGAACTGGTTTGGAAACCAAGTAAGTAATATTTTTTCGATTTTTCATATTGAATCCTGCAACTTTTGTTAAACAGAAATAACAATCGGTTTGGTTATTACTTGACTCTCTCTGAAGTACTGGAATTGAAAAATCGAAATAGATCTTCTTGCCATTTGACCAATTGTATAAACAGTTCTGCAAATATATTAAGACATTGTCAGTGTCCATGGTTTGTCCAAGTTTCTGACAGCAAAACCAAAGTATTGTAAATATTCATATTTTAATGATTCTGATATTGCTTATCCTTTTTTTCCAACCAAATATTCACCACACGCAAAGCAAAAATAGCTTGAATCAGTAACACACGATCTCCCTGACATGCTTAAACGCTACTATTATGAAGATTTAGAATGAATGTGGGCTTCTGTCAAATTAATAATTGTGAAATTGTAGTGTCAGTATTGACTGTTGTACAGTATTGCCAGCATGTGATAAAAAATGAACAAGACGTGATAGCCCAATTTTGCCAGATTCGAATTCAGCGCACCCAGATTAGTTAAAAAAAACATGCTTCGTTTCTGCAGTCAATTTTTTTTTTTTTTTAATTTGTAGACCAGTGTTATTTATAATCAACCATTATCCTAATATATATTTAATTTTGGTCATCGTAACCGATATAAGTGAGAAAAATTTTTTTTGCTATGTATAACTATTATAGCAACCAAAAATTTTTTCTGGTTACCAGTAAACATTATCGGAAGTAATTTTTTTCTGGTTACAGATATATATCGTATTTTTGATATAATGAGTTTGTATGGCAAGGAATTTAAATATCTTTGGCAAAGTAAGCAAAACGGGCAATTTTGTACGAAATGTTTATTAATTTTATAAATAAACTACTTTTTTAATTCCATTCGAATTTATTTCACAAAAAAAGTTAAATAAATTTTGCAATTCATTTCATTAATTTCGGGTAGACTAGACAATAGATAAGTGTTTATATTACCTCTACGGTACTAGGATTTATTTTTTAGTTTTAGGAACATAAGCGATCGCACTGAATCGTCTGGGAGGTTATATCTGAGATCACTTATCACAACTCTCAATGCTGAGAATGCTCGTTCTACGCTAACTTGGGTTGCTGGAGCGGCATGAACAATGAGTGACTGTTGTTTGAGGAACGGGCGTCGACATCTTCCCTCCCAGTAGGTTTGTATTAACAATTATTTTGAATACACGCTTGCCGTCTCATCCTCTGACGATGAGTCAATTTCCTAGCTTCGTAAAGTCTAACGAACTGACTTTTCATTGACGTTTTGTCAATGAACAAATTACTTTCTGAAGAACACTGCATTGCTTGAGGAAGTTATGTATCGATCTGAAATAGAACAAAGGAATCATTAATGGTATAAAGCAAAGTTTAGTATTGGCGCCCATAAACCTGGTTCAATTCATTAACTTGTATTGCCACCTTCTTCCGGTGAACTCTCGCTTCTTCCTTTTTATTTGGTAGAAGAAAACGTCGAAAAAGTGTAGCCAAAAATTTGCATTTCGCAAATTTGTCTCCCTTGTTCCTATACAATTCAAAACAGTAAATGATGCTTCTGTGCTTAAACATTCCAATTTTATCTTCAGCTCACACCAAGCCTTGTAAAAATCGCCCATAACCAGCTGCTCACGCTGAAATTTAAGCGTCGTTTCGTTTAGGGGGCTCAAAATTACCAGTAAGTCATTTAATTCATCCAGTTCTTCATCTAACAATCGTCGATTCAGATATTCATTGCAAATTTCCCTGTATTTAGAGAGTTTCTTTAGCGTTGTAAATGCAAAGCTCCACCACTTTGGAACATCTAAGGAAAGTTTGCCTAGTTTAAGCATCTGTAAAATTTGTCAAAGAAAATAACATATAAATAAATAATTATATTTTTAAATTGAGTTTGAAGTTTAAAATTAATCATGTACATTTTACAAATTGGTTCGTTGTTGGAAACTTACCTGCTCTTCGAGTGTTCACTACAAGTCTCGGTTTTCAACAATTGCAAGATGTGAGCTGGACTTTTAACAGGAAACATATTTCTATTTTCTGCGCTGAAAGTATTTTCAAACTCTTCAAGGTTAACTAATGATTCCTAAAAGCAGAGCTCAGATTTACTCGATTTTACTCGCGAGTGAAAAATACTCGCGAAGAAGAGTACTCGAAGAGTACGAGTGTTTTTATGTGGGAGTACTCGCGAGTACACCTTCTTAAAAATTAAGAGTGGGAGTAAAAATCTTCGAAATAGAGTGAGATTTTACTCTTAAGAGTGAAATCGAGTGGAAAAATATAAATTGCAGGTATGTATGTAAAAAAGAAACACTCTTAAAAATACTACTTAAAAATATAAAATATTGAAAAATATAAAATATTAAAAAACCTAAAAGGATACAATTCCCACTGTCATTAATTATGATTGCAAAATTCTTACAGAGTGCTATGTAGCTGTGTAATTAACTTCAAAGAACTACATACAAACATACATTATTACATATATTCATTCATTCATTCATACATATACATAAATATATTTTATAAATTAAAACTATTTAAAAAAATAAAGACTAGAGTACTCGGCAAGAGTATAATCTGTTCGATTTCGAGCGTATTTTACTCGCACTCGAAATCGAGCAAAGCATATGCGCTCTTATTCGAGTGGCATAGAAAAATAGAGTATACTCGAATTTTTTTTTTCACTCGCAGGAGTACTCGCGAGCGAATTCGAGCGAGTTTCACTCTCTACTCCAATTCGAGCGAAGATTTCGGAGCTCTGCCTAAAAGTGATTTTGAACATTATTCTCTTCATTTTGTAGTTACTGCAAGCAAACCAACCGCCTTTAGAATATTTCCACCGTTATATGTAGCCATAGTATACATATATTTGTTTCTTAGCTATATTGAAGTCATGCAAAACTTCTTTAACCTCTGTTTTCAGATTTACAGTAGTCTGCGGCACACAAATCTCCGTTTTCCCCTTTTCCGTTATTTATGCACTAATACCAAAAACTGAACAGCCATGTCGGGTTGTAGTGTCCATTTTAAGGGATCTTATTTTTCTCATTAATTTCTTCGTAATAATTCTTTTCAGTCTCATTTCTTCATCATTTACCATTACCAAACCTCTACAACTTTGCTCAGTGAATCTCTTAAAAACCTTTGAATTGAAAAACAAAAGCGGTTAAGACTTCCGCGTGACCAATACGAAGCAAGCATTATTTATTTTTGTTTTCACAGAAACTTTGACTTCTAGTGTCACAATCACCGGTATCCTCAATGTCTTCGTATTCATCAATGTGCTGTTGATAAATTTCATTATGTTAACCCATCATTTGCCTCCTTAAATTAATTACATGATTTTCTACAAATATCATGATGCAGATCTTGCAAGTCGATTCGTTATCCTTTCATTGTAATGCAAAAAATCGCCAATAATAACGTCGCGTTTGCTACCGATATTATTTTTATTTTGAACACTAGATCAACCTAATTTTCCGCATTACTAAGTGTTTCACAACTAATTGCAAAGTGTGAGCTGGACATTTAACAGAATACATATTTCGATTTTCTGCACTGAAAATATTTTCAAACTCTTCAAGGATAAGTAACGATTCCTCAAGGTTAAGTAACGATTTCTCCGTGGTTGCACACGGCTTGCTGCTTTCTTGTTTTCCAAAACAATTACTTTCCATAATTCCAATAAGCTGGATATTTTGAAATTAGTAAAGTTGTGTAGAGAAAAATTTTTAAATATTATAATTTTCTGACACTCATTTCGAAGCCTACTAGGAAAAAATTTTTTGAGACCAGAGTGTAAGCACTTTCCAAAAAATAGCAACAAAAACAGAGTTTATTGCATTTGTAAGTTAGAATTTCGCGAAAACCTGATGATAGTAATCCTTTTTAATAAATTTTATAAAATTCCCTAGATTATTTTTGGTCCATCACAACATTTTATAAAAATGTAAATCAACCGATTTTTCATAAGCGTATGATTTCAAATCATGATTTGTATAGGCCGCTAACAGAAGTTAGCCTAATTATTATTGCAGGCCCCTAAATTCCAATACTTGTACATATATGTTCCTGAATTGGTCCATAATCTTTACCGACATCAGATTTTAAAATCAATGAATTATTCAGTGCCTCACTCTCTATTTAACATTCGAACTATTGAACTATTTATGAAAGCTTGTTCAGAGAAAAAATTGATTTGTGGCGTTCGGTTCCAGCAAACGATTCGATTAATACAACAGATATTTGGTTAAGTGATAACTTGTGCGGTTATTAAAATATAATTTCGGATCTCATAACAAAATAATTGCGTTGTTTCAATAGAACTATTGGACCGGTAACATATTAAGTTGCTGCAATAAATCGTTGTCCCGTGCACAAAGAAATAAAAAATTTGGCCATCCGTATTGTTTTAAAGTATTTTTATTGTATCAACTGAAATCTGAAAGCAGCTTAAGCAGCTTTTCTATTGTAAATATTTTATGTTAAGCCAACAGAATTATAATCTTAATCAGCTCAAAATTTCGTTATTAACATCAGATCAGAATTCGGTTCGCCATAAATTTGGTAGCCACAATGAAACCTTTTTCTGTGTTTGTTTGAATGTACTTACGAGATTCCTTAAAAATGTACCCATCAAAATGTAGAGATTCTCAGCACTATTCATTCCTTACGCACTTCAAAATAACTGTACTCCTAAAATGTATTCTAAGTAACATTTTTAAATGGCATAATTTGGGAATAGAGGAATTATGACCAGTTTTGAATTGGTTAGAATTTTAGAATTTAGTTAGAATTTTTAGAAATTAAAAACATTTATTTATACTAGCAGATTCCAGCCCTCGAAATTCGAGCGCAAATTTTAGGAAATTTTATTTTTTCATTAAATAAAAGACCCTAAATACTAGACCCTAGCATACTAATCAATTATAGTCAATTCACAAATCAACACAAAAAACAAACTAATTTTTATTACAAACTCATTAACAAATTTAATAAACACACACATAACATTGTATAATTTTATGTATGTATTAGTAGCAACTTTAAAAGCAATTTACTCAAAATAAAGGAAAAAATTTAAAAATCTGTAAATCTGGTGAACAGCTAAAAAGAAATACCTTTCAAATAATAAACGTTTGGTCAAAATCGAGATAAAATGGTGGAATAAAACATAGGTAACAAAAAATCGCTTAGCCTATTAATATTAAAGATTAAAAAAGCCTTTCCCAAGCTTAACAATATATAAAAAAATTGTATGATTAATCTTATAAAATAGCTAAACTCCTGTTGGAACCATTCCCTTAAGGACCTCATCTAAACTGGGTGGTAAGCCTGCATAGCCTTGCATTTCAAGAAATTCTTTTCCCTAAGGGGAATTTCTAGATTCTTATTTATATTTTGATTTCTATTTAATATTTTAATGGCTTTAAAATATAAATTAAGAATAAAGGCCTTTCAATATATTATTTTTAAAGTAGAATTCCTCATGTCTAATCAATTCTTTTATTAACACATAAAAAATTCTTTATTTACCCTTGAGAACTTTTAGAAATTTTTAAATATTAATTAGGAATTAAACCACTTGATAAGTTTGTTGTCTCTATTTACAGGTGCATTTAATCCCTCTCTCTCTCTCTCTCTCTCTCTCTCTCAACCCAACTCTGTCTTTATTTTGGCTGCTCATAAACTACTCACTCTCTTTTTTCGATTATCTAAACATGTTTTTGACTTAATTCTCACTAAACTTTAAATTTGTTAAGAAATTTATCTTTTTTGTTTTCCTTTTCATTTAATCTTTACGTTTTTCTCACTTGTGCTCCTTATGTTACTTCATTCATAGTTAAAGATATATGATCGTTTGTTCAATTAATGATCTTATGCGTCATCTGACATTATCTTGTTATTGTATATGGATGAATGGATGGATGGCTGGCAAAGTAACTTTATTTAACTTTGTACACTTGTTGTTGCTCATTTTCTGCTTAGGTTTCTTTTTGTAAAACCTTTCTTGTATTTTGCATTTGTTTTTGTTGTTTTTTTTTTTTATTTTACTGAAGATATTTAATGTGTGTGATAATAATATTCGTAAATTGTTGTAGTATTTTACGTTTCTATTCATAAATCTATCTTTAATTGAAGAGTACTTCATAAATTTTTGGTATATGTGACTTCTCTTCTTAGACGTAGCGATAGTGATAGTGATTATCGATGGAATTGGAAATCCATTTCGAATGTGAGTAATGTTTATTATTGTCTTTTTGTTTGTGTTTATTACCATTCATTATTTTTGGTTTTGTATTATTTTATTTTCGGAAATTTCTTTCTTTTTGTTTATGTTTTTATCAAAATCTTTTCACATTGCTTTGCATTTAATATGATGTTTGTTAATTTTATAATTTGTCATCATTAAGTTTTTTTATTAATATAATTAGGAAATTTCGTAATGTTACGTATGATAGTAGACAAATCAAATAAAAAGCTGCGAATATAGCTGATCTCGAGATTAACTTTAAATTTAATACGCAATTCCAGTATTTTGTATTTCCGAAATAACACTAACCATATCAAGATTTTCTTTAAAAACTATATAAATGTATAAAATATATAAACTTATTTAATTATTCCAGAAAAGAGTGGAAAAACTGCCAAATTTTAAATAAAACCATCATCCGTATCTGCGTTCAACTGGTGTGACAGCTGGTATACGAACTATCGAGAGATACAGAAATCATTCACCTTACCAGAAAACCCAAGTATTTTTCAAGCCAAGAGATGCTGGAATTCTTCTTCTTTCTTTGTCCAGCTCTGACAATTGTAGCAATCATACATGGGACTAATTCTTTAGGTGTACTAATTTATTAGCTAATTTATTAAAATTTACTTGTCAATGCCAATAAATTTTTTGGCAATTATCTTTAATATTATCAATGCCAATGGTTTTTAATAAATTAATTAAATTTTATTCATTAAAATTTAAATTTTATTTTTAAAATTAACCTCAATTGAAAAAAGTAATTACTTTTTCAAAACAAGATTTTCGCATATTGTCGGAAGATTTCAAGCTTATTATAAATTTATATAATGAATTTATGTGCCGTACTTATGTTAACATTAATTTCAGAAACAGACATACAAACATAAATATTTATACCCTATGCCAAACTGTGGTCAGGGTATAATCACTTTGTGCTGATGTTTGTTATCATCATATATATTTGACATAGACCCTCATTTTATTATACCGATCGACTCAGTTGATTTATCTGTCCGCCTGGTCGCAATTATGAATATATATTGATGAAATTTAGTATATAAGCCTATCTCGCCTACAGGACAAACTCTATTGAAATTGGTGAAAATGGCTGCATATTCCTACCTAGTCAGTAGTCCACAAATGAACCCTGTAGTGCAATTCTGAGTCATAGCCCCACTTAAATCTATCACAAAGCAAAAATATTACACAGATTTTTCTCAAAATTGGATTGTAAATATTTTTGCAAAAAATCAGTGAATTTAAGTATGGTCCCCATATAAATATAGCATCCGATATGAATTTTTTAATCGGTCCAGTCCGTCTATAATTTTCTTATTGGTTAATATTCTTTTTTGTTTTGTGAAAATCAAGCTTTGAACATTTATAGAAACTAGCAGATTCCAGCCCTCGAAATTCGAGTGCAAATTCTAGGAAATTTTATTTTTTCATTATAAAGGACCCTAAGGGTAAGCTAATCAATTATAGCCAATTCATAAATCAACACAAAAAAAACTCATTTTTATTACAAACACATTAACAAATTTAATAAACATACACATAGCATTGTATAATTTTATGTATGTTTTAGCAGCAACTTTAAATGCAATTTACTCAAAATAAAGGAAAAACTTTAAAAATCTGTAAACCTGCAAAACAGCTAAAAAGAAATACCTTTCAAATAATATACATTTAGAACAAAACATCGGTCACAAGAAATCGCCTAGCCTATTAATATTATAGATAACAAAAAATTAAAAAAAATATTTTGTATACAAATTATTTTTTTTTTAATCAATTGTAACATTTGGGGGGAATTCGTTCCATTGGTTGATATTTTTATACCCTCACCCACACTTCAGTGGCCGAGGGTATACCTATGTATAGGTTTGTCATTCCCTTTGTAACGCATCGAAAAACTAATTTCCGACCCCATAAAGTATATATTCTTGATCCTAATCACAGCCCGAGTCGATATAGCGATGTCCGTCTGTCTGTTGAAATCACGCTCATTCACAAAATAACAACATTTAACTGGGTAAGGTTACAATAATATCATTTGCCATAATTCCCAGCAGGTTGGTATTGAAAATGGGCTAAATCGGGCATCATTGCGCTTAAGTACCAGCAAAAATATGTAGATACCTCTAAAAAAAAACATAAAACCCAGTGTGTTTGTTCTAATATTTTAGTGGTTGAACACAATAGTTGAACAACAACATTCACAGTTCAATAAAGCTACAAAAAAAATGATGCAATTATACCAACAAACACAACTACCATGACCTATGTTAGTAGTACTGCCACATATTTTTTTTATCGTTATCACGTTATAAAAAAAAAATATATGAAGGAAAAAAAATTTTTTTTGTAACTATCTTTATTTACAATCTATCCATTTAAGGATAATAAGCAAATTATATAACAATAACAAAAAATAGCATTAATTGCCGAACTCCATTGAGAACAACAATATACATAAATTCAATTGGAATATTTTATTTTTGGGTAATATTTATAAAAAATTTACATATACACATAGTAAAGAAATTAGCCACGAAAAGGCAAATTCAAGACATGGAGTCTTTTAAGCCGTCTTACTTCGTGTGTGTCATCAAGAAGAGCAATTGCTATTGGGTTTACATGATTACTTAATCTTTCAAGGTAGTTCTCGCTGAATCTTCTCCACTAGCGATCGGAAAAAAAACGAAATTAAGTCGTAAACAACATGTAAAATTTCTCTTATTTCTATTTTATTACTATCTTTTTATTTTTTATTTTATTTTTATTATCTTTTTATTTTTATTTTTTTTTTTTTATAACTGCTAATGAATTTTTTTGGATCTTTTTTAATAAATTTGGTTGAAACAATTTTTGTCGTTATTAAGGGGTGTTTCAGATTTTTCCGATCGCAAGTGGATAATATTTTAATTTTTAGATGTACGCGTTGAAGAACATGTTCTGTTTTTTTTTAGCAGTACACGTGCAAGAAAACGAACTTAAAATAAAGCTACACTCGAATCTGTATGGTTTATGTGTGTTCGAAACAAAAAATACGTGATAGAAAAATGTTCGTGTAGATAATGAAATTTTAAAACGAAACACAGTCATGATTGTGTTTGGCACCGTACAAAATTTAAGAAACACACATAATTGATATGAAAATAAAAATATGTGTTTGTTGGTCTGAGATATGCTTTTTTACATATATGTACAAGTTTTTTATTCAGTGTGTGTTTTTTTCTAAACTCTGGTTAGAAATAGTATCATTATTGCCTTATTGCCAATTGCCCAACTATATGAGGAACCTCAAGAAGCTCGAAACAAAGATTTTAAAAATTATAGAGAGCACTATGCACATAAATGCAGTCGGGAAAAGTCGAATGAAGACATATTTAATAGGTTTCTACTTAGTTCAGATCCATTACTTACCACCAAAAGAAAAATTTATAAGAAAAAAGTTCATCATATACCACAGATGGCAATGGATTTAATAATTTTGCAAAACACAACAGGTGAAGAAACGGGTAATGATGATGAGTATGAAGCTGATGACTATGAAAGTGATGGTGATTACAAGAATGAAAATTTTGTTATTTAAAAAAAAATAAATAAATAAAAATTCAAATACTTGATCCGCATATTCGTTTTTTTTTTAATAGAGCATTAAGTACACTATGGTTTGCAATTTTATTCATTCATTTATCTCTTTAGAATTCAAAGTTGTACCAAAAATTGTGAACCGAGATAATTTTTTCCGAAAAACAAAAAAGCGCTTCACAGGTTTACAAAAAATTTTCTTTAATTATTTTTTTCCCCCAAATGGTAGGTTTTAATGCAATAATAATAACTAGCAGATTCCAGCGCTGGATATTCGAGTGCAATTTCTAGCCAGCTTTATTTTTCAACTTAGCCAATTCACAAACCAACACTTTTATAGTTTGTTATTATTGTGAATGAAGATAAGAAACTCATTAATAAACCCATTAACAAATTTAAAAAAACACATACATAAAATTATACATATGCTATATAATTTTATGTATGTGTTAGTAGCAACTTTAAATGCAATTTACTCAAAATAAAGGAAAAAATTTACAAATCAGTAAATCTGAAAAATGGCTAGAAAGAAATACCTTTCAAATAATATTGGTTGGTCAAAATCGGGATAAAACGCTAGAACAAAATATCGGTCACAAGAAATCGCCTAGGCTATTAATATTATAAATTTGTAAAAAAAAATATTTTTTGTTTTTTATAAACAGCTTCCCTGAATTAATCCTCATTTTGACTATCATTCAACCAACTGTGTGACAGTGGTACCGAAATTCCGTGAACATCAATTCGGCATCTTTCATAACAACTTCAGATTTCACAAAGCACTAATCAGCTAATTTTGACACAAAGACTTCAACTTCCAACCCATAGAAGATTTAGCTCACTTAGGAGCTCAAGCTGGTAGACCATGCATAGCGCCGACATTTCGTTAAAAATAAAGTGAATGCCGTTTTTTCGAAATAAATCATCGTCACAAACAAAATTGTCGAATTTGGGGGCTTAGAAAATCCGTACGTAATCTATGAGAAACAACAACAAGTAACTGCCAGGTGCGAATTTTGGTAGGACGATGTGATGAGGCCGGAAATTCAGTGAGTGTGAATTGAATTCGTTACCGAAACATGATAACGGAGTTTTTCTGGCTTCATGTGGTTTCATCAGGACGGCGCCGCCAGCTACACCACACATTCTTTCCTTGAGGAGTTTTTGAAATCTCAGCTCTATGTGATAGGCTGCTATCCAAAACGCGTCACCCGTAAAATGGAGTCACGTCTTTGTAAAAATGTCAACGTAAATTTCATGAAAAGAGCAGGGGCCCTTGTTCAGAGCTGCGAGGGACATATGCTGGGGGCCTTTACTTTACAATGCATTAAAAATATCATCACTCGCTTAAAAAAATTGATTTTTATTTTAAAATCAAATGGTGCGCTCTTATTGGGTCACCCTTTATATATGTATGTTTCGGATATGATAATCCAACTAATGAAAAAATATGGGCGAAAAATTAAAAAAACGTTGATAAAATTACGAACTTTTTGGGGGTTTGCATGTTTCCAAAACTTTTATCCTAGAACATTCCGAACAACGTTCCGTATAAGATAGAGATAACTTAAAAATCAATTAGTCCTCTAAATATCACCAACTACGTTAAAAATTAAAAGAAAAATTATTGTATGCAAGCATCGTGATTCCCCGAAAAACTAATGATGCAGTTCGATTCATAGGGTCCAATATAGGGCATGTATTTTATTAGTAAATTTTTTGAAGAAAATCCGTCCAAAACAGAAAAAGAATTGTCTGAAAAAGAGAAAAAGAGTCAAATGCAAAAAAAAAAAAAAAAAAACAGGAACAGGAACAAAAATTATCTGTAACGCATAGGCTTTGAAAATCTATATATTAATAAGTGAAGGTAAATTTTTAGTTCCCTTTTTTAAGCAATATGCCGGCACGGAGGAGTGTGAAAATTGGCATAGTTATCGTTCATATGGAGGAGAAGCTGAGAATGATAAAATTTATGTGTAATACGTCTTAAAAATACATTAAATTAACTAATAAAAAACATTTATAATAATTCGTTACACCCTGTTAATGTGAATGATTTAAATTTTATATCAACGCCCTGCGTTGAATTATGAATTACTAAAATTGATTAGAATACCTGTAAGCTCATTTATATATGCATAAATTTTTTTTTATATATAGATTAAAAAAACATTGAAAAAAATTGTATGAAAAAATAACATTTCCTAGAATTTGCACTCGAATTTCGAGCGCTGGGCTATACTAGTATAGAAATTATTGCCTCAGCTACACAGATAGACAAGAAAAAGTAATCAAATGCAGGTTGCATCAACTTTCCCAAAAATTTACTCCGTTTCCTTTGTATTTAAATATAAAAATATTCAAACAAAATTAGTAAGAAGTAGTTGCCAAGAAAGGTTTAATTGTGGCGGGCCATGAGTGAACGTGGAGTCAGTGAACCAGTATTTACTAATGGAGGATTAGCTAGATGGCAATGCAGCAACAATGAAATATTTAGTACAAGTCTTCTGAAATTTATAGAAAAATACCAAAGACGAAAATATAATTTTCTATCATGACAGAAATACAAAAATACCGAATTTGTGCCAGAGGAAATCAACCCTCAAAATGTTTCTCAACTAAGACTAATTCAAACTTTTTAGACACATTTGAATAGAAGGATTTATGAAACGGCTACATACGTTACATAGATCTAGGCCATGTAAAAGAAATAGCATCTCTAGCATAAGATGTTTACGGTGAACTTGAAAGACATAAATGTTAAGCGGATGATTGAAGTATTTTCTATTTTCTGGCTAAACACTATATCATACCTGCTGAGCCTAATGACGTGGCAGATCATATATATGACAAAATTGTTACAAAGTCACCACCCGTCTGGTCATTGTTAAGCGCCTATCTAATATTGTAACACTAAAATTCTAATTTCCAACTGGGAATTCATTACAACATAATTTGTAATAATATCTTAAATGAAAACTTATTTTTTAACAAAAGACCTCTTGCGTTTTTCCCAGCACAAACAGGATCTGTTCTTTAACGCCTCTGTTGTTGTTTTTTTTTTTTTCATTTTACAGAAGAGTTATAACAGCGTTGTCCATTTGATATACAAACAATATAAAACAAAATACCTTTAAAGGCTGTTAACGCTTCATTTGAAAACCCCATATTTAAATGGAATTTATGTACTCCAATGAAAGACAATGAAGAACAAATCCCTCTATAAAACTCTAGGAATTTTATTTATAACTTTTTACACATTTTGTTTTTTTTTTCTTTTCTTTTCGTAATCGTATTCTATTAAAGAAATGAATATAATCATTAAATAGCATAGTAAGTAGTTGACTATATGATTATGCATTATGGTTGTGAAAAAAAGAGAAAAAAAATATATAAAAAGAATAAGGATTATGTTAACAAAAAGAATGGTTAATACTTTGGCTAGCTGGCCAACTGACTTACCATCATTTAACACTCAAATGCAGGGGAGAGGCAAAATGTGATGTTTATATATTAAGGTATAAAATTAAATTATTTTTATTTAAAAAATCGGATTTGTGAGACCTCATTACTTAATAAAATGTTAAGCTTAGGATTAACATTGAATAGATGAATACCTGACCCCAGATTATTGATTGGAATTTTTTAATATTTTCGAAAATCGATATATCTATCTATATAGAGGTTGGGCCACATAACACCAAGCAATGTTAAATACGAATAATTTTTTTATTTTCTATTATAACTTTTTTTTATTTTTGCAACTTTTAATTGAATTCTTGGTAATTTATAATTGGCCCACAACAACGCGTTAAAATGATCGAATTATTATAATCTAGTGCATGATCAATTGTTATTAGATCAGTTCCTACAGCCTTCTTGATTAGGAGTTTGGTTGACCATTTTTAGGATTGGGGATTCAGTTGCTGACTGTCCTTGAGAGGTGCTTATCAAAATATACGCAACGTGAAAGGTGTGGGGCAAATTGTTGCCATTAACTCATTTGTCTAAACTCGTCGTCGTTCCGTCCAACTGAGCATTTCCTCATCAATATTACGGAGAATTTTAAAGTTGGATCTTAAAATACACCCCTAGAAAATTTAAATTATTCAGTCACTGCCACGGTAAAATCACCAACAATGACTAAAATACTCTAATCGTGGGTTTTATTTGGCCCAACCCATATATGAAACCAAAAGTATGTATATTTATTTGTTTGTAGTTTATAGGATGCTAAACCATTGGAACGATCTTCCTGCAACTTTTACAGTTTTTTATTATAAATTACAAATTTCATTGATGTTTTTAGTGGGCGTGACATCTGCCACAAAAAATTAACTTTTAATATCATATATATTAAGTACTATGACACGAAGAGCTTTGGAAATTTGTGTGAGGTCACCTATTATTAATTTTAGTAGCCATACCTAAAATGGACGGGATCGGATAAATAGGGGTGGCACCTCCCATACAAAAAAAATCATTCAATATCATATATCTCGAATACTATAACATAGACAGCTTTGAAAATTTGTTTTAAGTCATCTATTAATAATCGGAGTAACCCGACATAAAATTGGAGGGATTAGAGCAATAGGCGTGGCACCTCCCACATCAAGTTAATATTAAATATATATCTGTATTACTGTAATAGTGAGAGCCCAAAAGCCATTCGCCGCCCATAAAAAGTAATTATATAATATCATGTCATGTTAATGTGATTAGTCAGCTAAAAATGGGCGGGATAGCATTAGTGGGCGTGGCACCCCTTATACAAAAATTGTGAAGTACCCTGAAAGTGATGATCAAGAAATTTTGAGCAGTCATGTGAGTAGTTATGGGCGAAATCACCGAATTCAAAAATCGCCAAAATCAAAAATCGCCAAAACCGAAAATCGCAAAAACCAAAAATCGCTAAATTAAAAAATTGTCTAATGATTTTCTAAGTCCAAGGCCAATCATTAAGTGTTGCCCGTTAGAAAAACCCGATGAAAAACATTCGATAGGTGAGTAGATAGCGTGTTCGCCTATCATGCGGGGGTAGTGGGTTCGATTTCCACCAGAGGCTTTGGTCCAGCTTATCCCTGGACCCAAAAATTAAAAATCTGCAGACAAGCTACTCGGCTTCGCGGAACTAGGCTTAAAAAAATAAATAAAAAAAAAGGAATATTGATTTTAGACCAAACTTATTGGTTTTATGTATTATAGAGTGTACGCAGGGTAGAGTGTACGTAATTTAAAAAAAAAAATTGCACAATAAAAACTTCGTCGGAAAGATTTATTATGAAAACATACAGGTCAATAAGTCTCGATAAATCGTAGCGTCGCATAACAGGGCCTGAAGTAAAAACTCAAATCTTCTAGGGATTGAATAGTTAAGTTAATTCAGGACTTAAACGAAAAGTTAATTATTAGTAATGTACGAAGTCGGATGAATAAATTGGACAGCTCGATACACTTTCTTCAACGATTACCGTTTTTTTAGTCTTCCAAACAATAGGACTTCTCAAGTACGTCAAAATAGGCCTTTATTTGATCAAATATTTCATCGTTAAGGATGTTATTCATTTAGATTTGGAAACACATAATAGTCACTGCAGCCTTAATCCAGAGAATTGTTCCCCGGTGTATTACAGTGGAATCATGTTTTGATGTTTTGTGATTATATCATCCTCTTTATGGATGGCCAACGGCCAACACTCTTTTGAAGTTATCTCATAATTGCGTCTATGATTAATTGTGAACAAACGGAGCACCCCTTTTGTGGTCAGTATTCTAAAACCCTGCGTATCCTTAAAATCGATAATGATCGACAAAAACCATATCGCGAATTTTTTTTCCCATAATTTAAATTAAATTAATTAATTAAATTGAGCGTCCAGCGATTGTGAGATCAAAACCTTGTTGATTTTTAATTATCGACGAAGGAAGCTAAAAGTTCACGGACTTATAGATCTGCCCTCGTAAATTAAACGTTAAATCTTTTAGGACTATAGAAAATTAAGGTAATTAATGTAAACTTTAATTTTCATGATATTGAATGAATATTCAAAAATTTTCAGAATTAAAAAATTCAATCAGTGGACTATTTTACCAAACAATTTTGGTTTCTCCTAATTTCGATTTAATTAAATTAAATTTTTATATTCTTTAATTACTTTTTGTATCTTCGCAAACTTTTTAAAAATTATCAATAAAAAAAAAGTATTTTTTAAAATTCCTTAAAAGATATCAGAGTACCTAAAATAAAAAAAATAAAAAAAACAAGTTAGAAAATTATAGTCGGGCTAGACTTGCTAAACGATACCCTATACCATGAGTTTCAAAAAACGTCGTAGAATCAACTAGTTGGATATAGAAAATAAGCATAATCCAAATGTGAGTGTCATTGTCCTCCAGATAGGAACAAGTTCATATCGGTACTTGTCATTTATTTTTTACAGAACCATACACAAACCAAATTTGAGAAAAATCTGTGGAATATATTTTTTATAGATTTATGAAAATATCGGGAAAGCTTTATCAAATTTTATTGATATATGTAGGATCTTAATGGATCTTACGACAATTTTCGACACAAATGTAAAAAAGCTATTTTCTATGGCCGACAACAACTTATACACCAAATTTCACCAAAATATTTTCGAATTAGCGACCTGTAGTTTGATTACATGGTTTACATGAACACACAGACGGACGAACAGACCGATCAACCGCCCCATAGTGGCTGAAAATCGTTTTTCATTGGCCAAAATTCTGTACCTTCTGAACCGGTCAAAACAGTTTAGTAATTTTTTTAATGGATAGATATTTAGTTGAACTTGAGTCAGTTTTAATTTCATTAAATTGATTAAGTACTTTTTAAGGAATTCTAGGTCAAAGTTGAACTTTTAATTTTTTTTTTTAATTTTTAGCGTGAAACATGGGTTTTTTAATTTTTATACCCTATACCACTATGTGGTTTGGGTATAATGACTTTGTGCTACTGTTTGTAACAACCAAAAATATTTGACCTAGACCCATCTTTAATTATACCGATCGAATCAGAATCACTTTCTGAGTTGATTTAACAATGTCCGTCCGTCCGTCCGTCCGTCCGTCCGTCTATGTGTGTCCATGTAAACCTTGTAATCAAACTGCAGGTCGCAAATATGAACGTATTTTGATGAAATTTGGTATATAAGCTTTTATCGGTCATGGGATGAACGCTATTGAAATTGGTCAGAATCGGTCCATGTTCAGACCTAGCCCCCATACAAATTACCCCTATGAAATCGACATAAATTGTCATAAGGTCCAAATTGTCATATACATCCATTAATGAGTAGTCCAAAAATGATCCCTTTGGCCACATATAGAGCTGCTTCCCGATTTTCACTTAAATCTATTAAAAAACAAAAATATTGCACTGATTCTTCTCAAATTTTGTTTGCATATATTTTTGCAAAATACAAGAGACTTTACCAAACATGATCAGGATCGGTCCATTTTTGGACCTAGTCCCATGATCAGGATCGGTCCATTTGGTATTTGCTTATTTTCTATGTCCAGTTAGTTGGGCCTAAGAGATAGGGTTTCTAAACGCATGGTATAGGGTATCGTATAGTCGGTCTAGACCGACTATAATTTTCTTACTTGTTTTTATTTATTTTTTAAAAAATATATATTTCTTCGACCTGTGTTATATTCTTGTTGATTCGTTTTTTTTTTTGGGGGGGGGGGGTCTTAAAACCAAGCAATTCAATAAAAACCTTGTAATTAAAGTTTTTTATTGTTATTTTTATTTATTTATTTTTATTTATTTATTTTATTTATTTATAACCAATATTTCTGAACCCTTTGAGAACCATCTTAAGGGTAACTACATACAAATGGAAGAAAACTTTTTATTTATTGGATTTTAATAATAATTATAAGCATTTTTTGTAATAATGGGATTTTTTTTAATGTTTACACTCAAAAAAATTTTTACATTAAAAAAAAAAAAAAGTAAAATCAACTGGAAATTTTGCTATTACTACTGAAAAATTAAAAATTTTTTGCTGTCAAATTTGTTCATTTTAGCCAAATAAATCTGCTGAACATTATTATACCCTATACCACTATGTGGTTTGTGTTTTTTTTTAACCTTTCTTATTTATTAAAACATTTCATAAATATTTGGGTTAAAAAACATTTCAAAATAAAAACTGCATTAGATTTTAATAGCATTTGTAACAAGGGGGGGGGGGCTCCGTTTATTAATATGTTTTTTACTAATATTATGTTTTTCGTAGGTACTAACTTAAATAACAATAAAAAGCAATTATAATTATTTATCATTTGATTCAAATATTGATTGCAAATATTCAATATTTTGTTGTACCTCTGCCGAAATTAGTGGTGATTTTAATAGTGTCCTTTGATGTTGATATGTTGGATATATATTTGAGCCTTTTTCAATCGCACGATTTCTGAGCTGAATATATTGCTGTTTTGTTAATTTCAAATCCAGAAATAATGCTAATAATGCCTCCTGATTTGTGAACTGTTTTGCATCGCTCGGAGTTGGCATACTTTTAAGAATCTGTTTTATTCTCACTGGACTAGCTTTAATGATATCCACTGTTGTTAATTGCTTCTGTGATCGTAATTGATGTAGGAAAGATTCTTTTATATTTGTACATCGAATTTAACTTTCCGCCTCTTATATCTATTGCTGCAGTTGTCTAATGATTTGCGTGGTCTTCCAGCCTTATCTTGCTTTGCTGTTTCTGCAACGACAGTAAGTTGGCCTTCTAACCAGTTTGCACTTTTTATATAAAAAATTTTGTTTACTGTAGCTAACTTAATTGTAGCGTTTATTTAGTGTTTTGACGAAATTAGATAATTGCTCTTGTATTTCGATGCTACACGAATTTAAGTTTAATTTTCTTTTACCGTAACTAAGTACATCTTCCTGTTTTTTGTTTCTAAAATACTCTTCAGCCAGTTCTTTATAACCGAAGCTCTCCATATTTTTCTGAATATTTTTATTTGCGACTGTTATTGTTGAGATATATTATAGCAATTGAGTTTGTACTCAAATGTCACTTTCTTATAAGCTTTTTCATAAGCGATCATAGTATGTTTCTAGGTAAAATAAAAAGGTAAGAAAATGGCATTAGTTCATTACTACTTAAAATGATATATAAAAAACCCACTGAATTACCTTTGTGTATTTTCTTTACTACTTGCATTAGTGCATTGTTAGGTAAAATCAAAAGGTATAAAAAAGGTAGGATAATAACAAAAACCCAGGTTACAAATGAATTACATCATCTATGTATTGATATTCTTACTTACAAATATATCAAAAGGGTAGTATATATTGTAAGCAGTCATCATTACTGGTGATAGAACAAATAATGATTATTATAAGTTATAAAATTCTTAAGCACAAATTTAACACACCAATGTATACTTATAGGGCTGTTGAAATTTCCGTAATTTGAAATTTTTTTGTGATAAATTTCATTAAAATGAAAAAGTGTTCTTCATACGGGCCGTCACAGGTGCAAGAGTATATATACGGTTAAAGAGTACACTTTTACCTTTCTCCAGTTTTCAAACGTTTCTTGTTGCCTTTTGTTCCTTAGAATTTCTATTCCACTAAAGTTTAAATTTGACAAAAATATAATAGTTTAATAAATACTAGCAGATTCCAGCGCTCGAAATTCGAGTGCAGTTACTAGACAACTTTATTTTTCAACTTAGACCATACAAAACCCCACACTTTTTTGGTTTATTATTATTGTGAATGAAGATAACAAACTCATTAACAAATACATTAACAAATTTAATAAATACACACATAGCATATGTATAATTTTATGTAGGTGTTAGTAGCAATTTTAAATGCAATTTACTCAAAATAATGGAAAAATTTTAAAATCTGTAAATCTGGTGAACAGCTAAAAAGAAATACCTTTCAAATAATAAACGCTTGGTCAAAATCGGGATAAAACGGTAGAACATAACATCGGTAACAAAAAATCGCCTAGCCTATTAATATTATAGATTTCATAACGCCCCAAATATTAATTGATACGGCATGACCGCTTACAGCAACTAAAGACTGCAATCCTATCAACCTTGTATAAGAGACCGCAGGTCATTATCGATGATAACTTGCGAGAAGTAACCATTTATTTTTGATAAAAAACAAAAAAAGTCACCTTTTTCTGAGATTAAAACATTAATTAACAGTTGAGTTTGACTGCATACCACGCCCACAATTAGCAATAGTTTAACTAATTTTTTTGCTACCTTAGTCTGGATGTATTAGTTACAAAATGGCGTTAAAATTTTAAACATCGATGACAAAAAAAATTAGACTTTTGGCCAATGAAATCAAAATTTCGCTTTATCGTTCAGTAAGCGATGTTGAGAGGGTTGGCATAATAAAAGATGTATTTCGGGTAAATATTTTGGTAGTTACAAACATCAGCACAAACTTATTATACCCGGACCACGTAGTGGTATAGGATATAATTAAATTTGTCAAGATTGCCAAGTGAATGAGCCTCTGAAAACTGACTTAAAAAGTCGTAGATAATTTTTGCGTATTAATAAAATTCCGAGTTGCTGTTCTTTTTGGACAGTGAGAGAAATTTATTAAAGTGTACTTCAAGTAGACTTTATGAACAATTTTGTATGAAAAACATACAATAAAGTCTACTTGAAGTACACTTTAATTTTTTTTGGCCCATTGTATTTTTAAAAAAACTTGTTGTTTCTGGAATACATTACTATCCTAAACGATAATTCATTGTTTGAAGTTATAAAAGTAATTCAGTCAGTAACTAAACTCAAAAATTGAATTCAATTTAATAGGAATTGCATTCGAAAAAATATTCAATCTTAAAAATATGAATGAAAAATTTCATTAATATCAAGTTAAACTGAAGGGACTAGTTGATCAATACGATTAATCATTATTATACCTGTGTAGCTTCTTTGTGGGTCACAATCAAATTTTGTTTGGAAATAAATTCTCGATGCCTCTATTAAATTAAATTAACGAAATCAAAATTTTTATCTGTTAGAGTTGAATATGACATCGACATTTTAAGGAAAATTTGAAATTAAAACGATAAATATAAACAAAAAATACATTTGAATTGATTAATGAACAACAAATATGATTTATTTTATTAAAAAGATTAAAGTGCAACGAGCCAAAAGTTTCATTAGAGGGTTAATCCGGTTTTGTTAAGTTAAGGTTGTTTGTGAACGATTAGATAGTTTCGGTAGGCATATTTATCTATATGAACATTGATTGTAAGTACTTAAGAACAACCGACACGTCGTATTAATCCATTTATCAATCACTATTTATAAAGAATTCCAGGAATTATATTGAAATACGAACATACGTAGTCCATGAACGAATTGGTTCATACACAAATCAACTAAACTAAAAAAAAAAAACAAAAACAAAAGAACAAGAAACTGAACAGCAGACAGGCAGACAGACAGACAGACAGACAAGAAAAAATACCTTAATATCAAAATTCAGTTAATGCAACAAGTTGAAGACTGTCATCAATACTCAATATTTACGAAAACACACTCACACCTATAGACCAATATACATTCTTACAAGCTGCCCATCAATATTTAGCTGCCATCTTCATTTTTATACCAAGGAATTAAAAAAAATTTGGTATCCTTTTTTTAAAGGCTGAGTTGTTGTTTCTTTGCAGAAGTGTAACGTTTGTAATGTCTGGACTAATAGTTTGGTTTGTCAGCTCATTGGCTTCCTTTCACTCGACTGCACAATTTGTTGAACAATTCGTCAGTTGAAAGTAAAGAATTTTTTTTTTTCGAATTTGTCTGTTTATTTCAGATATTGAAAAGTATGAAGTCCTTAATTTATTTAATGCCTTTTCTTTTCTGACAAAAAAAAATGTCGCCCTTTTTTGCCCTTTTTTGGAAAAGTGTATTTTTTTATATATTCTGAATTAAGAGCAACTTGATATTATATATCAATCGAAAGGTCTCAAAGTGCTGTATTCATAAATGCAAAAAATTGTTGATTATTATCCTCTTGGAAGTCATAGGGTGAAAATATTCAAAAAAGGGGAACAATGGGGAAATATTCTCACACTATGACCTGAACGAAGTCAATGGCTGAAATTTTTTGTGATATACGAGGGCTCGACTTTGAGACCTTCCGATTGATGTATAAGATAAGGTTGTTCTTGATTCAGAATATATAAAAAAAATACACTTTTCCAAAAAAGGGCAAAAAAAGGGCGACATTTTTTGTCAGAAAAGTAAACGGCATAAGTTTAGGTCCGGGTAAGTTATTTAATTTTATCTAGAAAACATGTATTATAAACATTTGACCAAATGCTCACCTCTAATAAAGGGTGTCTCAACTTTCATCCAAGGTTTGAATTTGGCTGACATTTTAGAATTAGTAAAAAGGAAGCATTTCCCTGTATAACAATGCATTTTCATTATGGAAGAATATTTCAAAAATAATGAAACATTGCGGGTGATTTTTCGAACAAAATCATCCCAAGCAATGAAGCAGATTTTAACTTTGATAGCTCATTATTCATCAAAATTGCCCCATTTGGGGTTCAGAGAAACCACATGGGCTTGTTGAAAAACAAATATATGTAGGTACAACTTGTCATGCTTTCTTGTCAATTTGGGACTGGTGGCATCATTGGACCATACTTCTTCGAAAATGAGGCTGGTCAAGCAGTTACTGTTACTGGTGATATAGCGACATGATGGCAGAATTATTTCTATGATATTGATGTGGACGACATTTGGTTTCAACAAGACAATTCCACATACCATATAGTCCGTGAAACGATTTAATTACAGCATGAGACATATTCTGATGGTGTACTCTTGTGCTGAGCATTGTAGGCGGCCATTATTCGTGTGATAACACCACTGGATTTTTTTATGAGGTTATCTGAAGTCTAAGATATATGCCAATAACCCCAAACCACTCGTTCATTGAAGAAGGAAATTATGAAATAGAGCCATTATTGGGTATGTACCAGCAAAGTAGTGGTAAGAAAGTGTACTTCTTCCAAAAAAGGTACTTTTTTCAGAAACGGTATTTTTTTCAGAAAAGGCACTGTTTTATGAAAAGACACATTTTAAATGAAGTACTTTTTTAAGAACATGAATTTTTTAAGAAAAGGTTCTTTGTAAGAAAATTTTCTTTTTAAGAATTGGTTCTTTTTATTAAGAAAAGGTTCATTTTCAGAAAATGTATTTTTGTATTAAAAGCTACATTTATTAAGAAAACCCAGTTTTTTTAAGAAAAGGTTCTTTTTTAAAAAATTATACCTCTAAGAAAAACTAATTTTTTAAGAAGAGGTAGTTTTTTTAGGAAATGTACTTTTTTAAGAATAAGTATTAAAAAAGTAAGTAAGTAAAAGTACTTTTTTAAAGGAAAGTTACTTTTTTATTTTATTTTTATTTTTAACAAAAGGAAAAATTATTTTTTTTATAGAAAAGGTACTTTTTTTAAGTAAAGGTACTTTTTAAAAAAAAAAACGTAATTTTTTATAAAATGTACGTTATTAAATAAAGGCAGTTTTGTTAAAAAAAAAATAAAGAAAATTTATGCAAGACTATTTTTAGTTATAGTCCCTATAGTTCCGGATATTCATTAAAATCTATGTAGCAAGATAAAAACGGTATATTTTACTCGAAATTGGTCTCTATATGTTTCTAGAACAGTGCTGGGCACACACATATTATCACATATTGCGCTTGTGTGCGAAGCAGAAAAAAGCGAAGTTCAACTTGACACTCTCCTGTTGTACACTGCAAAAATTGTTCGATTAACGAAAATAAAATAATTTTTTTTTAGTATTATAATTTAATTTCAATTGTTTTAATAATAATAATAATAATAATAATTAAAAAAATTAACGTTCAGCTAACTCATCCAAATTGATGTCTCCTCTGTACTCCTTAATGCGTAATAGATCGTAGTTGTAAGTGGTGCCAAACATTGAGTACAGCTTGTACATTTCGTTTTTTAAGTTTGGATATTTATTATCGTCGATGTTATTTTCTCCAGTTTTCAGTGGAATTTCAAAATCATCCCGTAATTTTTTAAGCTCTTCTTGTAGTATGACATCCTGTTCTTCTATTTCAGAAATAACTGGATAATCATGTAATTCTACAAGCTTTTCAATACATTTTAAATCTTGAAACCTACCTTCATAATTCTTCTTTAGAGACTCGACGATTTCGGCATAGTTTTGCCTTTTAACAAAACTCTTAATATTTAATTTTGAAAAGATTGACGACGTTTTTTAGGTTGAAAAAGTTATTACTTTGGAGTTGGTGGGTTAATAAAATCAGCTTTCTATAAAAATGGTGTATTATGGTTGCTAATTGAAAAATTTTTATATTTTTGCCTTGTTAAGTTAAGTTCATTTAATATTTCGGTGATATCGCATAAACACGCCAAGTCTAATAGGAAGTCGGGGTCTTCCAGTACACGAATAAGCTCTTCGGTGTCCTGTTTTGGTAAAGTTTTAAAAAATATGACAGTTTCTTTTCTTAAATTAAAAAGTCGGTCTAAGCATTTACCTCGATTAAGCCACCGAACTTCTGTATACAACAAAAGATCACCATACTCTGAATGTAGATTTTGTAAAAAATCTTTAAATTTTCTATGAGTCAGTGAATTGTGTCCTCCTCTTATTTTGTTTATAATTTTAACAGCAATGTTCATTGTGCTTATTACACTTAATTCTTTAGGGAAAAGGGCTTGCTGATGTATTACACAATGTAGAGCTGGGCAATAGATTTGGTTTTTGTGAAAAAACCCCAAAATACCCTTGTTTTTCCCTCTCATTACTTCAGCTCCATCCGTGCATATTGAACTTAGTTTTCTTTTGTCCACAATTAAAAACACCTTCAAGTCTACTGCGTCATACAAAACTTGACCCGTAACATGACCATGAATAGAAACTAAATCTAAAACTTCTTCAAAGTATGTTAAATTTACATCTACCGTTTTAATGCAAATAATAAGATGGCAAATATAATTAATATCTGTGCTCTCGTCTAGCGAAATCGAAAAATATTTAAAATTTTTTAGTCTGTCTTAAGCTGCAGAATGGATAAATTGACTTATATCTTCTGTCCTACGTGTGACTGTATGCTGAGATAATGGAATATTTTGCAAAGTGTCATAGCTTCTTGGCATTTTTCACCAAAACAATTTAAAACATCTAATGTAAGATTCTGAAAAAAATTCCATCATCAAATGGGCGCCATTGCTTTGCTAAAGCCAAAGCTACGGCATACGATGCCTTTTTTTAAAGGCAAATGATCATGAGGACCATTACCTTTATCAACCAGAGAATTTTAGTTTATTTCGTGATGAGGAATATTATTGTCATCAACCATGAATTTAGAAAAAAGGGCTTTCAAATCCAAAACTTTTAATGTTCGATCATTTTCCCATTTTTCATTAAACATTTTCTTATGTGTACTTTTTTTAAAGTTGCGCAGCGAGGTCTTGCTTGTTCAAATGCTGATGAGCAACTAATTTGATTTGATTTTTAAAAATGAGAACAAAGCACAGCCGAAGGTTTACAATCGAAAGCCACACGAAGAAGTTTATAGTATACATGTGTCGACGTCGCGCAAGCAGCATTTTGATTTGCACCACGCGTGGTGGAGAATTGAAAATGTGCCCAGCGCTGTTCTAGAACATAATAAAGCCAACTATTTTACATTCTAACTTTCCTCAATCTGTACGTCAACTTTCGTGTTGCATAATGTAAAGTTGATTGTGCACGCATAACTTTCCCCAAACTCAACGAATTTAAGCAGTTAACAACTCAAAAGAAAGAGCTAGATCCACTGAGTGTTCTGAGAGTGCAACGATCAAGATCCATTCATTAGAAGAGGAGCTATGAGAATTCGAATTGCTTGAGTGAATGTGTCCCATAAAGAATGTACAGGAAAGAATCGCGTTTGAGTATAACTTGAGTAAGGTGGTAGTTGAGTAAATTTCAATGATTGATGACTTATCTGTGTCTAAATACCTTTCATAAAAAAAAAAATTAAGGAAATCGGCCGGATAGAACGGCCAGACGGAATGACTTTTGTTTTCATAAATTTTTTTAATATATGAGATTCTTTATCTGTTTGTTTGAGCCGGAATCCAGTAACTAAATTTTCGAAAACTTCAAGACTAGCTAGAGCTCTGAACTCTCAGCATTTATGTGAAGTGGATAACACTTTATTTTTTTTTATCTTCAAAATTATTTGATCATTATTTCTCGCAGTTAAAATAAGTGATCTTATCAAATATGGTCAGGATAGGTCAATTTTTTGACCTAGTCCCTATATATATATATATCGTCCGATATGAACTTTTTCATAACCGAAGAAAAAAAATTAATAACAATGTCACTCAAATTTAGGCTAAATTTGGTTTTTGATAAAAAGTGATTCTGAGTCGATCGGTATAATAAAAAATGGGTCCTGGTCAAATATGTCAGGGTATAATGTCATTATACCCTAACCACATAGTGGTGTAGGGTATAAATTTATAATCTATAATATTAATAGGCTAGGCGATTTTTAGTGACCGATGTTTTGTTCTACCGTTTTATCACGATTTTTACCAAACGTATATTATTTAAAAGGTATTTCTTTTTAGCCGTTTTGCAGATTTACAGATTTTAAAATTTTTTCTTTTATTTTGAGTTAATTGCATTTAAAGTTGCTACTAACGCAAACATAAAATTGTACAATGCAATGTGTGTGTTCATTAAATTTGCTAATGTGTTTGTAGTAAAAATGAGTTTGTTTTTTGTGTTGATTTGTGAATTGGCTATAATTGATTAGCATAACTTTAGGGTCTTTATTTAATGAAAAAATAAAATTTCCTAGAATTTGCACTCGAATTTCGAGGGCTAGAATCTGCTTGTATAATATAAAAATTTTTTTAGTACTTACAACTTAAATTATAACTACGAGGACGTTCCTAGAAGAATCCGACCTCACAAAGAACACACAACAAATTTGTGACCATTTTTTTATTTCTCAATATAATCTCCTTTTAGCTCGAAACCCTATTCCAAGCGACACTCAATAGCTTCGACCACCTGTTTATGGTAAGAACTGTCTAGCTTCTAAAAATAGCCATCAACCGCAGACTTCACCTCTTCATTGCTGGCAATTTTTTACCACCGAGCCATTTGTTTCGAGTTCAGTTATATTTTAAACACGACTTAAAATATAACTGAACTCGAACCTGTTTATTGTACATGTTGTTGTTTTTCTTAGTACACGAGCCACAACACGACTTAAAATATAACTGAACTCGAACCTGTTTATTGTACATGTTCCGTTTTTTTTTTTTCAGTACACGTACCAGAACATGAACTTCAAATAAAGCAACTCTCAAAAATGTGTGGTTTATGTGTGCTTGAAACAAAAAGTACGTAATACAAAAATGTTCGTGTAAATAACGAAATATTGAAACGAACACAGTCATGATTGTGTTGGGCACCGAAGAAAATTTAAAAACAAACATAATTGATATGAAAATAAAAAATGTGTGTGTTGGTCTAAGTTATGTTTGTTTACATATATGTACGACTTTTTTATTCAGTGTGTGTTTTTTTCTGAACTCTGATTTTAGTAGTATAAAAATATGCCAGAAATATTCCTTAAAATTTTTATCCTTGAATATCTTCGAAGATTTGCTATTGGAAAAGCAAAAATTTATGCTGAAGAATATAACATGCCACTAAACATATTTATTGGTTTAGTTGTAACAATCGTTTTAAATTTTCCCCATAAAAAATTTCTTCTTGGTTAAATCCCAACATGTTTAAATTGTTAAGCTTTTTGTGAAATGACTTTTATAACAGCGGTGTACCATGAGATTGAATTTCAACCTTAGCCCACATTCACCCAAAAGTCAGTGAAAACTCAAATGACAAACTCATTGTGCATTAATTCCTTTAAATATCTGTCTTCTGTTTCTTCTGCTCCTTATTCTTGAAACATTTTTATTTTTACGCATGTATAATTTCATTATCATGATATGATTGTTATTATTAAATGGCCATAAATCGACCTTTATATTTCTCATCTTGTTCGTTGCATTTAAAAGGGTAAGTATTTATAGTTTTAGTTGAAATACGAGTATTTAAGCCGGGTCATTTTTAAAAGACGTGAGTTCAATACAATTAATTTTTTTGCAAAATTGTATCTACAAGCGATTTTAATGGTAAAGTATTATAAGCTATAGTGAATGTAATTTAAATAGATATTGAAACTATATTCTGAAAAAGTTTGTCTATTAATAGAAATGTAATATTGAAAAATTTTTTTTATTAAAAAATTTTTTTATTAAAAAATTGTATTGATTGTATTGGTGAAAAAATGATGATATGTAATAACCTGTTTGAAAACTAACGATGAAAACAAAAAATTAAAAATAAAAAATGAAAAATAAGAAATGAAAAATATAAAATTACTAATAAAAAAATAAAAATAAAAAAAAATAAATTTAAATAAAAATAAAAAATGAAAAAGAAAAAATGAAAAAAAAAATTAAAAATTAAAAATGAAAATTAAAAACTGGAAAATATATAATGAAAAATAAAATTTTAAAAATGTAAATTAAAAATGAAAAAAGAAAATGAAAAATGAACAAGTAAGAGTGTTAAATTCGGCTGTGCCGAATTTTTTGATACCCTCCACCTGAGTCTTAAACTCTATATTACACCCAATGTTGTGTACGACTACACCTTAAAACTTTTGCCGATACTTAAACATTAATTCCGAATAACAAAATTCAAATGATTCTTGGCTAAAAATTATTATTATTAAAAGTAAGCTAATTTTAAAATATTTTTATCTGAATTATTTTTTATTTTTATCTGCATTACATTCAATACAAAAAAAAAAATACATAATAATAACAGGTAAAAACTCAACATAGAAATTTAAACTTATCATATTTATTTATTCCATTTTCCATTTTTCATTGTCTACTTTCCGTTTTTCATTTTTCAATTTTCATTTTCCATTTTTCAATTTTTCAATTTTTCAATTTTCATTTTCCATTTTGCATTTTCCATTTTTCAATTTTCATTTTCCATTTTTCATTTACCATTTTAAATTTTTCATTTTCCATTTTTCAATTTTCATTTTCCATTTCCCATTTTACGTTTTCCATTTTCCATTTTTCATTTTTCAAATTTAATTTTTCAATTTTCAATTTTCATTTTCCATTTTCCATTTCTCATTTTTCAATTTTCATTTTCCATTTTTCATTTTTCAATTTTTAATTTTCATTTTCCATTTTTCATTTTTCAATTTTCCATTTTCCATTTTTAATTTTTCAATTTTCATTTTCCATTCTTCATTTTTCAATTTTCCATTTTTCAATTCTCATTTTCCATTTTGCATTTGCCATTTTCCATTTTTCAATTTTCAATTTTCATTTTCCATTAAACATTTTACATTTTTCATTTTGCGTTTTCCATTTTCCATTTTTAATTTTTCAATTTTCATTTTCCATTTTCCATTTTGCATTTGCCATTTTCCATTTTACAATTTTCAATTTTCATTTTCCATTTAACATTTTACATTTTTCATTTTGCGTTTTCCATTTTTAATTTTTCAATTTTCATTTTCCATTTTTAATTTTCCATTTTTAATTTTTCAATTTTCAATTTTCATTTTCCATTTTTCAATTTTCATTTTCCATTTTCCAATTTTCATTTTTCATTTTCCATTTTCAATTTTCAATTTTCATTTTCAATTTTTGAATTTCATTATCCACTAGCTGTTTTTACCCGGTCTTGCCCGGGATAAAAAGGCCTTTGACTTGAAAAATGGTTCACTATGCTTACCAGGCGCTGAGTACTTAAAAATTTGTATGGGCAGTAAAATAATTTTTTTATTTCTATTCAAAATTTTTTGATTTTTTAATTTAGAAGTTTTTTAAATGCTTCAAAAATAAGTTGCGAAACCGCTTTAAGTATTTTTTAAGTTTATTTATAAACATCAAATATAACGGAATCGTTTGCAAATTAAAGGAGTCAGAACTTTTAAATAATTATTATTTAAAATAATTAATTATATTTTAAATAATTATTTTACATACGTAGATAAAATTTATCATATGACATTTCACTAAGCTGTGTTCCGCGAGCGAGTCGCGCCCGATTCCTCGCGTTTGGCAGCCAGACCCGTGCTGCCGCGCAATTGTTGTCAACTTATTTTAATCGGCAAAATATATTTTTCAGATCATTGCGATATTTTTGCTGAGCTGTGTTCCGCGAGCGCGTCGCGTCCGCATCCGTCGCGTCTGCGTCCGCGCGCCGCTTCCTCGCAGCTACTACCCGTTCTGCCGCTTAGTTCTCGTAAACTTATTTTAATTCCTAAAACATATTTTTTGGAGAATTGCGATATTTTAGCTGGGCTGTGTACCGAGAGTGCGTCGCGTCCGCATCCGTCGCGTCCGAGTCCGCGGTGGCGCACTGCGCGCCGCTTCCGCGCATTTGGCAGCTACACCCGTGCTGCCGCGCAGTTGTTGTCAACTAATTTTAATCGCCAAAATATATTTTTCAGATCATTGCGATATTTTTGCTGAGCTGTGTTCCGCGAGCGCGTCGTGTCCGCATCCGTCGCGTCTGCGTCCGCGCGCCTCGCGCCGCTTCCTCGCAGCTACTACCCGTTCTGCCGCTTAGTTCTCGTTAACTTATTTTAATTCCTAAAACATATTTTTTAGAGCTTTGCGATATTTTAGCTGAGCTGTGTTCCGAGAGCGCGTCACGTCCGCATCCGTCGCGTCCGAGTCCGAGTCCGCGGTCGCACGCCGCGCGCCGCTTCCGCGCATTTGGTAACCACACCTGTGCTGCTGCGCAGCTGTTGCCAACTTATTTTAATTGTCAAAATATATTTTTCAGATCATTCCGATATTCCAGCTAAGCTATATTCCCCGTGCTATTGAAAAGAAAACTCATTTTAAATGCATTTATTGTAGGACATATATTGAGAGCAGTATGCAAATGTTTACTAAAATAAATATTTAACAAAATTCATTAAATAAAAATATGTAAAAATTTAAGAATGAATTTGGGGATAAGTTAATTTTTTCTTTCGATTAAAAAAAAATGGGGAATTTGTTCATTTCTTTTGGGTGCCTTTTTTTAAGTTTGGGGAATTTGTTCACCGTGTAGTTATTTCAGTGTAAACCAAATTTCAGAGAAATTCGTTGAAAAGTACAAATTTGTATAGGGAAGAAATATACCATACAAAAAAATGTGAATTTTATATGAAAATTGGGCGTAAAAGTAAGCGTGGTCGGTAAAATTCATATGGCGGCCTTCCCTGGAATATGTACTATATTTCGGAGAAAGCCATTGAAAAATAAAAGTTTGTATAGCAACCAAATAAAGAAACAAATAAAAGGAAAAAAATAAGTTTTATATACATAGAAGTTGGCGCAAAGTAGGCGTGGCCTGTAAGAAGCGTATGGTGACCTTCCCTGTAGTATAGAGATCGTGTGACCAAATTTTAGACATCCCTCGAAAAATAAAAATTTCTATAGTGAACAAATATACCAAAAAACAGAAAATTAATTTTGTATATAAAGTGGGCGTAGAAGTAGGCGTGGCCGGCAAGAATCATATGGCTATCTCTCTGGAGTACAGAGATCGTGTGTAGAAAATTTCAGAGAAATCGGTTGAAAAATAAAAATTTTTATAGCGAACAAATATACCAAAAAACAAAATGAATTGTGTACAAAAAGTGGGCGTTAAAGTAGGCGTGGCCGTTACGGAGCATATGGCGACCTTTCCTGGAGTACAGAGATCGTGTGTACCAAATTTCAGAGAATTCCGTTGAAAAATAAAAATTTGTGTAGCGAACAAATATACCAAAAAACAGAAAACTAATTGTATACAAAAAGTGGGCGCAGAAGTAGGCGTGTCCGGTAAGAATCATATGGCGACAATTCCTTGAGTATGGAGATCGTGTGTAGCAAAATTCAGAGAAATCCGTTGAAAAATAATAATTTGTATAGCGAACAAATATACCAAAAAGCAGAAAATGAATTGTATATAAAAAGTGGGCGTAAAAGTAGGCGTGGTCGATAAAAAGTATATGGTGACCTTAGCTGGAGTACAGGGATCGTGTGTACCGAATTTCAGAGAAATCTGTTAACAAATAAAAATTTGTATAGTGAACAAATATGAATAAAACAGAAAATGAATTTTACATAAAAAGTGGGCGTAAAAGTAGGCGTGGCCGGTAAAAAGTATATGGCGACCTTTCCTGGGGTAAAGAGATCGTGTGTACAAAATTTGAGGAAAATCCGTTGAAAAATAAAAATTTGTATAGCGGTCAAACAAACAAACAAACAAACAAACAAACAAACAGAAAATGAATTTTATATATATAGATTTATACCCTATACCACTATGTGGTTTGGGTATAATGACTTTGTGCTGCTGTTTGTAACAACCAAAAATATTTGACCTAGACCCATCTTTAATTATACCGATCGAATCAGAATCACTTTCTGAGTTGATTTAACAATGTCCGTCCGTCCGTCCGTCCGTCCGTCCGTCCGTCCGTCCGTCTGTGTGTCCATGTAAAGCTTGTAATCAAACTGCAGGTCGCAAATATGAATATATTTTGATGAAATTTGGTATATAAGCTTTTATCGGCCGTGGGATGAACGCTATTGAAATTGGTGAGAATCGGTCCATGTTCAGACCTAGCCCCCATACAAATTACCCATATGAAATCGACATAAATTGCCATAAGATCCAAATTGTCATATAGATCTTACTCAAATTGGGTTTGTATGCGTTCATTACATCCACTAATGAGTAGTCCAAAAATGATCCCTTTGACCCCATATAGAGCTGCTTCCCGATCTTCACTTAAATCTATTAAAAAACAAAAATATTGCACTGATTCTTCTCAAATTTTGTTTGTACATATTTTTGCAAAATACAAGAGACTTTACCAAACATGATCAGGATCGGTCCATTTTTGGAGCTAGTCCCTTTATAGATATAGCATCCGATATGAACTTTTTCATATCTGCAGCCAAAAAAATTAATAAAAATCCCACTCATATTTGGTTTTTGCTTATTTTCAATGTCCAGTTAGTTGGGCCTAAGAGATAGGGTTTCTAAACGCATGGTATAGGGTATCGTATAGTCGGTCTAGACCGACTATAATTTTCTTACTTGTTTTTTTTTGTGGCATTTTTTTATGTTGTTGTACAATTATTATGTTCAACCACTAAACTGTTACAACAAACACACTGGGTTTTATGTTTTTTTTAGAGGTATCTACATATTTTTGCTCATTTCTAATCACGATGATGCCCGATTTAGCCCATTTTCAACACCAACCTGCTAGGAATTATGGCAAATGATATTATTGTCGCCTTATTCAGTGAGATGGTTTTTTTTGTGAATGAGCGTGATTTCAACAGACAGACGGACAGACCGACAGACGGACATCGCTATATTGACTCGAGCTGTGATAAGGATCAAGAATATATATACTTTATGGGGTCGGAAATTATTTTTTCGATGCGTTAAAAACGGAATGACAAACCTATATATAACCTCTGCCACTGACGTGTGGAGGGAAAATTAAAAATGCGAAATGAAAAACGAGAAATGAAAAATGGATAATAAGAAACGAAAAATGAGAAACGAAAAATTAAAAATTAAAAATGAAAAACGAAAAATAAAAACTGAAAAAAGAAAAAGAAAAATGAAAAATTAAAAATAAAAATTATTGTTAAGAAATAAAAAATAAAAAATAAACAATAAAAAATTAAAAATGAGAAATGAAAAATGAAAAATGAGAAATAAAAAATGAAAAATTAACGAAAAACGAAAATTGATGAATGGAAAATAAAAAATGAAAAATAAAAAATGAAAAATATAAATTATAAATGAAAAAAAATAACAAATATAAAATAAACAATAAAAAATGAAAAATGCAAAATGAAATACGAGAAATGAAAAATGGAAAATAAAAAATGAAAAATGAAAAACGAACAACGAAAAATGAAAAATGGAAAATAAAAAATGAAAAATTAAAAATAAAAAATTAAAAATGAAAAATGAAAACCTAAAAATGAAAAATTAAAAATAAAAAATTAACAAGTAAGAAAATTATAGTCGGTCTAGACCGACTATGCGATACCCTATACCATGCCCTATATCTTAGGCCCTACTAACTGGACATAGAAAATAAGCTAAAACCAAATTTCCATCTGATTTTTATTAATTTTTTTGGCTGCAGGTATGAAAAAGTTCATATCGGATGCTATATCTATATGGGGACTAGGTCCAAAAATGGACCGATCCTGATCATGTCTGGTAAAGTCTCTTGTATTTTGCAAAAATATATACAAACAAAATCTGAGAAGAATCAGTGCAGTATTTTTGTTTTTTAATAGATTTAAGTGAAGATCGGGAAGCAGCTCTATATGGGGCCAAAGGGATCATTTTTGGACTACTCATTAATGGATGTAATGAACGCATACAAACCCAATTTGAGTAAGATCTATATGACAATTTGGATCTTATGGCAATTTATGTCGATTTAATATGGGTAATTTGTATGGGGGCTAGGTCTGAACATGGACCGATTCTCACAAATTTCAATAGCGTTCATCCCGTGGCCGACAAAAGCTTACATACCAAATTTTATCAAAATATATGGATATTTGCGACCTGACGGACGGACGGACGGACGGACATTGTTAAATCAACTCAGAAAGTGATTCTGATTCGATCGGTATAATTAAAGATGGGTCTAGGTCAAATATTTTTGGTTGTTACAAACAGCAGCACAAAGTCATTATACCCAAACCACACAGTGGTATAGGGTATAAAAATGCGAAATAAACAATAAACAATGAAAAATGAAAAATGAGAAAAGAAAAACGAGAAATGGAAAAAAAATTAAAAACGAAAAAAGGGAAATAAAAAATGAAAAACTAAAAATGAAAAATTAAAAATTAAAAATGAAAAATAAAAATAAAAAATGAAAAATAGAAAATAAAAAATAAAAAATGAAAAATAAAAAATAACAAGTAAGAAAATTATAGTCTGTCTAGACCGACTATACGATAACCTATACCATGGTTTAGATACCCTATCTTTCGGTCCACCTAATTCGATATAGAAGATAAGCATAAACCAAATTTGAATGCCATTGTTATTAATTTTTTTGGCTGCAGATATGAAAAAGTTCATATCGGATGCTATATTTATATGGGGACTAGGTCGAAAATAGATTTAAGTGAAGATCGGGAAACAGCTCTATATGGGGCCTATGACTAAGAATTGTCCTATAGGCATTATTTTTGGACTACTAATTAATGGATATAATACACACATACAAACCCAATTTAACTGAGATCTATGTATATGATAATTTGGATCTTATCGCAATTCATGTCGATTTCATAGGGGTTTTTGTATGGGGACTAGGTCTGAACATGGACCGAATTTCGCCAGTTTCAATAGCGTTCATCCTATGATCGATAAAAGCTCATATAACAAATTTCATTAAAATATATTCATATTTGGGACCTGTAGTTTGATTAAAAGTTTACATGGACACACAGACGGACGGAAGGACTTCGCTAAATCGACTCAGAAAGTGATTCTGAGACGATCGGTATAATAAAAGATGGGTCTAGGCCAAATATTTTTGGTAGTTACAAACAGCAGCACAAAGTCATTATACCCAAACCACATAGTGGTATAGGGTATAAAAAAATGAGAAACGAAAAATTAAAAATTAAAAATAAGAAATGAAAAACGAAAAATTCAAAATTCAAAATTAACCGGTGAAAACAAATAACAATAAATATTTTTGTTTTGAACCATGAACCTTCACATACACTCGTACTTGCACTTTTTGGTCAGCGCTTTAACACACTCACCTAAAGTCAGTACCATACAGCTTTACTTTGTATTAATTTCAGAAGATACAACTCTGTCCAAACAAACAATCGTTATTTTTGAATTTTGAATATTTTTTGCATTTATATTTTTTATCTTTATATTAGCGGAGCCAGCCCCTGCAGTTGATTGCTATAAGTGATACATAGATGACGCTTTATGTTAAATTTTAAAAAAGTGCCATAAAAAATCTTTAATTGCTAGATGTTTACACATCTCCCCTGTGATCGGACTCACATGATTTTCAGGTTAGGATATGTATGTATTAATGTTATATTTATGAATAATCCGTCCAACAATAAACACGATGGGACCAAATATCCACTTATTTATAAAATATACTCAAAATTGCTGGTATACTCAGCACAAAATAAAAGATGTCATTCCATAGGCATCACCAATTCATCACATATTTTTGTATAGTTTGCTTTTCGTGAATTACTGCTTCCCAAATTAGTTATAAAGTCAAAGAATCATTCACCAAAGACATCCATACCGTTCGCAAAATATTAAAAAAAAAAAGTTTACTATCAGGCTCATTAGAAAACAAATAAGAAAATTATAGACGTTCTAGACCGAATATACGATAACATATACCATGCGTTTAGAGATCCTATCTCTTAGGCCCAATTAATTGGATATAGGAAATAAGCATAAACCAAATTTGTGTGGCATTGTTACTAATTTTTTTTTCCTTTGAATATGAAAAATTCCATATCGGATGCTACATTTATATGGAGACTAGGTCGAAAAATGGACCGATCCTAACCATATGTGGTAAGGTCACTTATATTTTGCAAAAATATATACAAGCCAAATTTATGAAAAATCTGTGCAATATTTTTGTTTTTGATAGATTTAAGTGAAGATCGGGAAGCAGCTGAATTGTCCTATAGGGTTTATTTTTGGACTACTTATTAATGGGTGTAATAAACACACACAAACCCAATTTCACCGAGAGCTATATGATTATTTGGATCTTATGACAATTTCATAGGTGTCATTTGTATGGGGACTATGTCTGAACATGCACCGATTTTTACCAATTTCAAGAGCGTTCATACTATGGCCAATGAAAGCTTACATTCGAAATTTGATCAAAATATGTTTACTTTTGCGGCATGTATTTGATTTCAAGATTTAGATGGATACACACGCGGACAGATAGTCCCATCTATCAACAATAAAAATATTACACAGATTTTTCTCAATTTTGATTTGTATATATTCTTCCAAAAAAATAAGTGACATTACCAAATATGTTCAGGATCGGTCTATTTATCGACCTAGTCCCATATAGACTAGCATCCCATATAAACTTTTTCATATTCGAAGGCAAAGAAATTAATAACAACTAGCAGATTCCAGCCCTCGAAATTCGAGCGCAAATTCTAGGAAATTTAATTTTTTCATTAAATAAAGACCCCAAAAGTATGCTAATCAATTATAGCCAATTCACAACACAAAAAACAAACTCATGTTTATTACAAACACGTTAACAAATTTAATAAACACTCACTTAAATGCAATTTACTCAAAATTTAAAAATCTGTAAATCTGCAAAAATGGCTAAAAAGAAATACCTTTCAAATAATATACGTTTAGTCAAAATCGGGATTAAACGGTAGAACAAAACATCAGTCACAAGAAATCGCCTAGCCTATTAATATTATAGATGCCACTCCAATTTGGATTATACCTACTTTCTATATCTAATTAGTTGGGCCTAAGAGATAGTCGGACTAGAACGAATATAATTTACTTACTTGTTTTTTATACCCTATACCACTATGTGGTTTGGGTATAATGACTTTGTGCTGCTGTTTGTAACAACCAAAAATATTTGACCTAGAACCATCTTTAATTATACCGATCGAATCAGAATCACTTTCTGAGTTGATTTAACAATGTCCGTCCGTCCGTCCGTCCGTCCGTCCGTCCGTCCGTCTGTGTGTCCATGTAAAGCTTGTAATCAAACTGCAGGTCGCAAATATGAATATATTTTGACGAAATTTGGTATATAAGCTTTTATCGGCCATGGGATGAACGCTATTGAAATTGGTGAGAATCTGTCCATGTTCAGACCTAGCCCCCATACAAATTACCCCTATGAAATCGACATAAATTGCCATAAGATCCAAATTGTCATATAGATCTTACTCAAATTGGGTTTGTATGCGTTCATTACATCCATCCATGAGTAGTCCAAAAATGATCCCTTTGGCCCCATATAGAGCTGCTTCCCGATCTTCATTTAAATCTATTAAAAAACAAAAATATTGCACAGATTCTTCTCAAATTTTGTTTATATATATTTTTGCAAAATACAAGAGACTTTACCAAACATGATCAGGATCGGTCCATTTTTGGAGCTAGTCCCCATATGGATATAGCATCCGATATGAACTTTTTCATATCTGCAGCCAAAAAAATTAATAAAAATCCCACTCAAATTTGGTTTTTGCTTATTTTCTATGTCCAGTTAGTTGGGCCTAAGAGATAGGGTTTCTAAACGCATGGTATAGGGTATCATATAGTCGGTCTAGACCGACTATAATTTTCTTACTTGTTTTTTCTTATTTTTTCGTCATATGACAGTTTTAATTTTAGGTATACGAATATTTTTCTAGCAAGTGTAGTTACTGCTTTCGTGTTATCTAATGTTATCAGCAAGTGGAGTTTAATGATAGAATTAATTAAAAATCAGTCAATATTAATAAACTTTTTATCTAATTTTCCCATACAAAAACAATAATTGAAAAACCAGCCGCATTTCAGATAATAAAGATAAACTTTAATAAATTTATTCAAATATTCAATTAATAATATTTATCAATACATAATCATATTTTTATTGATCCAATCTAAGTACAACGATACCTGAGTGTAGATATTAGGATAACGTTTAAAGCCACATGGGGCATAAGCCCAGGAAGCAATGCCCACCAATAGTGATATGTCATTTTCACGTGCAATAACCAATGGGCCACCATGATCGCCTCGACAGAATGATTGACGTGATAGCTGTTCCGTGCATACCATACGATTATCTAATACTAAATTCTGTGGAACTAACTGGCGGCATTGAGTCCAATCAATGATTTTGACAATTATTCTTTGTGTATCACTGGCATAATCATCTGTAGCTATAACAGCTTGACCATAACCGAAAAATCTTACTTCTCCCGATGGTATTTCACCAGGTTGAGGCATTGCTGGTGGTCTTACATATTCAGTCCATTCAAATGCCTCGGAGACATGTAACAAAGCTATATCATTATGTGGTTCACCCACAACATACTTTTCATGTGTAACGCCGAAATCCACTTCACGCTTTTGCCACCTGTCGGACCATAGACTTACGGGAAAGAACATACCTCCCACTGCACCCATTCCCTTTGGATGTTGAGCACAACTAGCCGCTGTGAGTACCCATTGCGGTGCAATAACTACACCACCACAAGTTATATTGCCTTCAACAGTATCGGTTAGGGCAATCATAAAATACACTTCATTCTCCCATGCTCGTTTTCCTTTTATAACGCCACAGGCTTGACTTATACAAAGGAGAAAAACTAGTCCGTATATTACTTTCATGTTAGTTCACTACATTCAACTGCAGCAAATTTTTATGGCCAAAGTATTTATATGAAATATTTTATCTAGAAAGTTTGGAAAATTTAATAAAAATTTATAATATATAATTTGTGAATAAAAGTGTGCATTAGGGTTATAACTTTTTTTGACAACAAATTCACAAGCCAAAAAACACAATGCGCAATGGACAGCAGACGTTATGAGTTGGAGCTAAGTTGTTCCTTATCTGCAAACTAACTTGTTTAAGCAAAGGAATTTTTCGAGTTTCTCTATCTGGTAGTTTAGCATAAATCAACTTTCGTGGGCCCGTTCCAGGTGATACAACATTGACGATTTTATTAAAAGTTGTTTTGGCGACTTGTAAGGATCTCATTAAACTATAGTTTTAATGCGACTACCCGAAATTACACAGAATTTTTATTTGACTTGCACATCAGAATATTTTTTTGGTTTTGTTACCTTTTTTAGGAAGAGCTCTTTCTTAGGTTATAACAAAGCATCATATAAGTAAAGGTAAAAGGTAGAAAAACAATTTTTTAAGATTCCGCAATTAGCTTAAAAGTTTAAGGAAAGTTTAAGAAAGGTACCTTTTTAAGAAAAGGGTCTTTTTTAAGAAAAGGTACTATTTTAAGAAAAGGGTCTTTGTAATAGTATTTTTCTTAAGAAAATGTACTTTCTTATGAAAATGTACTTATTTAAGAAAATTTACTTTTTTAAGAATATGTACTTTTTAAGAAAATGTACTTTGTTAAGAAAAGGTACTTTTTTTAGACAAAGGTACTTTTTTATGAAAATGTACTTTTTTAAGAAAATTTATTTTTTATTAGTATGAACTTCTTTAAAGAAAATATACCTTTTTAAGAACTGGTACTTTTTTTTACTATAAGTATTTTTTCAGAAAAAGTACTTTTTTAAGAAAATGTGATTTTGTAAGAAAATATACTTTTTTAAGAAAAAATACTTTTTTAAGAAGTACTTTTCTTAGGAAATGGTACTTTTTTATGAAAGTGTAATTTTTAAAGAAAATCTACTATAAACTTATAAAAAAATACCCTTTTAAAAATATATACTTTTTTTAAGAAAATATACCTTTTAAATACAAGGTACGAAAAGTAATTTTTAAGGAAAACTATTTTTTTAAGAAAAATTTTAAATTTAAAATTAAATTTTTTTTACAATGGAAACTTATAACAAAATATTTTTTGACAACTTTGGTTAAGATAAGGTACTTTTCTAAGAAAAAGCCCTTATATAAGAAAATTTACTTTTTTTTAAATATGAACTTTTTTAAAGAAAATATACCTTATTAAGAAAAGGTACTTCTTTACGAAAAGTATTTTTTTAGAAAAAGTACTTTTTTAAAAAATGTGCTTTTTTAAGAAAATTTTCTTATTTAAGAATATGTACTTTTTAAGAAAATGTACTTTGTTAAGAAAAGTTACTTTTATTAAGCAAAGGTACTTTTTTATGAAAATATACTTTTTCAAGAAAATGTATTTTTTTATTAATATGATCTTCTTTAAATAAAATATACCTTTTTAAAAATAGATACTTCTTTTACTAAAAGTATTTTTTTAAGAAAAAGTCCTTTTTAGGAAAAAAATACTTTGTTAAGTAAAGTACTTTTCTTAAGAAATGGTACTTTTTATGTAAATGTAATTTTTTAAGAAAATTTACTTTTTTTAAATGCGAATTTTTTTTAAGAAAATATACTTTTTTGAGGAAAAGTAATTTTTTACGAAAAGTATTTTTAAGAAAAATTTCTTTTTTAAAAAATATGCTTTTTTAAGAAAATTTTCTTTTTTTAAGAAAATGAACTTTTAAGGAAAAGGTACTTTGTTAAGAAAATGTACTTTTTTAAGAAAATGTATTTTTATTAATATGAACTTGAAAGAAAATATACCTTTTTAAAAACAAGTACATTTTTTACTAAAAGTATTTTTTTAAAAAAAGGTACTTATTTTAGAAAATGTGATTTTTTTAGGGAACTGTGCTTTTTTAAGAAAAAGTAATTTTCTTAAGAAAAGGTACTTTTTAAGAAAAGGTACTTTTTTATAGAAAATGTAATTTTTCATAAAATGTACTATAAACTTATAAAAAAAAGTACCCTTATAAAAATATATACTTATTTTAAAAAAATATAGCCCTTTAATACAAGGTACTTTTTACGAAAGGTAATTTTTAAGGAAAAGTTTTTTTTTAAGAAAAATTTTAAGTTTAACATTTTTTTAATATATAAAAATTTTTGCAATGAGTGATAATACAATGGAAACTTATAACAAAATATTTTTTTGACGACTTTAATTAAGATAAGGTACCCTTTTAAGAAAAAGCCTTTATATAAGAAAATTTACTTTTTTTTAATAAGGTAAGAAAAGGTACTTTTTTACGAAAAGTATTTTTTTAGAAAAAGTACTTTTTTAAAAAATGTGCTTTTTTAAGAAAATTTTCTTATTTAAGAATATGTACTTTTTAAGAAAATATACTTTGTTAAGAAGAGGTAGTTTTATTAAACAAAGGTACTTTTTTATGAAAATGTACTTTTTTAAGAAAATGTATTTTTGATTAATATGAACTTCTTTAAATAAAATATACCTTTTTAAGAATAGATACTTTTTTTACTAAAAGTATTTTTTAAGAAAAAGTACTTTTTTAAGAAAATGTGATTTTTTAAGAAAATGTACTTATTTAAGAAAAAAAATATTTTGTTTAGAACTTTTCTTAAGAAAAGGTACTTTTTTATGTAAATGTAATTTTTTAAGAAAATGCACTCTAAGCTTATAAAAAAATATTTACTTTTTTTAAGAAAATATACCTTTTTAATGCAAGGTACTTTTCTACGAAAGGTAATTTTTAAGGAAAAATATTTTTTTAAGAAAAATTTTAAACTTAAAATTTTTTTAATATATAAAAATTTTTGCAATGAGTCGTAATACAATGGAAACTTATAACAAAATATTTGACGACTTTTGTTAAGATAAGGAACTTCTTCAAGAAAAAGCCCTTATTTAAAAAAATTTACTTTTTTTAAATATGAACTTTTTTAAGAAAATATACCTTGTTAAGAAAAGGTACTTTTTTACGAAAAATGTTTTTTAAGAAAAAGTACTTTTTTAAAAAAGATAATTTTCTTTTTTAAGAATATGTACTTTTTAAGAAAATGTAGAGGTACTTTTCTTAAGCAAAGGAGATTTTATGAAAATGTACTTTTTTAAGAAAATGTATTTTTTATTAATATGAACTTCTTTAAATAAAATATACCTTTTTAAGAATATACTTTTTTTACTAAAAGTATTTTTTAAGAAAAAGTACTTTTTTAAGAAAATGTGTATTTTTAAGAAAATGTACTTTTTATAAAAAAAAAAAATACTTTGTTAATAACTTTTCTTAAAAAAAAGGTACTTTTTTAAGAAAATGTATTATAAACTTATAAAAAAAAGTACCCTTTTAAAAATATATACGTTTTTAAGAAAATATACCTTTTTAATACAAGGTACTTTTTTACGAAAGGTAATTTTTAATGAAAAGTATTTTTTTAAGAAAAATTTAAAATTTAAAATTTTTTTAATATATAAAAATTTTTGCAATTAGTGACAATACAATGGAAACTTATAAGAAAATATTTTTTGACAACTTTTGTTAAGATAAGGTACTTTTTTAAGAAAAAGCCTTTATGTAAGAAAATTTACTTTTTTGAAAATAAAATACTTTTTTTAAGAAAATATACCTTATTAAGAAAAGGTACTTTTTTACGAAAAATATTTTTTAAGAAAAAGTACTTTTTCATAAAATTTACTTATTTTAGAAAATTTATTTTTTTAAGAATATGTACTTTTTAAGAAAATGTACTTTGTTAAGAAAAGGTACTTTTCTTAAGCAAAGGTACTTTTTTACGAAAATGTACTTTTTTAAGAAAATTTATTTTTTATTAATATGAACTTCTTTAAATAAAATATACCTTTTTTAGAACATACTTTTTTTACTAAAAGTATTTTTTAAGAAAAAGTACTTTTTTCAGAAAATGTGTATTTTTAAGAAAATGTACTTTAAAAAAAAATAATTTGTTACGAACTTTTCTTAAGAAAAGGTACTTTTTATGAAAATGTAAGTTTTTAAGAAAATGTACGATAAACTTATAAAAAAAAAAAGCTTTTAAAAATATATACTTTTTTAAGCAAATATAGCTTTTTAATGCAAGCTACTTTTTTTGCGAAAGGTAATTTTTAAGAAAAGTATTTTTTTAAGAAAAATTTTAAATTTAAAATTTTTTAAAATTTAAAAATTTTTGCAATGAGTGACAATACAATGGAAATTTATAACAAAATGTTTTTTGACGACTTATGTTAAGATAGGTACTTTTATTTCAGAAAAGGTACTTTTTTAAGAAAATATGATTTTTTAGGCATAACTACTGTTTAAGAAAAGGTACTTTTTAAGAAAATTTACTTTTAAAAATATTTTGGAAATTTTAAGAAGTTATTATCACTATTGGTTACAATGAGTAAAAATACAATGGAAACTTTTAACAAAATATATCCTAGACGAGTTGGATGGTCAATACAATAATTAAACTCTTTAATTAATTTAAAAATTTTAATTAAAATTGAACAAAAAATTAACATTAATTAACTTCAAAAAAAAATACTTAAAGGTATTTATTTTTATGCTGTTGGCAAAACATTGGAAACCTTTACTATACAATAATTGAAAACTTAACTTAAACTGAAACTCTTTAATTAATTTAAAAATTTTATTTAAAATAGAACAAAAAATTAACATTAATTAACTTTAAAAAAAATACATAAAAGTATTTATTTTTATGCTGTTGGCAAAACATTGGAAACCTTTACTATACAATAATTGAAAAGTTCCCCTCTATTTTTGGTTACCCAACAAAATATTGAGTTGAGTAACCATTATTTTTCAGTACTGTTTCATAAAGCCGAGGCACGGAGTCAATTAAATTCTTGATAATATCCATTGAAATTTTTTGCCATTCTGAATTTGCAGCCTCTATGAGATCTGTCTTTTTTTGTGTAATTTCCTGTCTGTATTTTTGGATCTTCAATTTTCCACAGATTTTCTATGGAATTGAGATCGGTTGATTGATCTGACCATTCCAAAACACAGAAGGAGGAGGTGTGTTTTGGGTCATTGTTATGCTAAAACTTTCAGACCAGGGGCATATTTTCCTCTGTATATGAATACGTCATTTAGAATTTGCCTATATCCAATTCTAGTTGGAGTATCTTTTACCCGGTGGCGAGCATGCTACGCCTATCATGCGGGGGTCGTGGGTTCGATTCCCACCAGAGGCTTTGGTCTGCAGACAAGCCACTCGGCTTCGCGGAACTAGGATTAAAAAAAAAAAAAAAAAAATTATTGTATAGTAAAGGTTTCCAATGTTATAAAAAAAAAAAAATGATTTGGATTCATTCCTTGGCCCGAAAAACAACCCCATACCATAATATTGACACCACCAAACTTAACAATTTAAATGGTATATTTTGTGCCTAGTCTTTTTCCCTTTGGTACAAATGTTCTTTCATCATGACCTCTTAAATTAAACTTGGATTCATCTGAAAAGAGAACAGTATTCTAATTCCATCTTCATGTATTCTTTAGCAAATTTTTTGCGATCTAGAGATTTTTTCTTTTCACATGACGATAACAACCAAGATTAGCCCCTATTACTTGTCGGAAAACAGTTCAATTACATATTTTCAGTTTCAGATGGTTAATGATATCTTTAGGTAACATTCTTGGACATTTATTGAGCTCAGTTGCGTTTAAATTATCCTGTCTTTCGCTTGCTCTTCGGGGCCTGTTGGTTCGTCACCGTACCTCTTTCACGATATTTCTTGATAATTTTTAAAATTTTGGATTTATCCATAGAATATTTCTCACAAATTTTCATTTGCTGAAGACCAGCAGTAAAATCTTTGTTTATTATGGTTTTTAACTCTTCACAAAGCTTTATTATTGCCATTATTTTATAATCTATAATATTAATAGGTTAGGCGATTTCTTGTGACCGATGTTTTGTTCTACCGTTTTTTCACGATTTTGACCAAACGTATATTATTTGAAAGGTATTTCTTTTTAGCCGTTTTGCAGATTTACAGATTTTTAAATTTTTTCCTTTATTTTGAGTAAATTGCATTTAAAGTTGCTACTAACACATACATAAAATTATAAAACGTGTTTATTAAGTTTGTTGATGTGTTTATAATAAAAATAGGTTTGTTTTTTGTGTTTATTTGTGAATTGTCTATAATTGATAAGCATACCTTTAGGGTCTTTATTTAATGAAAAAAAATTTCCTAGAGTTGCACTCGAATTTCGAGGGCTGGAATCTGCTAGTAATTAATTAAAAGATTAAAAGTTTTTACATACAATTGTATATAAAAAACAATTGAAAAAATGTCATAAACTATAAATATTTAAATAACGGTTAAGATTTTATGCATTTATTTTCATACCATTTTCTATTTTTGTTGTTCTAATCAAAGTTTCCAATGTTTTGGCATCACAAAAAATTGTTTGTTTTTTCCTTTTTCTATTTTTATACCCTATTTTGTACACTATGTGGTCAGGGTATAATGACTTCGTGTTGATGCTTGTAATTATCAAAAATATTTGAGTTAGACCTAGGTCCTTTAATATACCGATCGAATCAGACTCACTTTCTGAGTTGATTTAGCGATGTCCGTCTGTCCACCCGCTTGTGTGTCCATTTAAATCTTGTAATCAAACTATAGGTCGCAAATGTGAACATATTTTGATCAAATTTGGAATGTAAACTTCTATCGGCCATGGAATGAACGCTGCAAAATTGGTGAAAATCGGTTCATGTTCAGACCTAGACTCCATACAATTGGCCCTTATGAGATCGACTTAAAATATTATAATATTCAAATTATCATATAGATCTCGTTCAAATTTGGTTTGTGTATAATTATTACATCCATTTATCAGTAGTCAAAAAATAAACACTATAGTACAATTCTTAGTCATAGTTCCCATATGAAGCTGATTCCCTATCTTCACTTAAATCTATCAAAAAACAAAAATATTACACAGATTTTTCTTAAATTAGGTTTGTATATCTTTTTGCAAAAAAAAAATAAGCGACCTTAGCAAATCTGGTCAAGATCGGACCTTTTTGCGACCAAGTCCCCATATAAATATAACATCCAATATGAACTTTTTCATATCTGAAGGCAAAAAAAAATAATAATAACGCCACACAAATTTGGTTTTTGTTAATTTCCTATATCTAATTAGTTGGACCTAAGATATAGGGTCTCTAAACGGAATAGGGTATCGTATAGTACGACTATAATTTTTACTTTTTTTAATTGCATTTTTAGTAACACACTTGTTATCTTTCGATAGAGAAGACACCAAAAAGTAATTTCGCAAAAAAGCATAATTTTAGGACAACGTGTTAAAAAACAAAATTGACAATTTCAGAATTTTGTAAAAGTTTCCAATGTATTGTCACCCACTGTATAAAAGTTCTGAAAATTATGATATTTACTAGTCTTTTTAAGAAATGTAATTTTTAAGTAATCAGGAAGATGTGGGCTCCAGTTTATTTTCGTTGCCTTAAAACACTTCAGGAATTTTTTAAAAGAAATGACAATTCCCTAAACAGTTTTTTTCTATTTGTTACAAAATTTATCACGAATCATACATATTATTTAAGAAGTATGAGCCAAAAAAAATAATGATAACAAAAACCACATTCAATATAAAGACAAGCAAATAGATAAAAAAAAATAAATAAATATAACCAATTAAACGAATATTCCAATATGTTGTTATCTATCTAACTCCTAAACCATAATTTTGATAAATTCGTTTAGGGTACTTTCAAATATTTGTACATTTTATACATTCACTAAATTTCTCATCAAATTACAGGGTCTGTTTTGCGTCATTACATAAGTGTCGCCAGGTAACAATGTGTAGTTATTTAATAAAATCCATGAGCAGACATTAAAGCATTACTTGGTGACAGGTCATAAGGCAACTGTAAATGCTTTCTATGGTTATTTCTTGAGAAAAAAAAATCCTTCTATTGTTTGTTTCAGACAAAGTCTAACCATAGGATTTGTCTGGGATTTACCCATAGACATTAGTTGGGAAACAACAAATTGTTTTCTTTCCCTAATCATCATCTTCATAATTATTACAACATTATGTAATTAACGTGCAAGTAGTTATTAACTGCCGATATTGGTATAATGATTTTTGTTTTTGGTAAATTCTTGACAGACATGAGAATGTTTAATACAAAAATAATATGATTTTCTTCGTAATATGACGATTTTAAAGCGGATACCGGTATTGACAAATGTATTAGTCACGTCGCAACCTTTGTCCATATTTGTAAAGTCAAAAAGGATAATAGCTATTTTTTTTTCCAGGATTCACATTGCATAAGTTTGCGAGATATGTTGTAGGTAGTGTTAATTGTTCCATTAATTATTCCTTCCTGTGCACTTTAAGAAATCTTAGCCATTTGGTTGGTTAGTTACTTTATTGTTCATTATTAAGAATTAATTTTTTTTTCTGTTTACAGAACATTTTAGAACATACGACTATCACATAATGTCATTTTCTTATTTGAACTAGTTTCTTGCACTCTGATGCCGTTAGATGCCATTTTCTAAAGAAATTATTTAAAGGAATACTTCTTTCAGTTTGTTGGTTTTTCCAATTACAGATATATTTTCATTGGTAATTATTATCTCTATTATGATTTTTAATTTTGTTTTTTTTTTTTTTGTAGTTTTAATATTTTGCTATTCGTTTATTTATATTAATTTAACATCAAGTACAATTACCCCAATCGCAGAAACCTTGTCTAAAAGGCGTGAAAAGATGAATTAATAAAAAGAATGACATTCCCGTCAAGACATAAACAACTCCTCCCTATTTAAGAGTCATACTATTGTAATACTTTATTAACCCTTTTCTGATTTAATTTTTAATTTATTAACATTAAACTCGAAAATATTGAATTTTTTCTAAATAGAGACTAGGCTGGCTGGCTTTTTCATTAATATGATGCTATAACATTATAGTTTTCAGAGTAAAAGTTAAACATAAACGTGTTAAATAAGCCTCAGGATGACGCCAGAGTACGCGCTACAAGCTTTGATATGCTAGAAGCTATAATAGTTATTTCTATGGCAATGCTACAAGAGGTCAGAGTGAGAGCTATATTGTGTGAGCGAGTTTTGTGATTTTAATCATTTTTTTTATTTTGTTAAATTTTCCAATTTTTTTCACCATAAATCGATTGTGGTAACTTTTATTTATTTGATCCCAAAGCACTGTACGGTTACACACTTCTGTTTTGAATTTTTTCTATATCATTTTCCATTTTAATTTGATATTTTTTATTTGATGTTTTTATTTTATTGATAATAGTGCAATAACTTAAAATGCGCGATGAAAAAGTGTGAAGAACCGTATTAAAAATATATAAATCGCAAAAAAAGATCCCTTTAGATCGTCAAGTAAAAGATGATCAGAATCAGAACTCTCAAATTAAACGAAAAGATCCTCGTGTCGGTGGAGTTGCAATTTATGTAAGAGAAGGTATAATAAGCAATTTCTGTTGTACATATTTGCTTGGAGAAAAGGTTGAATAATTGTTTATTGAAGTTTTTGGTTGTGGTAAAAGAAATACTTGTTGGGTGTGAGTATAGACCTAATCGTACCATAGATTTTGATATTCTAGAAGGAAAACTCGAATTACTTACAACATCTTACGAAGATGAAATACTATGTGGTGACTTTAATTTGAATTTGCTATGCGAAGTTGATTTAATCAATATCATGAAGGCCTTTGGGCTTTCACCGTCTAATAGTATAGTTCCAACTCACTATACAACAACAATTATGATCAGTTATTGGCAGCTTATTTTTCTAAACATGATTTGATATTTCTCAACTTCGATTTTAAACTGGAAGAGATTAATAATGTCATAATTTATCATGGTTTCAAGCACATGACTACAATATAACATCAATTAGAATTATATATACTAGCAGATTCCAGCGCTCGAGTGCAAATTCTAGGAAATTTTGTTTTTTCATTTAATACAGACCCTTAAGGTATGCTTCATAATCCAACTCATTTTAAATGAAGAAAAATACTCAACACATTAACAAAAACACATTAACAAATTTAATAAACAAACACATAGCATTGTATAATTTTATGTATGTGTTAGTAGCAACTTTAAACGATCATAACTCCATAAAAATGTTGCAGGCGATGAAAATTTGTAAATCTGGAAAACAGCTAAAAAGAAATTCCTTTCAAATGATACAGCTTTTGTCGAAATCGGGGTAAAACTGTGAAACTTATATCTGTCACAAGAAATCGCCTTGACTCTTAATATTATAGATTACTTGATATTATAGATTACTCAATTAAACTTTATTGAAAATAATATGACAAATATTTTTAACATGTCGGTACCTGTAAAAACAATAAACAACAACTTTAAAAACAAACCACGGTTTAGTACTGAGATAAAAAGGTTAATATCTCGTAGATATTCTGCATACAAATCCTGGAAACGGGTCAAGACATCGGACTTACACGAGGACTATTGTAAAATGAGATATGAAATTAAAAAAAAGGTAAAATGCACTACAGCTGCACATTTTTACAACCGCTTTAGTTCGTCTGTTGGATCGTCAAAAACTTGGAAAACTATTCGCGAAATTGGTGTTGGTAAATATCAAAGTAATTCATCTGTAATAGATGCGAAAACCCTCAATTTGGCTTTTATAAATATTACTGATATTCCAGTTAATCGTAATTTCTATAATGAAACCCACAACGAAATTTAAGATGGTGCTCTTTTCTACTTCGATTGTGTAAGGTAACTGGGCGTAATCTCCAGCTGTTTTTCCGTGAAATCGAATGCTGTTTGATTTGATCATCTACATCCAAAATTTTTGAAAGCCATACTGCCGTTATTGCTACCTTTCATTACACATATTTTCAACACAATAATAACAAAGCGTAAAAACTGTACGGTAAAACGGTACGTATTTTTTAGCACTCTTCAAACTTAGAAAATATGATCATATTTCAACATACTCCAAAAGCCTTTATGGAGTCAACATAGATGATCTTCTAAAAATAGGAACATTGATACTCATGCAGAAAATTATTTTTACACGTGAACCAGGGTACCTAAATAATAGATTAATCCCTACTCGCTCTAGCCGCTCTAACGACATGACACAAATCAGATACAGAACCTCTTTTTCGGAACATCATTTTTATGTCTGCAATTCGTCTTTGGAACATGCTGCCATTAAATACACAATCACTAAGCAACGCTTTGCAAATACATATTTATTTTTTCCTATTTATTTGACTTATGTGTATCATCCATAATATTATCATCCATAATATTAATAGGCCAGGCGATTTCTTGTGACCAATGTTTTGTTCAACCGTTTTATTCCGATTTTGACCAAACGTACATTATTTAAAAGGTATTTTTTTTATCCGTTTTGCAGATTTACAGATTTTTAAATTTTTTCCTTTATTTTGAGTAAATTGCATATAAAGTTGCTACTAACACATACATAAAATTATACAATGCTATGTGTGTGTTTATTAAATTTGTTAATGTGTTTGTAATGAAAATGAGTTTGTTTCTTGTGTGGATTTGCGAATTGGCTATAATTGATTAGCATACCTTTACGGTCTTTATTTAATTAAAAATAAAATTTCCTAGAATTTGCACTCGAATTTCGAGGGCTGGAATCTGCTAGTTATTAATTATTCGTTTTAATTTTTGCTAACTTTTTACTGTGTTATTGTACTATCTATATAAAGTTTATTTTTATTAATTTTTTTTAACTTTTTTCTTTAATTTTTCAATTGTAATATCTTTATATTGTTTTCAAATTTTAATTATGGAAATGTAATGCTTCTGTGCGATAATTTTAAGTCTTGTAGCACGGAAAACCGAAATAAATAAATAAAAAAATAAACAAATAAAGAAAAATACAAAGCTATACCACGCTATAAACCATTTAACAACCTGCTTTGTAGCTTACACTCGCTTCTCGCTTTGCTCTCACTCTGAAATCTTTTGAGCGATCATATAAGAATAGACAAGCAGTGGTGTGTAGCGCGTTGTAGCGCCACTCTGACGTCAGCCTTAGAATATAAAAACAATCAGCGATATGTTTCATATAAAATTGATATAAAAAGGTAACAAAATTATAGTTGGTCTAGACTGACTATACCATACCCAATACCATGCGTTTAGGGAAATGGTTTTAATTCCAACTAATTGGAGAGAAAATAAGCATAATCCAAATTTGAAAAGATATGAAACAGTTTATATCAGATGATATATTTATATGAGGACTAGGTCGAAAAATGGACCGATCCTGACCATATTTGGTAAAGTCACTAATTTTTTGCAAAAACATATATACAAACCAAATTTGAGAAAAATCTGTGCAATATTCTTGTTTTTTGATAGATTTGAGTGAAGATCGGGAAGCAACTTTATATGGTGGCTATGACTAAGAATTGTTCTATAGGGTTTATTTTTGGACTACTACTTAATGTGTGTAATAAACACACACAAATACAATTTATCTCGGTCATTGTGTGATAATTTGGATCTTATGGCAATTTAAGTCGATTTCATAGGTTCATTTGTATGGGAACTAGGTCTGACCATGTACCGATTTTCATCAATTTCAATAGCGTTCATGCTATGGCCGAGGGAAGCTTATTATTATTTCTTTATTATTATTAATTTCCTGTACAACAAGACATGTCTTATAATTAAAGTAATTATAATTAAAATACAATAAAAAAAAATTTATAACTTATTTAAAATAAAATAAAATAAATACAAGAAATTATTAAAATTCATGAATTTAAAGAAATGAAAATTAAATATATTTAAACAAAGTAACTAAACAAAAATTTCTTAAAATGTATCGCGTTGTTAACTAATTGTTGGTTATGTGAAATTGCATTCCAAAAACGTGTGGCGTTTATGAAAAATTGCCATTCTGACACAAGGCATCGACGCATAGAGATAATAAGTTTTTTGCCCCTTCTGGATCTAGCAAACTGTATTTGATCATAAAGATATAGGGTTTCTCAGTGTAAATAATTTTGTGCAAAAACATTAAAACCCTTATATTAATAAGGTTATCGAATGAGACTCCATAAAGACTTTTTGAGAAAGTCGAAACGCTATCACGTTTCTTCAGTCCATAAACATATCTAACAATATTGTTGTACAAAATATTTAGTTTTTTCTTGCTGGCGTAGTCGCAGTTGCCAAAAAGTTCACAGCCATAAAGTAGACCAGGAATTAAGTATGCCTTTGCAAGAAGATGTCTTATTCTTAACGGCGTAAAATACTGAGTTACCCAAAGCGATCTTAGCTTTATATACGTTTGAACCACAAGTGTATCTACGTGGCTTGACCAAGTCAAGTTGTTATTGAAAACTATGCCAAGATTTTTTACCTTTTTTACAATCTCGATTTTCTGGTGGTTTATTAGTATATCATGTTCAAGAACAGGCTGAAAAGTTTTTTTTATGAATAATCAAACATTTTGATTTATGCGGGTTGAGACAAAGTCCATTTGCAGTGGCCGAAAAATGTATTTTATTAAGGTCATAGTTTAGCTTTTCAACATTTTCTTCTATGGAGCTTACTGGACTACTCAGATACAGCTGAACGTCGTCCGCATACATGTGTATTTTGCAGTGAGATAGTTGTTGTGGCAAATCATTGGCATAGACGGAAAAAAGAAGTGGACCCAGAATCGATCCTTGAGGTACGCCTCTCGTGAGTGTTACAGGTCTTGAGGTCGAATTATTAACGTATACAGATTGAGTCCGATTTGTGAGGTATGAATGTAAAAGCTGCGTAGAAGTGGATGAAAAGTTAAAAAAGTGTTTTAGCTTCATACATAGTGTTTGATGGTTTACTGTATCGAACGCCTTTGAATGGTCGAGAAGTACCAAAAAGTTTATTTTACCACAATCAAGTTCACGTCTTATGTTCTCGGTTACATTAACCAAAGCTGTAGCACAACTGTGGTTAGAACGAAATCCGGACTGCTTGTCAGACATTAGTTGATTTTCGTTTATATAATTGTACTTTTGATAGAACGCTTAATATAGCTATTGGGCGATACTCCATTTTCTATATTGGAATAGGTATTATTTTTGCATATTTCCATTTAGTAGGGAAAGAACTTGATGTAATAATGGTGTTAAATAGGTGTGTTATATAAGGCAATATTAATGGCAAAATGATCTTGATAAACTTGGGATGTAAGTTATCGAAACCCACTGCGTTTGATTTTATTAATGAAAAACTGGATAATACATCAAACTGACTAACACAAGAAAACTCGAATGCAGTTTGTTCAAAAGAGGAGCTATTATTCATAATATTGTTGTTCGAATCTGTACTGTTCACTATTGTCGTCGTAAGATAAGTGAAAATGCTTTTAAGTTCGTTTGCATGAATTGGGCAGCTTTCATTTTTATTATTTTTGCCAATACCAATATCTCGAATGGTTTTCCATGTATCCTTGGAGTCAATGGAGGATGAAAATCGTTCGGAATAGTAATTAGTTTTAGCCATTCTTATTTTAGAATTAGCCTCACTTCTAGCAGTGCGAAAATCGAGTTTCAATTCATTCGTTTTGAAACGTTTCTACCGGGAATAAGCAAAATCTCTGCGTTGTATTGATTGCTGGATATCAGTTGAAAACCATGGTTTACTCTTTGTGGTAACTTTTTTCTTTTTTAACGTAACTGTATCATCAAAGAGGCTTAAGATATTACGTTCTAAAAACTCCAACTGATCATCAACAGAAGTCATTTGGTATATTTGGTTCCAATTGAATAAGGTGAAATTTTCATACAACAAACTATAGCTAAGATTCTTGTAATCACGATAGGAGAAAAAAATTTGATCTTCTTGGTGAAGCTGGAAATCATAGGGTAGAAAAACCAGATCATGTTTAGAAAAACTGGAAGCTGAGATTTGATCGTACAGCAGGACCTAGATCAATCAATGTACTGCTGGACGTTGTAAAGTGTGTTGGTGTTGCAATATTCATTGGTGTAAGTCCTAATGAATAAACGACGATTCTTTTAGTAGATTCGAATTGAAATCTCCCAAAATTGATATATCATTGTAAGGCATGGTTAAGATTTCCATTTTGTTCATAAAATCGGTAAAAGGTACATCACGTTTGGATCGGTAAGCACAACCAATCAGCATTTTTCTTCCAGATGATGAGATTTTAACAAAAATATACTCAATTCTGTCATTTTCTTCCGCCTTGCATCGAAAACTACATGTATAGTATTTTTGACATATATTGCCACACCACCTCCTCCTCTTCCACTTCTATTAAACCGAAATACTTTTATCTAAGCAAATGAGGCTATCCGGAATAGATTCATCGAGACATGTTTCAGAAATACACACTGCATCAATACTTGATTTTTCGAAAACGAATCTGAACTCATCTATTTTGCACATTAAACTTTGTGCGTTTATGTGGCAGATTTGTACTCCTTTCCTTTCCTTTCCTTTCCTTTCCTTTCCTTTCCTTTCCTTTCTTTCTCCTTACATACCAAACTTCATCAAAATATGTTCACATTTTGACCTGTAGTTTGATTACAAGATTTAAATGGACACAAATCGCTAAATCGACTCAGAAAGTGATTCTGATTCGATCAGTATCATAAAAAGGTGGGTCTAGGTCAAATATTTTTGGTAGTTGCAAATATCAGCGCAAAGTCGTATGGGGTATAAAAGTAAAATAATTCAGCTTAGTTAATTTTTTTTTATTTTCTTCATAGTCTGAGAGTTTTATTTGAGCTGTACGAATACTTTTTCTAGCAAGTGTATACTTATTCCGAAGATGTGACTTTTTATGACATTGTAAACTCTAGTTAAAAGACAACTTACATTCACTGAAAAGCCCATGTTAAATTCATTTATGATGATTCTATTTCACCTCAACCGGCTCCCAAGTTTGCATGCCTAATTTTGCTGGGGTATATTAATCTCTATAATATTTAGGCGAATAACTTTTTTTTTTTCTCAATTATGGTATTTAATTCCTTTTTTAGCATTCTTATTCATAAAAGGGTTAATCTAGAAACGAAAAAGACACTGTATGTTAATTAATAATCATTTAATTATTACTTCTTCAATAACAACAACATCAGCAACAAGTACGAATAAAAATATATGGACATACTCTTGTACAAACAATGATTATCATCATTTAAATATTGACTTTATTTAATGATGCGGCAAGTACGAGTATAAAGTGTAAAGTCTGGATGGAGTTTTGTATCTAAAACCCAAGTACGAATATACAAGTACATGTGTATAATTTGAACATGTTCTTATGGAACTCAAGGTCATATGATTTGTTGTATTTTATTGTGTTTTTTTTTTTATTGTCGTTTTTCATTTATACATGTACTTACTATTATTTATGTGTAAATTTGTTTCTTTGTTCAGAATTTCTATGTTTATGTCAAAACTCACAGAAAATTTAATTTCAACGTACATTGTTCAATATTTACTTTATTTTATTTTATGCTTCTTTGATTTCTATTGAATGTTGACCGACCGACGACCATGGATGGAGTGATGATGAGTAGTAAATAAGTAATGTACGTTTTTTTTTTATTTTTTTTTTCAAATTCAAATATAAATTGTGTTAGGTATTTTATGTTTGCTTGTGAAAAATTTGTCTTAGAGTCGTATAGATAGTTTCAGAAAAGGTCGTTCATTAATCTTTGCACGAATATATTATTAAAGGAAGTTGAAAGAAAGCAAATATTTGTTGATTGGTAAAATGGGTTTGGCGGACAATATACATTATTTATATAATATTGAATTTTTGTTTGTGGGTCCTAACTATGTAGGTACATATTACCAGAGATAGCATTGACATGAAAAAGTATTTATAATTCCATTTTTATTAAAAACTATTTTAAGTTTTGATTGTTATGAGTAAAATTATTTTTTATATTTTTGTTAAATATTTAGTTTTAGAAATTCATTTAAATTTTCTGCTTTGCTCACATTAATATACAACTTAAAGCTTAGAAGCCATCTTTATGGGTGCAATGTCTGACTTCGACTCCAACTTCCAAAATTATTAAATTTAAAAACCCTAATCGATTGAAATTAATAATTTAAATAAAAATTACATATTTTTGGGGTCAAATGAGATCAGAACCAAATCGTCCCTCCACAGAACCCTAACTCAAAATTAAACCATGAACATTAATATAATAATACAAACGATTTAAATAAAAAAAAATGGAAATTTTTACAACATATTAAGATATAGTCAATTCACTTTATAATCGCAAACTTAGTAGTGACTGCTGCAAGTAAAATTTTATGCAAAGACTTCGCCATATAGTCATAAAAAAAATTTTATATGCAATTAAATTAATTAATTAAGTTAAATCAAAAAGTGCTAGAAATCAAGAGCATGAGAAAAATAAATTTATTAAATAATGTTCAAAATAATTCTTTAAATTGAAATCAAGTATAAAGTTGATGTTTCAACAATTTCTAAAATTATAAAAAAATGAATTGAAAATTCGAGAATTGGTTCAGTACTCTGATCTGAAGTCAAAAAAGCAAAGAAAGGGATCACCTAAATGCGAAAAGGGTACATACCTATACTATCTGCTTTAATGAAGTGAGAAGTAACAAAGCTGTCTGTCACAACTAGTTTTAAACAGAGGTAAAGAGTTTTCTGTGCTATTGAATGAAGAATTTTAGCCAGTTTAAAGTTGATTATTTTGATGGAGAATATAAATTTTAAGAAGATTCACGGAGAATCTAAAGATAACAATGAATCGGCCGGTAAAGATTTTAAAACCAACTACTTGATAAAAACCAATTTACTTGATAAATATTCTGTACTACACAGCATTACCAAACAGAACATATTTTTTAAATTCTTTCTTTTAACTCATACTCTCTGTCTGTCTGGGCAACCCCATTCCCCCTCATCCAATTGATCTGCTATTTAAAAAAAAATAATTTTATAGAAAACTTGATGAAACCCTCACTATGGGTTGGGAAATAAAATTGTGCTATATTTTACCGATTTTTATGATTTTATGATTACGATGATTTTATTATTTTATGTCATTAACTCATTTGGACTTCACGCCACATATGACCCCAAGCTAATATAGGACGATTAAGACAAAAAAATTCAAATATTTTGCAAATACTGCTGAATTTTGTATCATTTTATCCATAGGAATACATAAGGGTAAGTTTTCTTAAAATATAGCACAATTTTATTTCCCAAACCATAGTAAGGGTTTCATCTAGTTTACTAGAATAATTATTTTTTTTAAATATACCAAAATTCAAAGTTTGGCCTCGGCAAGGAATGGGTTAGCGCTGTTCGATTTAATCCAAATTTTTGGCATGGAGGACTTCCATATCTAAAAAGTCAACAGGACTTACAAAATATTTGAATTTTTTAATAAATTGTCTTTTATTAGCTTGGGGTCATATGTGACCCCAAGTCCAATAGGGATAATAGGGTCATATAATTTTTTTCCGAAACCCTAGGCTATTAAGATAAAGTATTATATTTAAAAGTAGAAAACTGATAAATTTTTGATACAAAGTATTTAGAAAGAGTACATTTACTGAATATTTCACAAAAACTAATTTTTCTCTAAATCCGCAAAAAAAAAAATCATGTGAGTCCGATCACAGCACAGATGTGTAAACATATAGTAATTAAAGATTTTTTATGGCACTTTCTTAAAAGAAAGCGTCCTCTATGTATCACTTATAGCAATCAACTGCAGGGGCTCTGCTTATATAAAAATATTTATTATTATTTATTATTTCAACCGGTTAATTTTTCATTTCTCATTTTTTATTTTTAATTTTGTCATTTTTCGTTCTCCATTTTTTAATTTTCATTTCCTATTTTTTATTTTTCATTTCTCATTTTTTAATTTTCATTTTTAATTTTTTATTTTTTTAATTTTTATTTTTCATTTTTCGTTTTTCATTTTTTATTTTTCATTTTTCAATTTTTTATTTTTCGTTTCTCGTTTTTCATTTTTAATTTTGTCATTTTTCATTTTTCGTTCTTAATTTTTTATATCTCATCTTCTATTTTTTACTTTTCATTTCTCATTTTTTAATTTTCATTTTTCATTTTTCATTTTACATTTATCATTTTTCATTTTTATTTTTATTTTTATTTTTCATATTCCATTTTTTATTTTTCATTTTTTATTTTTCATTTTTTATTTTTCATTTTTTATTTTTCATTTTTCATTTTTTATTTTTCAGTTTTCATTTTCAAACAGGTTATTTCATATCATATTTTTTGACCAATACAATCATAAGTCACACCGATTATGTCTTACGCTCATATGTTACGCAGTTTTTGTGATAGTATTGTGAAATATAAATTTTCCTCCCTGCGCGTATAGATGTTTACAAATCAAAAATTCTTTGTAGAAAAAATTCTGGCAAAGGAAATAACTTTAAAATTCACACAGCTAATCTCTAACATATGTTTAACAAAACCTTAAAGTGCCAGATCGATTTTTTGAAATTTTGTTTAAGAAAATTTTTTTTTAACTTAAATTTTTTCCATCTTTGGTCTCATTGCGCAATAGATTAAAAATGTGGTAATCTAACAATACTTCATGTTTGAGGGCTCATAGGTATAGAGACAAAAAAAATTATGACCTTAATTAATACCTTAAAGTTGAAACAAATTCCGGTAAATTTCACGAACTAGTTTTTTTTTGGCACAAAAGTGGTCTGGGGCATTTGCTATTTCTTAACAACTTTTTATTAGATTTTGAAGTTATATAGCTTTTTAAAGAGATAATATATTACTGAAATCGATTCATATAATAACTTGTAGAAAAAATTAAACTATAGAATGAAATTTTCGCAAAATCTGAAAAAAAATCGTATTTTCCCACTTGAAATTTTCAGTCGCGTTGAGGCACCTCAAAATCTTTTTTGATTAACCCAGAACTTTGTATTTTTAAGTTTTTGTGCTATTCACATATTTCTAGGGGGTGAAACCGAGAGTTTGAACACTTTTTTTTATTAAGGACCACCCTAGTGTATATAGGTGACCTTTCATATTTGTTTCGAGCATCAGTATGTAAAATACCTTTTGCAATTTATCGACTTCATCAAAAAGTGAGTACCCCCACCCCTTTACTCCATATGTTTGGACAGCTCTGCACACTGCTTCGAAGAGTTTTCATTTAGCACTGACTGAAATGTTTTTCTTACTTAGGAAATTTTTCCAAGTGGGGTTTATACTGGGGTCTAATCGTCACATTCGTTATCGAAATTTTTCGATCGAAATTATTTTATTTTCGTCAATAAAATACTAAGAGTAAGTTTTCTCTGTCACAGCTAACGAGTTATGGTCCATAATTAATAGTAAAAGTAAAACGAGGTCGGACGATTGTCCATCTTCTTTAAATAATAAACCAAAATACTGAACTTCGATTGATTTTACTCGACATCGAATGCGACGATTTACCCCCTGTTCTTTGCAGAACTATTTCTGTTCTTAATATGTTGTTTGAAAACCATCCTCGGAGTAAGTGTGATTCCTAAATAACAGAAGCCATCAAAAGTTGCCATCAAAATTCCATTTTCTTCTCTTGCCTAAAATTGATTAGCATACATTTAGGCTTTTCTAAAATTATTTGTTAACAATCCCATTTATATTCTGTGGATTCATCGAATATTTCTAATGAAATTTAATGAATTTTATTTAAAAATTCACAATTTTAATAAGCACACCTTTAGGCTCTTCTAAAATTATTTATTAACAGTCCCATTTATATTTCTTCTGTGTGTTCATCAAATATTTATAACGAAATTTTAAGAATTTTATTTAAAAAAATCACAATTCAAAGAATTTTATTTAAATATTCATAAATTTTTTATATATATAGACTAAAAAAAAAACATTGAAAGAAAAATATTGAAGGAAAAAATTAAATTTCCTAGAATTTCGAGTGCTGGGCTCTGCTAGTTTGTTTAAAAGCATATCGAAAAAAGTCTTCCTTTGGAAGCAATAAAATAGTCATGCATTAAAAATGACTTCACTTGCTTTGCACAAACTCATAAAACCTTCAGCACTGGAATGGTGTAGGGTATTTCAACGTTAAACTACTTTCAACATTTATCTCCAAAATAGAATGTTCCTTTTAAGTCATTTTAATTCGTAGAAATATTAAATAACATCACAATATCTCCGTTTTATTAACGCCTACAATCCAACAAAAAAAAAGAAAATAAAGCGATGTTCTTTAAAATTTCATATTACAAAACCAAAAATGTAATTAAGTTTTGTCTATACATTTTGTACATAATTAGATGATTCAACTATTATTTAAGTTATCTTTTTACACGAGATGAGAATGTTGCTCGTTTAATGTTCTATTTAGTGCCTACAATCAAGTCAAATCATTTCTACTAGGAATACATTAAAATCGATTTAATGCCGCCTTGTTTTATACAGATCTTGAAAAATGAGAAGCCCACCTTTAAAATGTTTTCTTTAATCTGTTTAGGTTTTAATGTTATTCGATAAGAATTTTAATGTTTTATTAGATGTGCTTGTCATTAAACTAATTTAAACTTACATTAAATTGGAAAACCAAAAATAACAACAACAACAAAACAAACGAAACACATTCTAATATAATGATGTATGAACTAACAATTTCTGTGTTGATCTTAAAATCTCTTTTTTTGATGTTTCGTCTGTATGTTCGTTCTTTTGGCTTTCAAACAAACTATATACAAACATTTCATTGTAGTATCGGAAAAAAAAAGAATCTAATCATATAAAAAGTTTTAATGTCAGCTTAAGAACAGCTCACACTTGTGTAACACTGTGAGCGACAACAAAATGAAAAAAAAAGAGTTTACAACAAATTCTAAACATTGAATAATCAAGATTCTTGAAGGGATGGCATGCCAAAGGAGAAGGTAATTTCATTGATTTGTTGGTATCAAATGGAATTGCTGGTATTTTTCAAATATAAAAAATTAATATCTTTCTAGAATAGACTAAAATATCTGAAATATAACTGAGTTCAAAGTCTGCGCTAGATATATCTTTTATATATATCAATAAAAAAATTTTACTTAAAGCATTATTATTTTAGAAATATTTTCAGGCACCGAAAATAATTATTATTTTTTCTTTCGGAAGAAAAGGTTAAGCAAAAATTTGCTTTATCTGTTTTAGGGAATTTTTAACCATTATCGTAAGATATATAGTATTTTGGTTACCGTAACCAATATAAATGAAATGTTTTGTGAAGTCCAGTTTTTCTTTTTGATTATTGTTACAATTATTTATTTATTTATTTTAGTGCTTGACAAAAAATTAAAAATTTTAATATATATTTTTTAAATTATAAACTTTATAATAATAGCAGCAAATATTTTTGACAAATGCAATAACAACAGAAAAATATAACTTATAACTTATTTTGTATACATTATAAAACTAATTAATTAAGAAAAAAAAATCATGTGAGTCCGATCACAAGGGAGATGTGTAAACATCTAATAATTAAAGAAAACATCAACATCATATATTCCAGTGCATAAAAAATAAGTCGATTATGCTGTTTTCTGAAATTCAATTGATGTTTTCTGAAATGCAATTGATGTTTTCTGAAATTCAATCGATGTTTTCTGAAATACAGTTAATGTTTTCAGCAATTCAAATGATGCTTTTTGAAATTCTATTGATGTTTTCTGAAATTCTAATTATGTTTTCTGAAATTCAAATGATGTTTTCTGAAATACAATTGATCTTTTCTGAGATACAATTGATGTTTTCTGAAATTATATTGATGTTTTCTGAAATTCTATTTATGTTTTCTGAAATTCAAATAATGTTTTCTGAAACTCGAATGTTTTCTGAAATTATATTGATGTTTTCTGAAATTCTTTTTATGTTTTCTGAAATTCAATTGATGTTTTCTGAAATACAATTGATGTTTTCTGAAATACAATTGATGTTCTCTGAAATTCTATTGATGTTTTCTGAAATTCTATTTATGTTTTCTGAAATTCAAATGATGTTTTCTGAAATACAATTGATGTTTTCTGAAATTCTATTTATGTTTTCTGAAATTCAAATGATGTTTTCTGAAATACAATTGATGTTTTCTGAAATACAATTGATGTTTTCTGAAATTCAATTGATGTTTTCTGAAATTCAAATGATGTTTTCTGAAACTCGAATGATGTTTTCTGAAATTATATTGATGTTTTCTGAAATTATATTGATGTTTTCTGAAATTCCATTGATGTTTTCTGAAACTCGAATGATGTTTTCTGAAATTATATTGATGTTTTCTGAAATTCTATTTATGTTTTCTGAAATTCAAATGATGTTTTCTGAAACTCGAATGATGTTTTCTGAAATTATATTGATATTTTCTGAAAATCTATTGATGCTTTCTGAAATTCAAATGATGTTTTCTGAAATTATATTGATGTTTTCTGAAATTCTATTTATGTTTTCTGAAATTCAAATGATGTTTTCTGAAATTATATTGATGGTTTCTGAAATACAATTGATGTTTTCTGAAATTCTATTGATGCTTTCTGAAATTCTATTTATGTTTTCTGAAATTCAAATGATGTTTTCTGAAATACAATTGATGTTTTCTGAAATACAATTGATGTTTTCTGAAATTCAATTGATGTTTTCTGAAACTCGAATGATGTTTTCTGAAAATATATTGATGTTTTCTGAAATTCTATTTACGTTTTCTGAAATTCAAATGATGTTTTCTGAAACTAGAATGATGTTTTCTGAAATTGTATTAATGTTTTCTGAAATTCTATTGATGTTTTCTGAAATTCAATTGATGTTTTCTTAAATTATATTGATGTTTCCTGAAATTCTATTTATGTTTTCTGAAATTCAAATGATTTTTTTAGGATTTTTTTGTATGAGTTTTTTTAATGCGGTCCCTAACCCTCGCACAAAAACAGGTTTGAGTGTATTTTTTTATGATACGATTTTCCTACGCTTTTCCTTACTTGGATGACGGTATTATATATTGCATTTTATATTAAGATGTCGTCATGTTTGAATTGATTTATGATGTACAATGGAACTTAAAGCTATTATTAACTAATTAAATTTAATTAAAATTTCAACTAACAAAATTTATTTATATTATATCCTAGTTATTGGAAAATATTCCAAATTTATATCAATTTAATGCTTAGTAAGAATCAATTTAATGGTTAATAGTAATAATTACTAAAAATGTTTATTAATGAAAGTTGTTAACATATAATTGTTTATATGGTCTGAGGCGTTGCCAACTAACTATATTGAAAAAAGTATGAACAAAGACAACCATGTCAGTTAACACTGCTTTTGCATTATCTTTACTTGCATTCTATTATTACATCGTCATTCGTACATAATAAAAACAGAAAAAAAGATTTCTTTAGAACTCAAATAAAACTTAAGAAAATACAGAAATATTTTGGTGGAATTCTACAAATCGTTGTGGTTTGTGAATAAAAACTTAATTATAGTTTATTGTGGAATAAAGTATTTATAAAAATACACATTAAAAATTCCACAAAATGCAGTCGGCTAGTAAAATAAATAATGTGTACACTATTTGACAAATAGTTGGTCAGGTAGTGTTCAAGAAAATGTTTAAAAAGAAAAAATGGTATCAAATATTTGCTCTATGGAGCTAATTTGAAAATTAAAAAAAGTGTTAAAAACACGAGTTACTTAGGTTTGTCTCTCCTACCACAATTCCAATTTCGAATGCATTGGGTAATTGCCCATGAACAGTTTCTCTTGAAAATATTTTTTCACCAATACAATCATAAGTCACACAGCGTTATCTCCTTCAGCTCACACCGATATAAGTTACGCTGTTTTTGTGATTGTATTGTGAAATAAAAATTTACCCCCCTGCGCGTATAGATGTTTACACATCAAAAAAAATTTTTTCCCCTAGTTTAATAAAAAAGCTCTTGAAAATGTTCCCAAAAAGGAACGAAACGTTGGGCAAATGATGTTATAAAAGTTGTTTTATTTGCATCACTAGCAAGTACCAGTAAGCTCGTAACAAATATAATCATAAATGAAAAATATTTATTTTTTTTTGGTTATGAATAACAATTACAGGTAAACTTCGTTTACGCGAATATCTTCTAATATCTTCACACTACTCGACAATTTTATATCTCAATTACTTTTCACATTCCATTGAAGAGTTCGTGCGGTTGAATCTATAAATAAAAGAATCTATACATATTTAAATGAAGGTTACGATTTTTTACATTTACATTTATTCACACATTCTTCTATTTTTATTGTTTCAAATAACTCTGGTGAAGAAGTTTAAAAGTTTCCACTTTTAGCATCAAAAAAGAAAATATTTCTTTTTTCGTTTATTTTTTTTAGTTGTGTTTTCAAATTTGTTGTCTTTCAATAGAGAGATCGATCGTTTTAGGACTAAACGCGAAATTATTAAAAAAAAGAAACAAAACCTGCAAATTTAGAATTTTGTAAAAGTTTTCAATGTATTGCACCTACTCGAAAATTATTCGAATTATAAAGAACAAAAATAAGATTTAATTGTAAACATATATGTTCGTTCTAGACCAACTATAATTTTTTTTCAAATGAACACCTGAAAAGTACCAGTTTTCCCATTTTTGGCCGTTTTTACCCCCTAAAAGCTCCAATTAAAACAAATTTTATTATTGTCCGATGTTTAAGTCTCTGGTGGAATCTACATATCAAATTTAATATTCCTAAATTACTTTGTAAATAAGGTACAAAAAGGTGTCCTTTTACACTTTTCCCTCCTAACATCCAAATTCCCAAAAGTTTTCCTCTGATCTGATGTTTCTATCGCTAGTGGAATCCACAAACTATATTTTATATTCGTTTGTTTAGAAGGATGTTAGAATTAGCAACAAAATCAAAAAGGTACAATTTTTACCCTTTTTGGCAGTTTTTATCCCCTTAACATCCTTAACATACTATATTTCATATTCCTAGATTTGTTTGTTTAGAATATACCAAATGTAAAATTTTTCCCCATTGGGGCCTTTTTTCCTCCCCTAGACGGCGTTTGTTTAGAAGATACCAAATGTACAATTTTTCCCCCTTTTGGCCATTTTTCCTCCCCTAGACGTTAGAATTACCAATAAATTCATTCTGGACTGATGACCACGCATTCGGTGGAGTCTGTGTACCAAAATTCATATATATTGATTAAGAAGATGTAGAAAGGTATAATTTTTACCCTTAAATGTCCGGATTTGAAAAAATTAATCCTGAGCCCACGTTTGTTTTTCGGATGAAGTGTACACACCAAATTTCTTATTCTTTGACTCATTTGTTACCATTTTCCCCTTTTTTGTCCGTTTTACCCCCTTAATGTACGAATTTTTAAAAATCCCTTCTTAGTTGGATCTTTACGCCAAGAGCGGAACCTACAGTCCAAATTACAAATTTCGGGGTCGAAGGGTTCGAGCTGGGCGATGATGATCAATCACGCAACTCTTTTATATATGTATATAGATGGCTACATATAACGGTCGAAATATGCTAAAGGCGGTTGATTAGCTTGCAGTAACTACACATGAAGTGAATAATGTTCAAAATCACTTTAAGGAATCATTACTTAACCTTGAAGAGTTTGAAAATACTTTCAGCGCATAAAATCTAAATATGTTTTCTGTTAAATGTCCAGCTCACACATTTCAATTAGTTGTGAAACACTTTCTGGGCAAAGCCATCATTACTTCAATTGTTGGAAGAGCGAGACAACTAGTTAAAACATTAAGAACGCCGAAGAGCAGGAAAGTTTCCAACAACGAATCAATTTGCAAAATGTAGGTACATCAATAATTTTAAACCTCAAACTCAATTTAAAAATATCATTATTTATTTATATATTATTATTTTCTTAGGCAACATTTGCTGATGCTTAAACTAGGCACACTTTCCTTAGAAACCTCCAACGAGGTGGAGCTTTACATTTACAATGCAAAAGAAACTCTCCAAATACAGGAAAATTTGCAATTAAATAATATCTGAATCGATGATTGTTGGATGCAGAATGAGGTGAATTAAATGTCTTACTAGTTATTTTGACCATTGTTAATACAAACCTTTGCCGAAATCGACATCTACCGGTAGGGAAGAGTTCATGTAGATGCCCGGATACGGTATGTATCCGTAACCAAAAAAAAAATTAATTTCGATAATGGTTATTGGTAACCAATAAAATTTTTCGGATCCTATATTCGTTATTCATAACCAAAAAACAATATTTATACCCTATACCACTATGTGGTTTGGGTATAATGAATTCGTGCTGCTGTTTGTAACTACCAAAAATATTTGACCTAGACCTGTGTGTCCATGTAAACCTACAGGTCGCATATATGAATATATTTTGATGAAATTTGGTATATAAGCTTTTACCGGCCATGGGATGAACGCTGTTGAAAATTGTGAAATTCGGTCCATGTTCAGACTTAACCCCCATACAAATGACCCAAATGAAATCGACATAAATTGCCATAAGATCCAAATTATCATATAGATCTCAGTCAAATTGGGTTTGTATGTGTTTATTATATCAATTATTCAGTAGTCCAAAAATAATCCCTATAGGACAATTCTTAGTCATAGACCCCATATAGAGCTGCTTCCCGATCTTCACTTAAATATATCAAAAATATTTCACAGATTTTTCTCAAATTTGGTTCGTATATATTATTTTTAAATATAAGTGACTTAACCAAATATGGTCAGGGTCGGTCTATTTTTCGACTTAGTGCCCATATAAATATAGCTTCTAATATGAACATTTTCATATCAGCAGCCAAAAAAATTAATAACAACTAGCTGATTCCAGCGCTCGAAATTCGAGTGCAACTTCTAGACAACTTTCAACTTAGTCAATTCACAAACCAACACTTTTTTGGTTTATTATTATTGTGAATGAAGATGACTAACTCATTCACAAACACATTAACAAATTTAATAAACACACACATGGCATATGTATAATTTTATGTATGTGTTAGTAGCAATTTTAAATACAAGACAAAGGAAACAATTTTAAAATCTGTAAATCTGGGGAACAACTAAAAAGAAATACCTTTCAAATAATATACGTTTGGTCAAAAGCGGGATAAAACGGTAGAACAAAAAATCGGTAATAAAAAATCGCCCAACCTATTAATATTATAGATTAGTTGGACCGAAGAGATAGGTTCTCTCAACCATGGTAACGGGTATCTCGGTCTAGACCGACTATAATTTTCTTACTTATTTTTCACTTATATTGGTTATGATGACCAAATTAAATATGTATATATTACGATAATGGTCGATTATAACCATTATTTGAATTCATCAATGTTAATGCTTAATTAAATATGCATAAGTGCATAAATTGCGATAAATTTTTGTTACTTAAAGATATGTTTTCTGAAATATCTTTAAAGGTTATCTACTTCTTCAAAATATGAATGACCCTATATTTGGGCACCACTTGACTGAATGGGCGGACAAACAGTATTAAACAGGTGGATTTTAGATTGAAACCTTATATCTTTTTTTACTTAGGAAGCTACTCCATGTAGATTTTATACATTTTTTTCCAAAGTTACGACCATACCAAGATAACAGTATTCAATGACTTTTTCTATTTCCATTTCTCTGTGAGTGCACTTTTAGTTATTGGCTATCCAAAACTCATTATCTTAGATTTCAGAAAATTTAGTAACAGATTCCAAGTTCAGCAATACATTTCTAAATTGTTGATCATGTCTTGCAAAACCTTCACTTAGTCTGTAATTAAAATGATGTCGTCTGCGCATTACAATAATCTCATATTCACCTGCTAGTCTTTTATGAAGGTTATTTATGTACAACGAAAACAGAAGTGGGAATAGCAGACAACTTTGTTTGACCTTTGACACAGTTTCAAATTTTTCTGATAGCTGAATTCTATTCAGTACTGTGGAATATATATTTTTATATATTTAACATTTTTGTGGTCACACCAATTGAGTTTTGCTTAAGCATTAAAGATTTTCTAGCTAGATTATCAAAAGCTGCTTTAAAATTTACGAAAAAGGCGAAAAGTTTTCTCCTTTTGTTAAATTCGTGGTTTACTATTCTTGTTCAGTTATATATGTGGTCTACTGTAGAATAATTTTTCCTAAGCCCGGCTTGATATTACGCAAGTATTTTGTGTTGGTCTACATATTTTTACAATATTTCTGCTATGATACCCATTAAAATTTTTGCAATACAATTCATAATCCTCTATATCTCATTTTTTCAGGATTGGAAATATTACGCTGGTTACAAATAAGTCATCCAGCCTTTTGTAAATGTTTGTAAGTTAGTTCAGGGCATTTTTGAAAAATTCATAGGGCATTCTATCCATAGCTGGTGCTTTGTCTGCTTTGGCCTTCTCAAGAACTTTATAAATTTCTGCGGAAGAAAAATTATCGCCCATAAAACTATCCGTTAATCAGTACCATAAAATATTCCATAAACTCAGATGAGGATATATTATGGTCTTCGTTTGTACTTTGATTTCTGTAATCAATTGCTATTTTCCACAAAGATTTACTATCATTAACTTAGTGTAAATTTCTCATACCGTTTCACATTCTTCATTTGCCTTTAAGTATTTACTTTTGGCTTCATGGTTCATATATAATCTGTAATCGTTTCATAAATCAAAATTCTAATTTATTTCAAAGTTTTTCAGAAATATCTAACGAATATTTTTGCATATTATCATTAAAGATTTTTCATAAATATTTATTTGATTAAATAAAATTACAATAACGTGGCAGCCGTTTTTGGTTGCATGTTTTTTACTTATTTTTGCATATTTTGCTTTAAATGGAAGATTCGTTAAAAATATGTATCCGAATCAAGAAATTTACAAAAAATTAAAGCGATTTATAGATAAGAATTTTTGATGACCAGATTATAATCACACATTTCTGCATGTTTTGCTTTTTATGCATATTTTTGCATATGTTCACCAAAACGCTTTTTGCTGAACTTTGTAGTAGCACAGTTTTGCTTCTTACGCTTGTTTTTGTATACTAGTATAGCCCAACATTTGAAATTCGAATGCAGATTCTAGGAAATATAATTTATTCATCCAATTTTTGTCTTCCAATGTTTTTTTTTATCTATATATATAAAAAATTTATGAATATTTAAATGAGCCTAAAGCTATGTTAACCAATTTTAGCAATTCACAATTCAACACAGAGTGTCTGATATATAATTTAATTCATTCGCATTAACAAGGTGTAACGAATTATTATAAATATTTAAATATTTCATTTTATTTAATTTAATATATTTTTAAGACAGATTAAACATAAATTTTATCATTCTCAGCTTCTGCTCCATTTCAACTATAACTATGCCAATTTTCACACTCCTCCGTGCCCGCATATTGCGTAAAAAGGGAACTAAAATTTACCTTCACGTGTTAATATATAGATATTGTAATGACATATTTTTGCATATTTTTCTTTTAATATATGCTTGTGCATATTTTTCATTCCAAATGCTCATTTCTTAAACTTTGTCATAAATATCTGTTGGAGTAAATAACATTTTAACATTTTTTTCCATTAACATCTATCCGAATCAATCAAGTTGTATCTGCATATTTTTGAATATTTTGATTTTAATGCATATCTTTGCATATTAGCATCAAAATTGTCATTTATTTAAGTTTTTTTTTTTTCATATTTATCACTTTTGTGTTCAAATTATTCGTAGATGTCTAATCAAATTAAATGTACCAAAGTACCCGATTCCACACATTCTGTTATCTGAATGTGTATAGCAAATGAAAGAGGTAAGTGTGTGCTTATAAAAAAACATTACTTTATTTAAAGGCCACACAGTTCCATAAAATATCCTTCAAAATTTTCATCTCTGATTATCTCAGAAGATTTTTATTTAAAATTTTCTTTTAAATATATATTTAAGTCCATAAAATGCTGTTAAACATATTTAAATTGTAAATATCTAAATTTATTGGTTTAGTGATAAGAATCACATTAAATATCCCCTCCCCCCCCCCCCCCCTGTTAACCAGCTATAATTTGTTTGAAATGGAATACAACACCCACAGTTGAGAATTTTGCGATATGTCCGTGATAAATTCCCATATAATATAAAATTAAAATTAAAATTAAGCCTACGCTTACAATTTCATTCAGATCTGGCAACATCATTTGTATTATCAGTTGGTTAGCGGTAATAAATTTTTGGTGTTTTGCATTTCACAAATTCAAATAAAGCTGCAAAAGCAGTGCGGCATATCTCCACCGTCATACGGAATAAGCTCTCATCATCCAATGCAACGGCAAAATTATTTGAGTTATGATATAATTTGGTAGCCAATCCACTATATTCTCCTCATATGCCTTCCTCCAACAATTTCCTATTTTAAAATAGAGAAATGGCTTGGGAAGAAAAGATTCCGCTCAAATGGTGAAGTTATCTTGGCAACGTGTGTATTTAAGTTCCTTGAAAAATCATACTATTTGGAAAACATAAAAGTATTGAGCATCGCTTGAAAAACTGGATCAAAGGCATTATGTTGAAAAGTCAAGAAAAACATTTACCATAAAATGATGCCTCTTCACTTATTTAGCATGGACTTATCGAACAAACCACGTATGAAGAGCACTACTCAGACGGTTTTTAAGTCTTTGAAAAAGGCGCAAAAATCCCTTTGAATTTCAGCAACGCATAAATGTGAATTTAGTTACTGTTATCTCTCGATATTACCTACGAAAGTGTACAACCGAGTTCAATTAAGGCCTGATTAACTTGGCTTACCTTCTCCTCTCAATCAAAACATTGAATATTGTGCCACCAAACATAAGGAATGATTTTTTATTAAAAAAAATAAAAAATATTTTAAAGAAACCCAAGATTATTAATGCTTCATCTGGCGGAGCTGCTTAATTGCTTGGCTTAAATACTCATTTCTCCACACAAAACATAACAAACAAAAAAAAACGAAATAATATACAAAATCCAACAAAGTGTATATTATTTATGTCGCTGTTCATATGCAGGCAGCTTTCTAAGACAATATTCTAAATCAATTTGAATTCCCTGGCCGTCATTCTACTCGTATATTCTTTTGCCGAACCTTTAGAAGTTTAGCCGTTTTCTATTGTTGGTAAACTATTCGTTAAGAAATTAATGTTGCATTATGCATCACAAATTCCTTGTTTTTTTGTGGTTCTGTTAAGAAATATTTTTCTTTTATACAGATTTGTTAAGATTAATATGTACATATGAAGATGATCGTAGGTGGGATGTTCGTTAGAGTAGTGGAAAATTCTTGTAATATTAATTTCCTGTTTAGAAAAGATTAAAGATTAAATTTTAAAATAATGTTTGAACATTACTTTCAATTAGAGATTACACATCGACAAAAGAATGTAACATCGTATTTGATTGTTGTCGATTCACTAGAAGTCTGTTAACCTGATTGTAGGTTGGCTGCATTGTGGAATTAGAAAAGTTGTTTCAACATCTTCATAAAACTAAGAAATGTACTTCTAGACAAGATCAACTATAGTATACCCTACACTATGAGTTTCAAAATTTATCACATCCAAAACATAAGAGATAAAAAAATAATACTCTTTTAAGTTGACTGACTTCCTTCCAGTAAAAGAAAAATTAATTCTTATTAAAATTTAGTTCTTAGAAATTGAAAAGTATACTCTTCTTTATTGCCATTCACACAATATCATTTTGAACTCAAAAAATGATTTTGAGTCAAACGGTGTGATCAAAATTTGGCTGTAAATTCCCTGCAGTTGTACTGCGAAACACGATGAGTTGAGCGGCACGACTTTGTACAAATGCTTTACAATTCAATACTGCAATTAATTGAAGCCTTGGAAAACTTGGACGAAAAATATGTTTTTAAAGAAATATTTTTTTTAAATATATAACTTAAGGCCTTTAGCCACACGTAACCGTAACCTAACGTGTCAGCTGTTTTTGTATTTTTTTTTTTTTTTTGTTACATAAGAAGCATTTAGAACATAAATTTTTACTATGTTTGTAAGTGACATTTGTGAACAGCTGATAAAGTTTGATTAATTTTACACAGCAAAATGCTGGGGCGTTTTTTACGTTCTATAATTGCACTAAAGCCAAGGTTACATTTACAGTACATATACATTTTAACAACGTGTGGCTAACTCGCCCTTTAATGTAAGTATTCGGTAAAACCAGTAAAAGCAACCAAAAAATAGATTTTTGGCTTCACCACCTATAAATTAATTTATTATAAGTAAAAATTAAGGTTTTTTGTGTATTTAAAATTACTAGCAGATTCCAGCTCTCGAAATTCGAGTGCAATTTCTAGGCAGCTTTATTTTTCCACTTAGCTAATTCACAAGCCAACACTTTTAAGGTTTATTTTTATTGTGAATGAAGATAACAAACTCATTAACAAACATATTAACAAATTTAATAAAACACACATAGCATATGTATAATTTTATGTATGTGTTAGTAGCAACTTTAAATGCAATTTACTCAAAATAAAGGAATAAATTTAAAAATCTGTAAATCTGCAAAACGGCTAAAAAGATATACCTTTCAAATTATATACGATTGGCCAAAATCGGGATAAAACCGTAGAACAAAACATCGGTCACAAGAAATTGCCTAGCCTATTAATATTATAATATGAGGTGAATCCAATATACAAATTTCTTGAATGTTTTCTGGCCATCAAGTGGTGCTAGGTCCTATTTCATTACACCCCTAATATGCATACATACGCTTGTATATATGTGCATAAGTCTAGAATCTGTGGTCACAAGCATTAACCACCTAAGTCGAAAATCATGCTTTCGATATAAAAAATAATTTAGGTCAGTATGTTTTTATTAATAACTTAAAAAAAAAATGTTAAAAAATGGGAATTTCACGTAAATATGAAGTTTTGTTAGTAGAATATGATGGCGTACATAGCTCAAATCATTCTTAAATCGACTTTGGCCGTTATCGATTGTGACCATAAAAATTAAGAAAATAAATCCATATTTGATGAGTATTTTTTGCATACAAAATTTCGACAAAAAAAAAATATTATTAATTTAATGGGCCTCGGCATTTATAAAACATTAAATATGCCACCTTTTCAACTCATAATTCCCTTTTCTCCAAATTTTTGTATGTAATCCTTTAACTCTTCTGTTTGTGAGAAGGTCCCTGGGGACCTTTTTGATTTGCAAACTCTCACAACTCCTTAATGTTGTATGGGTTGTATACACGAACCGCACATGTGTTCCAAGAAAAAAGTGTGCTGAATCGATTAAAGCTGGTTTTGAAGCGATATGAGCAATAGTTTACATTTGATTGAGGTTTAATGACGTTTAGTACGTGGATTGGAAAAAAAAGGTCCCTGCAGACCCTGAACTATTATTAGCAAAATCTTTTTTCATGTGAATGCTTACAACAGCAATTTGTATGCTTACCCTTATGCCTATATGAAGACGATGAAAATGAATTAGAACTGCTCCTGCCACTACCGAAACTTCTGATAGTTATTTTACATTTAAAAATAACACGAAAGCGAGCAAAGTTACACACCCGTATTAGTGCCCATAACGTGGTCGACTATATAAGAAGGATACCAGGGTCAGTGAATGGTACATATGATCCGCATGTATTTTATATAATAAAATTAGGCTAGTAAAAAAAACCAATAAGCGACGTTCATTTCTAAAATTGCTCACGATACAATTAGCACTACATAATGTTGAAGAACGGGCCACCAATGGAGATATACTGAGCTATCCCAGGATTCGAAGCGCTATGGCAACATTCAATATAAAGGTAAAATAAAATATCAAAGGCCCTTCTCGCTGAAACCAAGGGGCAAATCAACGTATTGGATATCGAGTAAAATCAATCGAAATTCCATATTTTGGTTTAGTATTTGTAGAGGACGAACAAACGTATGACCTCATTTCACATTTATTCTTAACAAGGGGCCATAATAATTCGTTAACCGTGATAGAGCAAAATTATTCTTAGTATTTTATTTCGGAAACTAAAAAAATAATTTCGATCGAAAAATTTCGATAACAAATGTGGCGATTAGACCCCAGGACGAAATATATAAAAACCGGTGTCATATTTGTAATCCTCAAAATTTTGTGGTATACAAATGGCTCTTTATTAAGAGATTTTGCCTTATTTTAAATAATTTTTACGGAAATTGAAATATTTTTAAACCGAATTTTTCATTTTTTAATTTTGTCAAATCGAATCAGCATTAATATTGATACGCTAGGCGATTTCTTTTTACCGATGTTTTGTTCTACCATTTTATCCCGATTTTGACCAAACGTATATTATTTGAGATATATCGGCAAGGGATGCACAATATCTTCAAGCCTACGCTGCCTACGTCGCATCCTTCACATATTCTGGCCTGAGAGCTCTGGTTTAGAACGAATCAACCACTCATAACTGAAGAAATAATGGTTCGCAAATATAGATGGCTTAGACATACTTTACGTAAACCTGCAGACGATATCGCATGAAACGTCCTAGATTTCAACCCTCAAGGAAGCAGAAGACCGGGGCGCCCGCGCAATACTTGGAAAAGACAAATTGAATCCGAACTAAGAAACGCAGGAAAGAGCTGGAGTGAAACAAAACGTTTAGCATTAGATAGAGTTCAATGGAAATTATTTGTTACGGCCCAATGTTCCAGTTAGGAATAAAAGGATTAAATATATATTATTTGAGAGGTATTTCTTTTCAGCTGTTCACCAGATTTACAGATTTAAAATTTTTTTTCTTTAGTTTGAATAAATTGCATTTAAAGTTGCTACTAACACATACAAAAAATTATACATATGCTATGTGTGTGTTTATTAAATTTGTTAATGTGTTTGTTAAAGAGTTTGTTTTCTTCATTCACAATAATAATAAACCAAAATAGTGTTGGTATGTGAACTAGCTAAATTGAAAAATAAAGTTGCCTAGAAATTGCACTCGAATTTCGAGCGCTGGAATCTGCTAGTTTCTATAAATTTAAGAAATTTTACTGTCGACTGAACAATAAAAATTACCCAAATTATTGTGCTCAATATCTCGAAGGCTATAGAAGTTACGGTGAAACCAATAACAGTTTTAAAACCTGCCTGATATGTGTCAGTAAAAATCAGCCTTCAGAAGAACAAAAACAACGAGTAAGAAAATTATAGTTGGTTTAGATCGAGTACACGATACCCTATACCATACGTCCAATTTGTTGATCCTAAGAGAAAGGGTCTCTACTAAGTCTTAGGACCAACAAATTGGATATAGAAACTAAGCATAAACCAAATTTAAGTGGCATTGTTATTAATTATTTCGCCTTCGGATATGAAAAAATTCATATCTGATGCTATATTTATATGGGGACTAGATCGCAAAGTAGACCGATCCTCACCAAATTTGGTAAAGTCAGTTATATTTTGAGAAAATATATACATACTAAATTTGAGAAAAAAAAAACTGTGCAATATTTTTGTTATACCCTCCACTCCAGTGTGCAGAGGGTATATATAAGTTTGTCATTCCGTTTGTAATAATTAGAAAAAAAATTCTGGACCCCATAAAATATATATATTTGTGATCCTTATAACAAGCGAAGTTGATATAACGATGTCCGTCTGTCCGTCTGTCCGTCTGTCCGGCTGTCCGTCTGTCCGTCTGTCCGTCTGTCCGTCTGTGGAAATCACGATGACGGCTTCAATCGGATAGCTAGGGTGCTCCTTGGTATAAAAAATGATTCACTAACATCCTGAGAAGTTTGCTATTTAAAATCGTCCAAATCGGTTAATCTGGTCCCGAGAATTGAGCGAAGAATTAAAAAGTCATGAGAAAATATGATTTGAATATGTGTTCTTGTGATAACGCCCTCAATAGGGCAGATAGGGCGCTTGTTTTTAGTGAGAATGATTCACTAACATCTTGAAAAGGTTCCTGTTTTTAAATCATGACAATAGGTTTCATAGGTGCCGAGAAATCACTGAAAAGGTAAAAAAAAATATGACGTTTTCCTATATTGTTTTCCTAAATTTTGTATTTTGTCATAGCTGTGCATGTTGTTTTTGTGGTCGTTGTGTTAATAATATAAAAATTCATCAATATCAATATTTTTTGGTGTAATATTTAAGTTAATTAATTAATAAAAGAAACTATATAAAATCAATATCAATATTCTGCGATTTTTATAACATCACAAAATGTTACAAATTGATACATACTACTGTTGCCAATATCAAAATACTATAAATAATATTCATATATTTTGTATATGTATATCCATAATAAGCGCATATTAAAATAAATCGGTATTTTATTTTATTTTTACAAAATTCTGAAATTTTTAGAGTTGAAAAAATAGTATGGTTTTAAGAGTTGTATTTTTAGTACATGTATAAACCCTGCATACTTGCTTTCAAAAGTAGTAGGTAGGTAGGTAAGCCATAAAATATTTATTTACCCTGTAAAAAAATTGTTGTTTAGAAAAATACTATTTTTTGTCAGATGTTAAAAAAAGATGTTAATTAAAATAAATTTTTAAACTTTGTTATTTAATGTCGGGACGGAGGCAAACGCCATTCCGAAAATTTTGTTTCAACAGTTATCCACATTAAGAATAACCGCGGAGCTCAGCTCGATCAATGTGCAATGATCGAGCCTTGCCCTGGGAAACATGCGTTTATGCTTTTCTTAACACAAACGCCATTCCCAACTACCAAAAATTTTTGACACGAGCTATTCACATTATGAATAGTCGCGGAGCTCAACTCAATCATAGTGCAATGATGAAGCTTCGCCCGAACTTCTTATGGCACATTAAAAATAAACTAATTGAGAAGTACAATTCATCATTACGCTGTATTATAATACTATTTTCTTATTTTACTAGTAGCTAGTAAACAAACTGATCGTATCATTGTGAACGAAATAGAATTGAAATTGTATGCAGATTTGTTTTACTTAGTCCGAGTTCACACAAGGCAACTTTTGTTGCGCAATTCTTGAGTTTGTAGATGTTTGCGGTGAGGGGAATAAAAAGGGAAAAATAATTGCCGGTTCTCGGATATTTCAAGCAATTCTCTCATTCGTTTTTTTTTTGTTGAATATTTGACATTTCTTTTCATTCGGTGTTTCGCTTCTTGGTGTGAAGAATTCGTAATTATTGTTTACTTTATTAAAATAGCCTTTATATGGAATCGGGACTTAATTTTTTTCTTTTGAATTCATTTTTCAACAAAACCAATTAAATTAATTTATGTATGTATGTATTTAATTTTATTATTGTTCTTTACGACTAGAGCACAAATGTCAAATTATAAGAAAATAAAAACACAACAAAACAGTAAAATTGCCGAAGAAATTGTCGTGTGTGGACATAAAAGCAATTTCAAAAGAGAATTGCCAAAAAGTTGCGCAATAAAAATTGCCTTGTGTGACCCCCGACTTAAAAAACCTGTTTCTACAGATAGTGAATAAAATCCCAGTAAGCATTTTATGCAATAAATGATCATGTAGAGTCTTTTTGACTCATATGTGCTATTAAATCAGTAATAAATGCGCCCTTTTGCTGATCACAAAATATTCTTTTGTTGGGATTAAATATTACCTTACCCGCGAATCTTCTTGAGAGTCCTTTTTATCCGCTTTTCTAATCAGTTTCGACTCATTTTTGAGTCTTATTTAATGTAATTTTTCTATAAATCACTTTCTAAGAGAAAGCAAAAATCATTATCTAGTCTTTTTCTAATAGCGCATGTGATTAAGAATTTAGATATAGAAAAATAAAACAAATCTTTTTATTTTAGGGAGAACACGCGTTGGTTCTTTTCTATATCGAATCGTACTTTATTTTTTCAGTATCAAAGTAAGACTAACTTAACACTAGATAGTTCTACAATATATATATTGGTCAGCCAATACTGATTGTATTGCTGATTTTACAAATCGATGCAGTGTACCAATTTGTATGTCACACATATACATTTGGTTGGTACACTGCTTCCGCATGTATAAACAAATATAAAAAACGTTCTATTCTAGCATTCATCGTTTCCGCATATATAAACAAATATTAAAGTTTGTATGGCCGTATACATTGTTGTAATCAATAAAACTCTTTAGAATTTTTTAATGTATCGACAAATTTCATATGACCGATATTGATTACTATGTCAAATTACTGGATACAAATAAACATATGAAAAAGAAACAATGTATGCGGAAATGAATGAACAGCAAGTAAAATTAAATTAGGTCAGAATAAAAATATAAAAATATGCTTACTTGCTAGAATAATCGTATCGATACTTTGCAAACAAAAATTGACTTGTGGGAAAAATTTATTAGTTGCGCAATATGCAACTAGTTATAAAAAGAGTCTTCAGTAAAATTATATTGAATGCTGCAAAATATCGATATGATTTTACAAATTTCATCATTATATGATGATCTTTGTGGGTGTTACTATAACTCCCCCACGGTTAGGTTGAGGCTCCGACGAAATATTATAAACTTGAACCTTTTTTTTATATATAAATAACGTAAGTATAATAATTGTGATAAATATAGTGATGTTTATTCCACTACTTGTTATATTTAATATTTTATTATTCTTATGCTTAAAATCTATTTCTTTAAAATTGTTTTCATAAGTTATTTGTTTTACATATAAATCTTCCAATTTTAGGTCTATGAATGTTTTATTTTCTTTGATATCTGTTATTAAATGATACAAAATTACATCTTCTTTGAAGCTTATTTTATCGTTATAATATGATATGTTTCTTGCTGTTACTTTACAATTTTCAAATTTCAAAACAAATGTACCTGATAATATTTCGTAATTTTCGTGAATACAATCATCTGTTAAGTTTTCATAGAAGTTTTTAAATAAAAGAAAACCTTGTTTCATTTCTTTAATTTCTGGATAATCAAATTTTTTCAAGGTGCATTTAGCTTCATTATTTTTAACAATATTTTCAATACAAGGATCTTTAAATGGTTTAAGATTTTTTAATAAATTATCTGTTACATTAACATAAAAAATATTTTTGTTTTTATCAATCAATATTTGATTTTCTTCCAAATACAATGATTTATTTTCCCTATTGGGAATTGGTTCAAAAGTAATTTTAGAGAAGGAATTAGAGGAATATTTTGGAATGGAAAGAATGATTGAAATAGTGTCTTCAATGTTCGCCACGCTAATTTTAATATTATTGTAAGTTTCAAAGTCATCTATCAGTTGTAACTCTTGTTGGTTTAGTACGTCTGTAGGAACAATACCCAATTTACCTGTGAATATTACCTGACCAATATCATCTACGTGATTCCTCAATAGTGATATATCGTTATCAATCTGGTATATGTGCTCCAAAAACATTACTTCATCTTCTATTGTTGATATCTTATTCTGGATCTCATTTTTGTATCTATTTATATATCTTGTAACTTTAGTCTGTTGCTTGTTTATATGGGTCGTAATATTTTGGATTTGTGAAGAGAGTGTTTCACTTATCTGGACGAATGAGTTTATTTCGACTGAGTTATCTAATATATTCTTTTTCAGGATATCAAGGGTGTTCCTGATTTCTTTTTCATCGTCACTGTCCATGTTTCCAGTGATAAACTTTATTCCCTTACCAAGTCCATTCACAAGACCCCGTCTGTTTCTAAAATGTGGGGATAGGTTAGTTATTTTAACTCTCAGCAAATTGAAATCGTTTTCTATCGTTTTCATTAATGGTTTCAAGTCTGAGATGGTTCCATCCAATAGTTCTATGTTTTTCTCTATTATTTCTAGAGAATGGTGGTAGTCTGTTAAATTAATAAAATGAACAATCCTATGATAATGATCGATGATTTTTATGTCTTCTTCTTTTATTGGGAGATATCCCTTGTTGTCCTCTACATTCTGAATGTACATCCTCTGTGAATCCAGAAGATGCAGAATTGATGTTAAAACCATTATTATATGTATTAGTTCCATCTGAAAATAAATATTTTCGTATGTAATTTATGGTGTATCTTGGTTGACATTCTGATATTTTCTTTTTCTCCTGATGTGAGATTTATAATATTTGTGTCCTCTATTCGTTATAACGTGGTCATCATCTAGTTCGGAAACTATTACTTTCCTAAATTTTGAGTGGTTTTTCCCTCCTCTTTCATCCTTCAAGTATACAGGGCCTTTTTGAATATCTACGTTTTCCCGTGTCCTATTAAGTTTGCCGATGATATTTTCTTTCGTCTTTATAATAGATTCCCTAATTGACTGGTAATCGTCGTGAGTTATATTTCCGTTTCTGAAATCAATGGGTTTTTTATTGGTTGTAGAATGAATTGTATTGTTATAAAATACAATCACTTTATATATCTTTTCCTCAACTGATTCTATTTCCCTATTGGGGTCATGTTTTAGGATTCTGATGTGTTCGTTAATGGTGTTGTGCAACCTTTCTATATCAGAATTCGAAGTATGATTATTGTTTGATGTATAGTGAATTTCAATATTTTGTTCCCTAAGAAATTCCAAAAGAGGCAAGGCCTTGAAACCCAATTCGTTATCCACAACCAATTTCTTTATAGTACCGACTGTTGATAGATATTGTGTCAAGGCGATCTTGAATTCGATCCAAGATCTATTCTTTATTTTTATTGCCTGAGCATGTTTGGAGAATTTATCGATAAATGTTAGGAAAAGCGTCTTCTCCAAACTATAAAATACATCCGCATGAACTATCTCGCCTGGTTTTTCCGGTGTCTCTGTAATTTTAAATTCTTGTTTAATTGGACGCCTTTCATATTTTTCTTTACTACATATATCACAGTTATTTATGTATTGAGTTATTCGTAACTTCAATTGCGGGTGATATATTTCTAATTTCAGTTCTGCAAAATTTTCATTTATGCCTCTATGATTATTTTTCCTATGTTCATTTTCAATTATTTCAGTCAATTCATTTTCGTCTAGGGCATCCTTTAATAGTTTGTGACACATAATCACTCTAAATCCACTATTGGTTTCAAAATATTTGCTTATAATTTCCCTAAATTTTCTGGAAATATGTTCGTCATGAATCAATACGGCATTAGTTTTATCGGAATCGAAGTGATTTTTCAGTAATGTTATTATGGTCTGTTCGTCAAATTCTTTAGCTGAAATTGTTTTTCTCTTGTTCCTAAATATGCTCTCATTCCTTATTTTGAGTGAACCTGACGTTGTTTTAACAATATTAATTTGTCGTCGATAGAAATTGAGAGGATTGGTCGTCTCTATGATCGTATTATTACCTGTGGAAGTGTCATCTTCATTCATCAAATGTATCTCGACTCTAGATAATGCATCAGCATTTCCGTTTAGGATTCCTTTTTTGTATTTGATTTCGTAATCATATTCTTGCAACCGAAGTCTCCACCTTACTAGTTTTGAGTTTGGTTCTTTGATGGAAAATAACCAAGTTAAAGGTCGGTGATCAGTTTCAATCATGAATCGTCTTCCAAATAAATATGGTCTTAACTGTTGTGTTGCCCACACTACAGCCAACAATTCTTTTTCAATGGTACTGTAATTTCGCTCGTGATCGTTTAGCGTTCGGCTTATATAACAATTGGGATGTCCATCTTGAGATAATACTGCTCCTATTGCGAAATTGCTTGCATCAGTTTGCAAAGTGAACTTTTTATTGAAATCGGGGTATGAGAGTACAGGAGAATTAGTTAGCAATCTTTTAAGTGTCTCGAAACTCTCCTTGTATTCTGGGTCACTCATATCAATTTTAACATCCTTTTTCAAATATTTAGTCATTGGTTTAGCAATTTTTGAGTAATCTCTTATAAATTTTCTGTAATATCCCGCCAAACCCAAAAATTGTTTGATTTCTTTCTGCGTAGTAGGCAATGGAAATTTCTGAACACATATTATTTTCTCTGAATTTGGTTTAATACCCTCTTCTGTTACAATATGACCAAGGAAATTTGTTTCTTTTTTCAAAAATTCGCTTTTATCGATTTGAATTTTAAGATTCACTTCTTTCAAACGTTGAAATACTTTTGTTAATGACTCTAAATGTTCTTGCAACGAAGTAGAAAATATTATGATATCATCTAAGTACACCAGGCAGATCTTATTAATTAAGTCTCCCAGAACATTATTCATTAAACGTTGAAATGTAGCCGGGGCTGTCCTCAGTCCGAAAGGCATACGAAGAAACTCGTAGTGACCTCCTTCCACACTGAAAGCAGTTTTAGCTATATCTTTATCATGAATTTCAATTTGATGAAATCCTTTAGCAAGATCTAGTGTTGTAAAATATTGACATCTACCCAGTTTTTCCAGGATTTCGTCAATATTGGGGATTGGATATTTATCGTCAATCGTGACTTCGTTCAGTTTCCGATAATCAATAACCAATCTCCATTTTCTTCTTCCGCTGGCATCCATTTTCTTTGGAACAATCCAAACGGGTGCTGAATATGGTGAGTGACTAGGTCTTATTATTTTTTTATCTAACATTTCCTTAATTTGCTTTTTCACCTCGTCTTTATGAACATAGGGATAGCGATATGTTTTCGCAGCAATCGGAATGTTGTTAGTTGTACGTATTTCATGTTTTATTGCGTTAGTAAATGTTAAATCGTTATCTTCTGTATAAAATATTTTCTTAAATTTATTTATAAGCTGCAAGAGTTTTCCTCTTTCTTCACTGTTTAAGTGATCGGTCCTTATCTGTTCCAAGAGTGAGACTTTAGAGATCTCATCTCCAATATTATGGACGCAAAAATTTTCACTAGTTACATTATCGGTTTTTTGGGTACTTAGTTTTACATTCCTTGGGGCATTTCCACTTACTTTTATGGCAGCATCTATTTTGAAGTTTTCTGCCTCATATATTCCTTTCATGATTTCAATATCCTGATTATTTATCAAGGTTTTAGGTATACATATTAATCCTTCTTTCTTATCAATATTTAATTCTACATTATATATACCGTTTGTTTTGAAAAAATATTCTTTATCTTCTAACGTGTAATTCATAGGTATTTTTTTATTTCCTATTATCAACAAATCATTGTTTAAATTTATTATTGCTTTTAGCTCTTTTAAAATATTGTTACCTAACAATCCATCGTATCTTGTATGAAATTTACAGACAAAGAATTCAATCCTATTATTGGTATTGCCCAGCTCCTCAAAAAGCGGGATGGATACCTTTTCTTCTAATTTTATTACGTGTTGCAGAGTCTTTAAAATTACAGGTTGGGAATTTGTTTTCCATTTTGAATGGCATATCCCTGGATTTATTACCGAATGTGTGGCTCCAGTATCTACAATAAATTTGAGACAACCCAACCTTGTCTTAACAGTTATATATGGCAATCCTCCGTTGAGGCTCCTTGCTGAAAATTTTCAGCGTTATTTATTTCCATCGGTTCGGACCTTGGTTGTGTGGGTTGGGAATTTCCATTATTATGCCATCGTGATTCTTGTGTATTGTCTCTAAGAATATTTTGTTGCTGTTGTTGATAATATTGTTGTCGTGGTTGTTGTGTACTGTTTCTAAAAATATTTTGTTGCTGTTGTTGATAGTATTGTTGTCGTGGTTGTTGGCGATGGTTCTGGTCGTTTTGCCACCTAGATTCCTGTGTATTATTTCTAAAAAAAGGTCGTGAATCCTGTTGATTCCCATTATTCTGTCTAACATTATCTCGTTCTCTATTTCCCTGATATTTCCCATTATAATTATCCCTATTTGATTGTGGTGTATTTCCATCACTTTGGTGTCTTTTGGCTTGTCTAGTATTTCCCTGATATGTACGGCCGTCTTTACCCATTTGATCGTATCCGTTTTCGTATAGAATGTCCATAGCTGTTTCTAATGATGTCGGATTTCTACATGCCAATATTGTTTTCATCGGCTCTGGAACCTTATTTTTGAAAATATGCAGAGCTGATCTTTGATTATTTATGGAAACTTGATTCGCGGCTTCTCCTTCACCGAGAACCATAACACTTTTATTATTCAACCGTCTCAATTTATTTTTTATATCATTATAAAAGTCCACAGTATTTGTCTGAAACGTGACCGCTCTTAGGTCGTCGTAAAGCTCATCACAACTCTTTCTTTCGCCAAAGTTATTTTGTAAAGCCCTCTTTATATCCTGCCAAGACTGAACCTGTGTATTTATTTCTATTATTTCCTTTGCTTTACCAACAAGTCTACTCTTAATTATGTCTGAGAATAGCAACTGTGACAATTCGTCGTATGAAGCGAGTATGGGGTATACTCTGTCTACTAGTTTCGTGAATGTCATTAGGTCATTTCTGTTGCCGTTGAACTGGGGCAGATTGTTCAAATACCTAATTGGGTCCAAAGCAATTTGTTGGGGGTTTGCCATTTTGGAGTAAGGGAAGAGGAAAAAGAAAAAAAATTTGGTATTTTAAGGGAAAGGGGAAGGAAAAATCCTACTTCAGAAAATCAAATTTTAAAACACAAAAAAGTTTTATTCACGCGAAAGGAATAAGTTTTAATCGTACAAAAATACCGAAAATCTATGCAATACGTACAAAAATCTTTCACTTATGAGAAACTAAAAATTTTTCAAAACTATATAATACACAAAATGAATTCAATAATAATAAATACAATATATTCTTACGGCCGGTTGTATGATGTAGACTTCCTTCTTAATGGTAGTTGCTGGTCCTTTATGCCGTAGGTTGTTTTATAGGTATTCACAATGTGTTAAAATTTATAGCTTCTAATTAATTTAATTTTAATTTTTGTTTTATTTCTTTAATTATTTGATTCAATCACTTTGATTTTTTTATTTTTTTTTATTTGATTTAGTCACTTTTGATTAATTTTTGTTATTTTTACTTTAATCATTTGATTCAGTCACTTTGATTTATTTAAAAAAAATTTTAAGATTTGACTTAAAAATCTTCTTTTCAAGGATATGACTTTTTTTTTTTTTAAAAGTGTTTTGTCAAGGATATGACTTTTTTTTTTTTTTTTTTTTTTTTTTTTAAGTGTTTTGTCAAGGATATGACTTTTTTTTTTTTTAAATGTTTTGTCAAGGATATGACCTTTTTTTTTTTTAAAAAAAAAAAATATAAAAAGGAACTCTTTTTACTTTTTTTTTATTTTACTTTAGGGATTAGATATTGAAATATCTATCCCATCCTCGTCGCCAATTTAGATATAGAAAAATAAAACAAATCTTTTTATTTTAGGGAGAACACGCGTTGGTTCTTTTCTATATCGAATCGTACTTTATTTTTTCAGTATCAAAGTAAGACTAACTTAACACTAGATAGTTCTACAATATATATATTGGTCAGCCAATACTGATTGTATTGCTGATTTTACAAATCGATGCAGTGTACCAATTTGTATGTCACACATATACATTTGGTTGGTACACTGCTTCCGCATGTATAAACAAATATAAAAAACGTTCTATTCTAGCATTCATCGTTTCCGCATATATAAACAAATATTAAAGTTTGTATGGCCGTATACATTGTTGTAATCAATAAAACTCTTTAGAATTTTTTAATGTATCGACAAATTTCATATGACCGATATTGATTACTATGTCAAATTACTGGATACAAATAAACATATGAAAAAGAAACAATGTATGCGGAAATGAATGAACAGCAAGTAAAATTAAATTAGGTCAGAATAAAAATATAAAAATATGCTTACTTGCTAGAATAATCGTATCGATACTTTGCAAACAAAAATTGACTTGTGGGAAAAATTTATTAGTTGCGCAATATGCAACTAGTTATAAAAAGAGTCTTCAGTAAAATTATATTGAATGCTGCAAAATATCGATATGATTTTACAAATTTCATCATTATATGATGATCTTTGTGGGTGTTACTATAACTATTAAGCAGTTTTTAATTATCAAAAGTGCTCGAAGAAGACACAGTAAGGTATTTTTTGTTAAAACAATCTTCGAAATGATGACTGGGATATCGTATATTTTTGTTAACACACAAACATATGCATAGCAGCACGAGTAAACCGAACTCAAATTGGCTTCTTATATGTATACAGCCGAACAAAAATGAAAATACTCACCAACGAGTAAAGTAAGCAACAATTTCATTCAGTCTTATGGAAGCTTTTGAACAAAGCAAGTCTATGTCACGTTGTCTTGTGAATTTTTACATTGTTTTTTAATAGGTACTAGTGATGCCAGGAGATTTTTTCAGAAATCTCTACGCTTATGAAAAAAATTCCCTTTTTTCCCTACACTACATTTTTTAAAATTTATTTTTAATTTGTACAATTTCAATTATGTAAAAATAAAAAATAAGATAAAAATATCATGAGAATTACATAAGAATAATATAAAAAACATACAGATATTATAAAAAAAATATTTTTGCAATTCTGTTTAATTCATCTTTTTGTATGGTTAGATGTGCATTTAAAATTTACACAATTAAAGGTGTGTTTACACTATGTGTATTTTCCATATGTAAATTCAGTTTTACGATCCATACGTAATTCGGCGTGTGTGTCAAAATTGGCGTTTTACATACAATTCATCATTTTGCGATCAAAAGTACATGTGTATTTCCGTATGACATAACCTCTAAATGTAAACAACAGCTGATTTAATTTGTGAATTTACAAAAAGTTATTGTTAAAAATAAAGTAATATATTTTTTATATTTTTTAATTGTTAATTAATATTAAACAATTTATTTTTCTTTCAATATTTATCTTTATAATTTACTCTGTTTTTCTTTCGCCACAAGCAGTATTGTATTTTAATATGGTTGTCATGCCAAAATAGAACCTGCTCTAATTGAAAAATTTACATATGTTTTGCCAAATGTGTTGTACATAAACAGTTTTTGAAAGGGTTCACACTATGTGTACAAATTGCATGTGCTAAAACAATAAGAAAAACACAAGCAAAACACATAGTGTGAACGCAGCTTAATTAAAATGGCTTGCAAATGAGATGTTACAACTCAAACAGAATATTTGTTCCTGGTTTTCAGTGTTGCCGTTTTAGCTTTTTAGTTGCTAGATTTAGCAACTTTTTTTGTCGTTTAGCATCCAAAATTTATCAAAAGATGCTAGATGCTAACTTAGAATCTTTTATTAATAAAATGTTGCTTTTAGCATCTTTTAATGGTATTGATATGTTTTTATTTCTCAAAGTGTAGTACAGTAATTTTGTGTACTACTCCTTTTACACTCTGCTCGTTTCTTTCAACAAATATAACAAAACATTTTGAAATAGAAGAATGTAAACACCAACAACAGTTTTTAATGAATTTGAAAGTCGATTGCCAAAAAATATTATTGTATTAAAAAAATGCCAAAATTTTCAATACAAAACACATTAAAACGGGTAAAAGAACAGATAACCAATATATTAGAAGAGTTTAAATTTATATCATCTGAAACAGAAAAAATTCAAATCCAATGGAGTTATATCACAGAACAAAACTGGGATACAACACTGAATACAACCTCTTTATGGATTGAAAAATTCTATTGGCGAAAATCCATTTTAGGAATCAATATTTGTGTTGTCTATATTAGTTTTGTCTTTCTCAAAAGCCGAAGTTGAACGTTTGTTTAGCTTAATAGCTTTAGTTAAAAGCAAACTTCGAACAGAATAAAATCCGAGTTGTTATGTTCTGTAATACGTATAAAAGAAGGATTGAAATTGAAAAATTGGTGCTGTCACACTTACAATATACCGAGCGATGTCGTTGATAAGAGTCGATCGTCAGAAATATATCAGAGCCAAGAAGAACTTGAAGATGAAGACATCACAGAAATGTTAGATTCCATAAACCAATTATTCTAATATAATCGTATCTTTTGATAATGTAATTTCTGTTATATTTTAAATAAAAAAAAAAAAATCCCTCTAAAATTAAAAATATTTAATTTAAGTTTAAAATAAACTCAATTTGATGTTAATAAAAATTTCAGATGAAATCCAAAATAATTTTAATTAAAAATTAAAAAATATAAATCGAAACATATGTTTTATATTAATTTTTCGATTTAAAAACCAAAGAATTTATTAATAAGTATATAATTTTTCAGTATAAATGTAATGAAATTTGAAAAAAAAAAAATTTAGCATCCAGTACGTTTAAGCATCTTTTTTTGCAATTTAGCATCTTTACAATTTCAAATTATGGCAATACTGTTGGGTTTAAAAGATTTTTTATAACAGTGGTTATAAGCATGTATACTTAGATCTGATTTATCGCATTTTAATACATTTTCAAAAGCCTTGCATTTGCATTTATAGTCGTCACCTTTGACCTGCTCCAGCCATCCATTAGCTTCTCGTCTCTCAACTAACTGAAGCAAAATCTTTATGTTCTGTATTTCTTTGATGTGTTTTCAGCATCATCGAAAAACGAATCGGACATTTTTCTAAAATTAATTATGTTTCTAAATTAATTATGCTCAAATTTATAATATTTTAATGTTATGCACAAAACAGTGTTTTATACTTGTCATTGTTATTAAAGAATCCACATATTTACTTCCTTCATATTATGGAGTTATTACCAGACTTAAAAAGACTTTAAAGTTTAAAATTGAAAAGAATTATGCGATATTTAACAAATACATTCAAAATAGTTTTGACTGAAATTTTTGGCAGTTTTAGTTTTGCCTTGTATCAGTAAAATGTTCAGATATTAACTAAAAAAAAAACAGTTTGTTAAATATTTTCATCTTAATTATCTTAATTAATTTAAAGACACAAAGATAGATTTAATACAATAAAAAGAAGTAAGAGTTGAAAGTTGATCTATGCGGACTCACAAATGTGCCCTATACTAATAGGACTGGAAAATTGAAAAGGATTGTAAAAAATAAAATGCACCTTTATATTAAAAAATTTAAATTAAAAAGAAAATTACAAAATAAACCATTTACCTGGTTAAACTTAATATTGTTTGTAATTATCTGGATCAGGTTAGTATTTAAAATGGGATAAATCGGGAGTCATTCTGCCAATTTATGTCCTAAAATATGTAGACACCTCTATAAAATGCTGAAAATTCAGAGCATTTGTTGTAATAATTCAGTAATAGGTTTATCAAAGTGTTTACATATTCAAATATTTTTTATACATTTGTTACAAATAGTGCAAGAAGTCCAGATATTAATGTAAACGTAAAACCCAGGTGGAGGGTATCAAAGATTCGGCATAGCCGAATTTAACACTCTTACTTGTTTTTTGATAGATTTAAGTGAAAATCGAAAATCAGCTTCATGTGGGGTTTATTTTTGGACAACTAATAAATGGATGTAATGAACGTACACAAACGCAATTTGACCAAAATCTATATGATAATTGGAATATTATGGCCATTTAAGTCAACCTCATAGGGTACATTTGTATAGGGACTAGGGCTGAACAAGTACCCATCTTCACCATTTTCAACAGCGTTAATTCTATGGCCAACAGAAGCTTATGCACCAAATTTCATCAAAATATATTCGTATCTGATACCTGTAGTTCGAATAAAAGGTTTACATGGACAGACGGACAGACGGAAGGACGGACATCGCAAAATCGACTCAGTAAGTGAATCTGAGTCAATTGGTATAATAAAAGATGGGTTCAGGTCAAATATTTTTAGTAATTACAAACATCAGCACAAAGTCAGTATACCCTGACTACATAGTGGTATAAGGTATAAATATTTGCTATGCAGCGTCAAAGTCTCAAATAGCAAAAAAAAAACTTCACTGCCAAGTCAGAAATTTAAATTTCCGAAATTTTCTGTACCCAATATCTTGAAAATATAGAAATTGCTGTTAAAATAATAATAGTTTTAATAAAATCGGTCTTCTGAAGTAACCCAAGAAATCAGCGTTGTCCAATAGAGAATCCCAAATATGTCAAAAAAAAGTGATTTTTCACTATTTGTACACCATAACTCAAAACCAATAGTGTGCCGAGGCAAATTAATTCCAGATTAAAATTTGGTGCCTATTATGAGTAACTTTCGATTTTCGATTGAGGTCGAATTAACTGATCGAATGAATTTTCATTTGGTATTATGGCGCACGTTCGATAAAATAGCGCTATTGTGAATTTCACTCAATTGGATTATCCACAATAGTATCACATATTTATCAGCTGGCAGCTAGTTAAAGAAAAAAATAATTAATTATTTATTAACATGGAATTATGGTTCTATGATCGTCTGATGAAGATGAATGCTTCGTCATGAGAGATGCTTCCAACATTTTGGAAATGGATTCCACTACGTGAGTATGTGAGGTTTTAACAAGGGTACCATTTGTTTACAGATTTTTAGCAAATTTTCGACTGCAAGGAGGCGTTTATGGAATTGCTGTCTACTACAGATGAACTGCTGTGGCAATGCAAACAAGGCAGATCAATCTCATGAAATTAAAATAATTTACAGCTTATATTTTCAATAAGTTTTACAAAGTGCCATCCAGCATCGAAAGCAAAATTGTGTTCGATTGTAAATTCGTTGTACAACAAAATTTTCGACTGTACTGCCAGCTCATAATACGATGTTCGATAGCCAGCGAAGATCGAAAATCGAATGCAACTCATAATAAGGGCCTTTATTATTACCAATATACCCAAAATTACTACTTATCTTATAAGCACCGAAAAAAGACAAAATTTTTTTTTCTCCCGTATCATGTATGAAATCGCGCAACGCTGCCTTTTGACATACAAATTTTTGTAAATTTTTCCGTCCATCCATCTGTCTGCCCATGTAAACTTCGTAATCAAACAATAAATATTTTAATGAAATTTAGTACATAAGCTTTTGCCGTCCATAGGAATAGTGCAAATCGGTACAAGTTCAGAACTAGCCCCCATACAAATTACCCCTATTAGACCGACAGCAATGTGTCTATTGTTCCCATTAGTCAGTAGTTCAAAAATAAACCTGGTACGATAATTTTTACTGTTAGTCCCCATATAAAGCTGATTCCCAATCTTTCCTTTTATCTATAAAAAACAAGTAAGAGTGTTAAATTCGGCTGTGCCGAATCTTCGATACCCTCCACCTCGGTTTAAGTCTTGATAATAAATGTAAATGAAAAAGTAAACAATTTGTTAAACTTAATACCAAATTATTTCAGCAAATTCTTTGGGTTGGTTTTCGTCTTTTCTATTATTTCGGATTTATTTCGGTGTTTGCTTTTTGGTCATCGTGGTTGCTGATCGGCATGCATTTAGGTTATATACCTATATGCATGCGTTTCCGGTTATATGACATAACTTCTCGTTTAATTTAGTTTTTGCTAATTAAATAGCTCGCCCTAACCTCCATTGCAAAGGTAATGGTTGTGTAGGGTGGCTATATGCATTAAATCGTGCTAATTGGAGATGGCTGTATAGTTTCTTTTAAATGGCCAAATATTTCTTCATTGCGGCCATATAAGTCTCAATTTTTTTTATTAAAATATTGCCATATTTGGAAAACATAGAGAATAAATTGATAATAATAAATATTCAAATTAGGGATGCCAAACGCAAAAAACTAAATGTCCCAAACATTTTAAATAAAATAATTTGTTCTCTTTATTTTCTGAAAAACTTCAAATTTTCATCCAAAAGAAATTGTGAAAATTTATATATAAATAACATTCTCATCAAATTGCGTTTATTTATGTAACAGTTTTTATGTTCGCAATTCTTAAATCATTTGACGTTTTCTAAAATTCATTGAATTTAAATCAATGTTTTCTGTAGTGTGATTCTGTAAATTTCAACGATCCGACAATCGCAATATATATCGACAGCTATTGTTGTTTGCACTAAGGATTAAGTGATTCACTAAGTACAGACATCTTAACGACAGTCAACAAATCTATTTTTCTATTTATTTAAATTGTAAACGAGTGGCATCTCTGTCAAAATAAGCGAAAAATACAAAGAAGAATAGAAAAAACAAATTACTTCGTGCTTGACAGGATGATTTTATGTTTATGCTTAATATCTCTATTTTTTTAATAATATTTCTGTTTATTTATTTGAAAATGAAATAATGAATTGAATATGCTATTTAATTTTTTTGTTTATATAAAAAAGTTTTTTAATTAAAGCAAAATATTTTCACTATTTTATGATTTTTATTTATGTATGACGACATTTCAACCTAAAAATTTAAGTTTTTATCGATTGAATAAACAACACAAAAATGGTTGTCGTTTAGATAACAACAACAGCTGACCTTAACAATAGCGAATATCGTTTAAAAATTTTTCTGATAATTTTGCAATTTTCTTTTTTTAACGATTCGACTATCGTTAAAAGAAGTTACTGAATCGCGCTACTGAAAAGCTATTAATTTCTCCTGAACGTCAATATTTTTTTAAATGTAAAAATTTTTTAAATGTGGTGTTTTTTTTTTTTGGAATTTCAATTTGTGTTTAACGAATAAAATTTATATATTAGAGATGGAATTGATGTCTTCTAAATTTAAAATTATAATTTCCGACATTTTGATATGATTTTCTGAAATTCAATTAATTGTAATTTATAATTGGAAATTTTTAATTCCAGTTTTTAGAATTGATATTTTCTGAAATTTGAATGGAAAATTTAAAAATGGCAATTTTGTATTTATGTGAATAATACTGCTTTAGTAATTATAAAAAATTTTAAAAATTAGATGTAATCGCAATCAGATATTCTATAATAATAATTATATTATATTATATAATAATTCTATATAACTATGTAGAACTGTTTTTAAAGCAAAAAACTCATTGATGAACTCGGTAACTCTATTTTGTAAAGACAACAAAAAGTTAATATGCCAAACTTATGTTCATATTTGTAAAAGAATAATGAAAAAACGTATGAAATAAAAGACCAGCCCGTGTATACTCTTAAGATTGTTCTGTATGATATCTAGTCGAAAATATTGACATTCATGTTAAAATAGAAATAACTATTGCAAAGCTAATTAGAACAAACAAAAATTGTGGCGCCATCTATTGTGGCATAGTCACGCTGAGCAAAATGAAGTGACACTCTGTTAATGCAAAAGAAATGTATTTTCCCCACAGCAAAATATTGCAGAATTTTATGTAAATAAAATAATATACCGAATTATTTCTAACATGCAGTTATTATGGATATACATACTAAATATATGTATATTATTTGTATTATTTAATATGTTTATATAAATTTATAAATAAATTTATACATACATTTTTTTTTTTTTTGCTATATTTACATTGTTTTTTTTTATTAACAACTAGGTATTTTAGCATTATTTGCTTTAGATATTGGTGAATTTTTACTCCCTTTATATTAACTCGTAGTGTCTGCTTGTTGAAAAAATTTTGGATCGATTTTAACCAATTTCACGTGAGCCATTCGATCTGAAATTTCGCAGGCAGGCTCGTGGTAATAACAGACATGATCTAACAAATTTTTAGAGTGATGCCAAAACAGTGGAAACTTTTAAAATTTTCTACCAGAGTTAATAAAAAAATGTACAAAGGGTTAGTTTTTATTATATTATTACCACAACGACCACAAAAACAACAAGTCAAGCTATGGCAACAACACAACATTTAGAATAACAACAAGAACAATATAGAAACATCATATTTTTCATTTTTTTTTTTACTTTTTCAGAGATTTCCCTGGACCTGTTCCACCGATTTTAATGATTTTTGAAATAGAAATCTTCCCATGAACTTGGTGAATCATTCCCACTAAAAATGATCACTGTAGCTGCACTATTCAGGGCGTGATCGTGACAAGAACAACACAGAAAATTATATTTTTTCAAGACTTTTTTTAGTTCTTCATTCAAATCTCGGGCCCTAATCGACCGATTTGGACGATTTTAAATAGCAAACTTTTCAGGATGTTAATGAATCATTTTTTATCTCAACGAGCACCCTAGCTGCCCGATTGATGCCGTCATCGTGGTTTCCACAGACGGACAGACGGACATCGCTATATCAACTCCGGTTGTTATAAGGATCACAAATATATATATTTTATGGGGTCCAAAAATTTTTTTTTAATTATTACAAACGGAATGACAAACTTATATATATACCCTCTGCACACTGGACTAGAGGGTATAAAAATATGTCATAGACTTTTGAGAAAATTAAGTGACTTTAGTAAATATGATTATGATCGGTCAATTTTCTGACCTAGTCCCTATATAAATATAACATCAGATATGGACTCTTTCGTATCTGTACGCAACGCAAATGAATAATAATACCACTCAAATTTGGTAATGCTTATTTTCTATATCCATCAAACTCGGATTCAGGACCCTCTCTCCAAGCGTATGAATATTGTATAGTCGATCTAGACCGACTAAAATTTTCGAACTTGTTTTTCCAGTAATAGGTAAACGAAACGAAAAAAAAATTGAATTTGTTTTTGTGGCTTTGGGATCGAAATCATCTATAGAAAAAATATGAGAAACCGCAAAATTAAGGCTTAAAGTCTTAAAAATTTTAAAGTATCAAGCCTTAAATATCTCGAATTAAAAACGGAGTGACTTAAGCTACTTTCAAAATAAACGCTTCAAATCAATTTGCCCAAACTGCAATTTAGGAAGCATTAAAAAAATTAATCTTTTAAAAATACTGTACTTATTTTCCTGCTAAGTACAAATAAAATATTAAAAGTAATTATAAATTTAAAAATTAAAAAACAAAAATCCTAAATTACAGCCTAAAATGTTTTTCAATCGACCGAAAAATGTTCTTAACTATATAATTTCCCGTTAAGTTTTAAGAAAATTTTCTCACAAACTCTTTTGAAGATGTCGACATGCTATAAAACATTAGATTATAAATGTTCTTATTAATTATGTTAATTAAGTTTTTTTTAATAAATGCTCTTAAGAAAAGGCTAAACTACTTGTTAGACTAACGAAAGTAATTGTGGGAGAATTATTTATGAAAAACATGAAGATAATACACGCATCTTAAAATTACTTATTTATAAGTCAAGTTAACAGGTGAGTAACACATACACATACGCAAGTATGTGTAAAGGTCAACAAACTTGCTGTTAACCACAAAACCAACTCAAATACATTAATTAACAAAATAACGAAAAAGATAAAGAAAGAAAGCGAATTTGTTTTTTTTTTTTTTTTTTTTGACCAAAATATAATTTCTTTAACAAAAGACGTTACTTTTCTTAAAGATGTGTTTGAACTTCCTTTTTAAATGCAAATGACGGTTTCTTACGCTTTCAGTTCCCTTATCGTTTTGCCATAGAAGTGACCCTAACCTTCAAGGTTGGTTGCACAATTCACACGACAAATTAGAGGAAAAATTAATATAATAAAAAAAAAATATACTCATACATAAAGTTTTAACAAATTTGTTTTACTACACCATTTACAAATTTATGTACGAAAATTTAGTTGTGAATTAAACGCCAATACTTTTTTTTATATAAAAAAAAAAACAAAAAACTGTACAAGTACCATCACAGGGGAGATGTGTAAACATCTATTTACACATCAATTGAAATCAAACAGAAAGCGTCATATATGTATCACTTCTAGCAAACAACTGCAGGGACTCAGCTAATATAAAAAATATTTATTATTTATTAATTCAACTGGTTGTTGAATTAGCTGAAATAATTTTTATATTAGTAACAGCGTTATACTTGTGCGGTTGTTGAATTATATGAAATTTTTAGAGGTTGTTGAATTAGCTGAAATAATTTTATATTATAATCTTTGCACCAATACACTCATACTTCATACCGTTTTTGTCTTACTTCTTATGCTACTTTTGTGATTGTATTGTGAACGTATAGATGTTTACACATCAAAAAAGCTATGGAGGAATTATCAAGATCATACTCATGGAATGTTTTTCAAATATAAAAATCTCTTAGACCAAAGAAAATGGTGTAGTAGGTACAAATTCGTTTCCCAACTTGTGTTAGATAGACAATAATGAAGAAAAACCACTAAAAGAAAACCTGCAATTGTTTGAAGCAATGTTGCGCATCTGCTGTTCAGAATATTTTATCATAGATTCATTTGTTTTTGTATATAAAGAAGCAAATGTGTGGCAAAGTAGTGTCTTGGTGGTTTCAAGTCTCTGTGTTTTGTGGCTTGGTAACCAGCTGAAAATTTCCCATCAATGTTGTTGCGGTGGTGTTAAACGACCTTTTAAATTTATTTGCTTTGTAATTAAAATTGGAAAATATTAATTATAAAGTACTAAAACATGACTAAGACTTTAATATATTCAATGTTAAAAACGTTATTTTTATTTATTTATTTGTTTTTTTTTTTTTCAAAAACTATTTAGAAAATCATTGTTGGTCAAGGCGGAAAATTGTCATTGGTCAAGGAGTTTAAAATTTAGAATGTTAATCTAAGGCCCAGATTTTGGAATGTCATTTAAATCGAAATTAGTTAAACCGGGATTTTTTAAAACATAACTTTTAAACTAAGATTTAAAAACTTCAATAAAATCAAACTTAGTTTAATTGACATTCCAAAAATATGGGATTATAACACGAAGCTACTTGATTAAAGATATAAAAACTTGAGCTTAACCGATATTCCATGTTTTCTGGGGTAAGAAAAAGCCAGGGGTAAATCAAGTTATCGAGTGGACTTTGTTTTTTGAGGTTAATTAGAAAATATAGCCTTCTCTTGTCGGCGGACCTTCATTTGAGTTGCCATTGATTTCTATATATCTTAATCATCTCAATATATAATTACACTCTTCACTGGACACGCTGATTCGATGAATGTACATTAGGGTGTCTTCAAAAAAAAAAGAAATTGTCCCCCAGCTTTTCTAAAAGCTTATAGTGTAAAGTATTTTTTTGATTTTTTTTTTTTTTTTTGGATTTTTCAGAAGAGGTTTAGAGGTCGCTAAAGTCGAATTTTACCCAAAAATTGGGTTTTCCGGACATTTTTTGAGTTTTACGTATTACTTGGCCCATAACCACAATTTTCTTTATCACGAAGTCAAATTTAAAAAAAAAAATAGTCAAACTTTTTTTGATCATTTGGGTGCCCCTAATGACATTTTTTCATAAATTTTGCATAAATTTGGAAAGTAATGCTTTGTAACTTTTAAAATTTCTATTAAAGTTAAAAAAGCTAATGACGCAGTTTAAAATGTGGATAAATTCTGAGTCATTTCGAGAAAAAAATTTTGAATTTGCTCTTACCGTTCCAAAGTTATACCCTTTATACACTTTTGACGCTTCGTACCCATTTTGTGAAATAAAAAATATTCTAAGTGTTTGCCAGTTATGCATCGGATTTGTTTTAATTTTAGGTTTTATTTGTTCTTTTCAAATGTTATATATGGGTGGTTTTTTGTTCTGATGCAATGAAAGTCAATATGGTTGATGTTGAAATTTTTTGAAAACACGCCCCACGCCCCCCTAAACTCTAGGCAGCTTACTTCTCATACCCAAAATAAATTAAAATTTAATTTTTTTCTTTGCAATTATTTATTACAGCTTTTAGTTCTATGCCCTGCAATAAATTCTGAAAGTCTGTTTCAGAAGTTGTTACATTAACATAAGAATGAGCCAAGGCCACGCCGCGTTCTGCGACATCATTTACCACGTGCAATTGCTGAACTTTATTCTTTGCTTCACTAAAAGATTTGTTGTTATGCCAATTATCCGGATCTGTTTGTATAAAATCAACAGATATGTTGCCGGCTTCAAAAAGGCTAGGCTGGCTTCGGATATTAAATCTTGAAGTTGAATTTGGAGGGAACGTCAGAAAAAGCAATTGATTGTTACAGAGTTTATTAAGAAATCGTTTGAGGCGTCCAATTTCATTACAGTGCATAGAAAGATAGTGCCCGATTTACAGAAAAAAAAAGAAAAAAATTGATCGACTTTCAATTAAGCTTCTGGGATTCTAGATTCCAGCCGACTATACGATACTCTATACCATGCGCTTCGAGACTCTGTCTTTTATGTCCAACTAATTAGATATAAATAATCTAACCCATAAAAACAAAGTTTTTATTAAAACTCTTTCTTTCCTTATGCATATGAGTTTTGAATATTTCCGTGATTGTGCGTGACTGTATGTAACTATCTTAAAATTAATCTTTGGCAACAACAAGTCTATGGACAAAGTTTCAATTCCATCGGATAAGGGAAAATGGGTTTTAAATCACTCCGTGACTGTGCGTGACTATGTCAAAGTTAATTTTTTTCATAGCAAGTCTATCGACCAAGTTTTAGATCGATCGGATAAAGAAAAATGGGTTTTAAATCACTCCGTGACTGTGCGTGACTATGCATGACTACGCGTGACTATGTCGAAGTTGATCTTTCTTTACAGCGAGTATATTGACCAAGTTTCAGATTGGTCGGATGAGGGGAAAAGACATTTAGATCACTACGTGACTGTGCGTGACCATGCGTGACTGCGCGTGACTCAGTCAAAGTTAATCTTTTTTTCACAGCAAGTGTACGGACCAAGTTTCAGATCGATCGGATGAGGGAAAATGACATTTAGATCACTCCGTGACTGTGCATGACTATGCGTGACTGCGCGTGACTCAGTCAAAGTTAATCTTTTTTTCACAGAAAGTATATGGACCAAGATTGAGATCGATCGGATGAGGAGAAATGACATTTAGATCACTACGTGACTGAGCGTGACCACGCGTGACTATGCGTGACTAATTCAAAGTTAATGTTTTTTCACAGCAAGTGTATGGACCAAGCTTCAGATCGATCGGATGAGGGGAAATGACATTTAGAACACTCCGTGACTGTGAGTGACCACGCGTGACTGTGCGTGACTACCCCAAAATTAATCTGTAATCACGACAAGACTATGGGCCAAGTTTCAGATCAATTGGATAAGGGGGAATGAGGTCCACATATGGCAGACAGACAGACAGACAGAGAGTATGAGTTAAATGAAAGAGTCTAAAAATAAGATTGAGTTTTAAATTATTCAGGCTCAATATCAAAAGTTTTTACTTTAAATAAAGCAAAAAAACATTGGCACATTTGTTTCAAAAATTGATCTCTATTATGTATGACGTTATACAGCTGTTTCGGGAAGAGTCACCAACCCTCATCTGTAACCAAAAGCAGTAGATAGTTTGGTTGGTAAAAAGTTAAATTCATATACATTTGCTGAAAACAACTAAATGAGAATTCAAGCAAAGAGTTATACTATTTAAGCCTCTTCCAATATAACAAACTAAAATACATATAAAATAACTTGAAACAAATATGTTTGTATATGAGTACACACTGCATACTACAATATACATACATGTTTTCTGTCTTGCAAAAAAAAAAAAGAAGAAAAACAATTTGTATTTGCTAAACTTGCAATTAGCGTTAACGGCGTGCCCTCCGTATTTTTAATTTTATTATTGTCTATAAAAATAAAAAATCTTATTTTTTTTCAAGACAAAAACAAACATGTATATTGTAATATGCAATGTGTATTCATATACAAACATATTTGTTTCAAAGTTGTTTTATATTTTAGTTTGTTATATTGGAAGAGGCTTAATTTTTGAATTCTCATTTGCATTCTCATGAAAAACTGCGCTTTGATGAATCCTTTTATATTGTTGCACAAAGTTAATAATGCTTCACTCACAGTTTTGACTGCTCAGTAGCTCAATTCCACCATTTTTTTTTTTCAAAAAGCTGTAATTTATTTGATGTTGCTGACATACTTTTCGAAATTCGATGGACAGCTAATTCTCGAATGTGTTGCTGGGGATCTGTCAACATTGCAAGTAATAAGTTTTCAGGTTTTGTAAAATAACTGTTTCTTCGAATTTTTGATTCGACAATGTCTTTCAAAGTTGTTGGTAAATATCCGCTTAATTTGATTAGTTTAAAAAATTGCCGAGGTCCGTATTTACGTCTGAGTAGGGTTTTTATAACCACAGTGGAGCGTAAAGCTTGACAATATATATTGCAAGACTGGTATGATTTGCATGTGTTATCAACTGAAACATATAGACGAAGAATTCCGTTAGCAGGTGTTAAGCGTCGAGCATGAGACATTTTACCTGATGATTTGTTTGCCAAATTGTTTGTAGATATATTCGTTGAAACTGTTTCAATTATTTTGTGCAAATACTTTTGATCTGCACTGATATGTTCAACACAAAGCTCTGGTCCGTACGTGGGAATTGGTTGAAATTTCACTGTAAGTTCTTTTTTCACAGTTTTCAAGGCGCCAAAAAAGTCTGTGATCTTGATGTTCCACCATCAACACACAACATACAAATGATCCACTTTAAGGGTCTATTCAATCTTTTTTCTAGTTGTGCCATCACAACCAATTGCAATCAAAAAATCATATTTCTTATTCTACGCACTTTGCAGTACTTGAAGATGGTGAAGCATGTCCTAAAAACTTCTAGCCACGTTCCTTAATCAAAGAAGTATTTTCCTCGAGTATGCGTTGCCTGTACTTTTTTCCATCTTTTTAGACATAATTGAAATTCGGTCCTTTCTTCCATCGAAATATAAAGCGGGTATTTGTGAAACACTTTGTTGTAAAATTTATGATTGCTCTGTTTTTTTTTCTTTCTCGGTGGGACTTATTTTTGTCTATAACTACTGAACTCGAAGTGTGTAGAACTGCAGATGCGATAGAAACTTTTGCTCTGTCTGATACTACAAATCTGTCGCATGTTTTTGATAACAAACTAAAATCTCTCTCTTTGTTGCAGTTTTTGAAGTATGCAATTCCAATTATCCTGGTTCTTCACAATCCAACTGAACACAATCGTTTTCAGATGCACTTCTCAATATATTTGCAGGTATTTCGGCCAATTTTTCACGTTTTAGAGTAGATTTATCTCGTTTCTTTTCAATGTTTTTCTAATCTGTTTTGTTTTGACAAAATCTATATGTTTACCAACACATGGGTATTGTTTAAATTTAAAATTTGTCTCTATAAAAAGCAGTATTATATGTACTAGCAGATTCCAGCACTCGAAATTCGAGTGCAATTTCTAGTCAACTTCATTTTTCAATTTAGCCAATTCACAAACCAACACTTTTTTGGTTTATTATTATTGTGAATGATGATAACAAACTCATTAAAAAACACATTAACAAATGTAATAAGTACACACATAGCATATGTATAATTTTACGTATTTGTTAGTAGGAACTTTAAATGCAATTTACTCAAAATAAAGAAAAAAATTTAAAAATCTGGAAATCTGGAAAACAGCTAAAAGGAAATACCTTTCAAATAATATACGTTTGGTCAAAATCGGAATACAACGGTAGAACAAAACATCGGTCACAAGAAATCGCCTAGTATATTAATATTATATATGTATGAATCTACATTTAAGATTCTCAAATTTTTTTTGAATATTTCGATAGTGTGCAAAAAAAAATCGGTTTGAACAAAATTGTGTTAGGTCTTTTCTATATTATGCGTGCCCTGCGGAAATTTAACAGCGCGAATCCACATTTTAAAAGTGAAGTTTTATAGCGGGAATACCTTTATATAGATGTGTAAATTAAAAAGTATTATTAATATGATGTCAAAAATCTACTCTTTCTAAAAATTTTATCGCTATCCGGAGGCAGTAAAACTTATAATAATGCAAAAAAAAATTTAGATACAGATTAGTTATACCATTTGGCACCTTTTTATCACTGACCCTTTCAAAAAATTTAGAAAAAATTTTTTTGACCCAGCCTAATACACAAATTATGTTTGCCAAATTTGTTATCATATTAAATATTGGCAAATAAAAGATTATTTTTATAAACTTTTTTCTATACACCCAAACCCAACCACATTCACCATAACAGCTGCAATTACTATGGAAACGGGTAACCAAGTAACAGTTATTTACTTTAAAATTTTTTCTTTATTGATATTAAAGTCTACATAGAAAATTTTTACTTCAGTCATTTCAAATAGTCTTCAAGAAAATACATACGTAAAACCTGCTTTCAATTCTTATTAAAATTCACTAAAAATGGTTCTATTACACGTCAAACGTGGAGATGAAAATCAATTCCTATATGAGACAAGTGTTAATGAAAACACCACAACGGTTATCAAAGATTTGACAGCAATTTTCAATGGTCGTTTGAAAATAGAACGTATTTGTATGGAAATAGAAGAATTGGCTTCACATGGTACTCTGCTACCGCCGGAAATTATGGGCCTCACCGATGAACAAGTTGAAGAATTGAAACTACAAGATGTATGGGGTGAAAAGTGTTTACCTTCTGGTGGTTTTATCTTCAACAAGGATCCCATAGGACGTCGTAATGGCAGGCAGCCCCAGGATAATATGCAAAATGTATTACGTAATGCTGTTAATGATGCTAAAGCTATGATTGATAAGAAACTGGTATTAAATAAAAAACCACTAACGCTTAAAACAATAGCGGAAGCTCTCAATTTACTGAAGGGAGCTGTTACCATAGTCTATCCCATGCAGTTGCCACCACATGATACAATTCGCATGGAATTCAGTAATACCGAAGATTTGACGGGTACCCAAGCTTCTAAGGAGGTCATAGAGCCTTCAAAGGCTCAATTGTGGTTTGCGGGTCGTTTAGTATTAAATGATAAAAAACTAGCCGACTTTATTGGCAACAATGATAAAACTAAGGTGGTAGTTAAACTTAATAGTCATGGCGAAGGGATACCATCACGTGAACCGGTTCTAACCGAAGATATACGAAAACGTATGATGGCCGATGCCTATCGTCGTCAGGAGGAATTGAAAAAGTTGGAAATGGACGATGATGATAGCTATTTAAATTCCTCGTGGGCTGATAGTGGTTGTTTAAAACGTCAGGCTCATGGCTTAGAGAATGTTCATTTTCGAATGGGTCACTAAATTGTTGGAGACTTTTTGGTCTAACTATTTCTTACTTTTTTTTACGTTCTTAAATAAATTTTAATTTTAGCAAATCTGTGTATTTTTTGTATTGACAAATGAGAGAAACAAAAAAAGCTTAGTGATATCAAAATTAAAGCCCTGTGTTCTACTAAAGAAGTATGATTGTCAAATGGATTTTAACTTTGGTCGATATTTCTTAAGCATTAACAATATTCAGAAGAGTTTTGAACTATTAAAAACACAAATAAGTTTTGAAAATAAAAATAAATCTTATTTAAGCGCATAAGCGCAACCAGACCGGTGCAGAACGTTTTTCATTGAGAAAAAAATAAGCAAAACTAAAACGACAGAAATTGTCAATTTTATTGTTTTAATTTTGTATATAATTTTTTTATATGTTCTCAAGTTTTCTATTCTTAAATTTTTACAAATAAACAGCCCTGTTCTTGAAACGTTGTTATTTGAATATGAGTGAATTTAAAATCACATGAAATTGAAATTTTGGGTTTCTTGAAACCAATGTTTTTATTTATTTAATGAAAACATATGTTTGAGTTAAGAACCATATGTTTGAGTTAAGAACATATGTTATCTAGAAACCGAGGTGTATGGTTCTTTATTCATTTTCACAAAAAACTTTTAAGTATTTTGTGCATGTTTTTTCTTAAGTTTATAGAAAAAGTATAAAGAAAAATATTTTCTTTCAAAATAACAACTTATTTGTTCATTTAATTGTTTTTGTTTTTCAATTTCATTCAATTAAAAATGACTTTTCTATTTTTTAAAAGTTAGGCATCACCAAAAAAAATTTCGATATTCAAATAAATTGGATTTGACTGGCATCACTACTGTTTCGAACATATGCAAAAAAATAAAAATATGTGATTTGATGAAAACATTTTTTTTAACTCCTTTATTTGCAATACTTAGTGCATAAAGAATCTATGTTATAATTGAAAAAATTATAATGGAAAATAGATTGTGTAAATAAAAAGTTTTTATTATAGTTATAGAACAGCATCATCGCAAAAAGTGTGTTTTATTTACATCGACCACTTATTACGAGTTTTTTTTTTAAATCAGCGCAAAATGTAGACGTTTTTAAAATCGTTTTTTTTCATAAAATTAATGTCTACTTTTTTAAAATAATGACAAGGTTCAATAAAAAAACATGTTAGAGTTTAAATATCAATTAATTTTTTTATCTCTTAAGACCTGCTTAATAGAAAAAAAGGTCATTTGTTTTGGGACGAGAAAAATATTCTTATTGAAATTAGAGAACAGCAAAAAACTCGTAGATTTAAGAATTTTTTTCATTTACGAGTTTTTTTTTTTTGATAGTGGTTTCAAGAACAGGGGTGCTTACTTTTTATTGTGATACCCTCCACCTGGGTTTTGCTTTTACATTAACATATGGACTTATTTCACTATTTCTAACTAATGTAAACAAAATATTTATAAAATAAAATCGAACAGTGAAATCAAATAAAAACAAGTACGAAAATTATGCAAAAGTTCATATCTGATGCTATATTTATAAGGGGACTAGGTCCAAAAATGGACAGATCATAACCATATTTGGTAAGGTCACTTATTTTTTGCAAAAATATAAAGAAACCAAATTTGAGAAAAATCTGTGCAATATTTTGGTTTTTTGATAGATTTAGGTGTAGATCGGGAAGCAGCTTTATATGGTGGCTATGACTAAGTGTTGCCCTGCAGGCTTTATTTTTTAACTACTGATTAATAGATAAAATAAACACACACAAACCCAAATTAACCGAGATGTATACGATAATTTGGATGTTAGCAATTTAAGTCGATCTTATAGGGTTCATTTGTATGGGGACTACGTCTGACCATGATCCGTTCTTCAGCAATTTAAATAGCGTCCATCCTATGCCCGATAGAAGCTTATGTACTAAATTTCATCAAAATATATTCATATTTGCGACCTGTAGTTTGATTACAAGGTTTACATGGACACACAGATGGAAAGTGATTCTGAATCTATAATATTATAAGGCTAGGCGATTTCTTGTGACTGATGTTTTGTTCTACCGTTTTATCCCGATTTTGACCAAAAGATATTATTTGAAAGGTATTTCTCTTAAGCCGATTTGCAGATTTACAGATTTTTAAATTTTTTCCTTTATTTTGAATAAATTGCATTTCAAGTTGCTACTAACACATACATAAAATTGTACAATGCTATGTGTGTGTTTATTTAATTTGCTAATGTATTTGTATTAAAAATGAGTTTGTTTTTTGTGTTGATTTGTGAATTGGCTATAATTGGTTAGCATACCTTTAGGGTCTTTATTTAATGAAAAAATAAAAATTCCTAGAATTTGCACTCGAATTTCGAGGGCTGGAATCTGCTAGTATAATAATAAGAGGTCAAATATTTTTGGTAGCTACAACATTAGCACAAAGTCATTATACCCTGTCCACATAGTGGTATGGGGTATAAATATTAGAAAAATACTTAGAATTCTCAAAAAAAAAAAGTTTGTACTCTTTACATAGTTATCAGTACTCTAAACACCAATTTATGTTAAGAACTTGTAAACACTTGTATTGCCCGATCTAATGTCCTGTCACTATGGAAAAGTCTAAAGATCAAAATACTGTACAAAATGAGAAACTACTAAAAAGTTTTCAGGATTAGATATTACTTAGTCTTTCATTTGGAATCTATAATATTAATAGAAAAGGCGGTTTCTTGTGACCGAAATAAAAATTGTAATTAATAACCGATTTTGATCAAACATACCTCATTTGAGAGATATTTCTTTTTAGCTATCCACCAGATTTACAGATTTGCAGCGTCTGGTACATTTTTTTTTTTTTTTTTGAGTAATGCTCATTTAAAGTTGCTACTAACACATACATAAAACAAATACTGTGTGTGTTTATTATAAATATCAAAAGCCCTGTGTTGAATTGTGAATTAGCTAAAATTGATTAGCATACCTTTAGGCTCTTATAAAATTATTTATTAAATGAAAAAATAATATTTCCTAAAATTTGCACTAGAATTTCAAGGGTTAAATTGTGCTAGTATAAATTATAACAACATATACAGTAATTTACGGATAAATGCGTTCATGGAAAATGTCAAATGCTGGATTTTTTTAGGCGAGAAACGCACTTAAAAATTGCGGTTAAATGCGTTAATGCGTATCTTGCATAAATGCGATACTGACTCACTTAACAGAATTCTCTCTTAGCTGCGTCCACAATTCAGTTATGGAAAATGTAGTTTAAATGAATAAATATACTACTTACTTATTGAAAAGAAACAACAATAAACAAGTCACTTGAGTATACATATAATAAAAGGTCATCGTTTTATTCAATTCAAATTAGTATATATTAAAATAGTTTGACTAAATAACAAATATATTTTCGAAAATATTATTTTAAGACAATTCATGCATAAATTTATTATCTGGCATAAATGACTTGGGAAGAACATGCATCGACTTCAAAACATCCAGTATAGAGTAAGCTTCCTTGAGATTATAATTTTCTTCTTCTACACTAGGCGACAGCTCTTCGTCCTGGATAACATCTGCGATAATTTCTTCATCGGTAAGCGGTCCAACGCGGGGTAAATCGCCATCAAAACTCACAAAATTTTCATAATCTTGTGAAGATTCATAACTCTTCCTCTCTTGTACTATATGAATTCATTCCTTTTGTGACTCGCTTCGATTATAATCGAAGGTCACAATCCATTGAATTGCTATACATGTGCGAATAAAGGAGCCGCAAAAAGGATAAGAAAATCGTATAATTACGTTGGTGTTGCAAGTGCCGCAACACCATTGCCTCATTCGGACCACATTCCTGTGTCAAAAGCTTCTAGCCCAGATATTTTCTCTTCTACGACTGCTCCGACATATCATGCACGTGATGATCCCCCATATGAGCCATCAGTATCCAATGAGCCAATTTTATTAAATCAAAATAAGCTTGATTGAATTGTTGCCAAGTTGGAATTAACACAGCATAAATCAGAAGAGCTGGCTTCCATTTTGAAATCAAACAATTTGTTGGCACCCGGTGTGAAAGTCACAGCTTATCGAAGTCGTCAGGCAGCACTCCAAAGTTTATTCCTTGTGAATGATGAAAAAACTTCTGCATATTGCCCGGATGTAGGAAAATTGATGGACGCAATGGAAATAAAATATGAAGCAGATGACTGGAGATTATTTATTGACAGTTCAAAACTCAGCTTGAAGGCGGTTTTACTGCATAAGACCAATAAAAAACCTCCAGTTCCAATCGCCTATAGTACAGAAACGGAAGAAACATATGATGCACTGGAAAATATTTTAAAAATGGATAACTACGCCAAACATATGTGGCGCATATGCTGCGATTTAAAAGTTGTAGCAATGCTTTGCGGTCTTCAAAGCGGCTATATAAAATATATGTGCTTTTTGTGCGATTGGGACACACGATTTTCCGGTGACCAATATGCATGCCACGGATGGAAACTCAGAGAGCACAGCAGGTTACAAACGGCCAATATTATTCGTGAGCCTCTAGTGCCGAAGGAGAAGATATTGCTGCCTCCACTGCATATTAAACTTGGAATTGTTAAGAATTTTATCAAAACTGTCGCCAAAAGAGATGAAGTTTTCTTGTGTTTGAAACTAATTTACCCGAGACTCAGCGAAAGTAAAATTAAAGAAGGTAAGTTATAATATCACATTCATTTCCCATGATTTTCCATCTTAACAAATTAATTTTTTCCAATCAGGCGTACTAAATGGTCCAGATATACGAAAGCTGATTAAAAGTGACGCATTCAACAATCTTCTGATTGATGCTGAATTGAATGCATGGCAGGCAATCAAAGAAGTAATAGAAGGCTTGTTGGGAAAGCATCGTTCTAACAACTACGATGTTTCTGTCGCAAGGATGTTAAGAGCATTCTCGGAAATTGGTGTCCACATGTCCTTAAAATTCCATTATTTACATCATCATCTGGACTACTTCAGCAAACAATTGGCTAACGAATCTGATGAACAAGGTGAACGCTATCATCAAGTTGCTATGCCATTTGAAATGAGGTAATACTGATTTTTTATTTTTTCAAACTCATTTTAATAAAATAAAAACTTACAGATATAGAGGCAAAAAGTCGCCGAGTGCAATAATTGCGGAAATTTGCTGGTGGAGTAAGCTTGTGTGGCAAGACAAGGATGATCTTGATGATAAAGAATTTTCAGGAGATGCAGAAGGGCCAACAGTGGAGTTACACATTGACATTATGTGTGGTTCAGAAACTGATGATAGCGATGAATGCGATGCCACTAGTCCCGAACAACCACCATCGAAAAAGTCTAGGCAATATTTATTAAAATAAATAAAAATAAAATTTATAAAAAAGGCGATAAATGACACTTTTTTGAATAAAAACAAATATCAATATTCTTGTCAAAATGGGATACCTTCACTTAATTGTAAATAAAAGCAGAACGCGTTAATCGATTTCTATGATCTATGTTGCATTTTGTTTATAGGTTATGTGACTTTACATGAAATTAATAACACTTGATCCTTTTTTCCGTTTTGGATTTTTTATGAATTTAAAAAAAAAAAATTTTAATTTTTAGGCAAAAAAATATTTTTTTTCTCCACAAATTTATTTTTACCGGCAAAACTGTTGATTATAAAGAAAAACATTATATGAACGGATTAAAGAAATTGTAATTTTTTTGAGTTTGTTTCATCAAAATCGGACAATTGGTTCTCGAGTTATGTTAAACTACGTTTTTGCAAAATGTTACAACTAAGCAAAAAAACATCAAGATAAGGAAAAAATTTAAAAGATCATAAAAAAAAAACTGACCCATACGAACGCCAAACCCTTTGAGGGTTTTACTATACTGACTTAGTACCATCACCCTGACTTGGAATTTCTCACCCCCCAGACAATAATCCCAAAAATGTTCCACAGTGTTATCAGAGCCGTTATCAAACTAGCGTAAAGAACTTACCTATTTGAAACAATTTTGAATACAAATTGGTTTTACCAGCCATCAAGCCCGCTTTATTAAATGCGAGGCTGTCAAAAGTGTAATAGGTTTTCTAAATTCCTCAACAGTTTTTCCTAATTCGTCTGCTGTCAATTTCCTTCTAAATACATATATTTTGACGATATTCCTTAATTGATCTGATTATTCCCTGGTCAAGAGGTTGAGCTATCGGAATGGCATCAGGAGGTAAATATTCTATTCGAACATGCAATAAATCGGCTTGCTTATGAGGTGCAGCGTTGTCAATAAATAGGATAGCGTAGCGATTTTTTCGAGAAATTTCTTAATTGAACGAAAAAATAATTTTCTACCAGATTTCTTTTCTTATTGTCGGCTTTTCGATAAAAAAAAAAAAAACAAATTCTTGTACTCGCCAGTTCATTTGTGCATTTAACCGTTGAATTTTGTTTGATTTTTTAATTTTTTGAACAAATGTATGACCAATTTATGAGTGTAACGCAGTTAATAGGGATGCATTTAAAAGAAAAATATGTACATAAAGTAAATGGATCAAGGAAAATGTTTCACTTTAGAATTACTTAAGAATGCAACATTCTTAAGCGGGAAGGATTTATCCATGAAGTACTGTAATAATTTACCTTTCCTACACATTTTTGCAATCAAATCATTTCATAAATAGATAGATATATAGGATTCTTAATTTTCTTCTTTTCAAATGCCGTTACAACAATTCTTATTTCCTTAACTCATTTATTCAATAAAGAATATCTAAAACCGTCCGCTGGAAGATTGGTTTAAACAATTTTTATTTATAATTTTCTAAAAAATTAGATCCAAAAATTAGATCCAAAAATTAAATTCATTTACTAACAGATTTCTATATTTTAAAGCATTTTTTACATAGTTAAACAGGCTTTACTAACAAGTATCATCACCACCATTTAATATGTGAACTATCTCATGATCTGTTAACATTATACGCTGAAGATATCTTAACCTTATGAAGTTAAGTAGAGGGCATTTACCATTAAAGTGATTTGTAATTTCAACCTCATTCAGATTACACAATGAGCTAATTCGGGCCCCTCCATCTCTGTATTGGTTTACGTTTACCCATAAGAGATCTCCCCTTGCCTTCATTGTGTATGTTATTTGTTCTAGATTGTACCTTTCATTGCAATATATTTGACATTTCGAGTGATCTAAGGGCATGTAAATTCTTTTCTGACTAGATTTCGCATTTACTCTATGCTGTTGATATATTCTTATCTTCATCGACTCTATTAAATTTATACAAGCATCATTCCAATTTAGTTTGTTGTGTTCCATAATATTGTGCTCTATATTAAACTCCTGCAATTCACTTTTAAAGTCTTTCATAAAATAACTAATAAATTTGAGGATTTTTATATGAATACACTAAATATGTTTTATTTAAGAAAAATCCTGATGAAGAAAATATTTATAGATTTTCATAAAGAGTCAATTTGACATCTAGAGTACCACATAGGTTAATTCCAGAAAATAAGTACATGATATTATTTTTTTAGAATCATTAAAATATTATCAAAAAGTTTTATCGAAATCCTTCCACAAATATATATTATTTCGATATTTTGTTTAAAAAAAATGTAAATCTCATTAAATTTGACTTTTGACCTTAAGGAGGGAAAGTTTATAGTGTTCCAATTTAACCTCAACTTACAAGATTGAGAACTTATATCAAGTAGTATAATATTTTGACAAAAGATATTTGAAAAATGAAAACACCAAAAAGATGTAGCCTAAAAGTTGAAAAAGTACGAAAAATCAAAGTTTTCTCAAATCCGCTGAAATAAAAACGTTGCCCTCGCCAAATCAAGAACAGGATACCTACAACGTTTAAAATTTTGAATCACATATATTTTGTTAATAAGACTTTAAAGTCCAATCGTTGATTGCGGTAAATTTCTTGATCAAAATTGTTGAAAAAGTAAAATTGGAGATTTTGAAATAGTAAATTATTTCACTGTCCTACAAAATGTGAGCTCGATTTTCTTAATCAAGTGGTCTGCGACGCATTTATTGTCTGGGGAACTTGATATTACTTGGCTGTTTTTCAACCGATAATAGATTTTGTTATTTTATTACAAAGGTAATTTACTCTAGATTATGGTTTATAAAATTATTTAATTGAAACGCAATTATTAATATCAAAATTTTTGTGAAAAATTATTTTTTTTTGATAATTTACATATAAATGCATATTTGAACTATGAACTCAATGCGCGTCCAGAAAGCATTATTCGATTTGACTCAAATTTTGCGCACTAAAGTTTTAGATCTAGTGTCACTATAATCCGACCCGCACACCTCAAAATTCGAAAATTTGATTGGTGATACTTTTAAGGTATAAACAATAAAATATATAAGTGCTTTCTATGATGCCTGGATTTCATTCATAAGTCAATTTTAATTGTAATTATTATCAGTGGTATGGAAACATGATGAAATATGGTGTCATTTGTCATTTGAAATTGGCAAATTTATTCCATCAATTTGTAGCTGTAATGAAAATGTAATTGACAGAAAATGACGAGAACCAACACTATGAATGTCGGTTCCTACCGCAGTCATATTTTATTTTTGTTTTCTTCTACCTAATTACAATGATTCTGCAAAAGTGCTTGTGTGTGGGTCTTGGATTTTGATACGCTTCTTTGAGTACAAGCCAACAAAGACATTATTATGTCACTTATATTTGCCAGCTACATATTAATTTATGAACTCCTCACCCAAATCATCTGAAACAGACAAAATAAACAATAATTATTTGAAAACCTGCTGTGACTACTCACTTTTTATACCCTCCACTCCAGTGTGCAGAGGGTATATATAAGTTTGTCATTCCGTTTGTAATAATTAGAAAAAAAATTCTGGACCCCATAAAATATATATATTTGTGATCCTTATAACAAGCGAAGTTGATATAACGATGTCCGTCTGTCCGTCTGTCCGTCTGTCCGGCTGTCCGTCTGTCCGTCTGTCCGTCTGTCCGTCTGTGGAAATCACGATGACGGCTTCAATCGGATAGCTAGGGTGCTCCTTGGTATAAAAAATGATTCACTAACATCCTGAGAAGTTTGCTATTTAAAATCGTCCAAATCGGTTAATCTGGTCCCGAGAATTGAGCGAAGAATTAAAAAGTCATGAGAAAATATGATTTGAATATGTGTTCTTGTGATAACGCCCTCAATAGGGCAGATAGGGCGCTTGTTTTTAGTGAGAATGATTCACTAACATCTTGAAAAGGTTCCTGTTTTTAAATCATGACAATAGGTTTCATAGGTGCCGAGAAATCACTGAAAAGGTAAAAAAAAATATGACGTTTTCCTATATTGTTTTCCTAAATTTTGTATTTTGTCATAGCTGTGCATGTTGTTTTTGTGGTCGTTGTGTTAATAATATAAAAATTCATCAATATCAATATTTTTTGGTGTAATATTTAAGTTAATTAATTAATAAAAGAAACTATATAAAATCAATATCAATATTCTGCGATTTTTATAACATCACAAAATGTTACAAATTGATACATACTACTGTTGCCAATATCAAAATACTATAAATAATATTCATATATTTTGTATATGTATATCCATAATAAGCGCATATTAAAATAAATCGGTATTTTATTTTATTTTTACAAAATTCTGAAATTTTTAGAGTTGAAAAAATAGTATGGTTTTAAGAGTTGTATTTTTAGTACATGTATAAACCCTGCATACTTGCTTTCAAAAGTAGTAGGTAGGTAGGTAAGCCATAAAATATTTATTTACCCTGTAAAAAAATTGTTGTTTAGAAAAATACTATTTTTTGTCAGATGTTAAAAAAAGATGTTAATTAAAATAAATTTTTAAACTTTGTTATTTAATGTCGGGACGGAGGCAAACGCCATTCCGAAAATTTTGTTTCAACAGTTATCCACATTAAGAATAACCGCGGAGCTCAGCTCGATCAATGTGCAATGATCGAGCCTTGCCCTGGGAAACATGCGTTTATGCTTTTCTTAACACAAACGCCATTCCCAACTACCAAAAATTTTTGACACGAGCTATTCACATTATGAATAGTCGCGGAGCTCAACTCAATCATAGTGCAATGATGAAGCTTCGCCCGAACTTCTTATGGCACATTAAAAATAAACTAATTGAGAAGTACAATTCATCATTACGCTGTATTATAATACTATTTTCTTATTTTACTAGTAGCTAGTAAACAAACTGATCGTATCATTGTGAACGAAATAGAATTGAAATTGTATGCAGATTTGTTTTACTTAGTCCGAGTTCACACAAGGCAACTTTTGTTGCGCAATTCTTGAGTTTGTAGATGTTTGCGGTGAGGGGAATAAAAAGGGAAAAATAATTGCCGGTTCTCGGATATTTCAAGCAATTCTCTCATTCGTTTTTTTTTTGTTGAATATTTGACATTTCTTTTCATTCGGTGTTTCGCTTCTTGGTGTGAAGAATTCGTAATTATTGTTTACTTTATTAAAATAGCCTTTATATGGAATCGGGACTTAATTTTTTTCTTTTGAATTCATTTTTCAACAAAACCAATTAAATTAATTTATGTATGTATGTATTTAATTTTATTATTGTTCTTTACGACTAGAGCACAAATGTCAAATTATAAGAAAATAAAAACACAACAAAACAGTAAAATTGCCGAAGAAATTGTCGTGTGTGGACATAAAAGCAATTTCAAAAGAGAATTGCCAAAAAGTTGCGCAATAAAAATTGCCTTGTGTGACCCCCGACTTAAAAAACCTGTTTCTACAGATAGTGAATAAAATCCCAGTAAGCATTTTATGCAATAAATGATCATGTAGAGTCTTTTTGACTCATATGTGCTATTAAATCAGTAATAAATGCGCCCTTTTGCTGATCACAAAATATTCTTTTGTTGGGATTAAATATTACCTTACCCGCGAATCTTCTTGAGAGTCCTTTTTATCCGCTTTTCTAATCAGTTTCGACTCATTTTTGAGTCTTATTTAATGTAATTTTTCTATAAATCACTTTCTAAGAGAAAGCAAAAATCATTATCTAGTCTTTTTCTAATAGCGCATGTGATTAAGAATTTAGATATAGAAAAATAAAACAAATCTTTTTATTTTAGGGAGAACACGCGTTGGTTCTTTTCTATATCGAATCGTACTTTATTTTTTCAGTATCAAAGTAAGACTAACTTAACACTAGATAGTTCTACAATATATATATTGGTCAGCCAATACTGATTGTATTGCTGATTTTACAAATCGATGCAGTGTACCAATTTGTATGTCACACATATACATTTGGTTGGTACACTGCTTCCGCATGTATAAACAAATATAAAAAACGTTCTATTCTAGCATTCATCGTTTCCGCATATATAAACAAATATTAAAGTTTGTATGGCCGTATACATTGTTGTAATCAATAAAACTCTTTAGAATTTTTTAATGTATCGACAAATTTCATATGACCGATATTGATTACTATGTCAAATTACTGGATACAAATAAACATATGAAAAAGAAACAATGTATGCGGAAATGAATGAACAGCAAGTAAAATTAAATTAGGTCAGAATAAAAATATAAAAATATGCTTACTTGCTAGAATAATCGTATCGATACTTTGCAAACAAAAATTGACTTGTGGGAAAAATTTATTAGTTGCGCAATATGCAACTAGTTATAAAAAGAGTCTTCAGTAAAATTATATTGAATGCTGCAAAATATCGATATGATTTTACAAATTTCATCATTATATGATGATCTTTGTGGGTGTTACTATAACTCCCCCACGGTTAGGTTGAGGCTCCGACGAAATATTATAAACTTGAACCTTTTTTTTATATATAAATAACGTAAGTATAATAATTGTGATAAATATAGTGATGTTTATTCCACTACTTGTTATATTTAATATTTTATTATTCTTATGCTTAAAATCTATTTCTTTAAAATTGTTTTCATAAGTTATTTGTTTTACATATAAATCTTCCAATTTTAGGTCTATGAATGTTTTATTTTCTTTGATATCTGTTATTAAATGATACAAAATTACATCTTCTTTGAAGCTTATTTTATCGTTATAATATGATATGTTTCTTGCTGTTACTTTACAATTTTCAAATTTCAAAACAAATGTACCTGATAATATTTCGTAATTTTCGTGAATACAATCATCTGTTAAGTTTTCATAGAAGTTTTTAAATAAAAGAAAACCTTGTTTCATTTCTTTAATTTCTGGATAATCAAATTTTTTCAAGGTGCATTTAGCTTCATTATTTTTAACAATATTTTCAATACAAGGATCTTTAAATGGTTTAAGATTTTTTAATAAATTATCTGTTACATTAACATAAAAAATATTTTTGTTTTTATCAATCAATATTTGATTTTCTTCCAAATACAATGATTTATTTTCCCTATTGGGAATTGGTTCAAAAGTAATTTTAGAGAAGGAATTAGAGGAATATTTTGGAATGGAAAGAATGATTGAAATAGTGTCTTCAATGTTCGCCACGCTAATTTTAATATTATTGTAAGTTTCAAAGTCATCTATCAGTTGTAACTCTTGTTGGTTTAGTACGTCTGTAGGAACAATACCCAATTTACCTGTGAATATTACCTGACCAATATCATCTACGTGATTCCTCAATAGTGATATATCGTTATCAATCTGGTATATGTGCTCCAAAAACATTACTTCATCTTCTATTGTTGATATCTTATTCTGGATCTCATTTTTGTATCTATTTATATATCTTGTAACTTTAGTCTGTTGCTTGTTTATATGGGTCGTAATATTTTGGATTTGTGAAGAGAGTGTTTCACTTATCTGGACGAATGAGTTTATTTCGACTGAGTTATCTAATATATTCTTTTTCAGGATATCAAGGGTGTTCCTGATTTCTTTTTCATCGTCACTGTCCATGTTTCCAGTGATAAACTTTATTCCCTTACCAAGTCCATTCACAAGACCCCGTCTGTTTCTAAAATGTGGGGATAGGTTAGTTATTTTAACTCTCAGCAAATTGAAATCGTTTTCTATCGTTTTCATTAATGGTTTCAAGTCTGAGATGGTTCCATCCAATAGTTCTATGTTTTTCTCTATTATTTCTAGAGAATGGTGGTAGTCTGTTAAATTAATAAAATGAACAATCCTATGATAATGATCGATGATTTTTATGTCTTCTTCTTTTATTGGGAGATATCCCTTGTTGTCCTCTACATTCTGAATGTACATCCTCTGTGAATCCAGAAGATGCAGAATTGATGTTAAAACCATTATTATATGTATTAGTTCCATCTGAAAATAAATATTTTCGTATGTAATTTATGGTGTATCTTGGTTGACATTCTGATATTTTCTTTTTCTCCTGATGTGAGATTTATAATATTTGTGTCCTCTATTCGTTATAACGTGGTCATCATCTAGTTCGGAAACTATTACTTTCCTAAATTTTGAGTGGTTTTTCCCTCCTCTTTCATCCTTCAAGTATACAGGGCCTTTTTGAATATCTACGTTTTCCCGTGTCCTATTAAGTTTGCCGATGATATTTTCTTTCGTCTTTATAATAGATTCCCTAATTGACTGGTAATCGTCGTGAGTTATATTTCCGTTTCTGAAATCAATGGGTTTTTTATTGGTTGTAGAATGAATTGTATTGTTATAAAATACAATCACTTTATATATCTTTTCCTCAACTGATTCTATTTCCCTATTGGGGTCATGTTTTAGGATTCTGATGTGTTCGTTAATGGTGTTGTGCAACCTTTCTATATCAGAATTCGAAGTATGATTATTGTTTGATGTATAGTGAATTTCAATATTTTGTTCCCTAAGAAATTCCAAAAGAGGCAAGGCCTTGAAACCCAATTCGTTATCCACAACCAATTTCTTTATAGTACCGACTGTTGATAGATATTGTGTCAAGGCGATCTTGAATTCGATCCAAGATCTATTCTTTATTTTTATTGCCTGAGCATGTTTGGAGAATTTATCGATAAATGTTAGGAAAAGCGTCTTCTCCAAACTATAAAATACATCCGCATGAACTATCTCGCCTGGTTTTTCCGGTGTCTCTGTAATTTTAAATTCTTGTTTAATTGGACGCCTTTCATATTTTTCTTTACTACATATATCACAGTTATTTATGTATTGAGTTATTCGTAACTTCAATTGCGGGTGATATATTTCTAATTTCAGTTCTGCAAAATTTTCATTTATGCCTCTATGATTATTTTTCCTATGTTCATTTTCAATTATTTCAGTCAATTCATTTTCGTCTAGGGCATCCTTTAATAGTTTGTGACACATAATCACTCTAAATCCACTATTGGTTTCAAAATATTTGCTTATAATTTCCCTAAATTTTCTGGAAATATGTTCGTCATGAATCAATACGGCATTAGTTTTATCGGAATCGAAGTGATTTTTCAGTAATGTTATTATGGTCTGTTCGTCAAATTCTTTAGCTGAAATTGTTTTTCTCTTGTTCCTAAATATGCTCTCATTCCTTATTTTGAGTGAACCTGACGTTGTTTTAACAATATTAATTTGTCGTCGATAGAAATTGAGAGGATTGGTCGTCTCTATGATCGTATTATTACCTGTGGAAGTGTCATCTTCATTCATCAAATGTATCTCGACTCTAGATAATGCATCAGCATTTCCGTTTAGGATTCCTTTTTTGTATTTGATTTCGTAATCATATTCTTGCAACCGAAGTCTCCACCTTACTAGTTTTGAGTTTGGTTCTTTGATGGAAAATAACCAAGTTAAAGGTCGGTGATCAGTTTCAATCATGAATCGTCTTCCAAATAAATATGGTCTTAACTGTTGTGTTGCCCACACTACAGCCAACAATTCTTTTTCAATGGTACTGTAATTTCGCTCGTGATCGTTTAGCGTTCGGCTTATATAACAATTGGGATGTCCATCTTGAGATAATACTGCTCCTATTGCGAAATTGCTTGCATCAGTTTGCAAAGTGAACTTTTTATTGAAATCGGGGTATGAGAGTACAGGAGAATTAGTTAGCAATCTTTTAAGTGTCTCGAAACTCTCCTTGTATTCTGGGTCACTCATATCAATTTTAACATCCTTTTTCAAATATTTAGTCATTGGTTTAGCAATTTTTGAGTAATCTCTTATAAATTTTCTGTAATATCCCGCCAAACCCAAAAATTGTTTGATTTCTTTCTGCGTAGTAGGCAATGGAAATTTCTGAACACATATTATTTTCTCTGAATTTGGTTTAATACCCTCTTCTGTTACAATATGACCAAGGAAATTTGTTTCTTTTTTCAAAAATTCGCTTTTATCGATTTGAATTTTAAGATTCACTTCTTTCAAACGTTGAAATACTTTTGTTAATGACTCTAAATGTTCTTGCAACGAAGTAGAAAATATTATGATATCATCTAAGTACACCAGGCAGATCTTATTAATTAAGTCTCCCAGAACATTATTCATTAAACGTTGAAATGTAGCCGGGGCTGTCCTCAGTCCGAAAGGCATACGAAGAAACTCGTAGTGACCTCCTTCCACACTGAAAGCAGTTTTAGCTATATCTTTATCATGAATTTCAATTTGATGAAATCCTTTAGCAAGATCTAGTGTTGTAAAATATTGACATCTACCCAGTTTTTCCAGGATTTCGTCAATATTGGGGATTGGATATTTATCGTCAATCGTGACTTCGTTCAGTTTCCGATAATCAATAACCAATCTCCATTTTCTTCTTCCGCTGGCATCCATTTTCTTTGGAACAATCCAAACGGGTGCTGAATATGGTGAGTGACTAGGTCTTATTATTTTTTTATCTAACATTTCCTTAATTTGCTTTTTCACCTCGTCTTTATGAACATAGGGATAGCGATATGTTTTCGCAGCAATCGGAATGTTGTTAGTTGTACGTATTTCATGTTTTATTGCGTTAGTAAATGTTAAATCGTTATCTTCTGTATAAAATATTTTCTTAAATTTATTTATAAGCTGCAAGAGTTTTCCTCTTTCTTCACTGTTTAAGTGATCGGTCCTTATCTGTTCCAAGAGTGAGACTTTAGAGATCTCATCTCCAATATTATGGACGCAAAAATTTTCACTAGTTACATTATCGGTTTTTTGGGTACTTAGTTTTACATTCCTTGGGGCATTTCCACTTACTTTTATGGCAGCATCTATTTTGAAGTTTTCTGCCTCATATATTCCTTTCATGATTTCAATATCCTGATTATTTATCAAGGTTTTAGGTATACATATTAATCCTTCTTTCTTATCAATATTTAATTCTACATTATATATACCGTTTGTTTTGAAAAAATATTCTTTATCTTCTAACGTGTAATTCATAGGTATTTTTTTATTTCCTATTATCAACAAATCATTGTTTAAATTTATTATTGCTTTTAGCTCTTTTAAAATATTGTTACCTAACAATCCATCGTATCTTGTATGAAATTTACAGACAAAGAATTCAATCCTATTATTGGTATTGCCCAGCTCCTCAAAAAGCGGGATGGATACCTTTTCTTCTAATTTTATTACGTGTTGCAGAGTCTTTAAAATTACAGGTTGGGAATTTGTTTTCCATTTTGAATGGCATATCCCTGGATTTATTACCGAATGTGTGGCTCCAGTATCTACAATAAATTTGAGACAACCCAACCTTGTCTTAACAGTTATATATGGCAATCCTCCGTTGAGGCTCCTTGCTGAAAATTTTCAGCGTTATTTATTTCCATCGGTTCGGACCTTGGTTGTGTGGGTTGGGAATTTCCATTATTATGCCATCGTGATTCTTGTGTATTGTCTCTAAGAATATTTTGTTGCTGTTGTTGATAATATTGTTGTCGTGGTTGTTGTGTACTGTTTCTAAAAATATTTTGTTGCTGTTGTTGATAGTATTGTTGTCGTGGTTGTTGGCGATGGTTCTGGTCGTTTTGCCACCTAGATTCCTGTGTATTATTTCTAAAAAAAGGTCGTGAATCCTGTTGATTCCCATTATTCTGTCTAACATTATCTCGTTCTCTATTTCCCTGATATTTCCCATTATAATTATCCCTATTTGATTGTGGTGTATTTCCATCACTTTGGTGTCTTTTGGCTTGTCTAGTATTTCCCTGATATGTACGGCCGTCTTTACCCATTTGATCGTATCCGTTTTCGTATAGAATGTCCATAGCTGTTTCTAATGATGTCGGATTTCTACATGCCAATATTGTTTTCATCGGCTCTGGAACCTTATTTTTGAAAATATGCAGAGCTGATCTTTGATTATTTATGGAAACTTGATTCGCGGCTTCTCCTTCACCGAGAACCATAACACTTTTATTATTCAACCGTCTCAATTTATTTTTTATATCATTATAAAAGTCCACAGTATTTGTCTGAAACGTGACCGCTCTTAGGTCGTCGTAAAGCTCATCACAACTCTTTCTTTCGCCAAAGTTATTTTGTAAAGCCCTCTTTATATCCTGCCAAGACTGAACCTGTGTATTTATTTCTATTATTTCCTTTGCTTTACCAACAAGTCTACTCTTAATTATGTCTGAGAATAGCAACTGTGACAATTCGTCGTATGAAGCGAGTATGGGGTATACTCTGTCTACTAGTTTCGTGAATGTCATTAGGTCATTTCTGTTGCCGTTGAACTGGGGCAGATTGTTCAAATACCTAATTGGGTCCAAAGCAATTTGTTGGGGGTTTGCCATTTTGGAGTAAGGGAAGAGGAAAAAGAAAAAAAATTTGGTATTTTAAGGGAAAGGGGAAGGAAAAATCCTACTTCAGAAAATCAAATTTTAAAACACAAAAAAGTTTTATTCACGCGAAAGGAATAAGTTTTAATCGTACAAAAATACCGAAAATCTATGCAATACGTACAAAAATCTTTCACTTATGAGAAACTAAAAATTTTTCAAAACTATATAATACACAAAATGAATTCAATAATAATAAATACAATATATTCTTACGGCCGGTTGTATGATGTAGACTTCCTTCTTAATGGTAGTTGCTGGTCCTTTATGCCGTAGGTTGTTTTATAGGTATTCACAATGTGTTAAAATTTATAGCTTCTAATTAATTTAATTTTAATTTTTGTTTTATTTCTTTAATTATTTGATTCAATCACTTTGATTTTTTTATTTTTTTTTATTTGATTTAGTCACTTTTGATTAATTTTTGTTATTTTTACTTTAATCATTTGATTCAGTCACTTTGATTTATTTAAAAAAAATTTTAAGATTTGACTTAAAAATCTTCTTTTCAAGGATATGACTTTTTTTTTTTTTAAAAGTGTTTTGTCAAGGATATGACTTTTTTTTTTTTTTTTTTTTTTTTTTTTAAGTGTTTTGTCAAGGATATGACTTTTTTTTTTTTTAAATGTTTTGTCAAGGATATGACCTTTTTTTTTTTTAAAAAAAAAAAATATAAAAAGGAACTCTTTTTACTTTTTTTTTATTTTACTTTAGGGATTAGATATTGAAATATCTATCCCATCCTCGTCGCCAATTTAGATATAGAAAAATAAAACAAATCTTTTTATTTTAGGGAGAACACGCGTTGGTTCTTTTCTATATCGAATCGTACTTTATTTTTTCAGTATCAAAGTAAGACTAACTTAACACTAGATAGTTCTACAATATATATATTGGTCAGCCAATACTGATTGTATTGCTGATTTTACAAATCGATGCAGTGTACCAATTTGTATGTCACACATATACATTTGGTTGGTACACTGCTTCCGCATGTATAAACAAATATAAAAAACGTTCTATTCTAGCATTCATCGTTTCCGCATATATAAACAAATATTAAAGTTTGTATGGCCGTATACATTGTTGTAATCAATAAAACTCTTTAGAATTTTTTAATGTATCGACAAATTTCATATGACCGATATTGATTACTATGTCAAATTACTGGATACAAATAAACATATGAAAAAGAAACAATGTATGCGGAAATGAATGAACAGCAAGTAAAATTAAATTAGGTCAGAATAAAAATATAAAAATATGCTTACTTGCTAGAATAATCGTATCGATACTTTGCAAACAAAAATTGACTTGTGGGAAAAATTTATTAGTTGCGCAATATGCAACTAGTTATAAAAAGAGTCTTCAGTAAAATTATATTGAATGCTGCAAAATATCGATATGATTTTACAAATTTCATCATTATATGATGATCTTTGTGGGTGTTACTATAACTATTAAGCAGTTTTTAATTATCAAAAGTGCTCGAAGAAGACACAGTAAGGTATTTTTTGTTAAAACAATCTTCGAAATGATGACTGGGATATCGTATATTTTTGTTAACACACAAACATATGCATAGCAGCACGAGTAAACCGAACTCAAATTGGCTTCTTATATGTATACAGCCGAACAAAAATGAAAATACTCACCAACGAGTAAAGTAAGCAACAATTTCATTCAGTCTTATGGAAGCTTTTGAACAAAGCAAGTCTATGTCACGTTGTCTTGTGAATTTTTACATTGTTTTTTAATAGGTACTAGTGATGCCAGGAGATTTTTTCAGAAATCTCTACGCTTATGAAAAAAATTCCCTTTTTTCCCTACACTACATTTTTTAAAATTTATTTTTAATTTGTACAATTTCAATTATGTAAAAATAAAAAATAAGATAAAAATATCATGAGAATTACATAAGAATAATATAAAAAACATACAGATATTATAAAAAAAATATTTTTGCAATTCTGTTTAATTCATCTTTTTGTATGGTTAGATGTGCATTTAAAATTTACACAATTAAAGGTGTGTTTACACTATGTGTATTTTCCATATGTAAATTCAGTTTTACGATCCATACGTAATTCGGCGTGTGTGTCAAAATTGGCGTTTTACATACAATTCATCATTTTGCGATCAAAAGTACATGTGTATTTCCGTATGACATAACCTCTAAATGTAAACAACAGCTGATTTAATTTGTGAATTTACAAAAAGTTATTGTTAAAAATAAAGTAATATATTTTTTATATTTTTTAATTGTTAATTAATATTAAACAATTTATTTTTCTTTCAATATTTATCTTTATAATTTACTCTGTTTTTCTTTCGCCACAAGCAGTATTGTATTTTAATATGGTTGTCATGCCAAAATAGAACCTGCTCTAATTGAAAAATTTACATATGTTTTGCCAAATGTGTTGTACATAAACAGTTTTTGAAAGGGTTCACACTATGTGTACAAATTGCATGTGCTAAAACAATAAGAAAAACACAAGCAAAACACATAGTGTGAACGCAGCTTAATTAAAATGGCTTGCAAATGAGATGTTACAACTCAAACAGAATATTTGTTCCTGGTTTTCAGTGTTGCCGTTTTAGCTTTTTAGTTGCTAGATTTAGCAACTTTTTTTGTCGTTTAGCATCCAAAATTTATCAAAAGATGCTAGATGCTAACTTAGAATCTTTTATTAATAAAATGTTGCTTTTAGCATCTTTTAATGGTATTGATATGTTTTTATTTCTCAAAGTGTAGTACAGTAATTTTGTGTACTACTCCTTTTACACTCTGCTCGTTTCTTTCAACAAATATAACAAAACATTTTGAAATAGAAGAATGTAAACACCAACAACAGTTTTTAATGAATTTGAAAGTCGATTGCCAAAAAATATTATTGTATTAAAAAAATGCCAAAATTTTCAATACAAAACACATTAAAACGGGTAAAAGAACAGATAACCAATATATTAGAAGAGTTTAAATTTATATCATCTGAAACAGAAAAAATTCAAATCCAATGGAGTTATATCACAGAACAAAACTGGGATACAACACTGAATACAACCTCTTTATGGATTGAAAAATTCTATTGGCGAAAATCCATTTTAGGAATCAATATTTGTGTTGTCTATATTAGTTTTGTCTTTCTCAAAAGCCGAAGTTGAACGTTTGTTTAGCTTAATAGCTTTAGTTAAAAGCAAACTTCGAACAGAATAAAATCCGAGTTGTTATGTTCTGTAATACGTATAAAAGAAGGATTGAAATTGAAAAATTGGTGCTGTCACACTTACAATATACCGAGCGATGTCGTTGATAAGAGTCGATCGTCAGAAATATATCAGAGCCAAGAAGAACTTGAAGATGAAGACATCACAGAAATGTTAGATTCCATAAACCAATTATTCTAATATAATCGTATCTTTTGATAATGTAATTTCTGTTATATTTTAAATAAAAAAAAAAAAATCCCTCTAAAATTAAAAATATTTAATTTAAGTTTAAAATAAACTCAATTTGATGTTAATAAAAATTTCAGATGAAATCCAAAATAATTTTAATTAAAAATTAAAAAATATAAATCGAAACATATGTTTTATATTAATTTTTCGATTTAAAAACCAAAGAATTTATTAATAAGTATATAATTTTTCAGTATAAATGTAATGAAATTTGAAAAAAAAAAAATTTAGCATCCAGTACGTTTAAGCATCTTTTTTTGCAATTTAGCATCTTTACAATTTCAAATTATGGCAATACTGTTGGGTTTAAAAGATTTTTTATAACAGTGGTTATAAGCATGTATACTTAGATCTGATTTATCGCATTTTAATACATTTTCAAAAGCCTTGCATTTGCATTTATAGTCGTCACCTTTGACCTGCTCCAGCCATCCATTAGCTTCTCGTCTCTCAACTAACTGAAGCAAAATCTTTATGTTCTGTATTTCTTTGATGTGTTTTCAGCATCATCGAAAAACGAATCGGACATTTTTCTAAAATTAATTATGTTTCTAAATTAATTATGCTCAAATTTATAATATTTTAATGTTATGCACAAAACAGTGTTTTATACTTGTCATTGTTATTAAAGAATCCACATATTTACTTCCTTCATATTATGGAGTTATTACCAGACTTAAAAAGACTTTAAAGTTTAAAATTGAAAAGAATTATGCGATATTTAACAAATACATTCAAAATAGTTTTGACTGAAATTTTTGGCAGTTTTAGTTTTGCCTTGTATCAGTAAAATGTTCAGATATTAACTAAAAAAAAAACAGTTTGTTAAATATTTTCATCTTAATTATCTTAATTAATTTAAAGACACAAAGATAGATTTAATACAATAAAAAGAAGTAAGAGTTGAAAGTTGATCTATGCGGACTCACAAATGTGCCCTATACTAATAGGACTGGAAAATTGAAAAGGATTGTAAAAAATAAAATGCACCTTTATATTAAAAAATTTAAATTAAAAAGAAAATTACAAAATAAACCATTTACCTGGTTAAACTTAATATTGTTTGTAATTATCTGGATCAGGTTAGTATTTAAAATGGGATAAATCGGGAGTCATTCTGCCAATTTATGTCCTAAAATATGTAGACACCTCTATAAAATGCTGAAAATTCAGAGCATTTGTTGTAATAATTCAGTAATAGGTTTATCAAAGTGTTTACATATTCAAATATTTTTTATACATTTGTTACAAATAGTGCAAGAAGTCCAGATATTAATGTAAACGTAAAACCCAGGTGGAGGGTATCAAAGATTCGGCATAGCCGAATTTAACACTCTTACTTGTTTTTTTTGGTTTTTCTATAGAAAACTTAAATGACTTGATCATTCAGAACTTTGTGATTATTTAACAAAAAGAGGATTTAAGCTTCATAGTTTTTGTTTTGTTTGTTTTTGTTTTTTAATTCATTATTATTATATTTTTTTTTTTTTTTGTTTGTTAAGAACTATTGAAATTTATACCTCTTTTTTGGGGGTTTTAGCTGGATTTAGACTTAAAGTAATGAAGTATAATTTATTGCTTTTAAAAATTATTAAGCTTGAAGGTTATTTGTATTAATTACAGAATGACTGCAAATAACACATGCCCCAAATGAGTACGAAACACATGGAAGATCAATAGTGAACATATGACAAATTTGATTTATTTCGTTTTAAGTACAAAAACAAACAAAAAAGAAGTAAGAATATTATAGTCGGTCTAGACCGACTTTGCGATAACCTACACCATGCGCTTCGAAATAGGGGGTTAGATCCAACTAGTTGGATATAGAAAATAAGCATAAAACAAATTTGAACAGCATTGTTATTAATTTTTTTACTGCTGATATGAAAAAGTACATATCGAATGGGGGAGTAGATCGAAAAATGCACCGATCCTGATCATATTTGGTAAAGTCAAAAACATATACAAAACACATTTGAGAAAAATCAGAGTAACATTTTTGTTTATTGATGGATTTAAGTGAAGATCGAGAAGCAGCTTTATATGGGGGCTGTGACTAAGATTTGTCCTACAGGGTTTATTTTTGAACTACTGAATAATGGCGGTAATAAACACACACAAACCAAATCTCACAGCGGTGTGAAAATTTGGATCTTATGGCAATTAATTTCGATCTCATAGGTGTCATTTGTATGGGGACTAGGTCTGAACATCCACCGATTTTCTCGAGTTTCAATAGCGTTTGTTCTATGGTCGATAAAAACTTAGATTTCAAGTTTCATATTCATATTTGCGACTTGTAGTTAAATTACAAGCTTCACATGGTCACACAGACGGATAGAAGGACAGACGGACAGACGGACATACGGACGGACATAGCTACATCAACTCAGAAAGTGATTCTTAGTCCATCAGTATAATAAAAGATGGTTCTAGATAAAATATTTTTGTAATTACAAACATCAGCATAAATTCATTATAGCCTCATCACAATAGTGAGGTTATAATTTTCAAACAAGTAAGAAAATTACAGTCGGTCTAGACCGACACCACACGATACTCATACTATGAGTTTCGATAGCAGGTATTGAATCCAACTATGCTGAGGCAATAACTGTATATAGAAAATAATAATAAACAAAGTTTCAGTCTATAATATTAATAGGGCAGGCGATTTCTTGTGACCGATGTAACTTTGTCAGTTTTAAACCGATTTTGACCAAACATACCTCATTGGAAAGGTATTTCTTTTTAGCTGTCCACCAGCTTTACAGATTTGCACCGTCTGGAAGATTTTCTTTTAATAAAATTTATTTAAAGTTAGTACAACTTATATAATATTATACAATGCTGTGTGTGTTTACTAATTTTGTTAATGTGTTTGCAAAAACTGTATATGAAAAGCCCTGCTTTGAATTGAAAACGACAATAATGCAATCGAATTTCATTATAATAATTGCACATCACACGCCCTGTGTTGAATTGTGATTTCTCTAAAATAACCATACCTTTCGGTGGCATGCAAGGTAGTTCAAATACCCTTAGGCTCTTATTTCTGTGTGTTCAACAAATATTTATAATGAAATAAATTTAATGAAAATAATAGATAAAAAAAATTTAAAGAAATAAATTGAATGAAAAAATAAAATTTCGTAGAATTTTCACTCCAGTTTCGAGGGTTGTTAGTTATAAATTTGTGTCGTGCAGATATGAAACAATTAATATCTGATGTCTTTTTGATATGAAGTCTAGGTCAAACAAGTAAGAGTGTTAAATTCGGCTGTGCCGAATCTTTGATACCCTCCACCTCGGTTTGAGTATTGATAATAAATGTAAACAAAATATTTGAAAAAGTAAACAATTTGTTAAACTTAATAGCAATTTATTTCAGCAAATTCTTTGGTTTAATCTGCGCTTTATTTATGTAACAATTTTTATGTTCGTAATTCTTAAATATCATTTGAGGTTTTCTAAACTTCATTGAATTTAAATTAATATTTTCATATCCTGAAATGCTATTAGTGTCTCCTCAATCGCAATATTTTTATTTAATTTCAGTTGATTTTTTAAATGTAAACATATTTGGTGTTTTGTGAATTTCAGTTTGTGTTTAAAGAATAAAATTTATATTTTAAAAATTCAATATGACTTTCTGAAATTCAATTGATATTTTCTAATTTATAATTGGAAATCTGAATTCCAGTTTTTATTATTGATATTTTCTTAAATTTGACTGCAAAATTTAAAAGGTGTAATTTTGCATATATGTGAATAATAATGCTTTAGTAATTATAAACAATTTTTAAAATTATATGTGATCGCAATCAGATATTTTGTAGGTAAAGCAGAATAATAATTTTATATATCTATGTAGAACTATTTTGAAAGCAAAAAAAAACTCATTGATGAAACTTATGGTCATATTTGTAAAAGAATATTGGAAAATCATATGAAACAAAGGACCAGCCCTGTGTATACTCTTAACATTGTTGTGTTTGATATCTAATTGAAAATGTTGACATTCATGTTAAAATAGAAATAACGATTGCAAAGCTAATTAGAACAAAAATTGCGACGCCATCTACTGTGGCATAGCAACACTGAGCAAACTGAAGTGACACTCTGTTTGTTAATATAAAAGAAATGTATTTTCCCTAAAACAAAATACATATTGGAGAATTTTATATAAATAACATAATATACTATTTATTTCTAATATGAGATTATTATGAATATACATGTATGGAATATATGTATATTATTTTGTTATTTAATATATGTATTTATGTACATATACATATGTAAATATTACACACAAAAAATACAGCATCAAAAGTTATTTTCGTGTTTTTCTTTAAATAAATTAATACATAAAATTTTGTTTGCTAAATTTACATAGTTTTTTTTTTATTAACAACTAGGTAGTTTACAATTATTTACTTTAGATGTTGGGAATTTTTACTCCCTTTATATTAACTCGTAGTGTCTGCTTGTCGAAAAAATTTTGGATTGATTTTTAACCCCTTTCCCGGACCCAATCGAACTGAAACTTTGCCGGCAGATTCGTAGCGATGACAAAAATCATCTAACAAATATTTTTAGTGATGCCAAAACAATGGAAGCATTAAAATTTTTCTACCAGAGTTGATAAAAAAAAAATTTACAAAGGGTTAGTTTTTATAATATTATTACCACAACGACCACAAAAATAACAAGTCCAGCTATGACAACAATACAACATTTAGAATAACAACAAGAACAATATAGAATCATATTTTTATTTCTTTTTTTTCAGAGTTCCCTGGACCTGTTCAACCGATTTTAATGATTTTTAAAATAAAAAACTTCCCATGATCTTGGTGAATCATTCTCACTAAAAGTTATCATCCTAGCTGTCCTATTGAGGCCGTGATCGTGACAAGAACAACATAGAAAATCATATTTTTTTCAAGACTTCTTTTAGTTCTTCATTCAGATCTCGGGCCCTATTCAACCGATTTGGACGATTTTAAATAGCAAACTTCTCAGAAAGTCAATGAAGCATTTTTTATGCAAACGAGCACCTTGGCTGCTCGATTGAAGTTGTCATCGTGATTTCCACAGACGGACAGACGGACAGACGAACTTATCAGCTATATTAACTCCATTGTTATAAGGATCACAAACTTATATATACCCTCTGCACACTGGGGTGGAGGGTATAAAAAATGGATCGATCAGATCGTATTTTGTATAGTCACTTACTTCTCTCAAAAACATATATAAACCAAATTTGAAAAAAATGCATGCAATACATAGATTTATAGATTTAAGTAAAGATCGGGAATTGGCTTTGTATGGGCACTAGGATTATAAATGGTCATAAGGGTTTATTTTTGATAAAATTTCAATAAAATTTATTTATATTATTGATCTGTAGTTTAGTTGCAAAGTTTATATGTACACACAGACAGACAGACAGACGGACATCGCTAAATCAACCCAGAAAGTGAATCTGAGTCGATGGGTATAATAAAAGGTATAGGTCATGATAAATGGTATAGACATTGTATCTTATTTTCGCTATAACATGGAATCAACACGATAAGTAAGTGTGTAACAAAAGTTTTAAAACTTAACTCATTTTAGGTTAATTATCTCTAAAAGAAATATTTGAAAATGGCTTTTTAAAAAACACTTCGTAAATAAAAACAAAATGTGAAAAATTTTACAAATTTCAATGTCAGCCCATAATTTTATACAGCACTGTATTGCGAAGAGAAATATAAAGTAGATTTTATCGTTTTAAGAAAATACTAGTATTTGTCAAACATTTGAAATAAATTTTGTATTGCCTCAAAAGTACATTTACCTATCAAAATCCACATGATTGCATAATTTATTCGTAGTTACTAAAGGAAAACACTAAAATAATTGACAAATTATGTGTCATTTGACATGAAGATGACAAGTTCAAGTTTAAATTATGTACACAATATAAATGACTGGCTGCCAAGTTCAAGCGACGAAATATATAAAAATAATTTAACGACAACACATAATTGCCTAAATAAGGTAAATAAATGTTGATATAAAGAGGTTCCTGAACTTACGACTAAAATGAAATAATAAAATAATTATTTGTTTACAAAAATTTAGACTTTTAAGTACTTTTGTACATGTATACAAACATATGTATATTTTAATACTTTTGTATATTTATATATAAACATTTTAAATGCTTTATATATAAGAATTTATTATAAGATTTTTAAAAAAGCCCTGTAAAAACCAGAAGTTGTTTTACTAGGAATTATTTATAATTGATGTTTTTAACAAATATACATGTGATAAATTTAATTCGGTACTAAATAACTTATTCATGGCTAAACCTGTTCTTACTATCACCTCAAATACGCGCCTTAAATTCAATTGTCAATTATATAAAACGATAACGATACATCAGTATGATGAAAACATACCAAAAGCTTAAATTCAAGGGAAGCTATATATATTTACCAAAATGGGTTTCTGATTAAAAACTCTCGTTTATTACACTGCGGAACATTTTCGTGGTCATTGTCTGGGGGGCTGTGAAATTCCAAGTCAGGGTGAAAGTGTTTGGCCAGTATTGTAAAACCTACAAAGGGTTTGGTGTTGCTAGGCCGAACTTTTTTTATGACCTTTTATACACATATTTTTCTTTTCTTGATGTTTGTTTGCTTAGTTTTTCAGCTATAACTCAAGAACCATTGATGCTTTTTCATTTCATTCTTCAGCAATATTGTAGGTAAGGCTTAAATAAATATTGTTCATTAATATATATACCTGTAAAAAATAGAATTAATAATGCTGATGCATCAATAAATAATATGTTATTCAAAACATTTATTAAAAAAAAAAGCAATAATTAATTTTTTTTTAAGATTTCATTTAATAATCATCAATGGTTCTTCAGTTACAGCTGAAAATCTAAGCAAACAAACATCAAGATAAGGAAAAAATACAAATGGGTTATAAAAAAAAGCATGTGAGTCCGATCACAGGGGAGATGTGTAAACATCTAGTAACTAGAGTTTTTTACGGCACTTTTTTAAAATCAAACAGAAAGCATCATCGATGTATAACCTATAGCAATCAACTGCAGGGGCTCTGCTAATATAAAAATATTTATTATTACTTATTATTTCAACCGGTTAATTTTTAATTTTTCGTTTTTTATTTTTCATTTTTTGTTTGCATTTTTCATTTTTGATTTTTCATTTTTTATATTTCATTTTTTATTTTTCATTTTTTATTATTAATTTTTCATATTTAATTTTTATTTTTCATTTTTCATTTTCCATTTTTCATTTTTCATTTTTTATTTTCATTATTTTATTTATTATTATTATTATTTATTTTCATTACTATTTTCATTTTATATTTAATTTTTTATTTTTTATTTTAATTTTATTTTTTATTTTTTATTTTTTATTTTAATTATTATTTATTTTCATTATTATTTTCATTTTTCATTTTTTATTTTTCATTTTTAATTATTAATTTTTCGTTTTTTATTTTTCATTTTTTATTTTTTATTTTTCATTTTTAATTATTTATTTTTCATTTTTCATTTTTTATTTTAAATTTTTAATTTTTTATTTTAAATTTTTTATTTTTCATTTATCCATTTTTTATTTTTCGTTTTTTATTTTTCATTTTTCGTTCTTTTTCATTTTTAATTTTTTATTTTTCATTTTTTATATATCATTTTTTATTTTTAATTTTTCATTTTTATTTTTCATTTTTCATTTTTTATTTTTCATTTTTTACTTTCATTTTTTATTTTTTGATCTTTTTCGTTTTTTATTTTTCATTTTTTATTTTTCATTTTTTATATTTCATTTTTTATTTTTCATTTTTTATTATTAATTTTTCATTTTTAATTTTTATTTTTCATTTTTCATTTTCCATTTTTCATTTTTCATTTTTTAATTTCATTATTTTATTTATTATTATTATTATTTATTTTCATTATTATTTTCATTTTTAATTTTTCATTTTTTATATTTCATTTTTTATTTTTTATTTTAATTTTTAATTTTTTATTTTTCATTTTTTATTATTAATTTTTAATTTTTATTTTTAATTTTTTATTTTTCGTTTTTCATTCTTAAATTTTCATTTTTTATTTTTTATTTTTTATTTTTAATTTTTTAGTTTTTATTTTTCATTTCTATTTTTCATTTTTTATTTTTTAGATTTAATTTTTCATTTTATTTTTCATTTTTTATTTTTCATTTTTCGTTTTTCATTTTTCGTTTTTAACTTTTTATTTTTTTTATTTTTTAATTTTAATTTTTTATTTTTCATTTATCAGTTTTTATTTTTCATTTTTCTTTGTCATTTTTAATTTTTATTTTTTTATTTTTTAATTTTAATGTTTTATTTTTCATTTTTCAGTTTTTATTTCTCATTTTTCATTTTTATTTTTCATTTTTCATTTTTATACCCTATACCACTATGTGGTTTGGGTATAATGACTTTGTGCTGCTGTTTGTAACAACCAAAAATATTTGACCTAGACCCATCTTTAATTATACCGATCGAATCAGAATCACTTTCTGAGTTGATTTAACAATGTCCGTCCGTCCGTCCGTCCGTCCGTCTGTGTGTCCATGTAAAGCTTGTAATCAAACTGCAGGTCGCAAATATGAATATATTTTGATGAAATTTGGTACATAAGCTTTTATCGGCCATGGGATGAACGCTATTGAAATTGGTGAGAATCGGTCCATGTTCAGACCTAGCCCCCATACAAATTACCCATATGAAATCGACATAAATTGCCATAAGATCCAAATTGTCATATAGATCTTACTCAAATTGGGTTTGTATGCGTTCATTACATCCACTAATGAGTAGTCCAAAAATGATCCCTTTGACCCCATATGGAGCTGCTTCCCGATCTTCACTTAAATCTATTAAAAAACAAAAATATTGCACTGATTCTTCTCAAATTTTGTTTCTACATATTTTTGCAAAATACAAGAGACTTTACCAAACATGATCAGGATCGGTCCATTTTTGGACCTAGTCCCTTTATAGATATAGCATCCCATACGAACTTTTTCATATCTGCAGCCAAAAAAATTAATAAAAATCCCACTCAAATTTGGTTTTTGGTTATTTTCACTGTCCAGTTAGTTGGGCCTAAGAGATAGGGTTTCTAAACGCATGGTATAGGGTATCGTATAGTCGGTCTAGACCGACTATAATTTTCTTACTTGTTTATTTTTAATTTTTTAATTTTTTATTTTTAATTTTTCATTTTTTATTTTTCATTTTTCATTTTTTATTTTTCATTTTTCGTTTTTTATTTTTAATTTTTATTTTTTATTTTTCATTTTTCATTTTTCATTTTTTATTTTTTATTTTTCATTTTTCGTTTTTCATTTATTATTTTTCATTTTTTATTTTGAATTTTTCATTTTTCATTTTTATACCCTATACCACTATGTGGTTTGGGTATAATGACTTTGTGCTGCTGTTTGTAACAACCAAAAATATTTGACCTAGACCCATCTTTAATTATACCGATCGAATCAGAATCACTTTCTGAGTTGATTTAACAATGTCCGTCCGTCCGTCCGTCCGTCCGTCCGTCCGTCCGTCCGTCTGTGTGTCCATGTAAAGCTTGTAATCAAACTGCAGGTCGCAAATATGAATATATTTTGATGAAATTTGGTATATAAGCTTTTATCGGCCATGGGATGAACGCTATTGAAATTGGTGAGAATCGGTCCATGTTCAGACCTAGCCCCCATACAAATTACCCATATGAAATCGACATAAATTGCCATAAGATCCAAATTGTCATATAGATATTACTCAAATTGGGTTTGTATGCGTTCATTACATCCACTAATGAGTAGTCCAAAAATGATCCCTTTGACCCCATATAGAGCTGCTTCCCGATCTTCACTTAAATCTATTAAAAAACAAAAATATTGAACTGATTCTTCTCAAATTTTGTTTGTACATATTTTTGCAAAATACAAGAGACTTTACCAAACATGATCAGGATCGGTCCATTTTTGGACCTAGTCCCTTTATAGATATAGCATCCGATATGAATTTTTTCATATCTGCAGCCAAAAAAATTAATAAAAATCCCACTCAAATTTGGTTTTTGCTTATTTTCAATGTCCAGTTAGTTGGGCCTAAGAGATAGGGTTTCTAAACGCATGGTATAGGGTATCGTATAGTCGGTCTAGACCGACTATAATTTTCTTACTTGTTCGTTTTATATTTTTCATTTTTTATTTTTTAATTTTAATTTTTTATTTTTAATTTTTCATTTTTCATTTTTCAGTTTTTATTTTTCATTTTTAATTTTTATTTTTAATTTTTTATTTTTAATTTTTTATTTTTATTTTTCATTTTTAATTTTTTACTTTTCATTTTTTCTTTTTAATTTTTCGTTTTTCTTTTTAATTTTTAATTTTTTATTTTTTAATTTTAATTTTTTATTTTTCATTTTTCAGTTTTTATTTTTCATTTTTCATATTATATTATTCATTTTTTATTTTTTAGATTTAATTTTTCTTTTTTTATTTTTAATTTTTCTTTTTTTATTTTTAATTTTTCAGTTTTCACTTTAATTTTGTATGCATTTGTGTAATCTGTTAAGATTTCACATGCCATTACAGTTCCATCTAGAGGACAATGGCAAAAACAAAGAGCTGTTCACATTACAAGACTTGTAATTGATCTGGCTATGTTAATGTAGAGAAAGCTAAAAATTGGAAAATCTCAGCTTGTTCGTACAAACTCTCGTATATAGAAAAAGAAAAAACATTTCTCATGTTCTTTTCTTTCAAATGTTGAGTTAAATAGTTGATTAAGCATGAGTTGAAGTAATAGACAGAAGGATGCTGACGATGAACAAATCGCTTTGTTCGAAAGTAGCTACTCCATCTAGCGCTGTCTTCAATTTTTTCTAATATTTCTCTTTCATTACAAAAATTATTATCTTTCTTTCATTAGAAAAATATATATATGATCTTAAACCGAACAATAAATGACTAATTTTTTTATTTTTCATTTTTCGTTTTTCATTTTTTATTTTTCATTTTTCGTTTTTAATTTTTTATTTTTAATTTTTTATTTTCAATTTTTAATTTTTCATTGTTTATTTTTCATTTTTCATTTTCATTTTTCATTTCTCATTTTTCATTTTTAACTTTTTATTTTTCATTTTTTAATTTTCATTTTTCATTTTTTATTTTTTATTTTTCATTTTTCATTTTCAAACCGCCTATAACATTTCATAATTTTTTCACCAATACAATCATAAGTCACGATTTTGCCTAACGTCTCACATGTTACGCAGTTTTTGTGATTGTATTGTGAAATTGAAATTTGTTTACACATCAAAAAATTCGAGCTGAAAACGCCAAACCCTATGGAGGGTTTACTATACTGGCCTAGTACTTTCCTTTTGATTTGGAATTTCACACCCCCCAGAATGTCTGTTTCACAGTGTTAAAATAACTCGTACGATAATTCGATATTTTTATATAAAGTATCGAAACGTTTAAAATATGAGTATACTTTTAGGGATTTTTTAAAGATAACTTCATATATATTTTTCAGTTATATTTTTAAAATTCATTAAATTTAGGGCTTGTTTATGTAGCTCGAAAATATTTTTCTTGCGTTTATAGAAAGGTCTTCGGTCCAACTTATTGGATAAAAAAAATTTGAGATGCAGTGTGACGTAACTACCGAGTTAAAAATGAGCTGCGGTATTACTTGGTTGTTCTTGCACACTCTGGTCAACAGCAGCAAAGTTTCCATTTGAACGAACGGGTGCGAACATGAGAACGGGTTTTTTTTTATCCAATAATGATTCAATTTCACGCACACGTTTGACAAATTTGTAAACATATTGCCTGGAAAGCGCTTCTTTTTTTTACCGAATTTTTAAGATAAATTTCTTTCATTTTCTTTAGAAGATTCACCACTTTGGAAATAAGTTTTTAACATTTTCCAATAATATGTAAGCGTAAATCAACTCATTTCGTTAACAGCTGATATTAGTGTTGCCATACTCAAAATAACCAGCAGTTCAAAACGCAAACAAGAGAGAAACCACCTTGTATTTGTGTGGGAAAAAAGTCTAAGCATGACTTGAATTTTGCCGAATTCATAGTATTCGTCCTTGCTAAAATAAAATAAATTAATTTTCATAGGTTAACATACAAGTACAAATTAATAGCACCCTAGGCCAAAGTTCTTTTGGCAACAGTATAAATTTAAATGAATGAAATCTAATTGTTTAGATGATTTAGCTGTTTAAAACAATTTATGACAACAATTTAATAAAACCAAAAAATTATGTAATTTCGAAAGATTATAACAACAAATGTTCATAAACTGGGCTAATTTAATAATATATTTAAGTAATTTGCATTTAAGTGTTTGAAAACACACAAAAATACATTAAAATGCATTTAAATTTTCGTTTTTTTTTTTGCTTATGTTATTATTGTTGTAACTTAAAGGTACATAAATTATTTAATTTATTTTTAAAAGCGTCTGTCATAACAACATTTACAACTAACATGAACAATTTATTCACATGGACAACAAGCTCATTATAACCCCCCCTTCTTTTGAAAACAAATAAATGATTATGAAAATATTTCTTTTGTTAAAACCTTTTTGAACCCAAATTAACAAACGTAACATGCGTACATATACATTGCAATGCCATACAATATAATAACAATACCACTTAATATTTAAAAATTATGAAACCAAATACAATATATGTCAATTAATATAATCTGCTCTTTATACAAAATGTCTTTTTCATTAATTGCTGTAAATCGCATATAAATAAACCGTTAATAAATTTGTTTAACTGCCCTGGTGCGCCAATGAGTTCTTTAAACAAAAAATCACTTAAAAGTTATTAATAACATTAATAGACATGTTATTAATAACTTTTACTTCAATTACTTCTTGGTTTGATTGAAATGTGATTGTTTGTGTGATTAAGAGATTTGATTATTGTTTCTTTTGTATGGAACGCATCACAAGTTATGATTGAAGCATTAATACTTACCTTACAGAAATGATCCAATACCATCCAATCAGGAAATACAAAAATATGTTTATAGGTACATAAAGTAAATAATAAAACTCCAATGATCACAGGGTATATATAAGTTTGTCAATTCGTTTGTAACAATTGGAAAAAATCTTGACTCCATAAAATTTATACATTTATTCGTGATCCTCATAAAAAGCGTAGATGATATAGCGATGTCCGTCTCTCCGTCTGAGGCAACGCCGATTGCTGATTTTTAATGTAAATAATTCATTGACATCCTGAGCAGGTTTCTATTTAAAATCATCAAAATCGGTTCAATAGAGATTCCAATGAAAATGTAAAAAAACGCTTGAAAAAAAATTTTTTTTCTATATTATTCTTATTATTGTTGTTATTCTAAATTTGGTAATTTCTGTGTCATAGCTCTAATTGTTGTTGTAGCGGTCATTGTGTTTATAGCATTATCTTACATATAGCATATCTTAACCTAAAATATTATTTTAGTCTGGTATGATCACGCCCTCAAGAGGTCAACACGGTTGCTGATTTTTAGTGTAAATAATTCATTGACATCCTGAGCAGGTTTCTATTTAAAATCATCAAAACAAACTCTTGAAATAATATGAATTTTCTATATTGTTCTTGTTATTGTTGTTATTCAAAATTTGGTAATATGTGTGTTAGGCTGGCCCTCAATAAAAAACAGTGTTCAAACTATCGGTCTCACAACCTAGAAATACGCGAATAGCAAAAAAAAAAACTTAGAAACAAAAGTTATGGGTAAGTCAAAAAAAAAATTAGAGGTGCCTCAACGCGACTGAAAATTTCAAGTGTGTTTATATGGCGAAAATGTGACTTTTTTCAGATTTTACGAAAATTTCGTTCTATAGTTTAATTTCTTCGACAAGTTGTTATATGAATCGATTTCAATACTAAATTATCTCTTTAAAAAGCTATATAACTTCAAAAAAACTTCATAAAAACTCGCTAAAATATAGCAAATGCCCCAGACCACTTTTGTGCCAAAAAAAAAATTAGGTCGTGAAATTTGAAGGAAATTTTTTCAACTTTAAGAAATTAATTAAGGCTATATTTTTTTGGTCCCTATGCTTCAGAGCACTGAGACATAAACTATTGTCTTATTACCACGTTTTTAACTTATTGCGAGCGAAATGAGACCAAATATGGAAAAATTTTTTGATAAAATTTTGAAAACTCCTTTTTTAAATTCTAAAAAATTTTCTTAAACAAAATTTCAAAAAATGGATCTGGCATTTTAAGGTTTTATTAATTATGTATTGGAGATTGATTGTGTGAATTTTTAAGTAAATTCCTCTGCCAGAATTTTTTTTACAAGGAATTTTTTTGTGAATTTCGAGAAAAATTAGTTTAATTTGTGAAATATTCAGTAAATGTACTCTTTCTAAATACTTTGTATCAAAAATTTAACAGTTTTATACTTTTAAATGTTATATTTTATCTTAATAGCCTAGGGTTTCGGAAAAAAAAAAAGTATACGACCTCATAATTCCTTTTGGACTTGGGGTCACATATGACCCCAAGCTAATAACAGACAATTCATTAAAAAAATTCAAATATTTTGTAAGTGCTGTCGAATTTTTAGATATGACGCTTAAAATATAATAACCAAATCTGCAGGTCGTCATTGCTAAAAACTTGGAATATATCGAAAAACTCTAACCCTTTCCCTTTGGAATTTGGCATATTTAAAAAAATTAATTGTTCTAGAAAACTAGATGAAAGCCTTGCTATGGGTTGGGACATCAAATTATGCTATATTTTACCGATTTTAATGATTTGATGATTATGATGATTTTATAATTTGGCGCCACAAATGACCCCAAGCTAGTATATGATGATTAAGTCAAAAATTCATACATTTTGGAAATACTGCTGAATTTTGCATTATTTTAACATCGGTTTTACGTTTACATTAACCTCTGGACTTATTGCACTATTTATGACAAACTAGCAGATTCCAGCGCTCGAAATTCGAGTGCAATTTCTAGGCAAGTTTATTTTTCAACTTAGCCAATTCACAAATCAACTCATTAACAAACTCATTAACATATTTAATAAACACACACATAGCATATGTATAATTTTATGTATGTGTTAGTAGCAACTTTAAATGCAATTTACTCAAAATAAAGAAAAAGAAATTGAAAATCTGTAAATCTGGTGAACAGCTAAAAAGAAATACTTTTCAAATAATAGACGTTTGGACAAAATCGAGATAAAACGGTAGAACAAAACATCGGTAAAAGAAATCGCCTAGATTAATAATAATATTATTATCAAAATATTTTAAAAAGCAAAAATTTGATAATTGGATAAACTTAATACTAAATTTAGAGGTGTCTTCATCTTTTTGGACACATATATTCTTGTTCCTTATAACAACTCGGGTCGATATAGAGATATCCGTCTATCCGTCGGTACGTCTGTACGCCTGTCCGTCTGTCTGTCTATTGAAACCACGCTCATTCACAAATAAACACTTTACTTGGGTAAACCTAGAACGATATTATTTGTCATTATTTCGAGCAAGTTGGTACTTCAAATTGGATAAATCGGGCATCATACGGCCTAAAATATGGAGACACCTCTAAAAAATATTAATAATTCAGTGTGTTTGTTGTAACAATTTAGCATTGCTTACTTTTTCAAACATTTTCCTTACATTTGTTATAAATAGTTCAATTATTCCAGATATTAACATAAACATAAAACCCAGGTGGAGGTTTTCAAAGATTCGGCACATTTAATACTCCTACTTGTTTTTTTATTAAATCTATCTTTGTATCTTTAAATTTACATATTACTAGCTAATTCAGATAAAAATGTTCAGCAAAACAAAAAGTGCCAGGATTTTTAATAAATACTTTTTTGAAACCTTTTTTTTTTGAAAAATCACATAATTTTTAAATTTGAATAATAGGAAATTAATGCAATTTTACAGATAAATAAAAACACCATCATTGTTTTTATATAAAAAAAAACAATAAATAATAAGTTATCTATATATTAATATGTGAAGAAAAAATTTTTAGTTCCTTTTTTAAGCAATATGCGGGTACGGAGGAATGTGCAAATTGGCATAGTTATAGTTCATATGAAAGAGAAGCTGAGAATGATAAAATTTATGTTAAATATGTCTTAAAAATATATTAAATTAAATAAAAAAAATATATATTTATAATATATTTAATACACCCTGTTAATGTGAATAATTTAAATTATACATCAGATGCTCTGTGTTTAATTGTGAATTGCTAAAATTGATTAACATACCTTTAGGCTCATTGAAACATAAATTTTTTATGTATGTAGATTATGAAAACATTGGAAGACAAAAATTGAATGAAAAAATATTCCCTAAAATTTGCACTCGAATTTCTAGTGCTGGGTTATACTAGTCAGTATTAATAGGTCAGGCGATTTCTTGTGCCCGATGGTTTGTTCAACAGTTTTCTCCGATTTTGACCAAACATATCTTATTTGAAAGGTAGTTCTTTCTAGCTGTTCACCACACATACAGATTTTCAAATTTTTAAATTTTGTTGCAGTTATGTTCATTTAAATTTGCTACTAACACATACTTAAAATTATACAATGCTATGTGTATGTTTATTAAATTTGTTAATGTGTTTGAAAAATCTATAATATTAATATGCTAGGCAATTTCTTGTGACCGATGTTTTGTACTACCGTTTTATCCCGATTTTGGCCAAACGTATATTATTTAAAAGGTATTTCTTTTCAGCCGTTTTGCAGATTTACAGATTTTAAAACTTTTTCCTTTATTTTGAGTAAATTCGCGTAAAGTTGCTACTAACACATACATAAAATTATACAACGCTATGTGTGTGTTTATTAAATTTGTTAATGTGGTTGTAACAAAAATGAGTTTGTTATTTGTGTTGATTTTAGCATACTTTTAGGGTCAATAATTTATGAAATGAAAAATAAATTTCCCAAAATTTTTATTCGAATTTTGAGAACTGGAATGTGCTAGTTACAATAAATACTAATCAAAAATGAAACTATAAATTTAAATGGTATTAGAATTTAAAGGTATGAAAGATTCCGCATAGCCGAATTTAACACTCTTACTTGGTGAACGTACATCTTGCGATATATTGTTTTATTGGGTTTAAAAAAAAATTTGAAGATTGCAAAAAAATTCATCAATATCCTTGAATTTTTATATTAATTTTTTTTTTCCATTTTGCATATGAAATAAAATTATCTTGCCCAAAAACTCATAAATTTGTTTTTAATTCTACTCTAATCCATAAATTCTTAAAATTCCATTTGATAATAATTTTTATTGTGGTCAAAAACATAAATTTTAGTAATAATAAATTTTTATTAATGTTTTCTAAAGATTTTAACACAAGATTCTTTTCTTTTTTGTACGTACAGCCGCAACAAGGCGAAAAAATACAAAACCCTCAACAATACACTCATTGTAAAAAATTGTTAATTTAAAATACGATTTAATTTGGTAGCCAATATTGAATTATGTTATTGTTATGTATATTGTATGCGAAATTCTTGAGATGTGTCTCATTTGCTTCTTTTTTTTGTAATATTTATTTCCGCATAATTAAGAGAATATGTGCAGTAAACTTTTTCAGTTAAGCTTAAACCTCATTGAAGCGGTTTCAGTTACAAATAACCAACTATTTTATAAAGTCTTCGAATGCGGAAAAAATTATTAAAAGCTCACATAGGAGAATTTCGGTTATCTGAGAAAGTAATACCAATTAAAGTTTATTAAGATTACCTTTTTTTTTTTTGGTAAATGTCTAATGTCTAATATCACTTCAGCTTGGGAAAGTATATCTAACAAATCGGTTTGCAATATATCTAGCCATGACCGCTAAAATAGCTTAAGTATCACTATATTCGATTTTTGTTTTTAATGAAAATTTATAATTTACAATCATTTACATCATTTATCGCAGTACAGTTAGGATTTTATAGCAAAAGCAATTTAAGCTTATGTGCACATTCTTGGTGTATTAAAATATTAAAGATTAATAAAAAATAATAAAAATACAACATTAGAGAAAGGCTCTTAGGTCCTACTAATTGGATATAGAAAATAAACATAAAGCAAATTTGAGTGGGATTGTTATGAATTTATTGCCAGTCGATATGAAAAAGTACATATCGGAAGATATATTTATGGAAAAATGGACCCATCATGACTATATTTGACATAGACCCATCTTATATTGATTATACCGATCGACTCTGAATCACTTTCCGAGTCGATTTAGCGAAGCCGTCCGTCCGTCCGTTTGTCTGTCTGTCCGTCTGTGTGTCCTTGAGAACATATTAACTAAACTACAGTTCGCAAATATAAATATATTTTTAGCCAATTTGGTATATACGCTTTTTAAGCTATTCGGAAAATCGGTGCATGTTCAGACCTAGTCCTCATACAAATGACTTAAATTGCAATAAGATCCAAATTATTATATAGATCCAGGACGGTCTAGACCGACTGACTCACAGTGGCGCCATTTGAGTTTTTTCGTTGCAAAAATCAGAACTTTTGAACCAAATAAGATAATCAAAAAATTTAAAAGGCATATGATAGATTGTGGGTTAGCAAACTTGAAATTTGTGGAAAAGCCAATTTTATGGGAAGTGCAATAAAATATTTTTTTTTAAGTTTTGATTTTTTATGTTTCTTTTTAAAGTCTTTTAGATTTAAAATTATTCCAGAAAAGATTTAAAAAAAAAAATTATGTAAGTTTGATCATAGGGGATATGTGTAAACATATAGTAATTAAAGATTTTTTTATAGCGCTTTCTTAAAATCAAACAGAAAGCGTCTTCTATGTATCACTTATAGCAATCAACTGCAGGGGCTCTGCTAATATAAAAATATTTATTATTTCAACCGGTTAATTTAAAACTTTTCGTTTTTATTTTTCAATTTTCGTTTTTCGTTTTTCATTTCTCATTTTCCATTTTTTATTTTTCAGTTTTCATTTTTTATTTTTAATTTTTCCTTTACCATTTTTTATTCTACATGTTTTATTTTTCATTTTTCATTTTTCGTTTTTCATTTTTTATTTTTCATTTTTTATTTTTCATTTTTTATTTTTCATTTTTCATTTTTTGTTTTTAATTTTTCAATTTTCATTTTGCATTTTCCATTTTTTATTTTTCTTTGATATTTGATTTTTCATTTTTTATTTTTCATTTTTCGTTTTTCATTTTTAATTTTTATACCCTATACCACTATGTGGTTTGCGTATAATGACTTTGTGCTGCTGTTTGTAACAACCAAAAATATTTGACCTAGACCCATCTTTAATTATACCGATCGAATCAGAATCACTTTCTGAGTTGATTTAACAATGTCCGTCCGTCCGTCCGTCCGTCCGTCCGTCCGTCCGTCTGTGTGTCCATGTAAAGCTTGTAATCAAACTGCAGGTCGCAAATATGAATATATTTTGATGAAATTTGGTATATAAGCTTTTATCAGCCATGGGATGAACGCTATTGAAATTGGTGAGAATCGGTCCATGTTCAGACCTAGCCCCCATACAAATTACCCATATGAAATCGACATAAATTGCCATAAGATCCAAATTGTGATATAGATCTTACTCAAATTGGGTTTGTATGCGTTCATTACATCCACTAATGAGTAGTCCAAAAATGATCCCTTTGACCCCATATAGAGCTGCTTCCCGATCTTCACTTATATCTATTAAAAAACAAAAATATTGCACTGATTCTTCTCAAATTTTGTTTGTACATATTTTTGCAAAATACAAGAGATTTTACCAAACATGATCAGGACCGGTCAATTTTTGGACCTAGTCCCTTTATAGATATAGCATCCGATATGAACTTTTTCATATCTGCAGCCAAAAAACTTAATAAAAATCCCACTCAAATTTGGTTTTTGCTTATTTTCAATGTCCAGTTAGTTGGGCCTAAGAGATAGGGTTTCTAAACGCATGGTATAGGGTTTTTATTTTTCATTTTTTATTCATTTTTTATTTTTCGTTTTTCAGTTTTTATTTTTCATTTTTCATTTTTCAATTTTCATTTTTCATTTTCCATTTTTTATTTTTCTTTTATAATTTTTCATTTTTCATTTTTTATTTTTCATTTTTTATTTTTCATTTTTTATTTTTCATTTTTTATTTTTCATTATAATTTTTCAATATTTTATTTTTCATTTTTCATTTTTTGTTTTTCATTTTTCATTTTTTATTTTTCATTTTTATACCCTATACCACTATGTGGTTTGGGTATAATGACTTTGTGCTGCTGTTTGTAACAACCAAAAATATTTGACCTAGACCCATCTTTAATTATACCGATCGAATTAGAATCACTTTCTGAGTTGATTTAACAATGTCCGTCCGTATGTCCGTCCGTCCGTCCGTCCGTCCGTCCGTCTGTGTGTCCAAGTAAAGCTTGTAATCAAACTGCACGCTGCAAATATGAAAATATTTTGATGAAATTTGGTATATAAGCTTTTATCGGCCATAGGATGAAAGGTATTGAAACTGGTGAGAATCGGTCCATGTTCAGACCTAGCCCCCATACAAATGACCCCTATGAAATCGATTTAAATTGCCATAAGATCCAAATTATCATATAAATCTTAGTCAAATTGGGTTTGTATGTGTTTATTACATCCATTAATCAGTAGTCCAAAAATGATCCCTATGGGACAACTCTTAGTCATAGGCCCCATATAGAGCTGCTTCCCGATCTTCACTTAAATCTATCAAAAAACAAAGATATTGCACTGATTCTTCTCAAATTTTGTTTGTATATATTTTTGCAAAATACAAGAGACCTTACCAAACATGGTCAGGATCGGTCCATTTTTGGGCCTAGTCCCAATATAGATATAGCATCCGATATGAACTTTTTCATATCTGCAGACAAAAAAATTTATAAAAATCCCACTCAAATTTGGTTTATGCTTATTTTGTATGTCCAGTTAGTTGGGTAGGGTCTCTAAACGCATGGTATAGGGTATCCTATAGTCGGTCTAGACCGACTATAATTTTCTTACTTGTTTATTTTTCATTTTTTGTTTTTCATTTTTCATTTTCAAACAACTTATAACATATCATAATTTTTTCACCAATACCATCATAAGTCACACCGATGTTGGCTTACGGCTCACATGTTACGCTGTTTTTGAAATTTACCAAACCCCCCCCCCCCCCCGGGCGTATAAATGTTTACACATCAAAAAAAATTTGTTTTTATTTCTTTTTCAATTTTTGTAAAATATTGCTCACAATCCGTAGAAGAATGTATATCTAAAAGATTAATAATTTCTGAACTATAATTACTTTCTAACTCTTTTCGCGACTTTACATGCCTTAGTGATGAAATAAGTGGATCGGAAGATGCTACTAACATGTTGAAGAGGTCCTCATTTTGTCTTACCCTTGATGATTTGAAAGTGTTCAGCAATCTATATTTTTTAGGGACTCCTGTGCTTCTTCAGAAAGCTCTCTAATTGGCAAATTCTGATATTCAATTATATATTTGCCATGCGACAATATTTTATGAACTGTCGGAGTCAACTTTTTCTGTGGATACAATTCTGCTAAAAGTGATTGCAGTTTTCGAATCATATTCTCCATATTTTTCAGAATCAACTTTTTCCTTGCAGTTTAAAACATTCAAGATCGTTCCCAATCTCTTAATGATTTGATTATTTATTCCAGTGATTCTAGTTACAGCCTCATCATTTTCAAAAAATCTTCTCGAATTGTTTCCATTGTTTGAGTTTCCGTATCCGTACTTGGGGAATAACAATAAAAATGGGTTTTCACGGTTATATGTCATAAATTGTATCTGCACCTGAATTTAGGGAGCAGAATATGACAGAGGATCTCAGGTAAGCATTACAGAATGGAAAAGAAAAATTATATATCTTAACAATAACGAACGAAACAATAACAATAAGAATGGGTTTTCACGGCCATATGTCATAAATTGCGCAATAATGCATGCAACACATTTCTGGAACCATGTCTTTTTTCAAAATTTTACCTCTAGCAAAAATGGGGCAAGGACGGGCAACTGGAAATTTTTACAATAGGTAAAGGAATAATCAAAAAACTTATTTTTAATATATGGCAAATGAATAGTTGGTAAATATCCATTTATCTGGACAAACACTAACAAACAGTACAATTTTTTTTATCTTTTCTTAATAAATAGATCTATCAATAAAATCAAAAGGAATGACGAACCCTTCTCTAGTTTTCGAGATAATGTTTCTGAAAGCGGAGCAAATTACCTAAAATGGCCTGGTTTTTTGAACACTGTAAATAAGTCAAGTTTGAAGGGTAAGAGTAGCCTATTTGAAATCGTTGGACAAATTCCTGTAAAATAGGTTAATTCAATATTTTTTAGGGGCACTTGCTTTACAGGAGCCACTGTGCGACTGTAAGTTTCTTACTTTTGTATTCCGAGTGAGTTCGTGGCTTATCAATAGAAATTTCCAAAATTGTATGTACGAATTATTGGAAAAAAAAAAACTAATTGAGACAAATAAAATATACGATTCTAACTGACTCTATCTAATTACAGTTATGGTTTTTAATTCACTCAATGTTCTCCCAAATTTGAGGCTGTTCCGCCGACAAAAGTATGCGTTATTGATGTGTAAACATCTATACGCGCAGGGGAGTAAATTTCTATTTCACTATACAATCACAAAAACAGCGTAACATGTGAACGTAAGAAAAAGTCAGCGTAACATGTGAGCGTAAGAAAAAATCGGTGTGACTTATGATTATATTGGTGAAAAAATTATGATATGAAATTACCTGTTTGAAAATGCAAAATGAAAAATAAAAAATAAAAATGGAAAAATAAGAAATGAAAAAAAAATAAAAAATGAGAAATAAAAAATAAAAAATGAAAAACGCATAATGAAAAATTAAAAATAATTTCTTAATTTTTTTGGCTGCAGGCCCAAAAATGGACCGATCCTGACCATGTTTGGTAAGGTCTCTTGTATTTTGCAAAAATATATACAAACAAAATTTGAGAAGAATCAGTGCAATATTTTTCTTTTTTGATAGATTTAAGTGAAGATCGGGAAGCAGCTCTATATGGGGACTATGACTAAGAGTTGTCCAATAGGTATTATTTTTGGACTACTGATTAATGAATGTAATAAACACGTACAAATCCAATTTGAATAAGATTTATATGATAATTTATATCTTATGGCAATTTAAGTCGATTTCATAGGGGTCATTTGTATGGGGGCTAGGTCTGACCATGGACCGATTCCCACCAATTTCAATAGCGTTCATCCCATGACCGATAAAGGATCAAATATCAAAGTTCATCAAAATATATTCATAATTGCGACCTGCAGTTTGATTACAAGCTTTACATGGACACACAGACGGACGGACGGACGGACGGACGGACGGACGGACATCGTTAAATCGAATCAGATAGTGATTCTGATTCGATCGGTATAATTAAAGATGGGTGTAGGTCAAATATTTTTGGTTGTTACAAACAGCAGCACAAAGTCATTATACCCAAACCACATAGTGGTATAGGGTATAAAAAGTAAAAATAAAAAATGAAAAATAAAAAATTAAAAATAAAAAATGAAAAATAAAAAATTAAATTTGAAAAAAAATGAAAAATAAAAATAAAAATTTAAAAACGAAAAATGAAAAAATGAAAAATGGAAAATGAAAGACGAAAAATTAAAAATTAAAAATATAAAACAAAAAAAATTAAAAATTAACCGGTTAAAAAAATAAATAAATAATAATTATTATTTTTATATTAGCAGAGCTCCTGCAGTTGATTGCTACAAGTGATACATAGATAACGCTTTCTGTTTGATTTTAAAAAAGTGCCATAAAAAAACTTTAATTACTAGATGTTTACACATCTCCCCTGTGATCGGACTCCCATGATTTTTTTTTTTTTTTGTGTCCAACTTGAAGCGCAATCTGAAAGGATTACAAGGACTCTTTCTTGTATGAATATGAGCCAATCGGTTAAAATAACTCATTTTTTAATGCCACAAAAAATCAGCACAACTACTTACTACCATGAACCATAAACCACAGATTAGTGCAAAATTCCCGCTTAAAAACAAATTTCAGTATTTCTGTGTAAAAGTTAAACTTTCGTAACTTTAAAATTTTTGTAAAATTTTTAAGAGTTTTCATTTCATTTCATAGTATTACAAATGCCTTAACATATTGTCACCATAGTGCCTTAAAATTATGCAATTATCCCACAAATCTTTGGAATTTAATATTTAACAGCTGCCACCCTTTTCATGAGTTGCTTTTGGAACTAATACGCACATTACCAATTACTTGTTACTCGTACACTCATTTAGTTTTATTACCAACAATTTAAATATTTTGTACGTAATTCATCAATTTATTACAGCATTAATAGTTGTTAGCTATTGTTAATCTTAACACCTGCATCTTTAAACAAAAAGGTGTGTTGCATAGTTAATCACTCATACATTCATTCATCCGTTCATATAAAATATTTCCATTACAAATCATACGACGATACGAGTTCTTACTTGTAAACAACGTATTTGTATGCATTTAGATCTTCCTCCCTCGTAAAAAAAAAATTAAATATTCAATTGAATTTGAATATTTTTCATATATATCAACTAATTGCAATAATAATAACAATAATGCAATTTCGGTTAACCCCATGATGTGAAGGGCCTCACTCAACTGACTCCGATGCTAAGAAAACTTTCTTTGTAAATTAGTAACAATTGAGTAGAGAAAATTAATTTCTTTTGCATATTTTTGTTTAAAAAGGAATATTATGTACCTCTGAATATAATAATCAGGGCTGCGGCTTAAATGCTCTAAAATATCAAAGACTATACGCTCTTAAAATATGCACTTTAAATTGGAAAATACGCACTAAAAATGTATCGAAAAATATCCACTTAAAAAAAATTCACTTAAAAATTAGTGTCTTTTTTTAAATATTGTAAGTCCCGTATTACACCTAGATTAAATATTGGCTGAAATATTGTGTAAAACAAGATGAAACATGTATTAAACATTGACTTAAATATTGTGTACAGCAGGGAGTAAGCCTGAATACAATATTGTGTAAATCCAATATTATGCCTGTTTAAACACTGTGTAAAACACGAATTACAGCTGGATTAAATATTGTATAAAAAGAGGATAAAATCTGGATTAAATATTGGTAAAGCCACAATTAAATATGGATTAAATATATAGTATAGAACCAGGAAATATGTATTAAATAATAAAGCATTTAATCGAAATCGTATAGAACCAGGATTAAACCCAATTTAAATAGAGCTTAGAACCAGGATAGTGCCCGCAAAAATTGTCTAAAAGCAGGATTAAATATTAAATAAAAAAAGAACAAGACCTGGATTAAATTAAAAAAGCTTTAACCAGACTTGTATAGAACCAAGATTAAACCTGGATTAGATATTGTGTAAAAGCAGGATTAAACCGGGTTTAAATGTTGTATAAAACAAGGATAAAAGCTGAATAAATTATTATGTTAAACCAGCATCACGTATTGTACACAACCAGGTTTAAGCTAGGTGTGAATATTGTGTAAAACCAGGCTATAACCTGTATTTAGTTAAAAATCATGTAATAAAAATTGTATAAAGCCTATAAATACAATTTTATAAACCCAAGATTTAAGTCTCTAATCAGTATTATATAAAATTACGATTAAACCTGGATTAAATTAAAAATCATGTGATCAAAATTGTATAAAACCACGATTAAAGGATGTAATCAAAGTTTTATAATCCCATGATTTAAGCCTCGAATACTGGCAAAATGTCCAGCGTTTGCATATCTGAGGCACAAACTTTTTGGCGAATCTGAAATCAGAGAGGAGGCGTACAAAACATTGGCGGTGAAGGGCATCATCAAGTTCCTAAACGCTGTAAGGACTAATAAAACAGGAGAATCTGAAAGAGGGTGCACAATATATCTAATTAATCGCCCGAATCAGTATTGTATACAACTACGATTAAACCTGGATTAAATTAAAATTCATGTAATCAAAATTGTATAAAACCACGATTAAAGCCTGTAATTGAATTTTTATAATCCCACCTGGATTAAATTAAAATGCGTGCAATCAAAGTTGTATAAAACTATGATAAAAGGTTGTAATTGAAGTTTTATAAACACGATTTAAGCCTCGAATCAGTATTCTATAAAACTATGATTAAACCTGGATTAAAAAAAATGTAAGAAAAACTATAGTCCCTAAAAAGGTACCTTTTTTTAACAAGTGTCTTTTCTTAAAAAGTAACTTTTCTCCGAAATCACCTTTTTAAAAAAGTACTTTTTCTAAAAAAGGACCTTTTCTCTAAAGAAAGTACATTTTCTTAAAAAAAATTAATTTTTAAAAAAAGTACCTTTTTTAAAACAAGCAAATAGTACCTCTCTTTTAAAGAATACCCTTTTTTAAAAAAAAGTTTCTTAAAATTAACTCTTTTTAAGAGAACCCCTTTTTTAAAATACCTTTTTTAAAAAAGTATTTTAACTCATACTCTCTGTCGTGGGGCAACCCTAGTTGATCTGAAACTTTGTCCATAGACTTGTTGCGACCAAAAATTAGTTTTAAAATAGTCACGCAAAGTCACGTACAGTAACGGAGAGATTCAAAACTCATATGCATAAGGAAAGAAAGAGTTCTAATAAAAACTTTGTTTTTATGGGTTAGATTATTTAAAAAGTAAATTTTTTTAAGGTACTCTTTTTTTAAAAAGGTACCTTTGTTATAACAAGAATTTTTTTTTTTTAAATATTATATTTTTTTAAAAGTACCCCTTTTTAAGAAAGTACAATTTCTCAAAAAAGTAAAAAATATTTTTTAAGTACCCATTTTTTAAAAAAGTACAACTAAGAAAGTACAATTTCTCAAATATGTGAATTTTTTTTTAAAGTATCCTTTTTTTAAAAATTACCCTTTTTCATAGAAAAATACCTTTTATTTAAACCAAATTTATTAAAAAAATCAAAATTTTATTATTATTATTTTTTATTATCATTATTATTATATTATTATTATTTAAATGATCGTTGTAACAATATATTTCATATCCAGCTGATGTTATAAATTGCTGTAGCTGATGTAAATAAATAAATAAAAATTAGAAGTGTAAATAGAAATTAGAAGTGTAAATATTCAAAAAAAATTCAAAAATAACGATTGTTTGTTTGGACAGAGTTGTATCTTCTGAAATTAATACAAAGTAAAGCTGTATGGTAGAAAACTGAATCTAACCACACTGCTCGTAGGCCTGACTTTAGGTGAGTGTGTTAAAGCGCTGACCAAAAGGTGCAAGTACGAGTTTATGTGAGATGGACGCAGGTTCAAACCTCACGGCCGCCCTAAGTAGAAAAATTTTCATATAGAAACAATCTATTCAATTAAAAACATAACAATTATAACAATGTTCAATAAATCGCTGATGAAGGCTGAAATGCCAGAAACCGGTCCGATTAAGAATACAGTGCAGTTATGAATTTTTGTAATATATGCTTTCTTCTTCTTTACCACGCACCATTTAAATAAATAAAATAAAAATAATGTTTTTAAAAACTAAATTTAAAGAAAATAAACCCTTTCTTTAAAAAGTATATTTCTTAAAAAAAAAACCTTTTTTAAATAGTACCTTTTTTAAATTGTGCCCTTTTTAAGTATCTTTTTATTAAAATACCTTTTTATTAAACAAGTACCTTTTTATAAAAAGTACCTTATTAAAAAAATTCCCTTTTGAAAAAAAATAATTTTTTAAAACGTTGTTTTTTATAACGAGTAATTAAAATAGAAACTGGCCAAAAAGAAAAGCAATTAACATAAAATTTAATTGGTATTCGAATTTAAAGTTTCAGTATCGGAAACAGTTTTGAAGCGCTAGCCGTACCACTAGTTGTAATATTGAGTTTAAGACGCAGAGGGTATCAAAAATTCGGCATAGCCGAATTTAACACTCTTATTTCTAGCTATTCACTAGTTTTTTTTAAATTAAAAAAAAGAAAAAATTCACAAAGAAATAGTATTCGCACACTAATATTAATCAGTAGAACTAAATTTACGTTTAATATTGCTTAAGTTTGTAACTTATAGGATATCCTTTACGTTTTAGGACCTCTGTGAGCCGACCTGGCATCAGCTTAACCAGCTTTAGAGTACCCTCTTTCCTTATTTTACCCTACTCATCCAAAATGATAAGATTCAATTAAAACGAGTTTACCATCCCCGTTACCTGCCATACAACGCCAAACCAGTTCCACTTTTTCGCCAAACTAACTTTTTACTTTAATGCCGAATAAGCAAAACTTGCTTTCATCTGAAAATAAAACATATGCCCAAAATCTGGAGCCTTGCTTAGATACTCATTTGCAAAGTCCATAAGTTTTATTTTTTTTTCCATGAACATCAAAAATGAATATCATTCTACGTGCTACACGATCATGTTAGTCAATTTATTTATTTTTTTAATATTTGGCAAACGGTAACTGAATGAATGTCTTTGCCGAATAATTCTTTGATTTTAGAAGCCATTTGAGAAGCAGCATTCTGGTAATCATTTTTACTGACGCCAAAACAGATCGCTTTTCGAGCTCAGTAAGTTTTGGAGGTGCGGCCAGATCGAGTTTTTAACAAAATTGAATTTGTGCATTTGTAGTTTTGAACGACGAACAGTGGCTGAAAATTGTTTTGCATTGGCCAAAATTCTGTAACTTTTGAACCGATCAAAATATTTTAGAAATTCTTCTTCTAGTTGGTAGATATTAAGTTAAACTTGAGTCTGTTTTAATTTAATTGAAATTGATTGAGTACTTTTTAAGAAATTCTAGGTCAAAATTAAACTTTTCATTTTTTTTAACTTTTACCGTGAAATATGCGTTTTTTATTTTTTTATTTATTAAAAAATATCATATTTGAATTTTAATAAAAATTACAAGCATTTGTTGTAAAAATGGGATTTATTTTAATGTTTACACTCAAAAAAATTTGTACACTCAAAAAAAAAAAGTAAAATCAACTGGAAATTTTGCTATTACTACCGAAAAATGAAAAATTTTTTGCTGTCAAATTTGCAAATTTGTTAACACTCAAAAAATATTTCCACTTAAAAAAACGTTAGTAACGTTATCTAATAGTCTTGCTATTATTGTAGAAAAATTTATCATTTTTTGCTGTAAAATTTGTTAATTTTTGTTTTTTGAATCTTTTTTATTTATTAAAACCTTTTATGCATACATATGTGGGTAAAAAAGCCTTTTAAAAACAAGAAAAATCGGTCTAGACCGACTATACGATACCCTATACCATGCGTTTAGAGACCCTATCTCTAGGTCCAACTAATTGGATATAAACCATATTTGAGTGGCATTTTTATTAATTTTTTTAGCGGCAGATATAAAAAAGCTCATATCGGATGCTATATTTATATGGGGACTAGGTCGAAAAATGGACCAATACTGACCATATTTGGTAAAGCCACTTATTTTTTGCGAAAACTTATACAACCCAAATTTGAGAAAAATCTGTGCAATATTCTGGTTTTTTGATAGATTTAAGTGAAGATCGGGAAGCAGCTTTATATAGGGGCTATGACTAAGAACTTTCCTATAGGGTTTATTTTTGGACTACTCATTAATGAGAATAATAAATATTCACAAACCCAATTTGACCGAGATCTATAAGATATTTTGGATTTTATGACAACTTAAGTCGATTTCAAAGGGGTCATTTGTATGGGGACTAGTTCTGAACATGCACCGATTTTCACCAATTTCAATACCTTTCAGGCTATGGCCGTTAGATGCTTATGTACAAAATTTCATCAAAATATATTCATATTTGCAACCTGTAATTTGATTAAAAGGTTTACATGGACACAGGCAGACGGACTGATAGACGGACGGACGGACATCGCTAAACCGACTCAGAAAGTGATTCTGAGTCGATAGGTATAATAAATAGTTCAAATATTTTGGTAGTCAGCACAAAGTCATTATACCCTGACCACATAGTGGTATAGGGTATAAAAACAAATCACCGCATTCGATATCGATTAAAATCTATCGAAATTCCATATTTTGGTTTATTATTTATAGAAGACGGACAAACATCAGACCTCGTTTCACTTTTACTCTTAATTAGCAGCCATAATTCGTTAACTGTGACATAGTAAAATTATTTTTGGTATTTAATTTAGGAAAATAAATAAATAATTTCGATCAAAAATTTCGATAACGAATGCAATGATTTGGCCCCAGTACTTATTTTTAACAACAAAAAACTGAGTGCTCACTTATGATTGTTCTTAAAAAATCACTTTGAACACAGAAATTTTTATAATTTAATACTTAGTTTGAGGTCCTTTATTTTTAATTATGGTTTCTAATCGTCTCTGAAGAGAATTTACTAAATTATGGGTCACCTCCGCTGGAATTTTCGCCTACTCTTCCTGTGGAGCTTTGACCGGGTCGTTTTTGTTGTGAATTTCTTTTTCTCTTACCTTCTTTCCCAAATGATCCCAGAGATTTTCGATGGGGTTAATGTCGGGAGACTGGGTAGGTGTTACCATCCATTTTGGAGTATTTTAGAGAAGCCATAACTTAGTATTGGCGGCCGTATGTTGTGGATCGTTGTCCTGAGTGAAGATATAATTTGTGGCTGAAATGGGTCTTTAAAATGTCAATATATTTTTTGTGATCTAATATTTCATCGATTATATGCAAATCCCCGACACCAACAACACTCATACATCTCCACACCAAAATTGAGCCATCGGATGCTATATCTATATAGGGACTTGGTCCAAAAATGGACCGATCCTGATCATGTTTGGTAAAGTCTCTTGTATTTTGCAAAAATATATACAAACAAAATTTGAGAAGAATCAGTGCAATATTTTTGTTTTTTAATTGATTTAAGTGAAGATCGGGAAGCAGCTCTATATGGGGTCAAAGGGATCATTTTTGGACTACTCATTAATGGATGTAATGAACGCATACAAACCCAATTTGAGTAAGATCTATATGACAATTTGGATCTTATGGCAATTAATGTCGATTTCATATGGGTAATTTGTATGGGGGCTAGGTCTGAACATGGACCGATTCATCCTATGGCCGATAAAAGCTTATATACCAAATTTCATCAAAATATCTGCATATTTGCGACCTGCAGTTTGATTACAAGGTTTACATTGACACACAGACGGACGGACGGACGGACGGACGGACATTGTTAAATCAACTCAGAAAGTGATTCTGATTCGATCGGTATAATTAAAGATGGGTATAGGTCAAATATTTTTGGTTGTTACAAACAGCAGCACAAAGTCATTATACCCAAACCACATAGTGGTATAGGGTATAAAAATTAATAAATAACCTACTCAAATTTGGTTTATGCTTATTTTCTATATCCAGTTAGTTGAGCCTGAGAGATAGGGTCTCTAAACGCATGGTATAGGGTATCGTATAGTCGGTCTAGACCGACTATAATTTTCTTACTTGTTATCTCCTAATTTTTCATTGGCCTTTCTCAAACTTTACACCTTCCGTCATTATCATACATGTTAAATTTGCATTCGTCTGTGAAAATAACACGATTGCAGTTTTAGCATACTCAAAGGGTTTTTTCTTGTTCGCCTTGCTTATGATTGGTTTCTTCCTGGCAACCCGACCGTGATAACCAGCTGCATAGAGTAGACTGTATTTACAGAAATATTGAGACCAAACTTTATATTTATCGTTTCCGTAAGTTTTATAGGCGGAAGTTTTAGATTTTGTTTAATTTCCCGAACTATATAACGTTTTTGAGCTTCAGACAGTAAATGTGGCCACCCCGATCTGGACTCATACGTCAACTTTTTTGTGTTTTTTTATATTTCTCAATAATTTTTTTGACGGTGTAATATGGTCCTTTTACTATATCTCCAATTTGTCTTATTAATTTTTGGAATCGCGTAAGCTAATTTTAATATTTTTTCGGATTCAGTTGTCTCTTTTCATTTTGGAGGTATGTTAAATATTACTCCCGAAATATTCTGATTCAAAATACGTCACAAAACTGCTATTAATTATATTTAAAAGATTGTTATTTCAATTTAATTATGTTTTATTTCTTAAAAGTACCGTTATTTTTCATCCAGTAAGTACCAAAATATATACATACTAGATGTAACCCGGTGTACTTCGCTACACCATATTAGATCTGGCAACACTTAACTATTGGCCTTGAACTTTGAATATCATTTGGCAATTTTTCTTTTTAGCGATTTTTGATTTTGCCCATTTTTGATTTTGAAGATTTTTTTTTTGCGTTTTTTATTTTTCGCGATTTTCGTTTTTGGCAATTTTTGATTTTGGCGACATATTTTCCACGACAAATCACTTTGATAACTAATGTACTTGTTAAAAGACTGTCGATTTCGTAGTACTTCATACTCTTTATATAGGTGGTGCCAAGCCCACTAATCCCATCCCGCCCAATTTTTATTGGACTTCTCACATTTATATCTGATGCACTCACTGCTTCGATCACGCCCATTTTTTTGTTCGACTAATCATACAAAGAACTTATGGGCTCACGCAAAGCCGCAAAGCTTTCTCTTTTGCAGTGCTCCAGATATATAACATTAAATAGTTACTTTGCGTGGGGAGTGCCACCCCATTGGTGTGAATCCGACAATTTTTTGTCCGACTACTCATAATAAGATCTAATGGGGTCGTGCAAAGTGTCGAAGCTTCCCTTTTTAGTATACCAGTTATATGATATAATATATTTACCTTGTACGGGCGGCGCCATGCCCACTGCTCCGATCACGCCCATTTTTTGTCTAACTAACCACATTAATAACTTATGGGCTCACACAAAGTCCCAAGACTCTCACTATAACAGTACTCCAGATATATGACATTTTATATTTAATTTGTATGGCAGGTGCCACGCCTATTGGTGGGATACTGCCCTTTTTTGTCCGACTACTCACATTAATAATAGGTTACATCAGACACATTTTAAAAGCTCTCTCTATCACAGTACTCGAGATATGTAATATTGAATTATTACTTGTATGGGAGGTACCACGCCCACTTGTCCGATCCCGCCCATTTCCGGCGTAGCTACTAATATTAACAATTTGTGACTTCACACAAATTTGCAAAGCTCTCCCTATCATAATACTCAATATATGTATATATTAAAAATTTACTTTGTGTGGGAGGTGCCACGCCCACTAAAAATATTTAAAAAATTATAGCCTATAGCACTTCCCATATCCGCAGTAAGACTTTAAGAAAATTTCAGGAATATCAGATGGATAGTTACGGAGATTACCTCCTACAAACAAACAAACAAACACACATTATCTCTTTATAATATTAGTATAGATTAAGTACAAATGAGCACTCACTTTTTGGAGCTAAAAAAAAATTTAATTATCATAATAGATATTCAAAATTGTCATCTTTAGCAATATAAGAATTTGCAATAACATTCAAAAATATGCAATAAAAAAATGTAATTAAAAGCAAAATATGCATTTTTAATGAAATATACAAACAATAAATCGAAACCAAATTGTTAAAAATTCTTCGATTCCTAAAAGTATCATAATCTATTTTTGACCATTGACTACAAATATGCATCTAAATGAAAATCAGTCCTAATAACCAATTTTATTTACAATGTAAGAAATCCCATAATGATATTTCAAGCATCCTCTATGGCTGTGATTCTTAACCGGTGCTCCGCGGAGCACTAGTGCTCCGCAAGATTGTCGCAGGTGCTCCGCGAAACGAAAGTTAAACTCATATAGTATAAAAAAATATACATATAAATTTATTAGAACAAACTTTCAAATATATGTATATGCGGTATGTACTTAGTTATGAACAAAAATTTAAATCAAGCAGGCTGCATTTCAAATATATGTACATATATGCGGTATGTACTTAGTTCAAACAAAAATTTAAATCGAGCAGGCCGCATTTCAAATATACAAAGTACATGCAGTAGTACTTAGTTATAAACAAAAATTTAAATCAAGTAGGCTGCACAAAAAAATTCTGATCAAATAATATGAAATATTTTAGTGTTGTGTTGGACGTAAACCAATGTGTTTTCAATAATTATTTGATTAAATTTGTGCCAAAAAAGTGAAAAAATTTATTTCAGTAAGTATATTACGTTATAATTGTAAATTAACATAAATTTAAAATAAAAAATTAAATAAATATGTGTACATACATATTTATTGTATTTATTTATTTAAATAAACTTAATATCGATCTCCTATGTTTTCATAAACTTAATTTTCTTATTCTGCATTAAACACTTTCGAAAAATACCTCTATTTACGCGTATATATATATGTATGTACTTATTCTTATTCCCAATTTATTTAGCCATGGACAAGTTCTTGAAACGAAAATGTAATTCTGAGAAAAATATTAATGATGGACCAAGTACAAGTCGGAGTAGTATTAATAGTGGTAATACAGAAGATGTGTCAACATGTAATAAAATAAGGAAGACTTATAGACAGTATTCTGACGAATACATCAGTTTGGGATTTACATGGACCGGTGAAAAGGAGTGTCCAATTCCTAAATGTGTTGTATGCGGTGTAGAACTGTCCAATAGTGCTATGTTTCCGGCTAAATTAAACCGACACCTTACTACTACCCATGCTAATCTTGTTTCAAAAAATAAGGATTACTTTAAAAGGTTATTGGGCATGCAAGATAAGCAAGCAAAACAATTTAAATGTGCTATGACAATATCTGATAAAGCGCAAATTGCATCATACAAGGTAGCCGAGTTAATTGCATTGAAACTAAAACCACATACTATAGCAGAAAGTCTAATTTTACCGTCATGTTGTGAAATAGTCAAAATCATGTTTGGAGAGGATGCAATAAATGAGATTATGAAAATTCCCCTATCTAATGATACAATAAAAAAAAGAATAAAAGACATGTCACTTGATATCGAGGAAACGGTTAATAATAAGCTTTCAAAGAAATTTTTTGCTTTGCAAATAGACGAATCTGTTGATATTAGCAGTAAAGCTCAATTACTTGCATTCGTTCGGTTCATTGATGAAAATGAAATAGTTAATCAATTTCTTTGCTGCAGAGAGCTTACAGGACATACAAAAGGAAAAGATATCTTTAATTGTATTACTACATATTTAGAAAAATACCAAATATCCTGGGATTTCTGCGTTGGAATTTGTACAGATGGATGTCCATCAATGGCAGGATCTATTAAAGGATGTGTTACACTTGTGAAGGAAAATAATCCAAATATCATATCTACACACTGTTTTTTACATCGGGAAGTTTTAGTTTCAAAAACATTGCCAAACACTTTAAAATATGTTTTGGATGAAGTGGTACAAATAGTAAATTATATTAAATCAAGGCCTCTGCAGGAACGCATTTTTAAACAGCTTTGTATATCTATGGATGCTAAGTATGAAAGTTTGCTATTGCACACTGAAATAAGATGGTTGTCTCGCGGCAAAGTCCTATGTCGTTTATTAGAGCTCAAAGATGAATTGTTGTGTTATTTCCGAAATGCCGCTGTGGATAAATTTGCAAAAAATTTTGAAAATAATATTTGGTGTGCTAAATTGGCATATTTAGCTGATATTTTTAAATACTTAAATTCAGTTAATACAAGTATTCAAGGTAAAAATGAGAATATTTTAACAGCCACGGATAAAATACTGGGATTCAATAAAAAAATATTGCATTGGAAAAATCGAATAATAAAAAACAATACGCTTGATATGTTTCCTTCAATTCAAACTAAAAATGTCGCAGATATTATTCCTGCCGTAATAGAACATCTAACAATATTGGAAGAAAAAATCGAATGTTACTTCCCATCCCTTAAATTAGAATCCTATGACTGGATACGAAATCCGTTTGGGACATTTGAATTTTCTAATTTGGAACTGTCTTTACAAGAAGAAGAAGAAATTATTTCCTTGTCTACAGATCGATCTCTGAAGATGGAGTTCACAAAATTGTCTAATGAACATTTTTGGATTTCCGTCCAAGATGAATACCCATCTTTATCTAAGAAGGCAATCGCAAATGCTCCGTGAAGGTTTCATGTAATTAGAAGTGCTCCGTGAGCTCGAAAAGGTTAAGAACCACTGCTCTATGGGGTTAAAAATTACATTAAAATACAAACCTTAATAATAAAAATAAAAACTTAAAAATATGCAAATGGCGTAAATAACATTGAATAGATAATAAACATCTCAAAGTAGGCATAGAATCGTGTGTGTAGAAATGTTGACTTAAAAGTGCATCAATTATTCGGTTAAACAATGTTAGTAGGGCTACTCCCTGAAAATATATGTAGGTACGAGTATATTCTCTTGATATTTCATTCTATTGATGTTGCCGAGTTATTAAAACAAAAATCTATCCCTTATCATAACTTTTATATAATGACGATCAAGTTCGTATAGCAACTAAAAAGGAAGTTCCCCTTGTATACAGACTAGGTTTTTGAGTATGTGTGATAGAAGAGGCAAAGCAAATAGACAAATCTTGAAACAATAATAGATTAAAGGAAAAAAAATAATTCAAGATTTCAATTTTTAATCCAACGCAAAACAGCTGATGCTTTGAAACTTTTACTAATTTACCAATTTGGGTAAGTTCTGGTATAAGTAGAAACGTCGACACAAAGCGTACGTTTTTCACCTTTGATGATCCCGATTTTTGTTACAAATTTCCAGAAGCATTATACTTTTGAAAATATTAAACACGTGTTAAAGACATAATTTTAAAAACTCATTGACATTTGAAAATTGTCGAACTCTTAAAAATCCGACCAATAGGCAAATATGCAAATTGAGATGCGAGTATTATAAAAAGTAATGAAATCATTTTTTAGTTAATGGCTCGATTTAAAGGAGGATGTTTTCAACAGATAACAAGCCACACAGACGGACATCGCTAGATCTACTTCACGTTTTGTAAGTATTAAATAAATATATATTTTATGGAGTCTCCTGAATGTATTTCGATGAGTTATAAACGGCCGACAACTGACAAACTGATATATACGATATATGATATATAAGCATTTCCTAATTTTACAAAATTATTAAAAAAATAAATTCCAATAATAAATTCCAGAAATAAACGACAATTACAAACGAAAACAATTACAAAATGAAATTCTCTTTAAAAGAGTAATATGTGAACACGAACATTTTCCTTTAATTACGGTCTATTATTTCGAACATCTTGATAAATTTTTCTACTTGCCACAAAAATTATGAATACAATCAGATGGGCACAAATAGTTTTATACCCTATACCACTATGTCCCATTTAACCTTGTAATCAAAATACAGATCGCAAATTTGAATATATTTTGATGAAATTTGGTATATAAGTTTCTATCGACCATCGGACAAACGCTATTGAAATTGGTGAAAAACAAATGACCTCTATGAGAACGACCTACATAAATTACCATAAGATTCAATTCAATCATATAGATTTCGTTTACATTCATTAATCAGTAGCACAAAAATAAACCCTATAGGACAATTTTTAGTCATAGTCTAGTCCCCATATAAAGCTGCTTCCCGACCTTCACTTAAATCTACCAAAAACAAAATTATTGTCCACATTTTTCTCAAATTTGGTATTTATGTATATGTGACCTTCTACGAGAAAAGGGATCTAGTGTGTGAAAATTAATTAAAATTAAAATTACACCCTTTAAGGTACCAGAATCCACCGTTTTTGACACAACCCGTTTTTTGACACACTAGGTCACTTTTCTCGGAGAAGGTCACATATATTTTTGCAAAAAATAAGTGAACTTACCAAATATGGTCAGGATCTGCCATTTTTCGACCTAGTCCCCATATAAATATAGCATCCGATATGAACATTTTTATATTCAAAGGCACAAAATTAATAACAATGCCTCTCAAATTTGTTTTATGCTTATTATACCCTCCACACCTCAGTGGCAGATTATACATATAGGTTTGTCATTCCGTTTGCAACGCATCGAAATAAATTCCGGAGACCCCAAAGCCATATATTTTCTTGATTATTATAAAAGGGATGTTGATTTCGCGATGACCTTCTGTCCGTCTGTCTGTGGAAATCACGATCACCCCGTCAATATCTAAGCTAGACGGTTTGTTTTTGAATAAAATCGTTTATTAACATCCTAAAGGAGTTGCTATTTAAAATCGGTCAAAGGGGTCACGAGCTATGAATGAAACTTTGAAAAAACTTGAAAAAATAAAATTTGTCAGTGTGTTTGTTGTTTTTCTTAAGATACTCGTATGTTGTATATTTGTAATTCTTCTTATTGTTGAAGTCATTGCAGTTGCGTGTATATTAACACTGCACGTGCAAGTATTATCACATATTTTTTATCGTTAAAATTAAAAATAAAATATTCAAAATTTAAAATTAATAAAAAATATAAAATAAAAAAAGCAAAATAAAAATTAAAAATTTAAAATTCAAAATTAAAAGTTAAAAATTAAAAATTAAAAATTAAAAATTTAAAATTAAAAATTAAAAATTAAAAAATTAAAAATTAAAAATTAAAATTAAAATTAAAAATTAAAAAATAAAAATTAAAAATTAAAAATTAAAAATTAAAAATTAAAAATTAAAAATTAAAAATTAAAAATTAAAAATTAAAAATTAAAAATTAAAAATTAAAAATTAAAAATTAAAAATTAAAAATTAAAAATTAAAAATTAAAAATTAAAAATTAAAAATTAAAAATTAAAAATAAAAAATTAAAAATTAAAAATTAAAAATTAAAAATGAAAAATTAAAAATTAAAAATTAAAAATTAAAAATTAAAAATTAAAAATTAAAAATTAAAAATTAAAAATTAAAAATTAAAAATTAAAAATTAAAAATTAAAAATTAAAAATTAAAAATTAAAAATTAAAAATTAAAAATTAAAAATTAAAAATTAAAAATTAAAAATTAAAAATTAAAAATTAAAAATTAAAAATTAAAAATTAAAAATTAAAAATTAAAAATTAAAAATTAAAAATTAAAAGTTAAAAATTAAAAATTAATAATTAAAAGTTAAAAATTAAAAATTAAAAATTAAAAATTAAAAATTACAAATTAAAAATTAAAAATTAAAAATTAAATGTGAAATATTAAAAATTAATTAAAAATAAAAATTAAAAATTAGAAATTAAAAATTAAAAGTTAAAAATTAAAAATTAAAAATTAAAAATTAAAAATTAAAAATTAAAAATTAAAAATTAAAAATTAAAAATTAAAAATTAAAAATTAAAAATTAAAAATTAAAAATTAAAAATTAAAAATTAAAAATTAAAAATTAAAAATTAAAAATTAAAAATTAAAAATTAAAAATTAAAAATTAAAAATTAAAAATTAAAAATTAAAAATTAAAAATTAAAAAATAAAAATTAAAAGTTAAAAATTAAAAATTAAAAATTAAAAGTTAAAAATTAAAAATTAAAAATTAAAAATTAAAAATTAAAAATTAAAAATTAAAAATTAAAAATTAAAAATTAAAAATTAAAAATTAAAAATTATGAATTATAAATTAAAAATTAAAAATTAAAAATTAAAAATTAAAAATTAAAAATTAAAAATTAAAAATTGAAAATTAAAAATTAAAAATTAAAAATTAAAAATTAAAACTTAAACATTAAAAATTAAAAATTAAAAATTAAAAAGTAAAAATTTAAAATTAAAAATTAAAAATGAAAAATTAAAAATTAAGAATTAAGAATTAATAATTAAAAATTAAATATTAAAAATTAAAAATTAAAAATTAAAAATTAAAAATTAAAAATTAAAAATTAAAAATTAAAAATTAAAAATTAAAAATTAAAAATTAAAAATTAAAAATTAAAAATTAAAAATTAAAAATTAAAAATTAAAAATTAAAAATTAAAAATTAAAAATTAAAAATTAAAAATTAAAAATTAAAAATTAAAAATTAAGAATTAAGAATTAATAATTAAAAATTAAATATTAAAAAGTAAAAATTAAAAATTAAAAATTAAAAATTAAAAATTAAAAATTAAAAATTAAAAATTAAAAATTAAAAATTAAAAATTAAAAATTAAGAATTAATAATTAAAAATTAAAAATTAAAAATCAAATGATTGAGTTTGAAATTGTTCAGGCTCAAGATCAAATGTTTTTACTTTAAATAATGCAAAAGCATTACCACATATGTTTCAAAAATTGATCTATATTCTGCATGACAGGTTATACAGCTGTTTCGGGAAGTCACGAACCCGCATCAGTAACCAAAAGCAGTAGATAGTTTGTTTGGTAAAACAATTTCAAATTCAATCATTAAATTGATAAAGATCGAAAATAAGATTTTTTATTTCTATAGAAAATAATAAAATTAAAATAAGAATTATAAATTTTAGTTTCATTCTTTAGTTTCTTACCTGTTTTTATTATTTTTGTTTTTTTGTATTAAATAAAATTATTTTAAAATTTCGTTTTTGAATATTAATAATTTGTAGCCAAGCATCTTTGGATTTTTTTTTTTTTTTAATTATCGTAAGACATCTAAGGTCTCAAAACAGGCTTAAAGGGATCAAACTTTGGGTATTATTATGATACCGGCTGCGTTAAATAATGAATTTCATTGGTGTTCTATGAAGTACTTAGGGGTATTCTACTCTAGTAAAAGAAGAATAATCAAAATCTTCAAATAGTAGTTAATTCTTTTTAAGTATAATTGTTTTTCATAATAGAAATTGGCCAGCAAGAAAACCAATTAAGTTTAAATTTAATTGATATTCGGATTTAATGTTTCAGTATCGGCAACAGTTTCAAAGTGGTAGCCGTAGCTAATATTGGGTGGAGAGATAAGGTCTCTAAACGCATGTTATAGGGTATCGGATAGTCTAGACCGACTATAATTTTCTTGTTCTTTTTGGGTTTGAATAATTTTTTTTGATTATCTTAACGGCGAGTATTTGGCGAAAGAGAAAGTGCTGTTTCATCAAGACCAGTTCATACATCCACTATTGCTATGGTCAAAATCCATTAACTAAAGCTGGAATTGCTTCATCACGAACCTTATTCGACAGATTTAGCTCCATCGTATTTTTTCTATGAAGAGGCGGAGCCTGTGGTTGTTGGCTATTTCAAGAAGCTAGTAAAAGTATATCGAGCTAAAAAGATATGTTGAGAAAAAAAGAAAAATTTTTCTAAATTTTTGTTTTTTTTTTTGTCAGGTTGGGTTGTTCTGAGACCTCCCTCGTATTATATTAAATGCTGTTATTTAACTCTGTTTCTTTGAGGCGGTATTTTTCAATTTTTTCAATTAGCCAATGAACTGACGCGTAACCGGAACGTCCCAATCTGTTGAAGATTGATTTTTGCTATGTTTGTACGTGACATTTTTGATAAAGTTTGGTTAATTTTCACAGCAACATGCTGGTTTTTACGTTCTATAATTGCACTATGTAGTTATATGCCAACGTTACATTTACGGTTCGGTTACATTTCAACAACGTTTGGCTAACTAAGCCTTATATGTGCACCAACTTCTAAACTTGCTAGAGCTCTGAAATTTTCAGCTTATTTATTTTCTACATGATTTGATCATTATTTCTCACTTGAAAGCCTTTAAAATATTTTTTGGGTTTGTTTCTTTTTCCCATAAATAAGTAAAATTCATATTCTTAAAATGTATTTTTTTTATGATAGAATAAAAATTTAAGTAATACATAGGCCTACTATCAATTATTTTTTATCCAAATGATATTCTAAAATGTTCAATTAAAATTTAAAAAAATTGCACAATTTATTTAATTATAATGCGAAGCATTATTCCGTAACAGCGTTACGTCGTCCTTTTTCATGCGTCTCTAAATGTTTTTTCATCGGTGTCAATTGCCGAAAACGACGATCACAAACGGAACATTTAAATGGTTTCTCACCAGTATGAATGCGGGTATGAACCTTTAATGTGTTCTTAGCGGCAAAGGTGGATGGACAATATTCACATGCATACGGTTTGGCACCATTGTGCACCGAAAGTATATGCTGCCGGAGATGACTTTTACATTTCAACACCTTTTTGCAAATATCACAAATTACTCGAGGATTTTCGTGAACGGTGGCAATATGTTCTACCAATTTCATTTGTGATATTTTTTGTTTACCACAAATGTGACAGGCATATTTCATTTCTTTTTGATGAGATTTATTCATATGTATTTTTAGATCGTAAGATGTTTCAAAGGACGAAGCACAAACAGGACAAATGTATAGGCGTTTATTGGAGGGCGAAGCATAACTTTCAATATCAGTTTCAGTAATGTCAGCTGAAGTTGCCGGACCAGCCGATGATACTTTGGAACTTTTTAGTTGTTCTTGTTGTAGGCACTCCATAGATACTTTTTCTACAATATTTGGCAATGGTTCATGATTATGGAAATCCTCGTAATGTTTTCGACGTGTGGATAGTTGTCGAAAACTACGATTGCAATTGGTATATTCACATTTAAATTGTCTTAATGATTCACCGTGTTCCAATCGCATATGACGATAAAGATTGCAGAATTTTGTATATTTTTTATGACAAACTTCACATTCAAAGGCTCTTTCGATGCCTAAGTGTGTTTGCCGTATATGGGCTATATAGGTGTATTTGTGTATATAACTTATATTGCACTGTGGACATTTATAGGATTTTGTTGCTTTCGGTTGTCCTTCTACATCTTCAAGGAGTTCGATTGAATCTGCTTCATTTAAAGTGTTAGGTTCGATGAATTCTGTATCATTAGCTTCCTGAAATGAAAAAGTGAAAATAACGTTATAGTTAATTATGCTTCATTTTCATGTAAACTTGACTTTGTTTACATACTTTACTAATAAAACATCAGCTAAAAATATTACTTACAAATTTGATTTCATTATTAGTATAAGTCGTCATTTCATCCTCTGCATCATCAACCATTGCCTCATCTTCTTCAGTTTTGATTAAATCTTCTTCCAATTTTAGATCATTTTCATAAATATCTTCATTTTCCACTGGTTCTGGTTTAATAAAAACTTCGCGTATTGTAAAGCCTTCATGTTGCTGTTGTTCACCTGCCAATAATTTATCCAAAACACTACAAGAATTGATGACCATCTCTTGGAAAACAAAAAATTGTTCAAAGTTCTTGTAACATTGATGGCACACATATTCTGGATATTGCTGTTGTAATACGGACGTATTAGATTTTATATTTTTAAATGGTTTAAGAATACGCATCCATTTTTGTAAATCTAGTGTCTGTTCTATATGATGCCACAGTGGCTGTTCCTGTTGTTTTCCCCTTGTTTGGCTCTCCTCCTTACTTAGATTCTTTAAACAAGTGCGACAAAATTGTTGTAGATTTTCTCTTGTTAGGATAGACATTTTTTTGATTCTCCTTTTGCAGACTATAATTAATTTTCCTTTTTAATTATAATTTGGTGCTTTTAAATAAAAAATAATAATTTGCTGCTGGGATGTATACGATTTTTTTAACAGCTGATGAAGAAAATCTGTCAATCACAGGTATTGATAGCCTCCAATTATATGGCCAGACTGTTAAATATTAAACGTTATAGATTATCCCAGTATTGTAGATTTTGAATTTGATCCAATTATGGTCAATAAGATTTCATTCTAAAATTATACTTTAACAATATTCTAAGCTAAGTTATAAAAAAATAACATAGCCAACTTTGCATTGTTTGAAAGTGTTCGGATATGACTGAGAGAAGTTAACAACAAATAAAATTTTGTAGATTAATATAAATGTTTAAAATTTTAACAATATTGTTTTATTGACTAGAACAAAAATACTTCTCATAAAATTTAACCTTAATGAACGGGGAAGAAATTAAAATAAAAACGTATCAGGAATGTCACCTCTTTGTGTATGGAATAACAAAAAAAAAATTTATGTAAGTAGAAAAGTCGTATATAATTTTATTCAGAACAGCTCAAATAACGGAAAAAATATGAAAGTTCGTGTAAATAGTGTACTTTCCAAAGCGCGAGGCTTCCAATTCGCATGACTCTGTTGACCAAGTAAGAGCAAAAGCTGGAGTTAACGCAAATAGAACTACTGTGTGGCGGGTGATTTCTAAAGCTAAACATCTGTTGCACCCAAAATTGAAGAAAAAACCACCACTTACCTATCTACGTAAAGAAGCTCGGCTTAGTTTCTGTAGAAACTACATGTCATGGAAGACAGAGTGGCAGCGCTTTGTATTCTCTGATGAGAAAAAAATTTAATTTCGAGTGCCCTGACTACTATATGATTTAAGAAAGGAGACCCATCAATTGGATCGTCTACATAGAAGAATCGGTGCGGTTATGGTCTGGGAAGCCATAGCATTTTGGTACATGCGACCTTCAATTTTTGACTCCCAAGATGAACGCGCAATCGTACAAAGGAGTTTTGGAAAAGGCTTTTCCCCACTAGAAAGTCTTTTGGGGATTTTGTCATTTTGTCATGGATCGAATCAAAAAATGTCAATCTCTTAACCTGGCCTCAATACTGGCCGAACCTTAACGTTGTCGAAAATGTTTGGGGGTGGTTGGCCAGAAAAGTTTATAAGTCAGGAAGACAGTTTTCTGTCAAAGCTGAGCTAATTCAGGCTATTCGGGAAGCATGGGCTTCAATTTCCCTTGACTATATGAAAAAGCTTTATGATTCCTTACCAAATAGGATTTATGAAGTTATTCTAAACAAAGGAGGTTCTACCCGTTATTAAATTAGATTTATAAATTAATAATTTATATAAATTACCCAAAACAAGTTCAAAATTAATTAAATAATATTTAATATAATTTAGAACAAAGTGTGCTATTCAAATGAAACCAAATGTACGCGCTATTTTTAGGTTATTTAATTTTTAGCCCTGTAACTTGAAAAGTACTCAAAAAATTTTGGTTTTGTTTACAAACTATATACATACTTTAACTATAAATTCAAGCCAAGAATTATTCCTTACTTTCATTTGTTTAAAAGCTATCGTGAAATAAAATGCACCTTGCCAAGTGTGCTATTTAAGTGAAATGGAGTGTACATATATAACACAATTGTTTCATTATTTCTAACCCAAAGTATTTTAGTTTGCATTCGTTTTTCATACTAATCTTATATATTAAAAGAATTTATGAATAAACTTTGCATTCAAGATTTTTTTCAATATTCAATATCTCTCAAACCTCTATAACTAGAGTTCTATTTAACGTAGGCTGTTGACATAGGTCTAAGAACACTCAGTGGATCAAGCTCCTTCTTTTGAGCTATTAACTGCTTAAATTCGTTGGGTTTGAGGAAAGTTATGCGTGGAGAATCAACTTTACTTTTACTGTACGTTAACTTATCTTGGCATATTTTGGCATTACTGTACGTTAACTTCTCTTGGGAAATTTTGGTATTATATTATAAAAATTAATATAATATAATATAATGCTGCGGAGCAGCAGGGGTACTCTAGTTTAAGATTTTAAAGTTATTTATTTGTGTTTAACTTTATGTGTAAAGCGGAGAAGAGAAAGATATAGCACAACGAAAAAATGTACCTACAGAGATGCTTATTCCGGCGGTATTGTACGTTTCTATCATATGACTCCCAATTATATTATATATATTATATTATATCATTACAAATACGAAGATGAGAAAAGGAATAAGAAGTAATTGTAAAAACAAAAATTGTAGTAGTTGTGGTGAATTGAATTCACATGAATTTTTTTAAACTAATAAAAAAATATGGACTTAAAAACCAAATTTTTATTATACTCCCTTTCTTTGAAAATTAAGTCTTACTTAACAATTGTAGATTCTACAGTAAAAAAAAAATTTTTTTCCATCGTAGCCATGAGTTTGCCTTCAGAGTTTCAGCTCGATTGGATCATGGGAAAAGGGTTAAAAATCGATCCACAAATTTTTCGGCACACAAGCAGACAGACACTTTAAGTTAAAATAAAAGCAGTAAATAAAAATCACATTTTTTTATTTCTTCAAAAAACAAGTCAATACAAAATCATTTTGAAGCCATGCATTTACACGCTTTCAGATTAACCGAGCGACTGTATTATCATACACTTTAGGTAAATATTGAAACTTTCCAGCTCTAGGTTGTCAGGAATTGATGAAAATTTATAACCTGTCCGGTGGATTGCTTTATAACATGTTTAAAGCAGAGCCCCAAAATAATGGTTATTTTGAAATTTGTTAACATTGTTAACATCGAAGTACATATCGAAAAATTCTTTCAAGTATACAATTTTGATCTTTGTAAATTTGTCATTCAGAAACTACTTTGCTTTTTATAATTTTGAGCAGAAATAAAAATAAGTTATTTTGAATTTTTCGTGCAGAAATAACAGTTACTTTATAATTTTATCTAAGCAAATATAAAAATCAACCACTGCCAAAAAAATGTAGGAAAAAATCAATCGAAAATTTTTTTTTTGGCATTTCATTATTTGCGCCAATGAAAAATTGCAACAAAGCTAATTTTTTGAGGATTTCTCACTTTTTGCCCTTGTTTGATTTTTATCTTTGCTCATAATAATCAAAAACAACTGGAATTTCTGCTCGAAAAAATTACAAAACATCTTTTATTTTTCCTCGATAAAATTAACACAATAATAACTTATTTCAGCTTGAAAAATATATATCACAAATACAGTAATTACTTTTCCAAAAAATTGCAATAAAAAAATCTGTTATTTCTGCTCGAAAAATTAAAAAAAGTATCTAATTTATGGTTGAAAAAATAAAAATCGAAATTAACTGTTCAGCGGATGGCCGAATGCATCGGTGCCCCTGACTTCTGTAGGAGCTGTATGGATGTAGACGAGGAGGAGTCAGTGTAACATTTGCTGTGTGAATGTCCAGGACTGAAGGCGCGGCGCCTCAGATATCTGGCCTCCGAGTGTACTCGCCTTCGGGCGGGCGACCCATCTAACCTAACCTAATCTAACCTTCGCATGAAAAAATCAAAATATAAATTTTATTTCTGCTCGAAAAATAAAAATTACAAAATATCTTTTATTTCTGCTCGAAAAAATAAAAAATATCTGTCACTTTTGGTCGAAAAAAAATCAAAAAACAACTGTTTCTGCTCGAAAAATAACAAGTAAGAAAATTATAGTCGGTCGAGACCGACTATATGATACCCTATACCATGAGTTTAAAGACCCTTTCTCTTAGGCCTAACTACCTGGATATATAAAATAAGCATGAACCAAATTTGAGTGGGATTTTTTTAAATTTTTTTGGCTGCAGATATGAAAAAGTTCATATCGGATGCTATATCTATATGGGGACTAGGCCCAAAAATGGAATGATCCTGACTATGTTTGGTAAAGTCTCTTGTATTTTGCAAAAATATATACAAACAAAATTTGAAAAGAATCAGTGCAATATTTTTGTTTTTTGATAGATTTAAGTGAAGATCGGGAAGCAGCTCTATATGGGGCCTATGACTTAAGAGTTGTCCCAGGTATCATTTTTAGACTACTCATTAATGGATGTAATAAACGCATACAAACCCAATTTGAGTAAGATCTATATGATAATTTGGATCTTATGGCAATTTATGTCGATTTCATAGGGGTCATTTGTATGGGGGCTAGGTCTGAACATGGACCGATTCTCACCAATTTCAATAGCGTTCATCCTATGGCCAATGAAAGCTTACATACCAAATTTCATCAAAATATATTCATATTTGCGACCTGCACTTTGATTATAAAGTTTACATGGACACACAGACGGATGGACGGACACACGGACGGACATCGTTAAATCGAATCAGTTGGTAATTCTGATTCGATCGGTATAATTAAAGACGGGTCTAGGTCAAATATTTTTGGTAGTTACAACCAGCAGCACAAAGTCATTACACCCAAGTCACATAGTGGTATAGGGTATAATTATAGTCGGTCTAGACCGATACCCTATACCATGCGTTAGAGACCCTATCTCTCAGGCCCAACTAACTGGATATAGAAAATAAGCATAAACCAAATTTGAGTGGGATTTTTATTAATTTTTTCGGCTGCAGATATGAAAAAGTTCATATCGGATGCTATACCTATATGGGGACTAGGCCCAAAAATGGACCGATCCTGACCATGTTTGGTAAAGTCTCTTGTATTTTGCAAAAATATATACAAACAAAATTTGAGAAGCATCAGTGCAATATTTTTGTTTTTTGATAGATTTAAGTGAAGATCGGGAAGCAGCTCTATATGGGGCCTATGACTAAGAGTTATCCAATAGGGATCATTTTTGGACTACTGATTAATGGATGTAACATATACATACAAACCCAATTTGACTAAGATTTGTATGATAATTTGGATCTTATGGCAATATATGTTGATTTCATAAGGGTCATTTGTATGGGGGCTAGGTCTGAACATGGACCGATTCTCACCAATTTCAATAGCGTTCATCCCATGGCCGATAGAAGATCAAATACCAAATTTCATCAAAATATATTCATATTTGCGACCTGCAGTTTGATTACAAACTTTACGGACGGACGGACATCGTTAAATCGAATCAGATAGTGATTCTGATTCGATGGTATAATCAAAGATGGGTGTAGGTCAAATATTTTTGGTTGTTACAAACAGCAGGACAAAGTCATTATACCCAAACCACATAGTGGTATAGGGTATAATAATTAAAAACTAACTGTTAAAAATTAAAAATAACTATTTTTTCTGTTCGACAAAATCAAAATATAATTTTTTACTTCTGCTCGAAAAAGTAAAAAAAAATCCGTTAATAAAAAACTAAAAATAACTGATTTTTCTGTTCGAAAAATCAAAATAAAAAATAAATGACAAAAATTAAAAAATAACTTTTTTCTGCTCGAAAAATAAAAATCAAAAAAAAATTTCTTTTAATTTTTGCTCGAAAAAATAAAAATTTAAAAATTTAAATATTTAAAAAATTTACAAAATGGAAAATAACAAATCAAAAATAACATTTACTTTAGAATTCGATATAAACAAAAGCGGGGAGCAGACTATCCAAGGCCAACAAATAAAAAAAAGAGGTCCACAGAAGAAAACTGTAAACAATTTTATTTCTAATCGCCGCCAAAATAAATGAGCGTCGTCCTGGCCTCCGTCTCCGCCGCTCAAAATTTGTCGTCAAAGTGACGGGGCTTCCATCCTCCGGGTCGTGGCAGGACCTGAAGGATTGGATGCGGAAGGCGGGGGATGTATGTTTCGCAAATGTTTATCACGACGGTACAGGCAGTGCCGAATTTATCCATCACAAAGATATGGTATATACTGTGGTTTTTTCTTTTCTTTTTTTTTTTTAAATTTTAATTTAATTAATTAGTTTAATTGAAGTAATTTATACAATTGTATTTTTAAATGTAAATGAAAAACTATTTTCTAATTTTGTTTATATTTCATTTTTCTAGGGAAATACTAGTAAAATACGCGTATGCGAAAATTCGGGTTTTAAAAGGTAAAAAAAAATTTTTTCTTTTTAGTAGTTCTGCGATTAACAATTTTTTCTTTTTTTATTTACAGAAACCGATCACGTTCGCCTTCCCGGTCGCGAAGAAACCGCAGCCACATCACAATTTAAAGTAAAGGAAAAAAACTTTGATTACACAAAGAAATCAAACCACAATATAATAATAATATGAATACAATGTACAATATATTATAAAAATAAAATAGATTTCCCATAAATAAATCTAAAAAATTATATAACTAAAATTAAATTTTTCAATCTTTAAATTTATTTAGACAAATAGAAATGTTAAAGTTTTTGCATTAAACAATTTTGGCGTTTCCATAAATAATATAACACCAAAATTTGCCAAGAGAAGTTAACGTACAGTAATGCCAAAATGTGCGAAGAGAAGTTAACGTACAGGAAAAGTAAAGTTGAATGTCCACGCATAACTTTCCTCAAACCCAACGAATTTGCCAGGAGAAGTTAACGTACAGTAATGCCAAAATAAGTTAACGTACAGTAAAAGTAAAGTTGATTCTCCACGCATAACTTTCCTCAAACCCAACGAATACGACTTTTTCAATATCATTGCAAATAAAGGTTGTGTCCAAAGTCATGCTAATACTTAACTAATTACCCCAATCAGTATTCCAAGAATTGCCCAAAAAAATATTTTTAGTAGCAGCCAAAGAACTTGTTATTTTTGATGAAAAAATCGCAAAAACAACTAATGTATATTTAAATTGTTATACTTTTCAACGTTTATTGTGTAGATTTCCGCACCACCTTTGAGGTACTACAAATGGCGCGTTGCAATTTATTTTATATGGCTTGCATCCCCAATAGGCCTGAACCATTTTCCATTATCCAGTTTCCACTCTTCCATTATCCATTATCGATTATCCATTATCCACTTTCCATTATCCATTATCCAATTTCCACTTTCTATTTTCCATTATCCATTATCCACTTTCCATTATCCAATATCCATTTTCAATTATCCATTATCCACTTTCCATTATCCATTTTCTATTTTCCGCATTGCCTATTTTTGTAATATTTGTCTTCTGCATATAGAAATTATTCCAGAGTTCTTTTATAATTTCTCCAATCCAGTGTTTCGGCATAGTTTTTATTATTTAATAGATATTTAGAGTTTTTATATAAGAGAATAGTTATAAAAACCTCTAAAAATGCTTTTCGATGGAAATAACGGGATTGCTTTCGTTTAACCAATGCTTAATTTTCGATTTTGTAATTAATGTTTGTCTAAGATTTAAAATATTGCAATTTTCCTTGAACAAATTGGTGTAATGTGTATAGATTATTGTACTTATTTCATTGTAGTAATCCGACGGAACAATAATTTCATGTATGTCGTAGACTATATTACGTAGGAATGCTGAGGCTGCATCTGGTTGTCCTTTTGCCTCTTCCATACATTTATGGCATTTGTACTCTTTATGAAAAACTTTTTGATAACGTATCCCGTGTAATAGGGCAACGTTTCTATCTCAGTAATACTCTTTCGACTTTCCGGGTTAATACCACCAACGGCACCATCGTCCTCCTCCATATGTGCCGTTGATATAACAATATTTATGTTGTCATTTTCCTCTGACAAATCCATTGCTTCTTCTACGTCCACATCGGCAGCTTCATAGTTTATTTCCGGACAATTTTGTTCGAAATTTATAATACTTATTTTCACAAATCGCTCTATTGCGTTTTTGAAATCTTTAATCGTCACGATATGTTTTGAAGTACTACGTATATCTTTAAATAAATTTTTCATAACGTCTTGATTGTATTTATCAAATAGCATACTGTTTAGTTCTGGATATTTTTAGAATATATCCATGCTCATCTGCAATAAACTATTTAGCGTTGCAATCAATCCTTTTATCCAGCTATTTGAATCTTGGAAAGCGTAATTAAATGATTTTAAATACGAAATTAATTGTAGAATAAAAATTTTTTCTTTGCAGTTATTCTTATAAGGTCTAACATTATTTCTTTTATCCTTTCGATCCTTCGCATTAAGGATATTAATTAATTTATAAAACTGTTCGATGAAGTAAATTGTGGCCTTTACTTTCTCTAATAAATCATTGTGGAAAAAACACATCCAATTGAGTTTTAATTGCTGCAACTATGCTATGGCCAAGCAATTTAATAACTTTTGAAATATCAAACCACCCCGAAGTTGACGTATTAAAATAAGAATCTTCAATTTCCGGAAGCATAAGTACGAAGAGATTTTCCTTTTCTCTTTCGTACACTTCTTTTATTATTTTCACACTTGCTATACCGTGATGTGTTTGAATTTCTTGTTTTGAGAAAGTTCTCCACATTGAAGTGAGTATATGCCAGTAATCGTAAATAACGTACATCTTTTGATTCGTAGGACTTAAGAAGAAGGTTCTTCTTCAGTTACTCCTAAATTTTTAAACAATTTCATGTTATGTGATGCCTGGTCCGTAATAACAGACGTAACATTAAGTCCAATTTCATTTACGGCGTTTATATTTTCCAGTAAGTACTCTTCCAGGTCATTGGAGGCAATAGTCGAGGGAGTGTTGTAGTAGCTGATCATAAAACACGATGTACTGAAACAACTGTTCAATAGGAAACACAAAATCCTTTCAGCACCTTTTTTTGATGTTTCACCACATACTTTGTCAACAAAACCAAGAATGCGATCCGTGGTTTTATCGTATTCTAAATCACGTTGTAAAAACATCTCATCCATGTCAATCGTGCATTCTTTTTCTCTAGCGGTAAAATTTTTTGTAAGGTTTTTCAATTTTTCCATAACCTCTTCGTTGATTCCTGCTGTGTAACATTTAAATGCTTTACATTCACTCAATAATGCCTCCTTATGGCATATTGAATTTTAATGTTTCACTCATAACAGTATACGCTTCGGATGAGGTATACTGTATTTTTGAAGATATTGCAATTTCGTCCTCATTGAATTTTTCATTTTTTTTGAGAATCATTTTAGCAAATGTTACAGCCTCCTTGCTGGCATTTGCATGAGGTATGGGAACATTTAGACGGAGTTCCTCCAGCGCCGTCAACTTTTCTTCTAGTTCCTTTAAAAACTCGATTGGCATCACACGATGCCATTTGTTTTGCTTTAAATGATATAATATAATACCAAAATTTGCCAAGAGAAGTTAACATACAGTAATGTCAAAATATGCCAAGAGAAGTTAACGTACAGGAAAAGTAAAGCTGATTATCCACGCATAACTTTCCTCAAACCCAACGAATTTGCCAAGAGAAGTTAACGTACAGTAATGCCAAAATAAGTTAACGTACAGTAAAAGTAAAGTTGATTCTCCACGCATAACTTTCCTCAAACCCAACGAATATGATTTTTTCAATATCATTGCAAATAAAGGTTGTGTCCAAAGTCATGCTAATACTTAACTAATTACCCCAATCAGTATTCCAAGAATTGCCCAAAAAAAACAATATTTTTAGTAGCACCCAAAGAACTTGTTATTTTTGATGATCACTGAAAAAATCGCAAAAACAACTAATGTTGTATATTTAAATTGTTATACTTTTCAACGTTTATTGTGTAGATTTCCGCACCACCTTTGAGGTACTACAAATGCAATTTATTTTATATGGCTTGCATCCCCAATAGGCCTAAACTATTTTCCATTATCCATTTTCCACTTTTCCATTATCCACTTTCCATTATCCATTTTCCATTATCCACTTTCCATTTTCTACTTTTCCATTATCCATTATCCACTTTCCATTATCCATTTTCCATTATCACCTTTCCGTTATCCATTTTCCATTATCCATTATATATTTTACATTATCCACTTTTCCATTATCCATTTTCCACTTTCCATTATCCACTTTCCATTATCCATTATCGATTTTCCACTTTCCATTATCCACTTTCCATTATCCAATTTCCACTTTCTATTTTCCATTATCCACTTTCCATTACCCAATATCCATTTTCCATTAACCATTTTCAATTATCCATTATCCACTTTCCATTTTCTATTTTCCAGAGTTCTTTTGTAATTTCTCCAATCCAGTGTTTCGGCATAATTTTTATTATTTAATAGATATTTAGTTTTTATATAAGAGAATAGTTATAAAAACCTCTAAAAATACTTTTCGATGGAAATAACAGGAATTGCTTTTTAACCAATCCTGAATTTTCGATTTTGCAATGTTATCTTGTATAGTACAAATTAATGTTTGTTAATTTAAAATATTGTTGATTTAAAATATTGCAATTTTCCTTGAACAAATTGGTGTAATGTGTAAAGATTATTGTATTTATTTCATTGTAGTAATCCGACGGAGCAATAATTTCATGTATGTCGTAGGCTTTATTACGTAGGAATGCTGAGGCTGCATCTGGTTGTCCTTTTGCCTCTTCCATACATTTATGGCATTTGTACTCTTTATGAAAAACTTTTTGAATAAAGTATCCCGTGTAATAGGGCAACGTTTCTATTTCAGTAATACTCTTTCGATTTTCCGGGTTAATACCACCAACGGCACTATCGTCCTCTTCCATATGTGCCGTTGATATAACAATATTTATGTTGTCATTTTCCTCTGACAAATCCATTGCTTCTTCTACGTCCACATCGGCAGCTTCATAGTTTATTTCCGGACAGTTTTGTTCGAAATTTATAATACTTATTTCCATAAATCGCTCTATTGCGTTTTTAAAATCTTTAATCGTCACGATATGTTTTGAAGTACTATGTATATCTTTAAATAAATTTTCCATAACGTCTTGATTGTATTTATCAAATAGCATACTGTTTACTTCTAGATATTTTTCGAATATATCCGTGCTCATCTGCAATAAACTATTTAGCGTTGCAACCAATCTTTTAATCCAGCTATTTGAAACTCGGAAAGCGTAATTAAATGATTTTAAATACGAAATTAATTGTAGAATAAAAATTTTTTCTTTGCAGTTATTCTTATAATAAGGTCTAACATTATTTCTTTTATCCTTTCGATCCTTCGCATTAAGGATATCAATTAATTTATAAAACTGTTCGATGAAGTAAATTGTGGCCTTTACTTTCTCTAATAAATCATTGTGGAAAAAACACATCCAATTGAGTTTTAATTGCTGCAACTATACTATGGCCAAGCAATTTAATAACTTTTGAAATATCAAACCACCCTGAAGTTGACGTATTAAAATAAGAATCTTCAATTTCCGGAAGCATACGTACGAAGAGATTTTCCTTTTCTCTTTCGTACACTTTTATTATTTTCACACTTGCTATACCGTGGTGTGTTTGAATTTCTTGTGTTGAGAAAGTTCTCCACATTGAAGTGAGTATATGCCAGTAATCGTAAATAACGTATATCTTTTGATTCGTAAGACTTAAGAAGAAGGTTCTTCTTCAGTTACTCCTAAATTTTTAAACAATTTCATGTTATGTGATGCCTGGTCCGTAATAACAGACGTAACATTAAGTCCAATTTCATTTACGGCGTTTATATTTTCCAGTAAGTACTCTTCCAGGTCATTGGAGGCAATGGGGGAGGGAGTGTTGTAGTAGCTGATCATAAAACACCAGGTACTGAAACAACTGTTCAATAGGAAACACAAAATCCTTTCAAAAAATTGGTACTATCTCTAGAAAAAAAACGGTTTTTCAATTGATTTATATGTAATTTTTAAGATGATTTTTTATTTAATAATCAATGAATAATTAATATAAATATTAAATTTGAATAAAATATAAATTATATTACATAAATAATTAAAAACTGATGTCTCAAAAAAAACGTTTTTCAATTGATTTATATGTAATTTTTAAGATGATTTTTTATTTAATAAATTTAAAAATTAATAAAAATATTAAATTTAAATAAAATATAAATTAAATTATATAATAATTAAAAATTGGTACTATCTCTAGAAAAAAAATTTTTTTCAATTGATTTATATGTAATTTTTAAGATGATTTTTTATTTAATAAATTTAAAAATTAATTAATAAAAATATTAAATTTAAATAAAATATAAATTAAATTATATAATAATTAAAATTTGGTACTATCTCTAGAAAAAAAACGGTTTTTCAATTGATTTATATGTAATTTTTAAGATGATTTTTTATTTAATAATCAATAAACTTATTTAATGTATATATATATATATATATATATATATATATATATTATTATATATTATATTATATTATATATTATATTATTAAAAATTAAATTTATATACCCCTATATCTATATAAATTTTAATACTTACATAAAATATTTAATTATATATATATATATACATATATATATATATATATTAAAAATAATTTACAATTTTAAATATAATCTCATTTAATTACATACATATATGTATATACATACACAAATTATATTAAATAAATCAAATTTACATGCCCTATATTTATATAAATTAAAAAACGTTTTTCAATTGATTTATATGTAATTTTTAAGATGATTTTTTATTTAATAATCAATCAATCAATTATACACACATATATATGTATATATATATACATAATATATAATTTATTCAATAACATTAAATACAAATTTATATACCCCTATATTTAAATTTAATATAAAACGTTTTTCAATTGAATTTCTATATGTGTATAATTTTAAAATAATTTTTTATTTAATAATCAATTAATCAATTACATTTATATATATATATATATATATATATATATATATAGTTTATATTCAATAATATTAAATTAAATTTATATACCCCTATATTTATATAAATTTAATAAAAAAAACGATTTTTCAATTGATTTATATGTAATTTTTAAGATGATTTTTTATTTAATAATCAATGAATTGCTTAATAAAAGAATTAAATACTATAATAATTATAATTTTAATTTTTAATTTTATTTATACTTTTAATAAATTAAAATATTATATTTAAATTATACTAAACTAATTTATTAATAATTAAATTTAGTATAAACTATTTAAAAAAATAATTTTGAAAAACCGTTTTTTTTTTTTTCAATAAATAGATATATATACATGTAAATTGAGATTAATCATGTAAAATAAGTATATTTTTAATTGTACTTATTTTAATTATTTATATAAATTTTAATTATTTTATTTTTTTTATTTAATTAGTATATAAATCATTAGTTTTTTTTTGAATTTTTTCTTAAATTTACATGTTTTTGAATTAAGGTTCATAACTAGTAGGATTAATAGATATCTATTAATATATAAATATTTAACTAATTAATATATATCTATTAATCTATATTTCAAAAAAAAAACCCAATTTAATTAAGAATATCGCTAGATTAAATTTTTAATATATTTAGATTTCTATAATTATTTTGTAGATGTTTTCACATTAATATATATATTATTTATATTCCTTTGTAATATTTATATATTAATATATAAATTATTTATATATGATTAAATATATATAATTATATACATAATTTAATATATATATAAATTTATGTATATAATTATATATAAATCTATATATATATATATATATATATATGCAAAAATTAATTATTTAAATTAAAATATAAATTTAACTATATTTATTTTAATTATCTATGTTAATTTTAATTATTTTATTTTTTTTATTTAATTAGTATATAAATCATTAGTTTTTTTTTGAATTTTTTCTCAAATTTACATGTTTTTGAATTGAGGTTCATAACTAGTAGGATTAATAGATATCTATTAATATATAAATATTTAACTAATTAATATATATCTATTAATCTATATTTCAAAAAAAAACCCAATTTAATTAAGAATATCGCTAGATTAAATTTTTAATATATTTAGATTTCTATAATTATTTTGTAGATGTTTTCACATTAATATATATATTATTTATATTCCTTTGTAATATTTATATATTAATATATAAATTATTTATATATGATTAAATATATATAATTATATACATAATTTAATATATATATAAATTTATGTATATAATTATATATAAATCTATATATATATATATATATATGCAAAAATTAATTATTTAAATTAAAACTTTATCTATTATAATCAACTAATACTAATTATAATTCATTATTTTAATATTCTTTAATAAAATAAATTTATAAATAACTACAAAAAAATTGTATAAAATAAAAAAAAAAAAAAAAACGTTTTTCAATTGATTTATATGTAATTTTTAAGATGATTTTTTATTTAATAATCAATGAATTGCCTGATAAAAGGGTTACCTTGATAGGGTAAATTATGTAATTATATTACATTCATTATATTTAATAGAATTAAACTATTCCTAAAAGTATCAAAAACTTTTGTGCATCTTACACTAAAATATAAAAAGATAAGCTAATAAAGCTACTGGGCTCATACCCCATTTATAAAGGTTACAATCCTTTTCTTTTTAATTTTTAATAATTCATCAAAAATTATATTTTTTAGTATTTTAATGATTGGTACTATAATTTCTATTTCAGCTAACTCTTGATTAGGGGCCTGAATAGGATTAGAAATTAATTTATTAGCTTTTATCCCCTTAATAAAAGAAAATAAATTAATATCTACAGAAGCCTCATTAAAATATTTTTTAACTCAAGCATTAGCTTCTTCAGTATTTTTATTTGCTGTAATTTTACTTATGCTAAATTTAAGAAAAATAAATCAAAATTATTTTAGAGAAATAATAATTTTCTCTTCTCTTATTTTAAAAAGAGGATCTGCCCCCTTTCATTTTTGATTCCCTAGTGTAATAGAAGGATTATCTTGAATAAATGCATTAATTTTAATAACTTGACAAAAAATTGCCCCTTTAATATTAATTTCTTATGTAATTTTTAAACCATTAATTATAACCTCAATTATTTTATCTAGATTAATTGGAGCTTTAGGAGGATTAAATCAAACTTCTTTACGAAAATTAATAGCTTATTCTTCAATTAATCATTTAAGATGAATACTAGCTTCTATATATAGTAATAATCTGTTATTTATATGATATTTTTTTATTTACATATTCTTAACTTCTATAATTTTTTTATTTAATATATTTCAAATTTCTCATATTAATCAGTTATTTACAAGATTTTTGAATTCAAAAACTATAAAATTTTTTTTATTTTTTAATTTACTTTCTTTAGGAGGATTACCTCCATTTTTAGGATTTTTCCCAAAATGAATTGTAATTCAAGCTTTAACTATTAATAATCAATTTTTTTTATTGACTTTTATAGTATTAATAACTTTAATTGTTTTATATTTTTATTTACGATTATGTTATAGAGCATTTATATTAAATCATTATGAAAATAATTGATTAAATTTTTCTAATTATAGATCTTTTGATAAAAAAATTTTTATAATTAATTCTTTTCTATCTTCTTTTGGGTTATTTTTGATTTCTTCTTTATATTTTATAATTTAAGGCTTTAAGTTAAATAAACTAATAGCCTTCAAAGCTATAAATATAAGAATGATCTTTTAAGCCTTAGTAAACTTTTACTCCTTTAGAATTGCAGTCTAATGTCATTATTGACTATAAAGCCGATATGATTAAAGAGAATAAATCTCATAAATAGATTTACAATCTTTTGCCTAAATTTCAGCCATTTAATCGCGACAGTGATTATTCTCTACAAATCATAAAGATATTGGAACTTTATACTTTATTCTAGGGGCTTGGTCTGGAATATTAGGGACTTCTTTAAGTATTTTAATCCGAGCTGAGCTAGGACACCCTGGTGCATTAATTGGAGACGATCAAATTTATAATGTAATTGTAACAGCTCATGCATTTATTATAATTTTTTTATAGTAATACCTATTATAATTGGAGGATTTGGTAATTGATTAGTACCTTTAATATTAGGAGCTCCTGATATAGCTTTTCCTCGAATGAATAATATAAGTTTTTGACTTTTACCTCCCGCATTAACATTATTATTAATAAGTAGAATAGTGGAAAACGGAGCTGGAACAGGATGAACTGTTTACCCACCATTATCATCAAATATTGCTCATGGAGAAGCTTCTGTAGATTTAGCAATTTTTTCTTTACATTTAGCAGGAATTTCTTCTATTTTAGGTGCTGTAAATTTTATTACAACAGTAATTAATATACGATCAACTGGAATTACTTTTGATCGTATACCTTTATTTGTTTGATCCGTAGTAATTACAGCTTTATTACTTCTTTTATCCTTACCAGTTTTAGCAGGAGCTATTACTATATTATTAACAGATCGAAATCTTAACACTTCATTTTTTGACCCTGCAGGAGGAGGAGACCCTATTTTATACCAACATTTATTTTGATTCTTTGGTCATCCTGAAGTTTATATTTTAATTTTACCTGGATTTGGAATAATTTCTCATATTATTAGTCAAGAATCAGGAAAAAAAGAAACATTTGGATCTTTAGGAATAATTTATGCTATATTAGCTATTGGATTATTAGGATTTATTGTATGAGCTCACCATATATTTACTGTAGGTATAGATGTAGATACACGAGCATATTTCACTTCAGCAACAATAATTATTGCTGTACCAACAGGAATTAAAATTTTTAGTTGACTAGCTACTTTATATGGAACTCAACTGAATTTTTCTCCTGCTATTTTATGGGCTTTAGGATTTGTATTTTTATTTACAGTTGGAGGTTTAACAGGAGTAGTTTTAGCAAATTCCTCAGTAGATATTATTTTACACGACACTTATTATGTAGTAGCCCACTTTCATTATGTATTATCAATAGGAGCAGTATTTGCTATTATAGCTGGATTTGTTCATTGATACCCATTATTTACAGGGTTAATAATAAATAAAACAATATTAAAAAGTCAATTTATTATTATATTCATTGGGGTAAATTTAACGTTTTTCCCTCAACATTTCTTAGGACTAGCAGGAATACCTCGACGATATTCAGACTATCCTGATGCTTACACCACATGAAATGTAATTTCAACAATTGGATCAACAATTTCACTACTAGGAATTTTATTTTTATTTTTTATTATTTGAGAAAGTTTAGTTTCTCAACGACAAGTTTTATTCCCAGTACAATTAAATTCTTCAATTGAATGATTACAAAATACTCCACCAGCTGAACACAGTTATAATGAATTACCTATATTAACTAATTTCTAATGTGGCAGATTAGTGCAATGGATTTAAGCTTCATATATAAAGTATTTTACTTTTATTAGAAACTAATGTCAACATGAGCAAATTTAAATTTACAAGATAGTTCTTCTCCTCTAATAGAAGAATTAATTTTTTTTCATGATCATGCACTATTAATTTTATTAATAATTACTGTATTAGTAGGATATTTAATGTTTATATTATTCTTTAATAAATATGTAAATCGATATCTATTGCACGGACAAACGATTGAAATTATTTGAACAATTCTACCTGCAATTATTTTACTATTTATTGCTCTTCCTTCTCTTCGACTTTTATACTTATTAGATGAAATTAATGAACCCTCAATCACTCTAAAAGCAATTGGACATCAATGATATTGAAGCTATGAATACTCGGATTTTTCTAATGTAGAATTTGATTCCTATATAATTCCAACTGAAGAATTAGTAAAAGAAAGATTTCGACTATTAGATGTTGATAATCGAGTAATTTTACCTATAAACTCTCAAATTCGTATTTTAGTGACAGCAGCAGATGTTATTCATTCTTGAACGATTCCTGCTTTAGGGGTAAAAGTAGATGGTACTCCTGGACGCCTTAATCAAACTAATTTCATAATGAGTCGACCAGGCCTATTTTATGGTCAATGTTCAGAAATTTGTGGAGCAAATCATAGTTTTATACCAATTGTAATTGAGAGAATTCCTGTAAATTATTTTATTAAATGAATTTCTAATAATATAAATTCTTCATTAGATGACTGAAAGCAAGTACTGGTCTCTTAAACCATTTTATAGTAAATTAGCAATTACTTCTAATGGTAAAAAATTAGTTAAGCCTTATAACATTAGTTTGTCAAACTAAAATCATTAGCCAACTAATATTTTTTAATCCCTCAAATAGCACCTATTAGATGATTAAGTTTATTTATTATTTTTTCAATTACATTTATTATATTTAATATTATAAATTACTATTCATTTATACCTTCAATACCTAAATCAAATTTAATAAATCAAAAATTAATAACTTCATTCAATTGAAAATGATAACTAATTTATTTTCTGTTTTTGACCCTTCTTCAAGCATCTTTAATTTATCATTAAATTGATTAAGTACTTTCTTAGGAATTCTAATAATTCCATCTATATATTGACTAATACCTTCACGATATCATATTTATTGAAATAATATTTTATTAACTCTTCATAAAGAATTTAAAACTCTATTGGGCCCATTAAGAATTAATGGCTCAACATTTATTTTTGTTTCCCTTTTTTCTATAATTTTATTTAATAATTTTATAGGATTATTCCCATATATTTTTACAAGAACAAGTCATCTTACTTTAACTCTTACTCTAGCCTTACCTTTATGATTATGTTTTATATTATATGGATGAATTAATAATACACAACATATATTTGCTCATTTAGTACCACAAGGTACACCAACAATTTTAATACCTTTTATAGTATGTATTGAAACTATTAGTAATGTAATTCGACCTGGAACTTTAGCAGTACGATTAACAGCTAATATAATTGCTGGACATTTATTATTAACTTTATTGGGTAATACAGGATCAAGTATACCAACAATTATATTAGCATTACTAATTTTTACACAAATTGCCCTATTAGTTTTAGAATCAGCAGTAGCTATAATTCAATCTTATGTATTTGCTGTTCTTAGAACACTATATTCTAGAGAAGTAAATTAATGTCAACTCATTCAAATCACCCTTTTCATTTAGTTGATTACAGTCCATGACCTTTAACAGCTTCAATTGGTACTATAACAACTGTTACTGGACTAGTAAAATGATTCCATCAATATGATTTATCTTTATTTATTTTAGGTAATATTATTACTATTCTAACTGTTTATCAATGATGACGAGATATCTCTCGAGAAAGAACATTTCAAGGTCTACATACTTACAAAGTAACATTAGGGTTACGATGTGGAATAATTTTATTTATTACTTCAGAAGTACTATTTTTTATATCATTCTTTTGAGCTTTTTTTCATAGCAGTCTTTCTCCTTCAATTGAAATAGGAGCTTTATGGCCTCCAATGGGAATTACTCCATTTAATCCATTTCAAATTCCATTATTAAATACAGTAATTCTATTAACTTCAGGAATTACTGTTACTTGAGCACATCATAGTTTAATAGAAAGAAATCACTCACAAACCACTCAAGGATTATTTTTCACAGTATTATTAGGAATCTATTTTACAATTCTTCAATATTCTTCAATATTGAAGCTCCTTTTACAATTGCAGATTCAGTTTATGGCTCTACATTTTTTATGGCAACAGGATTCCATGGAATTCATGTATTAATTGGAACAACTTTTTTATTAATTTGTTTAATTCGACATTTAAACAACCATTTTTCAAAAAATCATCATTTTGGATTTGAGGCTGCAGCCTGATATTGACATTTTGTTGATATTGTTTGATTATTTCTTTATGTATCAATTTATTGATGGGGAGGATAATTAATTATCTATATAGTATAAAAAGTATGTTTGACTTCCAATCATAAGGTCTATTATTAATAGTATAGATAATTCTATCAATTTTAACAATTAGACTTATTATTCTATTAATCGCTATTATCGTAATATTATTAGCCTCAATTTTATCAAAAAAAAAATTAGAGATCGAGAAAAAGCTTCTCCATTTGAATGTGGATTTGATCCAAAATCGTCTTCTCGTTTACCTTTTTCATTACGATTCTTTTTAATTACTATTATTTTCTTAATTTTTGATGTAGAAATCGCTTTAATTTTACCTATTATTTTAATTATTAAATTTTCTAACTTAATAATTTGAACTATTTTTTTTGATGTTTCACCACATACTTTGTCAACAAAACCAAGAATGCGATCCGTGGTTTTATCGTATTCTAAATCACGTTGTAAAAACATCTCATCCATGTCAATCGTGCATTCTTTTTCTCTAGCGGTTAGATTTTTTGTAAGGTTTTTCAATTTTTCCATAACCTCTACGTTGATTCCTGCTGTGTAACATTTAATTGCTTTACATTCACTCAATAATGCCTCCTTATGGCATATTGAATTTTAATGTTTCACTCATAACAGTATACGCTTCGGATGAGGTACACTGTATTTTTGAAGATATTGCAATTTCGTCCTCATTGAATTTTTCATTTTTTTTTTTGAGAATCATTTTAGCAAATGTTACAGCCTCCTTGCTGGCATTTGCATGAGGAGTTCCTCCAGCGCCGTCAACTTTTCTTCTAGTTCCTTTATGTAAAGATTCTTGTCTGCCAATTGTTGCAGGTATTTTTAATCACTTACCAATAATTTTCCAAACTAAAATTCTACAATTTTAATCACTTACCACCACTTTTCAAACAAGAAATTTTAAATTTTTAATCACCTACCAAGTAAGCTTTGCAACAACTGTTACATTTACAGTTAGCATTCATTTGTGGCGTGGCGTAGGCGTGTTAATAAAAAAAATATATATATTTAAAAAATTTACAAAATGGAAAATAACAAATCAAAAATAACATTTACTTTAGAATTCGATATAAACAAAAGCGGGCAGCAGACTATCCAAGGCCAACAAATAAAAAAGAGGTCCACAGAAGAAAACTGTAAACAATTTTATTTCTAATCGCCGCCGCGAATTATAAAAAATAAATGAGCGTCGTCCTGGCCTCCGTCTCCGCCCCTCAAAATTTGTCGTCAAAGTGACGGGTCTTCCATCCTCCGGGTTGTGGCAGACCCTGAAGGATTGGATGCGGAAGGCGGGGGACGTATGTTTCGCAAATGTTTATCACGTTGATACAGTCAGTGTCGAATTTATCCATCACAAAGATATGGTATATGCTGTGAAAAATTTAAACAACAAAATTTTTCGATCTCATACGGTAAGTATATGGTTTTTTCTTTTCTTTTTTTTAAATTTTTATTTAATTAGTTTAATTGAAGTAATTTATACAATTGTATTTTTAAATGTAAATGAAAAACTATTTTCTAATTTTGTTTATATTTCACTAGAGGACCCCTGCTGCTCCGCAGCATTATATTTTATTGTATTAATTTTTATGATAAAATATTCAAAAATTTACCAAGAGAAGTTAACGTACAGTAAAAGTAAAGTTGATTCTCCACGCATAACTTTCCTCAAATCCAAGGAATTTGCGAAGAGAAGTTAACGTACAGTAATGCCAAAATATGCCAAGATAAGTTAACGTACAGTAAAAGTAAAGTTGATTCTCCACGCATAACTTTCCTCAAATCCAACAAATTTGCCAAGAGAAGTTAACGTACATTAATGCCAAAATATGCCAAGATAAGTTAACGTACAGTAAAAGTAAAGTTGATTCTCCACGCATAACTTTCCTCAAACCCAACGAATTTAAGCAGTTAATAGCTCAAAAGAAGGAGCTTGATCCACAGAGTGTTCTTAGACCTATGTCAACAGCCTACGTTAATTAGAAATCTAGTTATAGAGGGTTGAGAGAAGAAAAGTATTGGAAAAAATCTTGAATGCAAAGTTTATTCATAAATTCTTTTAATATATAAGATTTGCCAAGAGAAGTTAACGTAGAGCAATGCCAAAATATGCCAAGAGAAGTCAACGTACAGTAAAAGTAAAGTTGATTTTCCACGCGTAACTTTCCTCAAACCCAACGAATTTAAGCAGTTAATAGCTCAAAAGAAGGAACTTGATCCACTGAGTGTTCTTAGGCCTATGTCAACAGCCTACGTTAATTAGAACTCTACTTATAGAGGTTTGAGAGAAGAAAAATATTGAAAAAAATCTTGAATGCAAAGTTTATTCATAAATTCTTTTAATATATAAGATTTTTCTAGTGAGATACTAGTAAAGTACGCGTACGCGAAAATTCGGGTTTTAAAAGGTAAAAAAAATGTTTTTTTTTTTAAATCGTATTTCTGCGATAAACAATTTTTTCTTCTTTTATTTACAGAAACCGATCACGTTCGCCTTCCCGGTCGCGAAGAAGCCGCAGCCACATCACAATTTAAAGTAAAGGAACAAACTTCGATTACAAAAAGAAATCAAACCACAATATAATAATAATATTAATACAATGTACAATATATTATAAAAATAAAATAGATTTCCCATAAATAAATATAAAAAATTATATCTTATATACTAAAAGAATTTATGAAAACTAAAGTCAGTCCGTCTGGCCGTTCTATCCTGCCGATTTCCTTAATTTTTTTTAAATAAAAGGTATTTAGACACAGATATGTCGTAAAGCATTGGAATTTACTCAACTCCCACCTTACTCAAGTTATACTTTTTTCAAGATTTTTTCAATATTTTCCTTCACTCAAGCCTCTACAACTAGAGTTCTGATTAATATAGGCTGTTGACATAGGCCTAAGAACACTCAGTGGATCAAGCTCCTTTTGAGCTATTAACTGCTTAAATTCGTTGGGTTTGAGGAAAGTTATGCGCGGACAATCAACTTTACTTTTACTGTACGTTAACTTCTCTTGGCATATTTTGGCATTACTGTACATTAACTTCTCTTGGCAAATTTTGGTTTTACATTATAAAAACAAGTAAGAAATTATAGTCTGTCTAGACCGACTATACGATACCCTATACCATGGTTAAGATACCCTATCTCTTCGGTCCAACTAATTGGATATAGAAAATAAGCATAAACCAAATTTGAGTGCCATTGTTATTAATTTTTTTGGCTGCAGATATGAAAAAGTTCATATCGGGTGCCTTATTTATATGGGGACTAGGTCGAAAAATGGATCGATCCTGACCATACTTGGTAGTCACTTATATTTTGAAAAAATATACACAAACCAAATTTGAGAAAAACCTGTGCAATATTTTTGTTTTTTGATAGATTTAAGTGAAGATCGGGAAGCAGCTCTATATGGGGCCCTATGACTAAGAATTGAGATTTTTTTTTGAACTACTGATTAATGGATACAATAAACACATACCAACAAAATTTGACTAAGATCTACGTGATAGTTTGGATCTTATGGCAATTTATGTTGATTTCATAGGGGTCATTTGTATGGGGACTAGGTCTGAACATAGACCGATTTTCACCAATTTCAACAGCGTTCATCCTATGGCCGATAAAAGCTTATTTACCAAATTTCATCAAAATATATTCATATTTGCGACCTGTAGTTTGATTACAAGGTTTACATGGATACACAGACGGACGGACGGACGGACATCGCTAAATCGACTCAGAAAGTGATTCTGAGTCTCAGAAAGTGATTCTGAGTCGATTGGTATAATAAAAGATGGGTCTAGGTCAAATATTTTTGGTAGTTACAAACAGCAGCACAAAGTCATACCCAAACCACATATTGGTAGCGCTGTTTTAACTAAACGTTCTTCGGTTAAGGTGATTTCGTCAAATATGTCATTAATATCACGTTCCTGATTTAAGTCTTCGTCGTACAACATCGTAAAACAATAAAACACAGAGATAAATCAAGTTTGTAAGTTTTATATAGTTTCTGTATTTCTTAATTAAATTTTCTAACGCCTTATTTCTGAATTTTATTTAAAAAAAGACACGAAAATGCAGTTCTTTTTACCCCATCTAGTTTTTTTTGTCAATAGAAATAAATGCCAGATGTTTATATTTATGGATATGAGAAATTTTTTCAGTAATGTATTTTGGGGGTTACGGATTTCATGAATTTTTCCATGAAATCTCTTTTTTATTTTCTAAATAAAATCATTTTTTAGACATTTTACTGGAAAGTCTTTAGTTATTCATTTCATAATAAAAAAATATCGTATCGAAGCATATACATAGTTTAAAATGAGTATAATTCGCAATTTCCAATACAAGATTCATGACAAAAAAATATGGAGGGGAGCACCCCTTCGCCATCAAAATAAAAAATTTCATGAATTTTTTTCATGAAAATTTTTCATGAAATAATTTCATGATTGTTTATCGGATGTGTCAACCCGTTGGCACATTTAATAGCAGGCAGCTTCCATATATGTTAAGGAAACACATGTTTTTTAATTTAGAAAAAAATTTCACAGTTAACTATGAAACTTAGTACATAATAAATCAACCGGCCTATTAAATCAAAACATTTTCATTTGTTAAAATTTAAAAATAAAACTAAAACAAATAACAATTATAATGATAAATTTTAGTGATAAGTGTGCTTAATGACAAAAATTGTTCTAATTAAGACCCTTAAGACGATCTGAGGTAACTTCAGCTTATTATTACTTAACTTTTACGGCACTGTTACACGTTCAATATACAGTGGGTGTCACTTTATTTGATCCAGGGCAAAAATTCAGCTTTATCGTACATTTACTTCTGAACCAAATACAATAATTCACCTCATGCCCAACAAAATATTAAAACCAAAAATAGATGGATAGTTTTCAATTATTATATATTAAAGGTTAACATTGTAACAGCATAATAATGAACTTGTAAGTATTGTTATTTATTTTTTCTGAAGTTAAGCTATTTTATGTTAATATTTTTTTCTTTTTTAAATAAATAAAACATGCAAATTTTTAATGTATATAAGACTTTTTAATTGTATGATCCAATTTTTTTTGGTATTGACCGTTCAAGTGATCAAAAATATGTTTTGTATTTTATTAGCTCTGGTCGTTTACTTTCCCTTAAAAACCAGTAAAAACCGAAATTTCAGAGAGTAAGAAAAATTAGTTCTCAACAGCATAGTCGTAAATATCCAAAATAGTAAACGAAAAGCAATTTGTAAGAATTTGCAAATTCATAGAAACAGCTGATTGTAAACACATTGAAAGTGAAGAAGTGAAACTCTAAATTAAAAATAGAAATATACGTTAATTTTAAGAATTTAATTTATTTAACATGAAAAAATATTCATTGAAACTAATATCATTAAGTATTATGCTGGCTACACACCAGGCAACGGTTGCTTCAATGTGTTGTAGCAACAATGATACACACGTAGCAACGGTTGCCTCAACCAAGCAGAAATATTAAAAAGTTTTGATATTTTTCGTTGGTTGATACAACCGTTGAAGCAACCGTTGCCTGGTGTGTAGCCAGCATTGCTTTTGAAAATAAACATTTATTATGAACGAAATTGGTAGATACACATATTTTTTTTTTAGCAGGAACCGATTTTAAAAGATTAAATTTAATGAAACCTAGTTATATGAATATTTACTTACTTCTTCTACCGTTAATTTCAACACAATTATTATTTAAAATTTTTACCACAAAACTCAATCATATGTTTTTCTTGTTTGCTAATTCTTACTGGCAAAAATTTATCCAGTAAAAACTAGCACATTTCCAAAAGGTGAGCTGTCACTTTACGCTCTCATTTGTTCTCTTTTAAGGTGCTATTACACGAAATGTTTTTTACATATGTACTGTCACTGTTTTTGATCCATATGAAATTCCTCATGTCTGTCAAAATTGTCTTTTACATACGATTCATAATTTTTGCTATCACACGTGCATATGTAATTCCGTATGACATAACCTCTAAATGTAAACAACAGCTGATTTAATTTGTGAATTTAAAAAAATTTATTGTTAAAAAAAAAAAGTTATATATTTTTTAATTGTTAATTAATACTACACAATTTATTTTTCTTTCAATATTAATCTTTAAAATTTACTCTGTTTTTCTTTCGCCACAAGCTGTGTTGTATTTTCATATGTTTGTCATGCAAAAATAGAACCTGTTCTAATTGAAAAATGTACTTGTGACTTTCCTCATGTATTGTACATAAACAATGTTTCATATGTATCACACGATGTGTACAACTTTTGTTGTGGGAAAATTTGACAGTACATATGTAAAAAACACATCATGTAATAGCACCTTTACTGGGTTTTTGAAGTAAAGGTGCTATTACACGATGTGTTTTTTACATATGTACTGTCACTTTTTTAATCCATATGAAATTCCACATGTCTGTCAAAATTGTCTTTTACATACGATTCATAATCTTCGCTATCACACGTGCATATGTATTTTCGTATGACATAACCTCTAAATGTAAACAACAGGTGATTTAATTTGTGAATTTACAAAAATTTATTGTTCAAAATTAAGTTATATATTTTATATATTTTTTAATTGTTAATTTATATTAAACAATTTATTTTTCTTTCAATATTAATCTTTATAATTTACTTTGTTTTTCTTTCGCCACAAGTAGTGTTGTATTTTCATACGTTTGTCATGTTAAAATAGTACCTGTTCTAATTGAAATATGTACATGTGACTTTCCTCATGTATTGTAATAAACAATGTTTCATATGTATCACACGATGTGTACATCTTTTGTTGTGGGAAAATTTGACAGTACATATGTAAAAAACACAACATGTAATAGCACCTTAAAGGTGTGTTTACACTATGTGTATTTTCCATGTGTAAATTCAGTTTTACGATCCATACGTAATTCCGTGTGTGTGTCAAAATTGCCGTTTTACATACGATTCATAATTTTTGCGTTCAAACGTGCATATGTATTTCCGTATGACATAACCTCTAAATGTAAACAACAGCTGATTTAATTTGTGAATTTACAAAAAATTATTGTTAAAAATAAAGTTATATATTTTATATATTTTTTAATTGTTAATTAATATTAAACAATTTATTTTTCTCTCAATATTAATCTTTATAATTTACTCTGTTTTTCTTTCGCCACAAACAGTGTTGTATTTTCATATGTTTATCTTGCCAAAATAGAACCTGCTCTAATTGAAAAATTTACATATGTCTTGCAAAATGTGTTGTACATAAACAATATTTGAAAGGGTTCACACTATGTGTACAAATTACACGTGCTAAAAAAAAAGAAAAACACGAGCAAAACACGTAGTGTGAACGCAGCTTAAACGAACAGAGCTTATGTATTTGAGATTAAAAATGAGTTGTAATATTATACCAATTAAAAATAATAAATTGGAAAAATTTGTAGTTAGGCCCGGGTTTGAATTGTACCTAATGAATACAATTGTACCAACTTTATCATCCCTGGTTTGTTGTCAGTGGCATTTGCGGTGATTTTTTTTTTGCTTGCGTGAAAATTTGTATCATTAATGAAAATTTAATTTTTATTAAAAAAAAGAACTGTGGAGTTAGTAATATAGCAATTATTTTAAGCTTTTGTCAACGAATGCAATTAAAAATGGCAGATGCTGAGGACGTCAGTGAGCTGTTATTTTTTGATACATTTTCCCATGAATCTGATGCGGTAAATTGCAAGATATGCCACACATTGGAGTCGTTTTGATTTTAAACATGATTTCCTATGTTCTCTTATATTTTAGGACATCAATTTGGATTTAGTACAATTTCCTAAGCCAGTTTTCATTACCCAAGTTAGAATAATACCTTTGGGCGCACGGGTACAAGCTGATTTTCCCGGAGGGGTCCGTTTGGGTGCGACCAATCCTTCCAAGTTTGAAATCGAATTTTTTGTTAATGATTTGGGTATGCCAGGTGCCTCCGCATTTGAGAATCTAGGTCAACTGCATTATAATCAAAATGATTGCATCCATTTAGAATGTCCCCAAGAAAAGATACCAACTGATGGTTTGGTTTTGCGTGGCTGGTATAGTACAATCACTTTGGCGGTCTATGGTATATTGACTAATTCCTTAACAGAAAATATCGCTAGTCCTCCACCAGCACCGTGTGAACCTGAAGAAATTAATGAATTACCTATTATAAGTGCTGAGGCAAGTAGAAACATAATTTTACCAGAAGTTGATTTGAAAGAAGAGTGGAAAGAACCAATGCCAAGTGATCTTAGTGTACATACTCATGACCACGAAGATATGGAATTTGATGACTTAAGAGTTAGAGGGCCCGAAGGCCACTATAGAAGAGACTCCGTCGAAGAAAGAGAAAGACGTTTGAGAAAATCGTCAAGATCCTCGGAAAGATCACCCACATCACGAAATCGTTGTCATTCAGAAAGTAATGAGTATTTGAGAACTAGAGAAAGAGATAGGGTTAGAGAAAAATCATTGAGAGAATGGTCCAGAAGTCCCGATTATACTCGACGTCCAAGAAGAAAACGTTCTGAACGTTCTCGATCTGATATTGATGAATCTCATAAATGGCCTAGAACACCTCCGGCTTCTATAGATTCTCCTGTAAGACCCAGATCTCCGGACTATACCGATGACGATTCAAGCAATGCTTATAAGTCAGTTAAAACCAGAGTATATCGTCGTTCTTCAGAATCTCTGGTGACCTCCTGCAACACGGCCGATGTACCCGAATCTTGTTTAATTGAGGATGATGATAATCCTGGAACCCCTGTCGAACAGTATGAACCCATTTTAAGTGACGATGAAATAATGGGAGATGATCAAGATGATGATTCCAATACCATCGACGAACCATCACCCAATGCTGATGAGTTCGAGCAGGAATTACAGGCCTTGACTTTGAAATCCAAGCCGGCTATTATAGAATTTGATGCTTTCATCCAACCGGTAAAAAAATTCACCATTAACATTCCCCACCCCAATCAAAAGGATGAAGATTTATTTAAGGCTTTGTTAAAGAAATTTGAATTCCAAACTAAATGTGAGAATATTCAGTCATTCAATGATACCGCCTGCACCCAAGAAGAAAAAGAAAATTTCGTCTTCCTAAGCGAACAGTTAATAAATCAATTGTCCTATCTTACACAAAATTACAAAAGAAGACACGAAGTTCTTGGCCACATTTTCGAATGCAAACTAAGTTTAAAACTTATATCCAAAATCTGCATAATTGCTTTAGATTTTGAGTCGGCCAGTTCTCAGCCTCAACCGGCTTTTAAGATTAGACACATTAAAGCCGGGGCCAGATTAATGGAGCTGTTTGCACCTTGCTCAGAAGTTTTCAATTACATGCTAAACATTGAAAAATTTGATCCCTTTAGGGCCATATTGGCTCTATACCATCAAAATTATATGGCTTTATCCATTAAACTGTTGCTGCTCAAAGCCATTTATGCCCTATTGGATTCTAAAGCGGGTCTGCAATATTTTCTAACGCCCGCCATTAATGGTTATCATTTAATCTTGGATCTATTACAATCTACCAAATTAACACGCACTAAATATTTTCTACAATCCATAATAAAAAAATTAAATCTCAACGAAGCACTTTCCACCATACGGGAAACATGTACCCAATTATTTGTGCTAACCAATTATGAGCCTACCACCTTAGAACCTTATGCTATATTAGAATCATGTATACAACAACTCTTGGATGCTTTACAGGAAAATTGTTTATCATATCAACAACCAAAACGCTTTTTGCCAGTCTCTAAGAAATTTGAAATTTCTGCCGATTCTTCAGCTCAAAAAACTTTTGCAAATACATTGAGATCTTATCTAAAACAGCATTCATTGGCTGAGTCTTTACTTTTACTCATCAGCAACTCGTCCGTGGTACCTTCTTCCTTGTTGGTAGCTGCCTTAGACTTGTTACGATCCCTGCTGCAGAATTCAATGGGTATTGATTATTTGGTTGAAGATTCATTTGATGTCACACAAATGTTGGTGGCCATTTTACTGGGCATCGACGAAGTACCACAACTGATAGAGGAGGATGTTAGCACTGAAGAGGAAGGTAAATTAAAGAAAACTTTAAAGCAACAAGACAATTGGTCTAAGTCTAAATTTCCAAAACAAAAAAAAAAATATTTCAAACTTTAATAATGTTCAATAACTTGATTTTTAAATATAATTTTGATTTTTTTTTTAGCAAAACTCATAAAATCGGATGATTCTACTACCCCCGCAGATGAATGTTCAATTTCGAATGAAAAATCTTCAGAAGATCCAAATCTTATTAAATCCCCTAAAGCTGCTGACGAAAAACCAAAAGTAGAAGAAGAGGAGCAAGAAGAAATATCTATAGTTCCCGAAATTATTGTAACACCTACTGCAGAAGTCAGAGACACCGCTCCAACTAAAAAGCTAAGCGATTATAAACAATTACAACTATTAGGCATAGAATTGGCTTATAAAATACAAACTCGTTATCATATTGATGCCATTGTATTCTATTCAACCATAAACGAATTATATGATGCCGCTACACTGGCCACAAATTTGCATGCTTTGTATTCGCAGACTTGTAATACAGTTGGTAGACAGTACACGGTCGAAGTGTTGGGCCTAAATAAACAACTGCATATATTTTTGGATCTTATAAAAAAAGAACAACGTTTACAGGCACTGCGTTTGCAGGCATCACCAGGAGCTAAATACAAAAGTCCGGTCTTAAGTTATGCTGTCGATATGGTAGATTGTTGTGTACGTTATAGTGAAAATTTAGATTATTTAATAGAGTTTGGTACTCGTATCTTGGAATTGGCTAAAAATCATGAAACTTTCGAACCGTCCGTTTCAGCTGTTCTACAAGAGATGTTTGTGTACTTGAAACCATTAGAAGCTGTCAACATATTTGCCTATGATGATATCTCTAGTTTGGTGGAGGTTATTACTAGATCCATGGAATACATAACCACTTTCCCCGGCGATCTTATAATGGGCTTAAGAATTCTTCGCCATTTGGCTATCGGACCAATTTCAAAATCATATAAATCGGCTGACACAGAGGAGCTTAAACATCGTTATGTTGCTTTACAATTTTATGCCGCTGATGGTATGCTAACTCTAATTCATATTTTGGAAAAATTATGTTCATATTTCGAACAACCCGGCCTTCATACTCCTGCGCTAATGACCCTACAGGGCATACATTGCTGTCAAATCATTTTGCCTACTTTGCAAGTAATGCGCGAAATGCTTTCATTTGCTATACAATGCAGAGATGTGGAATTTAAAGATTTAACAGCCATCGATCATTTAATGCGTACTTATTATTTAATGCATTATTTTCCTAAGACAAGTCCAGCGGCTGCAGATGCTGAAAAGGCGAAACATGAAATCATACTTACTTTGCTGTCCTACACTCAACCCAATGAGCAGGACGAGAAACTGTTGCATAAATCATTGTGGACACAGATGATAAGGGAAATTTTGAAGAATATTGATAGTCCATCAACATTTATACCAGGTAAGGTTAAACAATATTTTACCAGAAATTGTGCTAACAAGGAACGTCTCATGGCGGGCATCCGTAGATCGCGATGAAACTTGTATATGTTATAGAATACGAAAAACTAAGTAACGCTTATTTTTTAGCTGCCCAATATCATATCTAGGGGGTAACAAAGGTGTCAAAAATGTAGATTTTTCACATTTCATCCAAAGAAACCATATACAAATTGGACATCACGCGAAAGGTTTACTCAAGGCCTATCCCATAGTATATAAGACATTGTGGTTAAGTATTCGTGTGATTTAATGAAACCCTAACATTTTAATTATTTTTGTATGTAAATCAAAACTCACTTTTTGTATATCCCATACCACTATGTGGTCAGGGTATAATGAATTCGTGCTGATATATGAATCACTTTCTGAGTCGACTTAGCGATGCCCGTCTGTCCGATGGTTCGTCTGTATGTCCATGTAAACCTTGTAATCAAACTACAGATCGCAGATATGAATATATTTTGATGAAATTTAGTATATAAGCTCCGATCGGCCATAGCATGAACGCTGTTGAAATTGTTCACACCTCGTGCCCATACAAATGACCCCTATAAATTCGACTTAAAATGCCATAATATCCAAATTATCATACAGATCTCGATCAAATTGGGTTTGTATATGTTTATTATATCCATATATCAGTAATCCGAAAAGAAACGCTGTAAGACAATTCTTAGTCATAGCCCCCATATGAAGCTGATTCCCGATCTTCACTTAAATCTATCAAAAAACAAAAATATTGCACAGATTCTTCTTAAATTTGGTATGTATCTATATGTTTTTGCAAAAAATGAGTGACCTTACCACATATGATCAGGATCGGTCCATTTTTCGACCTAGTCCCCAAATTAAATATAGCATCCGATATGAACTTTTTCTTATCTGAAGGCAAAACAATTAATTACAATTTTACTCAAGTTAGATATATGCTAATTTTTATATCCTCCACACCTCAGTGGCATAGGTTTGAAAATGGAAAATGAAAAATGAAAATTGGAAAATGGAAAATGAAAAATGAAAGCTGAAAACTGAAAAATGAAAAATGGAAAATGAAAAATTGAAAAATGAAAATTGAAAAATGAAAATTGAAAAATGGAAAATTAAAAATGAAAATTGAAAAATGGGAAATGATAAATAGAAAATGAATGAAAATTGAAAAATGAAAAATGAAAATTCAAAAATGAAAAATAAAAAAAAAATAAAAAATGGAAAGTGAAAAAAGAAAAATGCAAAATGAAAAATGAAAATTGAAAAATGAAATGGAAAATGAAAGCTTAAAACAGAAAAATGGAAAATGAATAATGAAAATTGAAAAATGAAATGAAAAATGGAAAATGGAAAATTGAAAATGAAAAATGAAAACTAAAAACTGAAAATTGCAAAATGAAAAATGGAAAATGAAAATTGAAAAATTAAAAATGAAAATTGAAAAATGAAAATTCAAAAATGAAAAATAAAAAATGGAAAATGAAAACTGAAAAGAGAAAAATGCAAAATTAAAAATGAAAATTGAAAAATGAAAATGAAAATGAAAAATGAAAAACGAAAAATTAAAAATGCAAAATGAAAAATGGAGAATAGAAAATGAAAAATGGAAAATGAAAATTGGAAAATGGAAAATGAAAAATGAAAGCTGAAAACTGAAAAATTGAAAAAGAAAAATTGAAAAATGAAAAATGAAAATTGAAAAATGGAAAATTAAAAATGAAAAATGGGAAATGATAAATGGGAAATTAATGAAAATTGAAAAATGAAAAATGAAAATTCAAAAATGAAAAATAAAAAAAAATAAAAAATGGAAAATGAAAAAAGAAAAATGCAAAATGAAAAATGAAAAATGAAATGAAAAATGGAAAATGAAAGCTTAAAACTGAAAAATGGAAAATGAAAATTGAAAAATGAAATGAAAAATGAAAAATTGAAAATGAAAAATGAAAACTGAAAACTGCAAAATGAAAAATGGAAAATGAAAATTGAAAAATTAAAAATGAAAATTGAAAAATGATAGTTCAAAAATGAAAAATAAAAAATGGAAAATGAAAACTGAAAAGAGAAAAATGCCAAATTAAAAATGAAAATTGAAAAATGAAAATGAAAAATGAAAGCTGAAAAATTAAAATTGAAAAACGAAAAATTAAAAATGCAAAATGAAATCTTAAAAATTAAAAAAGGAGAATTGAAAATGAAAAATGGAAAATGAAAATTGAAAAGTGGAAAGTGAAAAATGAAAATTGAAAAATGAAATGAAAAATGGAAAATGAAAGCTTAAAACTGAAAAATGGAAAATGAAAATTGAAAAATGAAATGAAAAATGGAAAATTGAAAATGAAAAATGAAAACTGAAAACTGAAAATTGCAAAATGAAAAATGGAAAATGAAAATTGAAAAATTAAAAATGAAAATTGAAAAATGAAAATTCAAAAATGAAAAATAAAAAATGGAAAATGAAAACTGAAAATAGAAAAATGCAAAATTAAAAATGAAAATTGAAAATTGAAAATGAAAAATGAAAACTGAAAAATGAAAATTGAAAAACGAAAAATTAAAAATGCAAAATGAAATCTTAAAAATGAAAAATGGAAAATGAAAATTGGAAAATGGAAAATGAAAAATGAAAGCTGAAAACCGAAAAATGGAAAATGAAAAATTGAAAAATGAAAATTGAAAAATGGAAAATTAAAAATGAAAATTGAAAAATGGGAAATGATAAATGGGAAATTAATGAAAATTGAAAAATGAAAAATGAAAATTCAAAAATGAAAAATAAAAAAAAATAAAAAATGGAAAATGAAAACTGAAAAAAGAAAAATGCAAAATGAAAAATGAAAATTGAAAAATGAAATGAAAAATGGAAAATGAAAGCTTAAAACTGAAAAATGGAAAATGAAAAATGAAAAAGAAATGAAAAATGGAAAATTGAAAATGAAAAATGAAAACTGAAAACTGAAAATTGCAAAATGAAAAATGAAAATTAAAAAATTAAAAATGAAAATTGAAAAATGATAGTTCAAAAATGAAAAATAAAAAATGGAAAATGAAAACTGAAAAGAGAAAAATGCAAAATTAAAAATGAAAATTGAAAAATGAAAAATGAAAGCTGAAAAATGAAAATTGAAAAACGAAAAATTAAAAATGCAAAATGAAATCTTAAAAATGAAAAAAGGAGAATAGAAAATGAAAAATGGAAAATGAAAAATGTAAATTGAAAAGTGGAAAGTGAAGAATGAAAAATGAAAACTGAAAATTGAAAAATGAAATTTGAAAAATGGAAACTGAAAAAATAAAATTGAAAAATTAAAGATTAAAAATTAAAAATTCAAAATTCGAAACTCAAAATTAAAACTTAACAAGTTAGAAAATTATAGTTGGTCTAGACCGACCATACAATACCCTATACCATGCATTTAGAGACCCTATCTCTCAGGCCCAACAAACTGGACATAGAAAATAAGCATAAACCAAATTTGAGTGGGATTTTTATTAATTTTTTTGGCTGCAGATATGAAAAAGTTCATATCGGATGCTATATCTATATGGGGACTAGGCCCAAAAATGGACCGATCCTGACCATGTTTGCTAAAGTCTCTTGAATTTTGCAAAAATATATACAAACAAAATTTGAGAACAACCAGTGCAATATGTTTATTTTTTGATAGACTTAGGTGAAGATCGGGAAGCAGCTCTATATGGGGCCTATGACTAAGAGTTGTCTCGTAGGGATCATTTTTGGACTACTCATTAATGGATGTAATAAACGCATACAAACCCAATTTGAACCACTTAGATTTCCGTCCACAATATATCTAGCCCTTAAACATGCTAAAAATATGGATATTGACACAAAACCACAAAAAGTTTATTTTTCCTCCGAACCGCCTTGGAATTTAAAAAGCTGCAGCTTTGTAGAAGATTTAATGACTACCAAAAAACTCTACACACGATCATTACTATACATCTCTATTTGAAGAAATTTTTTCTTCATACAAAAAAAAGAATTGGAAAATTCTCTACACAGATGGTTCAAAAACAGATACTTCCACCGCAATGGCGATTATAAACGATAACCTTCAAACCGACTTTCTAGCAATTCTCGATCACAGGTCTTCTATTTTCACAGCGGAAGCAACAGCTATTTATTATGCTATAAACAAATACAAAAGTTTTCCTGGTAAATACTTGATATGCTCGGACTCTAAATCTACAGTAACATCAATTCAAAATATCAATAAGAAAAATACAATCATCTCTAAAATTCGAGACATCCTAATGAAGTATCCAACCAAATTTAAAGTCATGTGGATTCCTAGTCATATTGGTATATTGGGAAACACATTAGCCGATAAAGCCGCCAAATATGCTACACATGCACCAATTATAGAATATCGTTCTACAAACAAAAAAGATATTCACAAATTTATTTCATATTACATTAATGAAATGGATATCGATGAATGGGCAAACTACCAGCATCACTACAAAATCATCAACCCTAATAAAATACAACCAACATATCCCCATAATACGTCTAGGTTGAATTTACAAAAATACACCAGATTAAGGCTAGGTCATACCTACATAACACATCGACATATTTTCAGTGGATCGAGACCAGAAATTTGTCCGCTATGCAACTCAGACATCATAAGCTTAAACCATTTAATTTTCAACTGCAGTTCCATTAATGAAGCCCAAATCAACCTATTGGGTAAACTATGTTTACCCGATTTGCTACGCAATGTAAACATAGAAAATATAAATTTAGTAAAAAACATTCTTAAATATTGTAATATATATCACCTTATATAAAAATAACTCTCATGTTTATAAAAATTGGGTCAAAAACCTCTGTCGTTAGTACCTAATAAAATAAATATATTTATACTCATAATTTATTATGATTATAAGTGCTGTTAAATAAATAAATAAATAAACCCAATTTGAGTAAGATCTATATGACAATTTGGATTTTATGGCAATTTATGTCGATTTCATAGGGGTCATTTGTATCGGGGCTAGGTCTGAACATGGACCGATTCTCACCAATTTCAATAGCGTTCATCCTATAGTCGATAAAAGCTTATATCCCAAATTTCATCAAAATATATTCATATTTGCGACCTGCAGTTTGATTACAAGGTTTACATGGACACACAGACGGACGGACGGACTCAGAAAGTGATTCTGATTCGATCGGTGTAATAAAAGATGGGTCTAGGTCAAATATTTTTGGTAGTTACAAACAGCAGCACAAAGTCATTATACCCAAACCACATAGTGGTATAGGGTATAAAAATTCAAAATTAAAACTTAAAAATTAAAAATAATTAAAAATAAAAAATTAAAAATTAAAAATTAAAGATTAAAAATTAAAAATTGAAAAATGAAAATTGAAAAATTAAAGATTAAAAATTAAAACTTAAATATTAAAAATAAAAAAGAAAAAAATACAAAATTCAAAATTCAATTAAAAATTACTAGCTAATTCAGATAAAAATATTTGAAAAATTGTTTTTTTTTTTAAATAATATCTGGAAATCTTAAGCCAAGAATCAGTTAATTTTTTTTTTAATTATCATGAATTACATCAAAACTTTCTTATAGGGATCAAACTTTGGATGTTATAACGCTGGCTGCGTTAAATAATGAATTTCATTAGGAGTTTTCTACTCTAGTAAAAGAAAAATAATGCCATTTTTCAAATAGTAACTAATTCTTTCTATAGAAGACACGATCTTTGTTTTTTGTAACAAGATATTATAATAGAAACTGGCCAACAAGAAAAGCAATTAACTTTAAATTTAATTTGTATCTGAAATTAAAATTTCAGTACCGACAACAGTTTTAAAGTGGTAGCCGTACCCAATATTGTTTGTAATATTGAGTTTAAGATGCAGATGGAGGGTAACAAAGATTCGGCACAGCCGAATTTAACACTCCTACTTGTTTTATTATAATTTCAAATAATTTTATGATCTAACGGCAACAAAATTTGTTTGTCGTTGTCGCTTTTGAAAATACCAAGCGGCTAGGCAATTGTAATCGATATTTGTCAATAATAAATTCGGCAATGCCATTATTGTATCTTCGACGTGACTTGTGGCGATGATATAATTTTCAAAGGACATTTTCAAATAAAAAATGTAAATGTTATGGTCTCTGTTATGTACTCATAAAAATAAAGTTATTGATACCCATATTGGCTATATATTTTGTACAGGGTTGCCACTACCGAACATAAGAGGTTTATTTGGGATACATTGGCTAAAACATGAACTAGCCACTATATCGAAAAAAAGTTGAATGAAATACATCCTCACTAAAACAGATGAGTACTATATGTGAGTTTTGATTTAAAATTCATATGTACCACCATGCAGAACCCCCTAAAATTATAGGGTTTTTAATAAATAACATGAGCATGATCGTGCGTGTCATAAACTCTATTGGATGTGCCTTGCAATTACCTTTGACATGACGTCCAATTTCTACATGATTTCTTTGGATCAAATGTGAAGAATCTGCAATAAAAATGAAAAGCGGCCATTATAAGTACCTTTTTATTTTTCATTACGATCTGCGGGTGGCACCGCAACCTCTCCACGCCCATGCTATCTTTTTTATAAATGAGGAATTTTTAGTGAAGTAAACATTTTTAAAATTATATTTTATTCTTTCTTTAATATTAATGATTATTCCGGCTTCGTAGTCCATATTTAAGATGCAAAAAATGAAACAAATTTTTTCCCCATTTACTCGACGTTTCTATTTATTTCTTTAACACACAAAATTTTTAATTTATTGTACAATTTTTATACATTAAAAAAAGTTAAAGTTTGTTAGCAATTGGGCTTGGATTAAATGGAATTTAGCTTTACACAAAAATAGATTAACAACTTTAATTAATAATTAATTTTTTTTTTACTTTTCAGGTCTTCTGGTCTTGGCTGAAATTTTGCCACTTCCTTTGCCCGTACCTCTACCTGTTATCGATCCAACCACGAATGCTGAATCGCTTAAATTCCAGGCACAACGTTTAATAACGGAACGTAAAATATGGTCTGCTCATTTACATCCGCAGGGTGCTCAAATCACCCGCCTCATCGAGGTCATGGCTCCTTCATCATTTCCCCAATTGAGTGATTTACTAACCAGAGTCTGTTTGCAATTAGCCGATTTGGCACCCAATATGACCTTGCTCATTTCCAAGACCCTAAGTGATCTTTTAACTAATGAATGGTCCACATCTGGTCAGCAGCCAACAATTCACTTGGCTCGTTTATTACAATTTTTCGCCCGCTTAAATGCCCATCCAGCCTTAAAGATTTCCACATTATCGATATTATCGGGAAAATTATGGGATTTCTTTAATGCCCTATTGACCATGAAAACCTCCACCGAAGTAGGCATGAAATGTCAAATATCTGTACATCGTATTTTGGAAAGTTTTTTGGACTCGGAGATTTCTTTTATAGCTCCCACCAGTGCGTTTGGTATAAACAATAACAATCCTTTGCTTAATTTGGCTACAGCTTTGCCTAATAAAGAGTTAATACCGAAGATTGTCGAAGCTATATTTGTGAATTTAATGCAAGTGGAGGTGACTTTGGAAGTGTCGGCAATGGGTGTAAGGAATTTGGTGATTTTAACAGAACACGAGTGAGTTTTTTTTTTACATTAAAACTTTTTTTTAAATACCAGCTCCTTTAAACTTTTAAATTGTGTATGAATTCTTGTGGTTCAAAAGCTTTTTATGAATTTTTTCGTGGTCTCTGAAATAGTTTTTATTCAAAAAATGAGACTATGACACATAACTTTTTTTATTTTTTCTCTCGTGCTGCTTTTTTTTCAAAACAAGAGTGATGAGTACCACCCTATTACATAAAGTTATCCGTGGTAAAATTTGTTAGTTTAAGGGAAACGTTGATGACCTAAAAATTAAAGATTCAGTATATCCCAAGTTCAAACTTCAATTACTCGAGGAGAAATATAAAAAAAGACTAAAGGATATTATTACCCATTGCTTTCCTCTAAACATGAAAAATATTCCAAAATATAAAAATATCATGAACGGTGTTTCGAAGACATATCGAAAATATTTAATTTTATGCCCAAATAATGTCAATTTCTCGAGTATGAGTTTTGAACTTAGTTAATAAGTGGTTTTTATTTTTAAGGTCATTAAAGTACCCCTTAAATTTATAATTTGTATCGGAGAAAAATAAAAGAATATGTACCGTACCGACCTGCAAAAAATCTTAAAAAATTCTAACATATCTTTTTGACCATAGGAATTCATATTTTATGCTTTATAGTGAATACTTAAACTTTTTTAAATAATTTTTATTTATTTTTTTAGCATCACCTTTTACCATTTGTCCTTGGTTCTAAAAGAAAAGTCCACCGAATTTCAGGAATGGATTTCTAAAATTATAAATTTAAATGAAACTGGCGCCTACAATTCCAATATTGAATCTTTGCTGTTGTTATTACGTTCTCTAACACAAATTGAAAATTTAACATCACAATATTCAGCTCTACCAAGTAGAACGTTAAAATTATCTGGTATGGAATTGGCCGAAATTATCGGTTTTAAATTAGAAGATCCCAAATCCAATGTACTGGAATCAATTTTTACGATTCTTGAACGAAATAAGAAGGATATTAATGAGACTTTACTAAATGATATACAACAATTGAAGGATTTAATAGCAACCGTTGATTTGAGACCGGCTACTCCTCCTGTAAATACGGAAGAAGAAGTTAGTAGCCAAGAACCAAATTTACCACAAACTGAAAGTATTGTTACCCAATATGATGCCCGACCCATATTCACCACTTATGATCCACAAAATGATGAACAAATGGCCGCGAAATATTGGTTGCATACCTACAATATTGATGATCTATCGGCCGAAGATTTTGAAACGCAATATGAAAGAATAACTTGTGATCTAACGGATATGGCTAAAACCTGTTTGACACCAGAATGTAATTTATCCTCCGACTGTAAGAGAGTCTTACATCTTTCAGCCTCGCCGCAATCCAACCGTGAACGTACACCTACAGCACCCTGTTTCCGGACCAGACGTGTTGAGGTAGAGCCTACTACTGGAAGGCCGGAGAAGAAAATCTATATAACATCCATGAGAGGTAGAGGTTTTCCCCGACCTCCCCCCTCCAGGGGCGATCTATTTCGTTCACGACCTCCGAATACCTCTAGGCCACCATCACTGCATGTTGATGACTTTTTGGCTTTGGAGACTTGTGGAGCTCAGCCTACTGGACCTACTGGCTACAATAAAATACCGTCTCTTATGCGTGGTTCTCGTGTTGGCCGTAATCGTGGTTCCCGCATAGCTGCTGTAGCAGCATATCGCAAAACTAAAATTCTGCGCACCAATTCACCTTCAACCTGGAACGAAGGTGGTTCACCACACTATCGTCCATCCATATCTGACGCACATTTCTCCGGACCACCTGGAGAAATGCCACATTATGCTAGCAGCCATTTTACCGGACGAATACGCGTACGTGGTATGCGTTCCCGTCCCTATATGCGTTGATCTGTCAATAATTATTTCGGCCGTTTCGTTACAACAAATGTTTCCATATTGCTGAAGCACAATACCACTAAACTATAATTTTTGTTGTCTATACAGTTAAGTTAAGCTATAATTACATATATAGATATATATTTGTATTTTCTAAAAATTAATAAACAAATATACAACAAAATTTATTCTAAGTTTACATTGTATTCTAATTGTTAGTTTGTTTCTTTGTATTTTCATGTCTTATCATCTACTTAGATTAAGGGTTCTCACTCTTGGTAGCAAGCACCCCTTGAAAATCTTTTAGATAGTGGCAGTTGTTATACACTCGACTGTGCTGGGTTTGTTTGCTAGCGAGAGTGGAAACTCTTATTCATCTTTTTTTTTTTGTGTAATTCAATTTTTCTATTCCGTAATGATAGTGTGCAATCTTACATCGTGTGCTTCTAGGGGTAGAGTTTTTTCATCGACAATTTGTTCAGTAAATGCTAAAGCCATTAGGGTTGTTTTCTTATTGGGATATGTGGTTAAATATCGTCTTAAATAGCTGTCATAGTAGCCCATACCATGACCCATACGACCACCACTTAAGGTAAATGCAACACCGGGCATTATGAATAAATCAACGCCATGACCTGGAAAAAATAGGTTATTAAAAAAAAAATAAAAATTTCTGAAAGCAAGCACAAACATATTTTAAAAATTATGGATTCGAATCATTGACAAAATCTTTTTTGCTAGAAACAAAAACTAAAAAAAAAATCATGTGAGTCCGATCACAAGGGAGTTGTGTAAACATCTAATAATTAAAGAAAACATCAGCATCATATTTTCCAGTGCATAAAAAATAAGTCGATTATGCTGTTTTCTGAAATTCAATTGATGTTTTCTGAAATGCAATTGATGTTTTCTGAAATTCAATTGATGTTTTCTGAAACACAATTGATGTTTTCTGAAATACAATTGATGTTTTCTGAAATACAATTGATGTTTTCTGAAATTCTATTGATGTTTTCTGAAATTCAATTGATGTTTTCTGAAACTCGAATGATGTTTTCTGAAATTATATTGATGTTTTCTGAAATTCTATTTATGTTTTCTGAAATTCAAATGATGTTTTCTGAAACTCGAATGATGTTTTCTGAAATTATATTGATGTTTTCTGAAATTCTATTTATGTTTTCTGAAATTCAAATGATGTTTTCTGAAATTATATTGATGGTTTCTGAAATACAATTGATGTTTTCTGAAATTATATTGATGTTTACTGAAATTTTATTTATGTTTTCTGAAATTCAAATGATGTTTTCTGAAATTATATTGATGGTTTCTGAAATACAATTGATGTTTTCTGAAATTCTATTGATGCTTTCTGAAATTCAATTGATGTTTTCTGAAATTCAAATGATGTTTTCTGAAATTATATTGAAGGTTTCTGAAATTCTATTTATGTTTTCTGAAATTCAAATGATGTTTTCTGAAATTATATTGATGTTTTCTGAAATTCTATTTATGTTTTTTGAAATTCAAATGATGTTTTCTGAAATTATATTGATGTTTTCTGAAATTCTTTTGATGCTTTCTGAAATTCAATTGATGTTTTCTGAAACTCGAATGATGTTTTCTGAAATTATATTGATGTTTTCTGAAATTCTATTTATGTTTTTTGAAATTCAAATGATGTTTTCTGAAATTATATTGATGGTTTCTGAAATACAATTGATGTTTTCTGAAATTCTATTGATGTTTTCTGAAATTCAATTGATGTTTTCTGAAACTCGAATGATGTTTTCTGAAATTATATTGATGGTTTCTGAAATACAATTGATGTTTTCTGAAATTATATTGATGTTTTCTGAAATTCTATTTATGTTTTCTGAAATTCAAATGATGTTTTCTGAAATTATATTGATGGTTTCTGAAATACAATCGATGTTTTCTGAAATTCTATTGATGCTTTCTGAAATTCAATTGTTGTTTTCTGAAACTCGAATGATGTTTTCTGAAATTCTATTTATGTTTTTTGAAATTCAAATGATGTTTTCTGAAATTATATTGATGGTTTCTGAAATACAATTGATGTTTTCTGAAATACAATTGATGTTTTTTGAAAGACAATTGGAAAATGTTTAGAAAAGAACATATCATAATTTTTTCACAAATACAATCAGATAAAGTCACACCGATTTACACTTCAGCTCACACCGATGTGTTACGCTGTTTTTGCGATTGTGTTGTGAAATAGAAATTTACCCCCCTGCGCGTATAGATGTTTACACATCAAAAACATTTTTAACACCATAACAAATTTGAATCGAGAATATTTCAAATTAAACTCAGAAAAATATGTGTTTCTTATGGAAATTAACTCAGACTAATTGTACGTGTAATTCAAAAATTTAAAAAAAAAAATTTAATTTATTCAATTTGTGTCGATTCAGAATACCAATTCAACCTAGTTTATTTAAACTCATGGTCAAATAGTTAAACTCAAGTTTTGTCAAATATTTTGAAAGTTAAGTCATAAAAGCATAAGGTTAATTGAACTAAATATCACAAAAACTGGACCTAAAGTATTCAAAATTTTGGTTTAACTAAAGTTCAACTTACATTCCAGAAACTCGGTCTTTTCAAATAATTTAAAAGTTTAAGTTTAGTTAAACTAACTTTAATTGACATCACAAAAGCTTGACCTATAGTGTTAAAAAATTTGAGTTTTAACTAAAATAAGTTCAACTGACATCCCGAAAACTGGATCTTATAAAAAAATTAAAAATTCAAAATTAAAAATTATAAATTAAAACTACTAGCTAATTCAGATAAAAATATGTTAATATTTGCTTTTTTTTAATATTAATATCTGGAAATTTTGTGCCAAGAATCAGTTGAATTTTTTTAATTATCGTGAATTATCTCAACACTTCTTATAGGTATCAAACTTTGGGTGTTATAACGCTGGCTGTGATAAATAATGAATTTCATTAAGGGTTTTCTACTCTAGTAAAAGAAAAACAAGTAAGAAAATTATAGTCGGTCCAGACCGACTATACGATACCCTATACCATGCGTTTAGATACCCTATCTCTCAGGCCAAACTAACTGGATATAGAAAATAAGCAGAAACCAAATTTGAGTGGGATTTTTATTAATTTTTTCGGCTGCAGATATGAAAAAGTTAATATCGGATGCTATATCTATATGGGGACTAGGCCCAAAAATGGACCGATCCTGACCATGTTTGGTAAAGTCTCTTGTATTTTGCAAAAATATATACAAACAAAATTTGAGAAGAATCAGTGCAATATTTTTGTTTTTTGATAGATTTAAGTGAAGATCGGGAAGCAGCTCTATATGGGGCCTATGACTAAGGGTTGTCCAATAGGGATCATACAAACCCAATTTGACTAAGATTTGTATGATAATTTGGATCTTATGGCAATATATGTTGATTTCATAGGGGTCATTTGTATGGGGGCTAGGTCTGAACATGGACCGATTCTCACCAATTTCAATAGCGTTCATCCCATGGCCGATAAAAGATCAAATACCAAATTTGGTCAAAATATATTCATATTTGCGACCTGTAGTTTGATTACGATCTTTACATGGACACAGACGGACGGACGGACGGACATCGTTAAATCGAATCAGATAGTGATTCTGATTCGATCGGTATAATTAAAGATGGGTGTAGGTCAAATATTTTTGGTTGTTACAAACAGCAGCACAAAGTCATTATACCCAAACCACATAGTGGTATAGGTGAGAATCCGTCCATGTTCAGACCTAGCCCCCATACAAATGACCCCTATGAAATCGACATAAATTGCCATAAGATCCAAATTGTCATATAAATCTTACTCAAATTGGGTTTGTATGTATTTATTACATCCAGTAATGAGTAATCCAAAAATGATCCCTATGGGACAACTCTTAGTCATAGGCCCAATATAGAGCTGCTTCCCGATCTTTACTTAATTCTATAAACAAAAATATTGCACTGATTCTTCTCAAATTTTGTTTGTATATATTTTTGCAAAATACAAGAGACTTTACCAAACATGATCAGGATCGGTCCATTTTTGGACCTAGTCCCCATCTAGATATAGCATCCGATATGAACTTTTTCATATCTGCAGCCAAAAAAATTAATAAAAATCCCACTCAAATTTAGTTTATGCTTATTTTCTATATCCATTTAGTTGGGCCTAAGAGATAGGGTCTCTAAACGCATGGTATAGGGTATCGTATAGTCGGTCTAGACCGACTATAATTTTCTTACTTGTTTATAACAAGAAATTATAATAGACTCTGGCCAACAAGAAAAGCAATTAACTTTAAATTTAATTGGTATTCGAAATTAAAATTTCAGTACCGACAACAGTTTTAAAGTGGTAGCCGTACCCAATATTGGTTGTAATATTGAGTTTAAGCAAAAAAAAAACTGCAAAAATTTTAATTTCGACTTTAGGCAAAAAAAAGGGTAAAATTTCCTATAGTGCAGTGGACTCTATAAATATCGAAATTAACATACGCGTGTCCTATTTGGAGTGACGCTGCCAACTGCCACCTAAAAAGCTTACAAATTCTACAAAACAAATGTCTTAAAATGATAAATAAAAAGCCCTGGAGGTATCCTACGAATCTTCTTCATGAAGAAACAGGTTATGAAAAAATTATCGATTTCATAACAAGGATTAATAACAATTACTTTGCCGAAAATGAAAATTCCTCTTACCCACTGATAAGAGAATGTAGAGAATTAACGTAAAATCAGAGTTCAGAAAAAAACACACACTGAATAAAAAACTCGTACATATATGTAAACAAACATAACTTAGACCAACACACACATATTTTTATTTTCATATCAATTATGTTTGTTTTTAAATTTTCTTCGGTGCCAAACACAATCATGACTTGTGTTCGTTTTAATATTTCGTTATTTACACGAACATTTTTCTATCACGTACTTTTTGTTTCGATCACACATAAACCACACAGATTTGAGTGTTGCTTTATTTGAAGTTCGTGTTCTGGTACGTGTACTGAAAAAAAAAAAACAGAACATGTACAATAAACAGGTTCGAGTTCAGTTACATTTTAAGTCGTGTTCTGGCTCGTGTTCTAAGAAAAAACAGAACATGTACAATAAACAGGTTCGAGTTCAGTTATATTTTAAGTCGTGTTCTGGCTCGTGTACTAAGAAAAAATAGAACATGTACAATAAACAGGTTCGAGTTCAGTTATATTTTAAATTCGTGTTCTGGCTCGTGTACTGCGAAAAATTGAAACATCAATTCGCGATCTGATACACCCCGATAAAAACGACGACAATTGTTTCAACCAAATTTATTAAAATTTTATTGACCCTTTTTTATGACTTACGTTACAAATTGTCAAATATTTTAAAATTTTATTGGCCATTTTTTTTTGTGATTTACGTTGAAATTATTTACAATTGTTTTTATTGACTGGTTTTTATTTTAATAAAATATGGTAATAAAATACTTAAGACACAAAAACTGTACACTGCACTTAAATCTTTCTTGCAGGTTTCAATCAGACATGTAATAGCGAAACGAAAAAAATTACATGTCTGATTGAAACCTGCAAGAAAGATTTAATTTAATTTATTAAATTTTTCCCCCCCATTTTCCTTTAAAAATCATTAAAAAATAAAATAAAAACTATTTAATATCTTAAGATCCTCTATATTATTTGTTGCAATATCTATATGTAAAGATAAGAATATCAAATTTGTTAAAATATGTAAATAAAGGAAGAGTTCAGTAAAAAAAAAAAAATAAATAAATACTGAAATTTATATAAAGCTAAAATAATGTGTCCACATATTTTTTGCACCCTGCCACAACGGTAAGAACGCTGTTAAGTGGTACAAGAACAATAATGGAGTTTGTACCAAGGGCGACAAATCCTCCAAACTAACCGGAGCTTAGGCCAATGGATATTGGGCTCTTGTGAAAAGGAAGTTGAAGAGCACAAAAAAGTTGTCCCAAAATGTAAAATATTTTAAACGGAGATGGACTTCCTGTTCCGAAAGAGTGACAGAAAATCCATAATGGAAGGTTTTCCGGTAAAGCTTTAATATAATTTCAATATCATAAAAAATAAAGACTAGATTCAATGATTTTTTTGATCTCACTCCTTATTTGGCTAAAGTTAAAAGCTTAAGTTTAATCAAACCCGATTTATAACGTTATAGTAAAAGTTTGTCATAACAAACACTCGGCCCAAATTGAAGTCTTAATTAATTTTTCCATTTCGCATTGGAGATTTCGCATTGCTGTATAAAAAACAAGTAAGCAAATTATAGTCGGTCTAGACCGACTATACGATACCCTATACCATGCGTTTAGAAACCCTATCTCTTAGGCCCAACTAACTGGACATAGAAAATAAGCAAAAACAAAATTTGAGTGGGATTTTTCTTAATTTTTTGGCTGCAGATATGAAAAAGTTCATATCGGATGCTATATCCATATGGCGACTAGGTCCAAAAATGGACCGATCCTGATCATGTTTGGTAAAGTCTCTTGTATTTTGCAAAAATATATACAAACAAAATTTGAGAAGAATCAGAGCAATATTTTTGTTTTTTAATAGATTTAAATGAAGATCGGGAAGCAGCTCTATATGGGGTCAAAGGGATCATTTTTGGACTACTCATGGATAGATGTAATGAACGCATACAAACCCAATTTGAGTAAGATCTATATGACAATTTGGATCTTATGGCAATTTATGTCGATTTCATAGGGGTAATTTGTATGGGGCCTAGGTCTGAACATGGACCGATTCTCACCAATTTCAATAGCGTTCATCCCATGGCCGATAAAAGCTTATGTGCCAAATTTCATCAAAATACATTCATATTTGCGACCTGCAGTTTGATTACAAGGTTTACATGGACACACAGACGGACGGACGGACGGACGGACATTGTTCAATCAACTCAGAAAGTGATTCTGATTCGATCGGTATAATTAAAGATGGGTCTAGGTCAAATATTTTTGGTTGTTACAAACAGCAGCACAAAGTCATTATACCCAAACCACATAGTGGTATAGGGTATAAAAAAAAATAAGAAAAGAATCTCATTGTTTTGAAAGTTAAACTCACATCTTGAAGCACTTGAAACTTTCAAACTATTTGACTAACATTCGAGTTTAAAATTCCTCCCCTTTTGGAGTCTTGAACTCAATATGAAATTCATATTTATTCACCAGTAGCTACCAAATATAAAATTCACATTTTCACTTTGAGCATTTAACTTTTTTTTGTACAACAGACCGATTCGCAAATTTCAAATTGCGAAATTAATAAACATTTTGACTAAAAACCAATAAAATCGATAGATACACTGTATTAAATCATGAGACTCTAAAATTGCCAACAAATGGTCAAAAGTTCCGTTTAAAATAAATGGTAACTAAAGCTTGTGTGCAATCGATCCTAAACAGATTAGATTAAATAAAAATCGAATAACCTGATAAACATTAAAATGTATATGCATTTACCATTGGTAAGGGCATTTTCTCTGCCCTCATTAGCATTGGGCTGTTTTATATTCCACTTTGTCAGCGGCAGTGTCTTATAATCGTTCAGATCTTTCAAACGCACCATTTCCATATTATTGCCCTCATATGTGGGCACAAAGACATGTTTTTCCAAACGAAAACATTCGCTTAGTAACTTGCTAGTATCCACCTCCAATGAAGTACTCAAATAAATACTAATACGTTGAGCAGCACGAAATGCTTTTGTTTGTAAGACCTGCAAATAGCAAATATTTTAATAACGTAATTCAATATGAGTGATAAGGTCTTCACAACACACCTTTTCCGTTATGGCCTTTGATTGGCGAGCTCGCGATTCGGCAGTTATAGATGTTAAAACTTCGTTTTTCATGCGACTTCTGAGAGCTGTTTTTAAAGGATTTCTTAGATTGTTGGCCATGATTTGGTTTGATTATATTTAATTAGTAATTTTGATTAATTTATCTCTGATACACACACCACTTTTCGATTGCCTTGTTTACACTTTGAATGCTAGTGTACAACTGCAAGTAAGGCAAGATTTTGTTTATTGGTTCGTTCAAGTACAATATCAGTGCGGTTGAGACCGGTTCGTTGCCGTTTTTCAAAATCTCATTTTGTTTTATATTTTAATACTCATTTGTTGTTATTGGTTCTCTTATAAAAATATAAAGAATGAGCACTTCTTATCACTGACTCTTTGCATTTGTACGAAGTGTGTATGCCGGGTTAGATAAGAAATAGTTTAGGAATGCCAATGAACCATGTGCCGAACATATGTTCATGTAATGCAGGTAATTAGATATGAGCCGAAGAAAAAGAATCTATTCAGAATCTTTTATTCAGACAAATATAATTTTTTGAATTTCAATTGGGATTTCTGGAGATCAATTACAGCAGTCTTGAGGCAGGGAAATTCTTGGCGAACGTATGAAGTTTATGCTTTTGATATTCGCTAGAGTAAAAAGTATCGGAAATAGCTTGTCCGAATTTAAATGCATATAAGAAATTGTGGAAATTCTGAGCGCTAATTATGGCAGTCGTGATCGAGGGAACTTCTTGTCAAGCGTACGAAGTTTATATATTTAGAGTAAAGTATGTATATCGAAATTTTTTCGAATACATTCAAAATTTTATCCGATAGAATATAACAAATTTTATTTTAAAACTTATTATACTTTTCGGTTTTTTAAAAAAGCAAAATTTTAATTTAAAAGCTGCTAAAATGAAATTAAATGAAACTAATTTTTAGACCCCCCTGATTTTCAAAAACAAGTGAAATTCTTGTTGAACGTATGATATTTATATTTATGGTGTACGATGTCAGAATTTACTTGAGAGCTTTCGAATTTTTCCTTCAAGCAATATAACAATTTTGTATGCCTTTAGAGCTTCTAAACAAAGAAAACTCTCATGCATTTTAAAAATTTTGGTTTAAAAATATACCTATTTCTTCAAATTGTTTTAAAGTCCCTAAAGTATACTAATCTATGGCAGCATTTAAATTAAAAATTTCTACTATTTAATGGGTATAATTTCGAAATATTTATAAAATTTTATTTAAAGATGTTTTTATTCGACCTTTCCAATTGTAAATAAGAAATTAAATATTTGAGCTCGAGGTCTGATTTTGACAAAAGTTATTTATTAAATCCAATATTTCGATATTCTTTGAATATCATCTTCAGGGATTGTTTTAAATCATAAACAACAAACTTAAATCTATTGTTCCACCTTCGTCGTCATATAATATTGCACTCAAAATTTTATATAAACGTGTTCACCAAAAAAATAGGTGGAAAATACTTTAAAATGTTTTTATTAAATTTTTTTCCATTTAACTTAAATTTATAAAAAAAAATTATTCAATGCGTAATATAGCAGACTACAAAAATTCTATAATTCAGTTGAGATATCTTCTCACTTCTTAGTCTCAGTTGTTTTGGTTGTTGCGTCCGTCTTGGTCTTCAAATTTTTTAATTGTTCTTTTTGTTGCTTATGAAAGAATTCTTCTTCACGAGCTGCTTCCATTTTACCAAAACTACCACCAGCCTCGCGGATGGAGCCGCCTCCACCACCACCTTTGCCGGCGCCACTACCCAATTCACCAATCTGAGACATTTTACACAGTCTATAATTACAACAAAGAAAAAATCACATTTTCTTAAATATCTCGATCTCAAATGTAGGACAAATCTTATGTAATCTCAATTTGATTATTAAAATTTTATTAAATATTTAGTTTTAACTAAATCTTTAAATACTCACTGTATTTGTTGTGGATATAAACGTTGTTGTATTTTTCTGAATGTTAATAACATACTGGATCTTTAGTTTACGCTTGTTTTGCTTTTATATCTTGTAAGAATTTTAGTTAAATGAATTTCACAAATATGTTGTTGTTTTTCATTAGCCGGCTATTGCGCACTGTTGTTGTTATTGTGAATGTGTTTTCATTTTAATCATTTGTTTATTTTTATAATTGTGAGTGATATTGGGGTTGCCATACTTAAAATGGGATAAATATAAGAGATTTAATTTTTTTAAATATTTATGAATACATTTTTGGGAACTGTTACACGTTCAATATATATTCAGCCCTCTCCTTGAAACGTTGTTATTTGAATAAGAATGAATTTGAAATGACATGAAATTGAAATTTTGGGTTTCTTGAAAACACAAATTTTATATTTTCGAAGTATTTTTCGAAATCATATTTTTTATTGTCAAATGACATGTAACATATGGTTTTTCTTCAGAACTATATGTTATTTAGAAACCGAGGTGCCATATGGCGCTTTAGTCACTTTCACAAAAAACCTTAAGTAATTTTTGCATGTTTTTCCTTAAGATTATATAGTAAGTAAAAAAAAATATATTCCTTTAAAATAACATTTTACTTGTTCATTTAATTGTTTTTGTTCTTCAATTTCATCTAATTAAGAATGACTTCTCTTTTTGAAATAAGTTAAGCATCGAAAATCAAATAAATTGGATTTGACTGGCATCACTACTGTTTCGAACATAAACAAAGTTGTGGCAGTCGAATGCAAAAAAAAATAAATATATGTGATTTGAGTGAAATATTATTTTAAATTCCTTTATTCGTAATAATTAGTACATAAAGAATCTATGTTATTGAAAAAATTATAATGGGAAATAGATTGTGCAAAATAAAAGTTTTTATTATAGTTATAGAACAACATCATCTCCAAAAGTGTGTTTTATTAACATTGACTACTGATAACGAGTTTTTTTTAAATCAACGCAAAATGTAGACGTTCTTAAAATAGTTTTTTTTTCATAAAATCAATGTCTAATTTTTTAAAATAATGACAAGGTTCAATTAAAAAACATGTTAGAATTTAAATATCAATTGTTTTTTTTTTATATCTTAACACCTGTGTATTAGAAAAAAGGGCATTTGTTTTGATTTCACAAAAACTTTTCTGTGTGAATTAAAACAAGAAAAAATATACTTATTGAAATCATAGAACAGCAAAAAACTCGTAAATTTAAGAATTTTTTAATTTACGGGGTTTTTTTTTGGTAATAGTGGTTTCAAGAACAGGGGTGATAGACTGTCAAAAATTAGTTTCGTAAAAATCACCAACTAAGTGAGAAACTTAAATAAAAAATTTGTATTAAACTACCGTGATAACTTGAATAACGAATGATGTAGTTAGATTCCTAAGACACAAAATAGGGTGAAACTTTTGCTTACGCGCGTGTCTTCTTTTCTTCCTGCAGTGTTATTAAAAAAAATTCTTAACCAAAATTTTTAATTAACAAACTAAGTTCTACATAAATTTTCAGTTTTATTAATTATTAAATTCGGCTCGGCCGAATACGATACTGGGTACGGCTACCACTTTTAAACTGTTGTCGGTACTGAAATTTAAATTTCGAATTCCAATTAAATTTAAAGTTAATTGCTTTTCTTATTGGCCAGTTTCCATTATAATTCCTTGTTACAAAAAAAAAAAAAAAGAAAATGATCGTGTCTTCTATAGAAAGAAAAATGGCATTATATTTCTTTTACTAGAGTATAAAATCCCTAATGAAATTCATTATATAACGCAGCCAGCGTTATAACACCCAAAGCTTGATATCTATACGAAAGTTTTGAGATAATTCACGATAATTAAAAAAATAAAAAATTCAACTGATTTTATTTTAATATTAAAAAAGCTAATTTTAAAATATTTTTATCTGAATTAGCTAGTAATTTTTAATTTTTAATAATTTAATTTTTAATTTTTAATTTTTAATTTTTAATTTTTAGTTTTTAATTTTTAATTTTTAATTATCAATTTTTAATTTTTAATTTCTAATTTTTAATTTTTAATTTTTATTTTATAATTTTTGATTTTTAATTTTTAATTTTTAATTTTTAATTTTTAATTTTTAATTTTTAATTTTTAATTTTTAATTTTTAATTTTTAATTTTTAATTTTTAATTTTTAATTTTTAATTTTTAATTTTTAATTTTTAATTTTTAATTTTTAATTTTTAATTTTTAATTTTTAATTTTTAATTTTTAATTTTTAATATTTAATTTTTAATTTTTAATTTTTATTTTTATTTTTATTTTTATTAGCATTATATAATACAATAAATGTTACTATATAATAAAAAGATATAGAGTGCTAGCAACTAAGGCCTTCGACTCCGACGTTAAATTTTTTTCTATTTATGTATAGGGTGTATAATAAATATACTAGTATTTACAAATATACAATATAGAATTCTTTTAAATCATATTTAAAAATTTACATTTTTTAATGAAATAATAAATGCTAGTGACGTTTACATGCGTTGGATTTATTAGCAATGAGCTTGGTAGGGTTTGTCCAAATGTAGCTATTCTTTCTGTAGTGTAATTTTGACATTGATCTAATATATGGTTTATAGATTGTGGTGTATTGCAGCTGTTACAGTAGGGTGCACTTTTCTTATTTAACAAGTGCTGATGGGTGATTTTAGTATGACCAAGCCTTAGTCTTGAGAAGACTAGCGATTCTTGTCGGGTGCAGGATGTTGGGTATGTAATTTTGATTCCCTTAATATTGATAGATCTATATCTATGATTATATTTTTCCCAGGTACTAGATTTTTCATCTTCAAGGTGATTTTCAATAATAAGTTTTAAATCTTTATTCTCCTGAGAGTGAAAAGTTAAAAGTGGAGCTCGTGAGGCAAAGCAGGCAGCTTTGTCTGCTGCTTCATTACCCTTTATGCCAACGTGGCCAGGAACCCACATAATCCGTAGTTTGTTGGGAAATTTTATCAAAAGATTACGGATCTCTGCTACTGTACGTTCTATGTTTTTTGTATTGAGAATTGCTGATATAGTGGATTTGCTATCCGTGCATATGACGTAGCGGCCTTTTTGTTTTGATGAATATTCAGCTGCAAGTTTGATAGCCATGGCTTCTGCTGTAAAAATACTACAATGCTCCTCCAGGAGACCATTATAAATAACTGAAAGGTTATGATTGACTACTCCAAACGAAGTATATGTTAGTGCTTTTGATCCATCTGTGAATATAAAATTCCAATTATTATATGTATTAGAATGGAATATGGAGTTAAAAAGTTGTTGATATATTACATGGTTGGTTGATTGTTTTTCGTGTTTTTGAAGATCAAGAATAAATGAGGACTCTTTTAAGAGCCACCAAGGTTCATATTTACCGTACATTAACATTGGCTGTACAGTTGGTATTAATTCCCTAGCATATTCGACACACCTGTGGATGGGGGATTTCTTCTTATATATACGTTTATATTTGATAGCATTTTTAACGTGTTTGAACAAGATGTGGTTGTTAGAGTTAAATAATTTGGGTATTATTTTTAAGTCGCTTGAGTAGATTCGTTCAGAAATAGATGGAAATCCTGCTTCGGTTAGCAAATTTTGTATATTTGTTGTTGGAAAAGCTCCAAGTGCATATCTGATCGCTGCGTGATAGGGGGAGTGTAACATATTTATATACTTTTTAGGGCAGTGGCCGTAAATTTGTATGCCGTAGTCAATTTTAGCGAGGATCAAAGCTTTAGTTGCATTGAGGAGAGTGTTGGTGTGTATAGCACTTCTCTTTGATGATAAAAATTTAATAATATTCAAGCGTATTGTTAGCTCTTTTCTGAGTTTAGAGCATTGTTCATGAAAGTTAAATTTATCGTCGAAAATAATACCTAAAATTTTTAATTTGGAAGTTTGCTCTATATTAATGTTATTGTAGATTAGTGAAGGAGGGTTGCATAAATGTTTGTTGCAGATATGGAGTACTTTGCATTTGTTTAGTGAGAGAATAGCGCCGGATGTTATAGACCATTGTTTGATATCATCAAGGAGATTGGAGAATTCTGTTTGGACCCTGGCGTTGTCGCTGTTCTTAGAAAAAAAGACGGCATCATCAGCATACAACGAGTGATCGATAATTTTGTATTTTGTAGCAATTTTACTAATCTCGTTGAAAGCAATTAGAAATAGCACTACGGAGAGCGGGGATCCTTGAGGAATTCCGTTATATAGAGGGAGGCTATCTGATAATGTAGAGTTTATACGTACTCTTATTTTACGATTTGTCAAGAATGCTTTTACAATATGAAATATTTTACTCCCTACTTTCCATTTTAAAAGTTCTTGTAATACGATATGTATTCCAATGCGATCAAAAGCTCTTTCGAAATCTGTGGATAAGATAGAGATGTGGTTTTTTTGTGACAGAGCTTGGGAAATAAAATGATTTATGTGAAGTAAGGAATCTAATGTACATTGTTTTTTCTTGAAAGCTACTTGGTTGCTATTATTTATATTGTTTTTTGAAGCATACCACATTAGTCTTTCGGCAATAATTTTTTCAAATACTTTACCAACGCAAGGCAATAACGATATTGGTCTATAGCTGCTAATAATTTCCACTGGTTTGTTCGGTTTTTGGATTGGTAAAACAATAGCGGTTCGCCAATTTTGAGGATAAATTCCAGATTGGAATAAATTATTATACAGATCTAGTATTCTATCTTTAAGGCAGGTTGGTAAATTTTTCAACATTGGATACGATATTCTATCATACCCAGGAGTTTTTCCCTTGGCATTATGTAATACTCTCTCAAATTCAATATGATTAATTTTACTATCCAATTGTTTGGCAGATTTAGTTAGACAGATGTTGATATATGAATGTTGAAGGATCTCTGACTTTTTTGCTATAAATGTGGAGTGAAATTGTTTATCGTGAGACAACTCTGACCAATATTTGCTAAAGTTGTTAGATATATCGATGGAGGAAGTAAAAAAATGTTGATCTAGTTTTATGAATCGAAATGAGTTGTGCTGTTTATTGCCTGCGAGCGTTTTTATGTCGTTCCAAATTTTCTTTGTATTTGATTTGGGGTTAATTGTTGAGGTGAATTTTTGAAAGGACTCTTTTTTGTATATTTTAACATATCGTTTAAAAATTGCATTTGCTCTTTTATATGACAGCAGATTAAAGTCTGTTCTAAAACGAAGATATATATGCCATTTATCCTGTTTCTCTTTTCTTAAATTTTTTAAGTGGAGATTCCACCACGGGACTTGTCGTTTTTGAAAAATGGGCGATGTTTGTGGGATAGATGAGTTTGCTGCAAAACGTATGATTTTATGAATTTTTGCCGCTTCTGAGTTTAAATTTGTTGAGGTATTTGTAATTTCGTGTTGTAATTTACAGTGTTTTTTAAAATTGATCCAGTCTGCTTTTTCTATTTTAAACTTATTTATTGGTTTAAATTTCGAAGAATTTGAAACACAACCTAATTGTAGAAGGATTGGCAGGTGATCGCTGCCATATAATGAGTTCAAAGTTTTCCATAAGATATTCGGCGCCAGTTGAGAGCTGCAAAATGATAAATCTATATTTGTAAAGGTATTGTGTGTAGATAAGTGAGTGCTGGAGCCATCATTTAATATAATTAAGTTTTTACACAGGATTAAGTCTTCAATGATTTTTCCCCTTTCGTTAGTATGCTGTGAGCCCCATATTGTACTCCAGGCGTTAAAGTCACCTAGTAAGAGATAATTGTGTTTGGTAGATGTTGTTATATCTTTCAGGTCTTTTAATGTAAAACATTGTTTTGGTGGGATATACGAATTAATGATTGAAATAGATGGGTTTACGTTTATTATCAACTCTAGTGAAGCGATCTTTGTGTTTCGAAAAACAATATTATGAGGAAGTTGTTTTTTGACCAGAAATCCAATTCCTTGTTTCGAAGAAGTTATGTTGGGCAAATTATAAAAATAGCCCTCGTATAATTTATGAGTGATTATATTAGATTTGTTCTGTGGTAAGTGAGTTTCTTGTATTGCTACAATGTCAGGGCTATTGTCGTTAATAAGAAGAGATAGATCGTTAAAATTGTTGTTGTAGCCATTCATATTCCATTGTATTATTTTGATCATATTTTTTTGGAAAAGAGTTATTATAGGTGAGAGTTTAGTAGTGTAATTGTTTTACTCTCCCTCGCTTGACTGGATTTCTTCGCAATCCATTTCTTCTGTTTTTTTTTTTAGTTGTGCTTTATTTGAGTTGTTAGTTTTTACATTAGGTTGATATAAGAGCAAATTGCTATTGTTGTTATTGTTGTTTGTTAAGTTGGAATTTGAGTTTTGTGTATTGTGTGAAGATGTTTTAAGTTGAGTTGTTGTATGTTCTGATGTTGATTTTTGTGTGTTTTTTTTATAACTACTGGGGGGAGATGGGAAAGATGTCGATGGAACAATATCATTCGTTTGAGGAATTTTGTTAGTATAAATTGTGTTTTCGTTGTTTTGGCTGTTTTTTTTTGCTTTGTTTTCGGTATTAATTTGCTTATTGTTTTCAATAATTTCTTTTTTGTTTTCTGAATTTATTTGCTTGTTAGCTGAGTTATTAGATAATATAGAGGAATATGTAGCATTGGGGGGGATTGTGGAAATAGTGCTTCTTAGAATGCGTTTAGCTTCGCTCATAGTGCATTTATTTTTTATTTTTATTTTTAATATTTCTTTATTTTGAATATATTTGGTGCATTTATTTGACGAAGAAGAATGCTCTTCGAGACAGTTCGCACATTGTGTACGAGTACAAACGGAGGGATCATGAGGTGGTAAATTACATTGTACGCAAGCAGGTGCGTTTGAACAGTGGGTTTTTGTATGTCCTAGTTTCTGGCATGATTTGCAACGCATTGGGTTAGGAAAATATTCTCTGATGTTAACCGTATTCCAGGAAACTTTAATTTTATCTGGTAAGTGAAATAAATCGAAAGTAAGCAGTATAACACCGGATTTTATAGTTTTATTTTCGATAGTTTTTTGGAATTTGTGAATACTAACAACTCCTTGTTCCGACAGCTCTCTAACGATTTCTTCATCAGAGACGTTGTTAAGATAGGGGGCATAGATTGTACCTTTCGTGTAGTTTAAATTTTGATGTAACTTACATTTGATTGAGCATAGTCCAAATAACTCTTTCGAGAGAAGGAATTTATCTGCAGTTTGTTTGTTATTGACCAATAAAAGAAGATTTCCATCTCGTAATTGGGAAATTGATGTGATATCTTTGCTGATCATAAGAATGGCTCTGTTCACTGCAAAACAGGAATAGCTGGATATGGGCTTATTTGGATCAGTAGTCTCCATTACAATGTATTTAGGGTTCGGTGGTTGGCATTTGGGTAGTTGTGGGAATGGCGTTGTATCTTTATATTTAGTTTTTTTACGTTTGGGACTAGTCAGATTTGCTAGTAAAGCAAATTGATTGTCCCCAAGGTGAGACGGCCCTGTGGCCATGCTGTTGTTGTTAAGTACACACTATAACTTTTCACTTTATTAGAAGAGATGTTAAAATAAAAAAAATAAAGCACTTTTTGAGTTGTATAGCCTGTGAAAAGGAGAAGTAACGTAACTCGCGTACCAATTTGTTCGTCTGCTTACAACAAGTGTTAGTCGAAGACTGAGTTTTAATTTTTAATTTTTAGCTTTTAATTTTTAATTTTTAATTTTTAATTTTTTAATTTTTAATTTTTAATTTTTAATTTTTAATTTTTAATTTTTAATTTTTAATTTTTAAGTCTTAATTCTTAATTTTTAATTTTTAATTTTTAATTTTTAATTTTTTATTTTTATTTTTTTTTAATTTTTAATTTTTAATTTTTTATTTTTAAATTTTAATTTTTAATTTTTAATTTTCAATTTTATATTATTAATTTTAACATTTAATCAACAATAGGAAGAATTACATCATACACAACATATCTTAAGAAAAACAACAAACACACTGAAAAATTTTATATTTTCAAGAGCTTTTTCAAAGTTTTATTCATATCTCGTGACCCCTTTATTCCATTTTGACGATTTTGGGATGTTAATAAACGAATTTATACAAAAACGAACGGTCTAGCTTAGATATTGACGGCGTGAGGTCAATATACCCTCTGCGTCTGAGGTGTGGGGGGTATAATAAAGCTTCAGCTCCACTTTCGAAAGGAATTTGATTCTTTAGATCTTTTAAAATTTGATTAAATTAAAATGTAAAAAATTCGAATTGATAAAATTTTTTATCATTCTTAAAACGCACAAAGATCAATCTGAAGAATGTATAAAAAGTGTATAACAAATATTGTTGGGTGAAAATTTCAAAAAGTTAGAAAAATATGAATTATTTTAATTAACATTTTTTTACAGGTTTTATTGCATAAATCGAGGCAGTTTTCCTTAATTTATTAGGGTGAAGAAAAAAAGCTCCTGGCAACACTGAGATTGCCACTCTATAACAAGTGAGAACTTCATAACGGTAAATTTTTTATAAATGATCTATTTTGAGTTAATTTTTAATAACAATTGGACTTAGCACATTTGCAGACAGGCTAACGATATATGTACAAATTTAAAATTCCAATTGGATTCTTAAATTATAAATCTAAAACTCCCAAGCTTGGGCTATTTAATTATATTTTTGTATGGAAATTTAGATTTAGAAAAAATAATTTTTTTAAAAATATAACGTGTATACAAGTTATTTACAAAAACGAAGAAAAAATACAAAATCTAAAAGAAATTTGTAAGAAAAACAAATCGTAAAAATATTCGTTTTCTTTTTGTTTGAATATCGATGGTAACGTAAATGTTTCAATTTCAAGTCTCATTCATTCATTTTGATGTTTTTCGATACTTTGAGTTCCATTTTTAAAATTTGAAACGTTCAATAATTTTTTTTCTTTAGCAAGTTTTGTACAACAATCATTTTGCTGTGACGAAGAGAAAAATACAAAAAAAAAAAAAAAAATAACCAGGAAAATGCCATTTTTGTAAGTAAATAATTCAAATTGAAATACATTTTCGTTACTACTGACCTCATTCAGAAAGAAGGCTTCTTCCAAGCAATTTTTATGTTTGTTAAGGGAACATGTGTCACGCAACGCTGTCGGCTCTACACTAACGGACAAAACTTTTTCGAATTCATTCCAATCTGCCGCACAATTTTCACATTTTAATTTTGAACCCTGTTCGCGTATTTTCGACAATAAATCATAGTTTTGCGCACAAAAGTATTTCTCTTCCTTTAAGCCACCTTGGGGTTTATCCAAACCGCCACCTATAATTATTTGCGATTCATCACTGAAATTTCGAAGCTGTACTATTGAACTAGAAATAATAAAATTAAAGTAATTTAAAAGAACATATGCTGAATAATTCCATTCACCGTATTTTATACAAACGCAATTTTCTGAAACAGCTACATGTAAAACGCAACATGATTTTTTTCTATTTTTTGTTTAAAAAATATTTAAAAATATAAAATATATTTAGACAATTTGGCTGGAAATTTTCTCTATTGACACAGCAGAATTATTTCTTAAAAACTTTCAATTCAAATTTTTATTCGGTATGATAGTATTTCGAAAAGAAAGGGTGATTGCGATATTTTTTTAAATAGTGAATTAATTTTTTTTAAACAATGGGTGATTCCATTTAACGAAATGTGCTCAAATAGCTCAAGAAGCAACAAGTCTAGTTTAGACATGGGAAGTTATGGGAAGGTAGGGATTTTTACATTGCTTTATTTTCTTTTTTTTTTCAAATTAAAGTCCTTTAAGATACAATCATTTGGAAGCTATCACTGGAGATATAAAATCTTCAAATCCATTCAAAAATCAAAAGTTTTAATCTCGCAAAGTTTCTTTATTTTCGAAATTTTCCCATCCAAATATAAATGGACAGATACTTTATCAATACTGGATATTGAAAATCGGCATAAGTTTTTTTTCTTAATTATTAATTTCAGTAAAAATTCAAATTTAAACCATCATCAACATAACCAAAAACAGCAGCAGAACCCATCGAGAACGGGCAATAGTTATCACAAATCGAATAAAAAGGTGGACAAGACTAAACGAACGGTTTTAAAGACTGAATCGAAAAAGTCACTAACCGATTTTGAACAGGATCAACAACCTACCTCAAGTACGAAAACAAATTATTCCAACAGAAACTCTACAAATTTCAAAACTTCAGCACCTACAAAAGTAAAGTCGTGTAGCTGGAAGAGATCGGATAAACAAGCACCCGGTTTTAATGCGATTTCCAATAAAAAAGCCAAATCTCTACGTAAAAAATCTTCAACTTGGTTAAATTTTCCCAATAGTACAGAGAAATTGAACGAAGTAACGGTCGTTGCTAATAATGCTAGCGAACCAACATCAGTTTGTAGGCCAGGCACTCTCTATTCGGATGCACTATTCGGTGCTGGTTCTTCATGTATCGTAAAAGTAAAGAATTTAACGCCCAGGCGCTCAAATAATACGGCTCAAAAAAAATTAAACAAAGCTTTTTTCAAATACAGCGGAAATGATAATGAGTTGTTATCCGATGAAAGTGAAATTGAAACGGAACGAAATGCCTTTCCATCGCTACAAAAATTGAGCAACAAAACTCTGTCACCCTCCACTACAGGCTCAGAGCAAACAAAGCTCATCTCTTCTGTAGAAACAATATCAAATCGAGAATCTTCTACCACCGAAACTACAACTGCATCGCCTTCGCCTTCGCCTTCGCCCACCAAATGTGTTACGTATGAAGAGGCCGATGTTGTTATATTGTCGCCGCCTAATGATCGACCTCCTCTGCAAACTGAAATTTTGTATGGCAATTATTTGGAACAACATTTTCAACAATTCAATGGCAATGCAAATACGGCTGCCTCCACACAATATCACGGTGGTTGTAGTTCCGATACAAATTCATCGAACGCTTCTGGTTCTTCGGCTAAATCTTTTCTAGTCGATATTCCCAAATGGAATTTTATTGATGCTGACACTAGTGCAGATGCTTTTCCAAAGTTTTTGTGTCAATTCAACGATGAGAATTACTTAAAAGCTGAAAATATGGCTTTGCTTGGTTTAAAATTGGCTTTAGGTAATAATTCGCAACAGAATAAATTTAAATTTTAATAATCCCTAAATGAAAATTTCGTTTTAATTTTTCCTTTGTTATTTAAAACTGTTCAGCTGTGAAATAATATTTTTAGATAAATTTTTTTGGTAAATCAATAAACGATAAGTAAATATAATTGAAAAACGATATGTGGTTTAAATTAATGCCGTTTTCTTTTCTCACAAAAAATGCGCATTTTATTTAGTTTTTTTTTAAGTGTATTTATACCCTACTAGTATAGCTCAGCACTCGAAATTCGAGTGCATATTCTACGAAATATTATTTTTTCATTGAATTTTTGACTTCCAATGTTTTTCTAATCTATATATCAGGGTTCAGAAAATACACAGATGAAACACACAATCAGACATGTCACAGAACAAAATCGAAATCGATTTGATTCCGTATTGCCAAATCGATCGGTTTCGTTTTAGCTTCTTCAGAAATTTGTCGCTTTCATTAAATCGGAAAAAAAAATGAAAAAGATATTTTTGTGTATTAAATATGGCAACGTAACGAAAAATACACAGCTGATTGTTGGAAAGAAAAAGAATATAAAGCGAAATTTTAAGATTGTGTTGTGTTAAATAAATAAAATAAATAAATAAAAATATAAAAATGCCCGGCATATCCATTGTTGCAGTAGTAGAGGAACGAAGCCAACATTCCGTTGAAAAATCTTTAGATGGTGGGCCAAAAGAATTTAATTTTCCTGTCAGGTCTTCCCAATGACTCTCCACAACAGCCTGATATCCCTTCACAAACCCCCTAGCTATATAATGATGGCACTCCATATATTCAAGGAAAATTTTCTCTTGTGCCGAACTGCGATGTTTTCCCCTTTAATAATAAAAAAAATTAAAAAAATTTAAAAATAAATTTTCTAATACTTACATGTTTACTCAGTAGTTTTTCTTTTTCGTTTGTTTTGCTTCGCCATTTTGCTGTCAGCGTTGTATTTTGTTAGAAAAAACAAATATTTTGCACTAAACAAAAAGTGGTTTGTATGAAATAAAAAGGTGGCAATAATTAGTTTACGACGTTTTGTATTTTTCGTCATCTAAAAATCATTTTCTTTTAAATTGGTAATAAAATTCATTTTAAAGATTGAAATGTCTATATTTTGCTAAAATTAATAAACCAATAGTTTTTTTTTTATTAATTTTAAGTTATTCTGGATAGTTTTTTGGTATCTATGCTACTTAAAATATCAATTCCACTTAAGAAATTAAAAGTGGTTTCATATCGATAACATTTGTCGGTTTACGTTTTCTGAAGAAGCCAAATACGGTTTCAATTCCACTTTCGATCGGAATTTGTTTCTGTGACATGCCTGAATGTTCTGTTTTAAAGCAGCCAATACATATTTTTAAATTTTGTACGTTGTCCAACTCAATCATGACTGTGTTTCGTTTTAATATTTTGTTATCTACATGAACATTTTTCTATCACGTATTTTTTGTTTCGAACACACATAAACCACACAGATTCGAGTGTAGCTTTATTTCTGTGGTCACAAGCATAAACCGCCTATGTCGAAAATCATGCTTTCGAGAAAAATAACTTTTTGTATAATTGTAATGAGGCTTCATTACGACTTAGGTGAGTATATTTTTATTAATATCTTTTTAATAAATAGCGTTAGAGAAATTGGGATTTCACGAAAATATAAAGCGTTTTTAGTAGAATATGATAGCATACATTACTCAAATCATTCTTAAGTCGACTTAGGCGGTTATCGCTTGTGACCACAGATTTTAAGTTCGTTTTCTTACACGTGTACTGCTAAAAAAAACAGAACATGTTCTTCAACGCGAACATCTAAAAATTAAAACATTATCCATTCGCGATCGGAAAAAACGAAATTAAGTCATAAACAATAAATAAAATATTTAAAAAATAAATAAATTTTAAAAGTATTTTAGATTTTTTAAATAAATTTCGTTGAAACATTTGTTGTCGTTATTATAGGGGTGTTTCAGATTTTTCCAATCACGAGTGGATAATGTTTTAAGAACATGTTCTGTTTTTTAGCAGTACACGTGCAATAAAACTACACTCGAATCTGTGTGATTTATGTATGTTCGAAACAAAAAAAACGTGATAGAAAAATGTTCGCGTAGATAACGAAATATTAAAACGAAACACAGTCATGGTTGTGTTGGGCACATACAAAATTTAGAAACACACATAATTGATATGAAAATAAAAATATGTGTTGGCTGCTTCAGAACAGAACATTGTGTGTTTCATGTGTGTATTTTCTAAACCTTGGAAAATTGTAAAGATATGGGAGTAGATGGAAGCAGCAGCAGTGAAACGTCATACTCAGACTAAGTTGCTTTGAATAATCTGCCAAGTACACCAACCAATACACCTGTGAGTGGCAAAAGGAGGAGAGAAGATCAAAGCTTGACTATGCGGACACCGCCAATTTATAAAGAAATATTTCAAAGGTTATATTAAAAGTGATTTGGAGAATAAGGAGTTGTCTGAATCATTAGAAATGTTTGCAGAGTAAACCTTGACGTTATCGGCAGTAATGTTAGACGTGTCTACAAATCTCTGTAGAAAATTTAACAACTAATCTTATAAATGAGTTTAAAAGATACCACAAGGATATGGAAAATGCTGTAATTCAAAAACTTAAGCTTAAAGAATTAGATATAGAAATAAAACAAAAACAATTGGTTTTGGAGGAAGTGAAAAATATTTAATTAATCTAAAATTTCTTAAACCATTTTTTATGAATAAAATTTCATTGAAAATTTCATTGAATGAAAATTTATGAATGAAAATTTATACTTTGAGCAATATTATTTTCTTTGAGCAATATTATTTCGGTTTGAAGAAATTTTTCGTCATGTACAGTTTCCTTTTCGTTCTCAATTTCAAAATATTGATACCGCCAGATATTTCTCCCCCGCAGTCAATTTTTAAAAAGTTGCATAAGTTATGTAAAGCACAACAAATGTTAATGACAGGGACCGAAAATAACAGTTATTTTGAAATTTTAGAACAAAAAAAGCATATAGAAGCAAATGTCGGAAAACTGATTCATGTATACCATATTCATCCTTAGGAACTGGTTTATAATAAAATATATTGATTTTTAAAATTTTGGTTTTATTATTTCGAGCAAAAATAGTTATTTTTTGATTTTATTTTTTCGAGCAAAAAAACAGTTATTTTTTGATTTTTTTTTTTAAACAATAATGACACTTATTTTTTGATTTTTATTTTTCGAGCAGTTTTTTTTTTGATTTTTATTTTTTCGAGCAAAAACACTTATTTTTTGATTTTTATATTTTCAAACAAAAATATTAGTAATTTTTTGATTTTGATTTTTTCGAGCAAAAATAACAGTTATTTTTTGATTTTAATTTTTTCAAACAAAAAAAAAAAAAAAAACCAGTTATTTTTGATTTATATTATTTCAAAGAAAAATAAAAGTTAATATTGTTTTGGAGTTAAAGGACTTTTTCATCTGATCACATCAAGGTTCGTGAATAGGTATCAATCGAAAACTTTGTCTCAGTTCTATCACCTGTACATGTATTAACGTTAACGTTAAACGGACCCTGGTTGATGATGCTTACTGTTTTTTTATGGTGAATACCAAAGAGTTTGAGATAAACATCTAAATAGGATTTTCAGCACCCGAATTGTCCTTTCGACAATATTTCTGCCTGACGCATGCTTTTTACTAAAATTTTGCTGACTAATGCTTCTTGGCGATCTAATCTGTTAATAGCCACGAACCGCGATCACCATTTTCATATTTTGTCATGAAAACGTTTCGTGTACGACTCATGTTCCATTATAAATAAATCGTGGCTTGATCCAGGCCTTGTTGTGTCGACAACTTTAATATTCATTTTATAGTCGCAAATCTGTTATGAAGGAATTAATTATTAGATGAAAATCTAGGCTTTATTTTTAATTATATAAACTCACAATCATAGCGTTAATGCTGTAGTATCCTTTACAGTTAAAATAACGGTATTATTCATCTATTGCTCTCATTATATGTGAGTTCCATCTATACACCCAATAACTCCACGTGTCGCATATTTGTCAAAAAAAAATTTTTTTTTTTAATTTCTTAAATCATCTTCACTAGATTCCAATTTTATTAAACCTCTAAAAATTTTTCTTTCCAAGCAGATGATCATTTTCGTCATTGATTTGGAAACCATAGAGCGATGCATTAAGATGTGTGCATCGTTTCCCACAGAAGTTTTGAAGTTCCCTTCAGCTAAAAATTTTATAGTAGCTACCAATTGCAATGTAAGTGGGATCTATGTACCTTTCCAATTCTTTCCAATCTTGTTTAAGACCGTCATAAAGCCATCCTTATTCAAATGAAAACATTGAATAAATCTAAAAAAATAATTTTTAAATTAAAGAACAAAGATTATATATACAACCCTGTTCTTGAAACGTTGTTATTTGAATAAGAGTGAATTTAAAATCACATAAAATTGAAATTTTGGGTTTCTTGAAACCACTTTTTTTTATTTATTTAATGGAAGCATATGTTTGAGTTAAGAACCATATGTTTGAGTTAAGAACATATGTTATCTAGAAACCGAGGTGCCATATGGTTCTTTATTCAGTTTCACAAAAAACTTTTAAGTATTTTGTGCATTTTTTTCTTAAGTTTATAGAAAAAGTATAAAGAAAAATATTTTCTTTTAAAATAACGACTTATTTGTTCATTTAATTGTTTTTGTTCTTCAATTTCATTCAATTAAAAATTACTTTTCTATTTTTAAAAAGTTAGGCATCACCAAAAAAAAAAAAATTGGATTTGACTGGCATCACTACTGTTTCGAACATATAGAAAAAAATAAAAATATGTGATTTGATGAAAAATTTTTTTTTAATTCCTTTATTTGCAATAATTAGTGCATAAAGAATCTATGTTATAATTGAAAAAAATATAATGGAAAATAGATTGTGTAAATAAAAAGTTTTTATTATAGTTATAGAACAGCATCATCGCAAAAAGTGTGTTTTATTAACATCGACCACTTATTACGAGTTTTTTTTTTAAATCAGCGCAAAATGTAGACGTTTTTAAAATCGTTTTTTTTTTTCATAAAATTAATGTCTAATTTTTTAAAATAATGACAAGGTTCAATAAAAAACATGGTAGAGTTTAAATATCAATTAGTTTTTTTATCTCTTAAGACCTGCTTAGTAGAAAAAAAGGGCATTTGTTTTGATTTCACAAAGCCTTTTCTATGTGAATTAAAACGAGAAAAAATATTCTTATTGAAATTAGAGAACAGCAAAAAACTCGTTGATTTAAGAATTTTTTCATTTTCGATTTTTTTTTGTGATAGTGGTTTCAAGAACAGGGGTGATAAACTTGCCTTTCTTCCGAGTTGTCCTGTTTTCTTTTTTATTATCCTCTTCTAATAATAAATAGGATGCAAATCGACATTTTATGATTTCATAAATACATATTTACTTATTTTTTTAAATAAATTTCATAAATATTTACTTGTTTTTAAACAACTTTCACTAAAACTTCCCAATACATTGTTGTATTTTTCAAAAGAAATAATACGGAATGAAACAAAAGTGGAAAATGAAATCGATCGAAATTCATCACACCATTGTCGATTTGAAAATTTTCACTTTTGTAGACACATCACATACCTGAATAATAGCTTCTGTTTTTATTTCTTGTCTCAGACTTAACTTTGGGGGAAGTCCTGTTCGTGGTTTATTTTCAATTCTTTTCTTTTTTTTAAGCGGTTTATGATTTTTTAGGACTAAGATTTTCTTATTTCGTGGCTATTTATTATTACTAGCAGATTCCAGCGCTCGAAAGTCGAGTGCAATATCTAGGCAAATTTATTTCTCAACTTAGCCAATTCACAAACCAACACATTTTTGGGTTATTATCATTGTGAATGAAGATAACAAACTCATTAACAAATTTAATAAACACTCACATAGCATATGTATTATTTTATGTATGTGTAACAACTTTAAGTGAAATTTACTCAAAATAAAGGAAAAATTTTATAAATCTGTAAATCTGGTGAACAGCAAAAACGAAATACCTTTCAAATAATATACGTTTGGTCAAAATCGGAATAAAACGGTAGAACAAAACATCGGTAACAAAAAATCTCCTAGCCTATTAATATTATAGATTTTTCGTTACTCAATTTTTAATTCCGTTCTAGATATTTTTCAAATCACTATCTCACTTTAATTAATAAAACACTACTTTTTTTTAAACTACTTATCAAACAGAATTGTATTTATTTGTTTAAAAATGTACCGTTATAAATAACAAAATTGTGTATGTTATTATGCCTGCCATACACTACACAAGTTCAGTGCTCAAGTTTGGCAGTACAAACTTGAGCAAATATCAAAATCGTTTTGATTTTTGCTCAATTCAACTGCACAAATAGCGAAAAAACTCCCAACATTACACAAACGGACTGTACAGTGCTAGACTTGACCACTGAAATTGTGCAGTGGGTACCAAGACTTTTGCTATTCAAAAACATGGAATTGTCGAATAATATATTTTGTGGTTTGTTCAATGTGTTTATAATTTTTTTTTTATATTATATTATCTTACACGAGATAGAAATAAATATTACCCATTTTCTAACATATTTTTTCATTAATTTTAAATTCTTTTAATTCAACTGGGATACCTTGAATTTTGCTGCACACTATGTATAAGTAGTAATCAGTCCAGCCGTCACTTTCGAATGTTGACAATAACAGCAAAATAAACAAATCTCTGATGGCTTCTGTAGCTGGATACGTTTCTACTACAGGATAGATCCCTAAACAGAAGTACATACATATTTATGTAGTTGATATATAAAGTCGACTTTTCGATAAAAGTATATACAGGCATGTGATGAAAACCCAAATCAATACCAAAACGAAACAACACCGAAAATAGGTGTGATGTAAATCAATTTTTCGATTTGCTTTTATTTTTATTTCAAAAATAAATATTTTCCCATTTCCATTTTGGAAATAGGGATAAAAAGATGTGATGGAAAACGAAATTGTTATTTTTATTTATCGTTTTTAAATCAAGAAGACTTTGCTTTTCGATTTGAAACAGTTTTTTCTTCAAATTTTCAATGCTTTAATAAAATATAACTTAAAAAATGTAAGTATAATAAATTGACGTACTATAATGTCGTACTTAATATAATTTTTCAGGGGAAAACACGTAAATCCATGACAGAAAAACAAGTAAGAGTGTTAAATTCGGCTGTGCCGAATCTTTGATACCCTCCACCTCGGTTTGTGGCAATACTATTAACATAGCTCATGGTAGTTGTGTTCTTGTTATTGTTAATATGTATGAATCACATTTTTTTTGTGGCTTTTTTTATGTTGTTGTATGTTCAACCACTAAACTATTACAAGAAAACACTAGGTTTCATGTTTTTTTTAGAGGTATCTATAAACTTTTGTTCATTTCTCAGCGCAGAGGCTCCCGATTTACTCCGATTTCAATACCAACCTGGTGGGAATTATGGCAAATAATTTTTTCGTAACCTGACCTAAGTAAATGCTTTTTTTTTTGAATGAGCGTGATTTCAACAGACACACGGACAGACGGACAGACGGACAGACGGACAGACGGACATCGCTATATCGACTCGAGCTGTGATAAGGATCAAGAATATATATACTTTATTGGGTCGGAAATTAGTTTTTCGATGCGTTACAAACGGAATGACAAACCTATATATACCCTCTGCCACTGAGATGTGGAGGGTATAAAAAGGAAATTTAACGCTATCATCAGAAGGTTGAAAAATTGTTTCACCAAAAAATTTTGCCCCAAAGGGAGTTATGCATTATGCTTTCTTTTGTGATAATTTCACCACTTGTCGTTATTATAAATGTCATTTTAATACATTTTTTCAAACAGAAACACAAAAACAGCGTTGTATTTAATAATAAAATAACATAGTGACACTTTATTGAAAGAAACATGATGAAAAGGAACAAAAATGAAAATTGAAACCGCTTGATTTTCATCACACCAATTATCAAATCGTTCCTTTTCGAATTTCGTTTTCGATTTAAAATCAATTGATTTCCATCACATGCCTGATAGTCACTTTCGGTTTTAAAATTGCAAACAACATTTTTCAGCTGCTGCGGTTTTTGTAAATGTTTTAAAAATTTAAAATTTATATAAAATCGAAAATTAAAGTGAAACTTAAATAAATAATACTTTTCTAATTTTTAATATTTGTTGTTTTATTTATCACTCAAGCTTTATTTTTATATAAAATAAAGAAAAAAAAAATATTAATAAAACAAAAATCCCATTAAAACAACGATAACAAGAAAAAATATTAAACTATAATTTAATTAATCATATTATGATTAATTATATTTATACCACAATCGACCGCGAAAATGGCTATTGAAAATTTCAATTTAGATGTCACATGTTGCAAATGATACAATATCCCAACCCTTTTCATACAATAAACAACAATTAACTATGAAAAAGACATGAAAACCGGTATTTTGTTAGTTATGAAAATTATATAGAAGCTGCTTGTGGAGATTTTATTTAAAATTAATTTATTTTATTTAAATATGAAACACGTAGTTACAAATAATAAAACTTAATCTGAAGACAAAATATTTTCATAAAAGTTTGATAAAAAGAAACAATTCATTTTACTAAAAAATTTTAAACAATTTTTGAAATGGAAGTACAGTAATGCAATACTCTACAGTGCTTATTTATCTATAATATTAATAGGCTAGGCGATTTCTTGTGACTGATGTTTTGTTCTACCGTTTAATCCTGATTTTGACCAAACGTATATTATTTAAAAGGTATTTCTTTTTAGCCGATCCGCAGATTTACAGATTTTTAAATTTTTTCCTTTATTTTGAGTAAATTGGATTTAAAGTAGCTACCAACACATACATAAAATTATATAATGCTATGTGTTTGTTTGTTTTTTGTGTTGATTTGTGAATTGGCTATAATTGATTAGCATACTTTTAATGAAAAATTAAAATTTCCTAGAATTTGTGCTCGAATTTCGAGGGCTGGAATCTGCTGGCTTATTTAATTCAGCTACAATAAAGCAACAGCTGAGCAATATTTACAAAAATATATAATAAAAAAAATCATGTGAGTCCGATCACAAGGGAGATGTGTAAACATCTAATAATTAAAGAAAACATCAACATCATATTTTCCAGTGCATAAAAAATAAGTCGATTATGCTGTTTTCTGAAATTCAATTGATGTTTTCTGAAACTCGAATGATGTTTTCTGAAATTATATTGATGTTTTCTGAAATTCTATTTATGTTTTCTGAAATTCAGATGATGTTTTCTGAAACTCGAATGATGTTTCCTGAAATTATATTGATGTTTTCTGAAATTCTATTTATGTTTTCTGAAATTCAAATGATGTTTTCTGAAATTATATTGATGCTTTCTGAAATACAATTGATGTTTTCTGAAATTATATTGATGTTTTCTGAAATTCTGTTTATGTTTTCTGAAATTCAAATGATGTTTTCTGAAATTATATTGATGGTTTCTGAAATACAATTGATGTTTTCTGAAATTCTATTGATGCTTTCTGAAATTCAATTGATGTTTTCTGAAACTCGAATGATGTTTTCTGAAATTCTATTTATGTTTTTTGAAATTCAAATGATGTTTTCTGAAATTATATTGATGGTTTCTGAAATACAATTGATGTTTTCTGAAATTATATTGATGTTTTCTGAAATTCTGTTTATGTTTTCTGAAATTCAAATGATGTTTTCTGAAATTATATTGATGGTTTCTGAAATACAATTGATGTTTTCTGAAATTCTATTGATGCTTTCTGAAATTCAATTGATGTTTTCTGAAACTCGAATGATGTTTTCTGAAATTCTATTTATGTTTTTTGAAATTCAAATGATTTTTTCTGAAATTATATTGATGGTTTCTGAAATACAATTGATGTTTTCTGAAATTCTATTGATGTTTTCTGAAATTCAATTGATGTTTTCTGAAACTCAAATGATGTTTTCTGAAATTATATTGATGTTTTCTGAAATTCTATTTATGTTTTCTAAAATTCAAGTGATGTTTTCTGAAATTCTATTGATGTTTTCTGAAATTCAATTGATGTTTTCTGTAACTCGAATGATGTTTTCTGAAATTATATTGATGTTTTCTGAATTTCTGTTTATGTTTTCTGAAATTCAAATGATGTTTTCTGAAATTATATTGATGGTTTCTGAAATACAATTGATGTTTTCTGAAATTCTATTGATGTTTTCTGAAATTCAATTGATGTTTTCTGAAACTCGAATGATGTTTTCTGAAATTCTATTTATGTTTTCTAAAATTCAAGTGATGTTTTCTGAAATTCTATTGATGTTTTCTGAAATTCAATTGATGTTTTCTGTAACTCGAATGATGTTTTCTGAAATTATATTGATATTTTCTAAAATTCTATTTATGTTTTCTGAAATTCAAATGTTGTTTTCTGAAATACAATTGATGTTTTTTGAAAGAAATTGGAAAATTTTTGTTGTTCTTTATTTATTCAATATTTCGCTATCCGCTGGATAGCATCCTCAGGAATATAATTTCTAAAAACATATACATAACACAGAACGTTAATAACATAATGACAAAAAACAATAAGACACTTACGAGTAACAATAATTAAAATTAACAAAAATACACCCTTGTGCTTTTACATTTCATATTGTACTAATTTTTGTATTTATTGATAATGTGCCGGTAGCTTTGAGCGCAATTATCAGTGTCAGTTTTGTAGTTCATTCTATTCTCTTTATGTATATTTATAATATGCAGCATTTCGAGTGTGTACCGTTTGTTGTATTTGTCCTCTCTTTGTAAAATTTCTATCTCATCTAAGTTTGGTAGATGATGTTTTTTTGCACAATGGGCCATTAGTGCAGTTTTTTGTGTTATTGATTTATTTCTATTACGTAGATCTGATCTGTGTCCGGATATTCTCGTTTTTAATTTGTTTTTTGTTGTTCCTACATATACCTGCTTGCATATGTCGTTGTCGTTGCCAGTACAATTTATTTTGTAAATAACATTTGAATTTTCCATTTTTTCTATTTTACTTTTTGTATTTGAAAAAAGGTGTTGTAACGTGTTACTCGTCGTATATGCAATTTTGAATTTGTTCTCGTTATATAGCCTCGATTTTCCTATTCTTTCCGAAATTTTTGGTATATATGCTAAAGTTTTGTAAACCATAGGTGTTTCCTCATGTCTAATTGCGGTGTTTTGGTGGCTTTTTAATAGGTTTTTTATAATGTTTTTTGGAAAAGCGTTGTTTATTAAAATTTCTTTTATTTTATTAATATTTTTCTTATGAAATTGTTTATCACTGATTGTGAGAACTCTTTTAATCAAATTGTTGGCAGTGTTCATAATAATATTTTTCGGCTGACATGAAAAGAAATTTATTATACGACCTGATGACGTAGGTTTTGGTACCAATCAATTTTAATTTTACCATCCATTCTTACCAACAAGGTATCAAGGTATGGTAGTCTTCCTTCTTGCTCTTCTTCTAATGTAAATTTAATTTGTCCATGAAAGTTATTTAACTGTGCAAGGGTATTTTCAATTGAACTGATTCTAACAATTGCAAATATATCGTCAACGTATTTTGTTAGCAATCTTGGTTTATATTCCATTTTCTCAATACATGTTTTTAGGAGATCTTCCATAATAATGTCAGCTATGATTGGAGATGCTGGTGATCCCATTGGTAGACCTTTGTACTGAGTGTAAAATTTTTCTTTATATTTAAAATATCGAGTATCTTTTATACAAAATTTCAATATTTTTAAGAATAAGTCTCTTTTTATATTAGTATGTTTTTCTATTTCATGCCATTTCTCCATTATAACATTTATTGCATATTCCACCGGTATGCTTGGAAATAAAGAAATTACGTCAAATGAAATTAGTTTTTCGTCGTCATCTATGCTACTATTGTTAACCTTATTCCTAAATTGCACGGCATCCCTTATATTATATTCCGAATTTTCTGTAAGTTTTTTCAGAATATTGGTCAAAAACCTACATAACCCGCTAGACGGTGAGTTAACTGATGCACAGATTGGTCTAAGTGGAAAACCCTCCTTATGGATCTTAGGAAGTCCATATATTCTAGGTGCTATTGCCGCGTCATTTTTGAGTCTCTTTTTCTCTATCACAGTTATAATATTGCACTTAAAAAGTTCTTCGACCAACTCACCGTTCTTTTTCTGTAATGATGAAGTAGGATCTTTAGTTATTCTCCTGTATGTCATCATGTCATTCAGGATGTTATTCATTCTACTCTCATAGTCAGTTTTTTCCATTGCAACAGTGACGTTTCCTTTGTCGGCATTCAATATTAATATATTTTTATTTTTGTGTAAAAACGATTTGGCTTGACCCACTGTGTTGAGCATAAAGCGATCTCTTCTTGAAAGTTTTTGTTTGTTCATATGATTTTCTAGCATAGATGTTAATTTTGTTCTAGCTATCTCTTGGTCTTCTTTGTCATCTAACGTTTGAATACAATCCTCACCGTCGGCAATGAGTTTAAATAAAGGGAATCGTTTTTTGTCTGTCGGGATAGTGTGTTTTTGGCCTAACGAGAGAAGCCACTGAGTATCTTGTGGTATATTAGTGTTAGTTAAGTTGGTAAACCATTTTTCATTATGTCTAATATTTAATTCTCTCCTTTGTTCTTGTTTTAAACTTTCAAATTTCTTCCTGTGTCTATTTTTTATATTTATATTTCTCTTCTTCGATAGTGATTTTTCGCAGGTCCAAAATTGTTCTTGTTCCTCTGCTGTTAAATTTTCATTAATTTTTGTTTTTATTTCTTCTATCGAGGCTTTGTTGCATTTTTCAATTTCGTGCTTTTGTTTTATAAGTAAATTAAGTAATTTTCTATTTAAATTTTCCAATATTGTGTTAAGGGAGCTGTATATTTTATTTGGCACTATTTGGTTAGTTGCAAAAATATTGTGTATGTTTTTGGTTGCGTTTATTAAGAAGTCGGGTGTTATACCTGTATTTCTGCATTTTATTAGGAAAGTAATTGTTGATTTAATTTTCATTTGTCTTGTTTCCATAAGTTTATGTTTGTTTATGTTTACAAAAATATCAATTTCATATGTAGGTGATCCCAAATTAACGTCCTTTTTGCTCTATCTACCTTAGTTTTCGAGAAAAACGCGTTTTTATGAGTTTTTAGATTTTTCATATGAAATTGATATTTTTTGTAGGTGATCCCAAATTAACGTCCTTTTTGCTCTATCTACCTTAGTTTTCGAGAAAAACGCGTTTTTATGATTTTTTTAGATTTTTCATATGAAATTGATATTTTTTGTAGGTGATCCCAAATTAACGTTCTTTTTGCTCTATCTACCTTAGTTTTCAAGAAAAACGCGTTTTTATGATTTTTTTAGATTTTTCATATGAAATTGATATTTTTTGTAGGTGATCCCAAATTAACGTCCTTTTTGCTCTATCTACCTTAGTTTTCGAGAAAAACGCGTTTTTATGATTTTTTTTAGATTTTTCAAATTAACGTTCTTTTTGCTCTATCTACCTTAGTTTTCGAGAAAAACGCGTTTTTATGATTTTTTTAGATTTTTCATATGAAATTGATATTTTTTGTAGGTGATCCCAAATTAACGTCCTTTTTGCTCTATCTACCTTAGTTTTCGAGAAAAACGCGTTTTTATGATTTTTTTTAGATTTTTCATATGAAATTGATATTTTTTGTAGGTGATCCCAAATTAACGTCCTTTTTGCTCTATCTACCTTAGTTTTCGAGAAAAACGCGTTTTTATGATTTTTTTAGATTTTTCATATGAAATTGATATTTTTTGTAGGTGATCCCAAATTAACGTCCTTTTTGCTCTATCTACCTTAGTTTTCGAGAAAAACGCGTTTTTATGATTTTTTTAGATTTTTCATATGAAATTGATATTTGTTGTAGGTGATCCCAAATTAACGTCCTTTTTGCTCTATCTACCTTAGTTTTCGAGAAAAACGCGTTTTTATGATTTTTTAGATTTTTCATATGAAATTGATATTTTTTGTAGGTGATCCCAAATTAACGTCCTTTTTGCTCTATCTACCTTAGTTTTCGAGAAAAACGCGTTTTTATGATTTTTTTTAGATTTTTCATATGAAATTGATATTTTTTGTAGGTGATCCCAAATTAACGTCCTTTTTGCTCTATCTACCTTAGTTTTCGAGAAAAACGCGTTTTTATGATTTTTTTAGATTTTTCATATGAAATTGATATTTTTTGTAGGTGATCCCAAATTAACGTCCTTTTTGCTCTATATGAAATTTCATATGAAATTGATATTTTTGTAGGTGATCCCAAATTTACGTCCTTTTTGCTCAATCTACCTTAGTTTTCGAGAAAAACGCGTTTTTATGATTTTTTTAGATTTTTCATATGAAATTGATATTTTTTGTAGGTGATCCCAAATTAACGTTCTTTTTGCTCTATCTACCTTAGTTTTCGAGAAAAACGAGTTTTTATGATTTTTTTAGATTTTTCATATGAAACTGATATTTTTTGTAGGTGATCACAAATTAACGTCCTTTTTGCTCTATCTACCTTAGTTTTCGAGAAAAACGCGTTTTTATGATTTTTTTTAGATTTTTCATATGAAATTGATATTTTTTGTAGGTGATCCCAAATTAACGTTCTTTTTGCTCTATCTACCTTAGTTTTCGAGAAAAACCCGTTTTTATGATTTTTTTAGATTTTTCATATGAAATTGAAATTTTTTGTAGGTGATCCCAAATTAACGTCCTTTTTGCTCTATCTACCTTAGTTTTCGAGAAAAACGAGTTTTTATGATTTTTTTAGATTTTTCATATGAAATTGATATTTTTTGTAGGTGATCCCAAATTAACGTTCTTTTTGCTCTATCTACCTTAGTTTTCGAGAAAAACGCGTTTTTATGATTTTTTTAGATTTGTCATATGAAATTGATATTTTTTGTAGGTGATCCCAAATTAACGTCCTTTTTGCTCTATATGAAATTTCATATGAAATTGATATTTTTGTAGGTGATCCCAAATTTACGTCCTTTTTGCTCTATCTACCTTAGTTTTCGAGAAAAACGCGTTTTTATGATTTTTTTAGATTTTTCATATGAAATTGATATTTTTTGTAGGTGATCCCAAATTAACGTCCTTTTTGCTCTATCTCCCTTAGTTTTCGAGAAAAACGCGTTGTTATGATTTTTTTTAGATTTTTCATATGAAATTGATATTTTTTGTAGGTGATCCCAAATTAACGTCCTTTTTGCTCTATATGAAATTTCATATGAAATTGATATTTTAGGTGATCCCAAATTAACGTTCTTTTTGCTCTATCTACCTTAGTTTTCGCGAAAAACGCGTTTTTATGATTTTTTTAGATTTTTCATATGAAATTGATATTTTTTGTAGGTGATCCCAAATTAACGTCCTTTTTGCTCTATCTCCCTTAGTTTTCGAGGAAAACGCGTTGTTATGATTTTTTTTAGATTTTTCATATGAAATTGATATTTTTTGTAGGTGATCCCAAATTAACGTCCTTTTTGCGCTATCTACCTTAGTTTTCGCGAAAAACGCGTTTTTATGATTTTTTTAGATTTTTCATATGAAATTGATATTTTTTGTAGGTGATCCCAAATTAACGTCCTTTTTGCTCTATATGAAATTTCATATGAAATTGATATTTTTGTAGGTGATCCAATTTACGTCCTTTTTGCTCAATCTACCTTAGTTTTCGAGAAAAACGCGTTTTTATGATTTTTTTAGATTTTTCATATGAAATTGATATTTTTTGTAGGTGATCCCAAATTAACGTTCTTTTTGCTCTATCTACCTTAGTTTTCGAGAAAAACGCGTTTTTATGATTTTTTTAGATTTTTCATATGAAACTGATATTTTTTGTAGGTGATCCCAAATTAACGTCCTTTTTGCTCTATCTACCTTAGTTTTCGAGAAAAACGCGTTTTTATGATTTTTTTTAGATTTTTCATATGAAATTGATATTTTTTGTAGGTGATCCCAAATTAACGTTCTTTTTGCTCTATCTACCTTAGTTTTCGAGAAAAACGCGTTTTTATGATTTTTTTAGATTTGTCATATGAAATTGATATTTTTTGTAGGTGATCCCAAATTAACGTCCTTTTTGCTCTATATGAAATTTCATATGAAATTGATATTTTTGTAGGTGATCCCAAATTTACGTCCTTTTTGCTCTATCTACCTTAGTTTTCGAGAAAAACGCGTTTTTATGATTTTTTAGATTTTTCATATGAAATTGATATTTTTTGTAGGTGATCCCAAATTAACGTCCTTTTTGCTCTATCTCCCTTAGTTTTCGAGAAAAAACGCGTTGTTATGATTTTTTTTAGATTTTTCATATGAAATTGATATTTTTTGTAGGTGATCCCAAATTAACGTCCTTTTTGCTCTATATGAAATTTCATATGAAATTGATAATTTTTGTAGGTGATCCCAAATTAACGTTCTTTTTGCTCTATCTACCTTAGTTTTCGCGAAAAACGCGTTTTTATGATTTTTTTAGATTTTTCATATGAAATTGATATTTTTTGTAGGTGATCCCAAATTAACGTCCTTTTTGCTCTATCTCCCTTAGTTTTCGAGAAAAACGCGTTGTTATGATTTTTTTAGATTTTTCATATGAAATTGATATTTTTTGTAGGTGATCCCAAATTAACGTCCTTTTTGCGCTATCTACCTTAGTTTTCGCGAAAAACGCGGTTTTTATGATTTTTTTAGATTTTTCATATGAAATTGATATTTTTGTAGGTGATCCCAAATTAACGTCCTTTTTGCTCTATCTACCTTAGGTTTTCGAGAAAAACACGTTTTTTATGATTTTTTTAGATTTTTCATATGAAATTGATATTTTTTGTAGGTGATCCCAAATTAACGTCCTTTTTGCTCTATCTACCTTAGTTTTCGAGAAAAACGCGTTTTTATGATTTTTTTAGATTTTTCATATGAAATTGATATTTTTGTAGGTGATCCCAAATTAACGTCCTTTTTGCTCTATCTACCTTAGTTTTCGAGAAAAACGCGTTTTTATGATTTTTTAGATTTTTCATATGAAATTGATATTTTTGTAGGTGATCCCAAATTAACGTCCTTTTTGCTCTATCTACCTTAGTTTTCGAGAAAAACGTGTTTTTATGATTTTTTTAAGATTTTTCATATATTTTTTGTAGGTGATCCCAAATTAACGTCCTTTTTGCTCTATCTACCTTAGTTTTCGAGAAAAACGCGTTTTTATGATTTTTTTTAGATTTTTCGTATAAAATTGATATTTTTTGTAGGTGATCCCAAATTAACGTCCTTTTTGCTCTATCTACATTAGTTTTCGAGAAAAACGCGTTTTTATGATTTTTTTTAGATTTTTCATATGAAATTGATATTTTTGTAGGTGATCCCAAATTAACGTCCTTTTTGCTCTATCTACCTTAGTTTTTGAGAAAAACGCGTTTTTATGATTTTTTTAGATTTTTCATATGAAATTGATATTTTTTGTAGGTGATCCCAAATTAACGTCCTTTTTGCTCTATCTACCTTAGTTTTCGAGAAAAACGCGTTTTTATGATTTTTTTAGATTTTTCATATGAAATTGATATTTTTTGTAGGTGATCCCAAATTAACGTCCTTTTTGCTCTATCTACCTTAGTTTTCGAGAAAAACGCGTTTTTATGATTTTTTTAGATTTTTCATATGAAATTGATATTTTTTGTAGGTGATCCCAAATTAACGTCCTTTTTGCTCTATCTACCTTAGTTTTCGAGAAAAACGCGTTTTTATGATTTTTTTAGATTTTTCATATGAAATTGATATTTTTTGTAGGTGATCCCAAAATTAACGTCCTTTTTGCTCTATCTACCTTAGTTTTCGAGAAAAAACGCGTTTTTATGATTTTTTAGATTTTTCATATGAAATTGATATTTTTTGTAGGTGATCCCAAATTAACGTCCTTTTTGCTCTATCTACCTTAGTTTTCGAGAAAAACGCGTTTTTATGATTTTTTTTAGATTTTTCATATATTTTTTGTAGGTGATCCCAAATTAACGTCCTTTTTGCTCTATCTACCTTAGTTTTCGAGAAAAACGCGTTTTTATGATTTTTTTAGATTTTCGTATAAAATTGATATTTTTTGTAGGTGATCCCAAATTAACGTCCTTTTTGCTCTATCTAAATTAGTTTTCGAGAAAAACGCGTTTTTATGATTTTTTTAGATTTTTTCATATGAAATTGATATTTTTTGTAGGTGATCCCAAATTAACGTCCTTTTTGCTCTATCTACCTTAGTTTTCGCGAAAAACGCGTTTTTATGATTTTTTTAGATTTTTCATATATGAAATTGATATTTTTTGTAGGTGATCCCAAATTAACGTTCTTTTTGCTCTATCTACCTCAGTTTTCGAGAAAAACGCGTTTTTTATGATTTTTTTCATATGAAATTGATATTTTTTGTAGGTGATCCCAAATTAACGTCCTTTTTGCTCTATCTACCTTAGTTTTCGAGAAAAACACGTTTTTATGATTTTTTTAGATTTTTCATATGAAATTGATATTTTTGTGATCCCAAATTAACGTCCTTTTTGCTCTATCTACCTTAGTTTTTTGAGAAAAACGCGTTTTTATGATTTTTTTAGATTTTTCATATGAAATTGATATTTTTTGTAGGTGATCCCAAATTAACGTCCTTTTGCTCTATCTACCTTAGTTTTCGAGAAAAACACGTTTTTATGATTTTTTTAGATTTTTCATATGAAATTGATATTTTTTGTAGGTGATCCCAAATTAACGTCCTTTTTGCTCTATCTACCTTAGTTTTCGAGAAAAACGCGTTTTTATGATTTTTTTAGATTTTTCATATGAAATTGATATTTTTTGTAGGTGATCCCAAATTAACGTCCTTTTTGCTCTATCTACCTTAGTTTTCGAGAAAAACGCGTTTTTATGATTTTTTTAGATTTTTCATATGAAATTGATATTTTTGTAGGTGATCCCAAATTAACGTTCTTTTTGCTCTATCTACCTTAGTTTTCGAGAAAAACGCGTTTTTATGATTTTTTTAGATTTGTCATATGAAATTGATATTTTTGTAGGTGATCCCAAATTAACGTCCTTTTTGCTCTATATGAAATTTCATATGAAATTGATATTTTTGTAGGTGATCCCAAATTTACGTCCTTTTTGCTCTATCTACCTTAGTTTTCGAGAAAAACGCGTTTTTATGATTTTTTTAGATTTTTCATATGAAATTGATATTTTTTGTAGGTGATCCCAAATTAACGTTCTTTTTGCTCTATCTACCTTAGTTTTCGAGAAAAACGCGTTTTTATGATTTTTTTAGATTTTTCATATGAAACTGATATTTTTTGTAGGTGATCCCAAATTAACGTCCTTTTTGCTCTATCTACCTTAGTTTTCGAGAAAAACGCGTTTTTATGATTTTTTTTAGATTTTTCATATGAAATTGATATTTTTTGTAGGTGATCCCAAATTAACGTCCTTTTTGCTCTATCTACCTTAGTTTTCGAGAAAAACGCGTTTTTATGATTTTTTAGATTTTTCATATGAAATTGATATTTTTTGTAGGTGATCCCAAATTAACGTCCTTTTTGCTCTATCTACCTTAGTTTTCGAGAAAAACGCGTTTTTATGATTTTTTTTAGATTTTTCATATGATATTTTTTGTAGGTGATCCCAAATTAACGTCCTTTTTGCTCTATCTACCTTAGTTTTCGAGAAAAACGCGTTTTTATGATTTTTTTAGATTTTTCATATGAAATTGATATTTTTTGTAGGTGATCCCAAATTAACGTCCTTTTTGCTCTATCTACCTTAGTTTTCGAGAAAAACACGTTTTTATGATTTTTTTTCATATGAAATTGATATTTTTTGTAGGTGATCCCAAATTAACGTCCTTTTTGCTCTATCTACCTTAGTTTTCGAGAAAAACGCGTTTTTATGATTTTTTAGATTTTTCATATAAAATTGATATTTTTTGTAGGTGATCCCAAATTAACGTCCTTTTTGCTCTATCTACCTTAGTTTTCGAGAAAAACGCGTTTTTATGATTTTTTAGATTTTTCATATGAAATTGATATTTTTTGTAGGTGATCCCAAATTAACGTCCTTTTTGCTCTATCTACCTTAGTTTTCGAGAAAAACGCGTTTTTATGATTTTTTTTAGATTTTTCATATGAAATTGATATTTTTTGTAGGTGATCCCAAATTAACGTTCTGTTTGCTCTATCTACCTTAGTTTTCGAGAAAAACGCGTTTTTATGATTTTTTTAGATTTTTCATATTGATATTTTTTGTAGGTGATCCCAAATTAACGTCCTTTTGCTCTATCACCTTAGTTTTCGAGAAAAACACGTTTTTTATGATATTTTTTAGATTTTTCATATGAAATTGATATTTTTTGTAGGTGATCCCAAATTAACGTCCTTTTTGCTCTATCTACCTTAGTTTTCGAGAAAAACGCGTTTTTATGATTTTTTTAGATTTTTCATATGAAATTGATATTTTTTGTAGGTGATCCCAAATTAACGTTCTTTTTGCTATCTACCTTAGTTTTCGAGAAAAACGCGTTTTTATGATTTTTTTAGATTTTTCATATGAAATTGATATTTTTTGTAGGTGATCCCAAATTAACGTCCTTTTTGCTCTATCTACCTTAGTTTTCGAGAAAAACGCGTTTTTATGATTTTTTTAGATTTTTCATATGAAATTGATATTTTTTGTAGGTGATCCCAAATTAACGTTCTGTTTGCTCTATCTACCTTAGTTTTCGAGAAAAACGCGTTTTTATGATTTTTTTAGATTTTTCATATTGATATTTTTTGTAGGTGATCCCAAATTAACGTCCTTTTTGCTCTATCTACCTTAGTTTTCGAGAAAAACACGTTTGTATGATTTTTTTAGATTTTTCATATGAAATTGATATTTTTGTAGGTGATCCCAAATTAACGTCCTTTTTGCTCTATCTACCTTAGTTTTCGAGAAAAACGC